>CM029506.1:27855710-28455710 GCA_017140475.1 Eucalyptus fibrosa | reverse complement strand
TTCACACGTATTATTCTGCATGCCTTAAAAGGATGTTAGGCGTTATGGGATGAGTAATAATCACATGTATTTTATTCTTTGTGATATCAATTGAATAGACCAGAGAATGAAGGTTGTGCTTACCTGCAGGAGCGATTCAGAGATGAAATAGCTGTGACGGGGTTCAGTGTTTGAGAAGAAGTCGTCTCGAAGCAGATCGAGTTGGGTCCGAGTCCAGAAAGGCTGCGCAATCCCGAGGATCACCTTCACGCCTCGACCTAGACCGGCGGTTTGGAAAGACACGGAGGTAAATTTGCAGATCATCTCAGGTCAGAACGTCGCGAGAAAGGACGAGTAGTGGCTACGAAATCACCAACTACAGACGGGGAACTTACTATCTCTCGATAAAATCCAGAAACGACCCTCGTGTTCCGCCGAAGACCCGCCAAATCCAAGAACCCTAATCACCTCAGCGCAGTCCATTATCAGAAATTATAGCAAGCGGAACACTAAAAAGTTCGAAACTCGACACGATTCGAGTTGATTTTTACCTGCTGATTGGTGCCCGCCGAAAAACCAGTCCTTGGAAGCCGGTGGTTCGGAAGGAGCGACTGCAGGTGCTCTTCGCGACGGCCTCTCGGGTGTACTGCTCGGTGGATTCGCGAGAAAGAAGATCGCTGCTTCCTCCGCCGGTTCAAGCTCTCGCTCTCGCTCTTGCTCTGGTCGTAGAGGCTTCGATGTGCTTCAGACCTGGAAGTAGAGAGAACTTATACGCAGGGGTCGGACAACGCGGTTCCGTGTTCACTCTCTCTGATGGAAGATGGTCACGTGCCATGGTTAGGTGGAGTCACGTGTCCTGGACGCCCAAGCCAAAGTTGGCTAAATTGCAAAAGAGTGTCGGTGGCCCACCGTGAAACAACGGAGAATCAAATAGCTGCTGATTGGCAGGCGAAGGGCGAGGGGCTCGCTGCCCTGACGCACGGCAAGCAGGAGCCGAGAGCCCTCGTGATCAGGCTGCCAGTTATCACTAGCCATACCATAGAAGATGCTCATTATTCAAATCAATAATTTTCAATCAAAATTATTCAAATAGACTATATTGGAAAATTATTAATAAGTTGAAAATTAAACAAGTTGAATTAAAAAATTTATGATTGAATTGGTACGAATATAATAAATTTAGAACTTTTTTGATAATTTTTCCTCATTAAATCATATGGAAACCACACTAAATAATAAGTTTCTCTAATCCATTCCACAAATGTCTTCCTAGAAATTTCTTGTAAATTAAATTATTTTAGAATGAAAGGTCACCTTCCTCCCATGAAGTTCACAATGGGTTCTAGAATTTTCCTCCCATGTCTGTTTTTGATTTTAACCTTTTTGGCCAAGACCCCAAAATAATTCCTTCCTCGAAATTGCCAAGACCTCTTTTGATTCTTACCTTTTTGACCAAGAGCTCAAAACAATTCCTTTCTCGAAATTGCCAAGACGACTAGCCTTTTTGACCAGGAGCTCAAAACAATTCCTTCCTCGAAATTGCCAAGATGACCCCTCTGTAGACTTTCCTTGTTAGGTTTTTTTGTTATTTGATCCATTGGCCAAGCAAATCATAGTGAAAATTAACTTTTTGAAGATGGGTGATACTTTTTGCTTTATCCTCACCTTTTGACAATGGCTTCGCTTGGCCACTCAATTCAAATTGAAGATGGGTGATACTTTTTTCTTTATCCTCGCCTTTTGCTTTTCTTGCCCCATTAATTGAAAGAGTACATACTTTTATGTTGAAGTCAAGGTGTTCACAATGGAAATTAGTTTTCACACGATGCTATTTCAAAAAAGCCCCACAATCATCTACTTTAATTGGCAACTTCCGCAAGGTGTTCACATCGGAAATTACTTCCCCTCTTACCTCAAAAGATGAGCCAGATGTGCTTGGGATACACACAATCCCGCCGTGGATTTACGCGTCCTTGTTGAAAAAATTTACTACTTTAATCGATTAACTCTCAACTTTTGTTAGTTCTCTATGTAATGGGATCGCATGACCGCATAAATCAAAGTGAAGATAGACAACATTTTGCTTTCCCTTCCCATTGAAATGAAAGCCTCTCACTGCTAGAGGCATTGAAATGGTAAAAAATTTACATTTTAACCCATATTTAGTGACTCGAATCATATATGGATTAGCTAAAATTTAAAAAATACGCTTTTATGAATTCAAAGTATTTGATTTAATATATATATTTTAATGAGTCTGAATCATGTCTATATTAATCAACAAAGAAAAAATAAAATTGATTTTTCCATTTGCTTTCACGGGACTCCTTCTTAGTTGGCCTCATGCTCGAGTGTGGTAACCCTAGCATGTGGAACACATTGTATGTGGTGTGACAACTACATGAGATTTTTCTTCACTTGCCTATTGCTTTGAACAACAATTGAGAGGTACCTCGTTCGTTCCCTACTCGTTACAAACTTCTAGATCTAGTGGAACTCAAGAGGAACTTATATGGATCCTATCTTTTGAAGTTTTCCAAACATGATCTTTCTCACTATATCAATGAGCTTCATGTCTAGATGACAACATCAATTTGGGGGCAATTCAGCCAAACCTCCTCCATATAATTGTCACATGAAATACCGTTTATTCTACCTCATCGTTTCTCTCTCTTTCTCTCTGCCAACCCCCCCTCCCTACCACTACCAATTAATGTCACCATCCCATAATCACTCCCCTAACCAACACCAATGATGCCTTCCACAACTTATCCCCTATCTCTATCCCCTCCCCTGCAATCTCTTTCTCTCTCTCCCTCCCTCCCTCCCCCCCCCCCCACCCTTTGTCATGGCTCAACTACAAAATAGAGGCATCTTTTTGTAATGACACTTGACTAGATCTAGCGTCGCATTTGAGTCATTCTGACATGCATCGAGCTATATGCGATATCGGATCTCAATTAGATCTAATGTTGAGCCCAACACCGCAGTGGCCCATCATTGAGGATTCATATCTCAAGAACAAATATGTTGTTGCATCAATCAAGCACGACGCAAAATTGAGTCAATAGGATATTTCTCCATACATAACATGCTCATGTCAGTATTTGCATTTTGCAAAAGAAATCTTTATCAAGAAAAAGACTTTTTCGGAGATTCTATATCAATTTTTCTATGAACCGAGTTAATTATCTTTTAAAAAATTCTCTGGTGAGGGAAAGCAAGTCTAAGTGTTCCGCCATCTTGCTTGCTTAGTTGCAAAGAAAGTGATAAGAAAGTCGACAAGACCTACTCAAAAGAAAGGGGAGGGGGGGAAGGAAGGGGGACAAAAAGTAAGTTAAAGTCTTCCACCATCTTGCTTGCTTAGCTGCAAAGAAAGGGATAAGATAAAAGCCGGCAAAACCTAAGGGGAAGATTCTAGTGATTACAACCAAGTCAAGTCTTCTACCATCTTGCTTGCTTGGTTGCATCAGGAGAGGAGAGGCCATTATTTATCTTGAAAATATTGTATAAACTTAATAAATAAATGATGTGGCGGAAAATTATAAGATAATAATTGTACCAAAATTTGCATTTTACGATTGGGTTTCTTATGGGGTTTGCACAGTTTATCTTAAGTATTTTATAAAATCTAGATGTTCGACAATGCTTCGTAAATATGTTATATATCAAACTCTTAAATAATTATACTATTTTTCCTTTAAAATGACAAGAGTATGCAATAGGTGTGATCGATGTTAATTTATCATCAAGTGTTTGAGGAAAGCTGAAATTTACATTTGAAAGCTATATGTTACATGAAAATATAAATCAGCATAGCCAAAAGTAGTTACTTTGTTAAGTCGGTCAAATTATCATCTTTATTTAAATTCATAAAATTAATTTTCTTCTCTCCTGCTTGCTTTGCTTATGCTAATCGTGAATTTTTTTTTATGAGATTTACATTACATCAAACATTTTTTTAGTCCAAATACAATTCAGCACATATATCAGATTTACAAAGTAATTGCTCCATATCATGAGAATGCTATTAAAAGGAGTAACATGTAAACCTAGTGAGATTTATGCCTTATGCTAGGAACATACTTGTCGTTTTTTTGGCTTAATAGATAATGGACAGTTATGATGATATGAAAAATCTGATTTTTGCTGGCTCTTATTAGTCATAAACCCCGGGAATCAAAGGTATTTAGGCACTCTCCATGGCTTCATTCATTTCGCATAAAATGTTGTGGTTCTAGAAAATATTTTCCAGAAAGCCATTTTTTAAGAAAATAACAATATTTCATGGTGTTCGCTTGAAACATGAGAATGAACTGAAAAATATTTTTCGCCATTCAATGTGGAAAATTCAATTTGATTTCTTTTTGTGCACTCATTTTAATAATTTTTTTTATTTTTTTAAAAATCTAAATTTTGATTATTTTATTTTTAAATTTTCTTTTCTGCTTTTTTCCTTTTCCTTTTACTTTTCTATTTTTACCTTTTATATTTTTTATATTTTTTCCTTCTTCTTTGGTCAATCACCAACCACGGGATGGGCCCGAAAAAAGAAGGAAAAAAAGGGGAAAATTGAAAAATGAAAAATGATTAAAAATTTTCAAATTTTTTTAAAATGAAGAAAAGAAAGAAGAAGAGGCTAGCAAGGGTGTGAGATAAGATAGAGTAAGTGAGGAAAATGTTTTCCCCTATTTTAGAAAAAAAATTGCTATTAATGCAAAATATTTTTCTCAACTAGTTCATTTTCTATTAAATGAACCTTGAAATATCCGAAAAACTTTTCTTGGAAATTGTTTTTCGCGAAACGAATGAAGCCCAAGTGTCTTCCAGAGCAATAGTAGGATAAATGGAACACCATTGGATCTTTGACTCTTCCCTCTTTATCTGATACTAATTCATATCCTCACCATGATTTGGACTATACAATGTCATTGTTGTTCTTGTGTCCATGTTGGGTACATTCCTCTGGAGTTGATTCTTGTAAAAACTAATTTCACCCTACAGTAATTATTTCTAAATTTCACGCAAACAAGTTGGATCTATTTGACTTCCAAAAGCTGGCTAGTAATGAACATAGACTTCAAAGGTGCTGTATATGTAAGTGGAATGAGTAAGTCACAAGTTCCACCATTTCATGTTCTCGAGGTTATTTTCACCTACTCGATTAATGTGCTTGGTGTAGTCTATTCCCAATTACATCTCCAATTCACCGGTAGACAATGAAGATGAATACCTAGAAGGCCTTGGGGTGTTCTTTGAAGCAAAGACCATAGAGGTTTGTGAGCACTACTTAATGAGGCTGCATTCTTTCTCTGTGGGTGGATTGTATTATATCGACCGACATATGCCACGTCCATATTTGAGAGCCAACTCATCGTTATCACCAATATGTGCTCCAGTTGGAGCTCCTGACTCGGTCCCAAAGATTTGTAATATGGAACAAGAAGCATTGTGAGCCCCTCCAACTTGAACCTTGAAGCCAAGGCAATGGCTACCAAAAAAAAGAGCGAGACATTCTTGTAATGTTTGAGGAATTTTGCCTTTATGGCCACTGCTATTTCATTGAAAAAGGTATCACCCTTCTTGTTCACGAATTCAATTGACATTAGGTGTTAAAATGGAATGACTCAATTGCTTGACCGTTAATCTAAATCTTCGGGTCTCAGTCTCAATAAATTCTTATTTTTTCATGTAATTTGCAAGCTCATTCTCTCATTCCAAGGTACAAGACATGTATCAATGGAACAAATCCACCATGGTGTAAAACAAGAGCTTGAATTATCATATCGAAAAGCAGAATGTGATTGTTTCAAGCATGTTTATGCTATTAGTCAAATTTGATGCATAATAAATTAGTCAAAAAAAATTTAAGGCAAGGAACCCCCTAAAAAAAAAATACTAAATCTGGGTAGAATAAGAAAGCTTCTGGGCGGAGTAAGCATTATACTTGTAAATTAGCACAAGAACGAAAGCAACGAAATGGAAGATGAAATCCCAAAATTACCCAAATGGAATCTGCAAATCTATTCAAAGCTACGACACACCATTTTGATTTAAACAAATTCTCCATATTTTTCACAACTCAAAGCCACCTAAGGATTGGCAAGGATCAATCTAATGATCAACAACAACCAAATCTAAAAGGAAAATGGACTGGATCCTGTCTAATTGATCGTGATTTTTCTTTGGTATCGGTCATTTTCCTCACTAATAGTAATCTCCTAATAAAATATGATCTCATAACTTTTTGAACACAACATAATTTCCTTTATATAGTCGTAAGCTCTGTAGGTCCTATAGTTTGTAATATTCCATTAAAAATTGCAATCTACCTAAATTTATTGTAAATTTCTTTTCTTATTATTAGTAAATCATCTAATAGATCTTAACTTTTGTTCGGCATACATAATCATCCTCATTAATAGAAATTTATCTGTATAGTATACTTTTGTAATTTTTCTTATGGACGATGTAATATTCATTTGAAGGGCATAAATATTTGGAATCCGTGTTTTGTAATATTTCATAAAAACAGTAATTTATTCAATTTAAGGTAAATTTCTTTTTTTTGTAGGTTTAATGAAATATCTAAAATGATAGTAACTTTCTTTACATTTTGTAATGTTTTGAGACTTATATGATGGTAATTTTCTTTACTCATCTTAATTTTTTTATTCAATTGAAAGTTTGATCACGTTTGCATTCATAACTTTTCTTTAACGTCTGCAAATTCAAATTACGACCAAAAGTCAACTTTGCAAAATAGATATGACAGACCAGTTTTTTCCCTTTCTTATCCAATGGTCCACGTTGAATGTGGGACCGGTCCCGTAAAATGAGAGCTTCGACTTATGGAATTCCCGTCGCTATCGCAACATTTCGGGCATAGCAAAGCAATGTTTTCTTTTTCACAAAATAGTAAAGTAGCATTGGAAACCTATCTTTCCAAATTATTTTAAGTTCATTCTATTGAAAAATATATAGAGGTAAAAGGTAAAAATGTAAATTAGGATAAGTATTACTTTACCAGTTTTTCCTTTTACTGACACACAGCAATAGATAAAAAGAAAATTTGAGATGACTACCCATAGTCATATGTATGCAAAGAAGCCTTGACCCACATTCCCATCTACCAAGTTCAAGAATGATTCAAGCCAAGAAAAGGTTAACGTAAAAAGAGCCATGGCTTTTTTGAGGGGGCTAAAAATAGAATTTCAACAAACTTCAGGCTCGAAAACAGAATCGGCTCCAATCTCTCCCATTCCCCAGCAGTCCCGCTGTAGCTGGCAAGGTTCATCGAACAAGAGCAACTCGGGCGCGAACATGCTCTCAAGAAGATTGAAATTCCATTCCTGACTCGTGCATCATCGATCACTCGAATCGCTCCAAACGGGTTGAGATTCCATGGAGGATCAGGGCTTGGAGGATTTTAATTTAATCTTTAAAACTGATTTGTGGAAGAATAAATTTTAACCGAACTAAGTTAGTGGAAGACTGGAGGGACATTGCTGTTATTCACAATCAATGACAGATTTGAACTGCAATTGTCAGATATACTTCTTTTTCAAAAGGATCTCATGCAATCATACAAGCCACTGAACTCAAGAATGGCGGGCGCCTTCTTTTTCAAAAGGATCTCATGCAATCATACAAACCACGCGACAATACCCTTTATTGCGATGGGATTTAATAAATTAGTAATTGATTGACAAGGAGCAATTGCGGATGCTTTTAGTCCTTGCCTTTATCTACTTTGAGACCTCACCCTCTAGTCAGGTCAAACTTGTTGGCTTGGTGCATTCTCAATTAACGTGTACGTTAATTTCTAAATTGGGCTATAAAAGAATCAAGCGTAAGTTTGATTGTTATTTGGATATTGAAGATTATAATTTCATAAATCATATTGAGTTAAAACAGATTTGAAAATGGATAGAAGACATGAAAAAAAGGATCTTGTGAGTACATGAGCCTCTAAAGCTCAAGAATACATCATAAGAATTAATTTCCCGTGTTGATGTTCGATAGATGAACGAAAATGTAGATGCTCCATCAGTGCTCTTATTTTCTGCATTTGTATCGCTTCCACTCTTTATCCTCTTCTTGAGAAGAGTACAACGTAACCCAGATCAAAGAACTGGTGCAACAAGCACCATAGAAGAACGCCCTAAAATGAACTGATGCATTATTCTCTTTGATTCGCTTTGAGTCTTTCCTCTATTTGAAATGCCAGGCTCAACTTGACTACTTGTGAAGAAAAGTCCTGAAATTGATACATATGCGCTTTGTGGAAATTAATAGGTAATTTATGAATGTCAAAAAAGAATAGCCATTACTTAGATGGGATCCAATCTAATTTTCCCTTCTCATCTAGTTGTTATCGATTGTTTGACCGATCTTTGCAAATCTTTGTAGGAAATTCCTCCCCCCCCCCCCCCCCCCCGGGGCGGGGGTTGGAAATGCTATTTTTCCAAAATTGGTAAATCATTCCATTGAAATATATATAAGGGTAAAACTGTAACTAAGAAACTATATTACTTTGTCAATATTTTCTTTTGCTGATGCACAGCAACAGATGGAAGAAATTTGAGGCACTTCCCATAGTTCTACAACTTTAGTACGACACGCAAGTCTTCTTTTTGCAAAGGAGCCTTCACACATATTCCTATCTATCGAGGTCAACAATGACTCAAACCCAGAAAAATAAAAATAAAAAGAACCAAGGGCGTAAAATGAAGCCAGAAGAACTTACAGGAAGGCAAAATAGAGCTTAGACAAACTTCAGTTATGAAAATGGAATTTCCAAAAAAATTGAAAAAAATATGGCTCCAATCTCTCCCATTCTCCAGCATATATAAAAGTAAAAAGGAAAAACATTAATCTCGCCATCCCTAGGAAGGTTTTCCGAAAAGAGCACTTCGAGCGCAAGCTTTTGGAGCGGTCAATTTGATTCCTACTTGTGCACCATCAATGCATCGACCGATCGATTGAATTGCTCGAATAGGTTGACTTCTATGGAGGATCGAGGCTTGGAGGTAGAGAAAGCTCAATTACTGAGCTCGGTGCTCGAGTTCAGCTTCGACAAGCAGTCCACCAACAAGTGCTTGGATTGTCTCGTTTCGCTCCACGGTACTTGAATCATTATTTTGTCAATTATTTTTTGTGCTAGTCAGCTTTGCAGATATTATGTAGGTATTTCTTGTCCACTATGATGGTTCAAATTGGTCTTGGTTTATTTTTTAATAAATCGGAATTGGTACAGCGAAGTAGTCTTGCCGACGAGCAAAATGTTTGGTACTGTTCCAATTTGATTGTGTTTAGGTTGCTTTGAATGGTGGTTTTTCTTGGTTATTAGTCAATTTGCATCCTAATGGACGCTTAGATGTCAAAAATACTCACTTTCTATTAACTTATTGCATCACGTGATACACCCTCATGCGAAAAGCCTTTATTCTATCACATCATTACTCTCTTTCTTTCCACCACTCCCCCTCCCCCACCATTGCCAATTATTGTCACCGGCCTACGGTCACTCCCCCAACCAGCACCAACTTCGCCCTCCACAACTTAGCCCCCAATCTTTGTCTGCTTCTCTCTCTCTCTTCTTTGTCATGGCCCGACTCAACAATAGAGGCGTCTTGCTCAAAGTTGCAATGACGCTTGACTAGATCTAGCGTCGCTTTTGAGTGAGTCTGGCATGCATCGAGCTAGACACGGCGTTGGAGCTCAATAAGATATGATGTCGAGCCCAAGCGATGGGCCGTCACATGAGGACTCATAATTCAAGAATAAATATGTTGTTGCAACAATCTAGCATAATGCCAAATTAGGTCAATAGGATATTTCTCCTTACATAGCATACTCATGTCAGTATTTGTATTTTGAGAAAGAAATCTTTATTATGAAGAAAAGACTTTTTCAAAGATTCTATATTAATTTTGGTATGAACCCAAATTAATTATTTTAAAGAAAATTCTTTGGTGAGGGAAAGCAAGTCAAAGTCTTTCACCATCTTGCTTGGTTAGATGCAAAGAAAGTAGTAAGGCAAAAGCCAACAAGATCTACTCAAAAGAAAGGGGGAAAAAAGGATTGGCGAGGGAAAGCACGTCCAGATCTTCCACTATCTTTCTTGCCACTTGCCAAGAAAGGGATAAGGTAAAAACTGACAACACTCAAACGAAAAGTGGGGAAGAAGATTCTCTCGATTGAAAGCAAGTCACCATCTTGCTTGGTTAGTTGCACTGGAGACTAAAGACCATTATTTATCGTGAAAATATTGTGTAAATTTAATTTATAAATGATGCAGCAGAGAAAATTGATCACAATATAATCATTGTACCAAAATTTGTATTTAACGATGAGGCTTTGTATGGGGTTTGCACGGTTTCTCTTAAGTGTTTTGATAAAATATAGATGTCCGACAATGCTACATAAATACGCTACACATCAAACTCTTCAATTTGCCTATTGACTCTGAATAACTCATTGATTTGATAGCATACATGGTAATGTTATTGTTCTATAATTATACTCATTTTCCTTTAAATGGACAAGAGTAAGCCCAAATAGATCACGGTCCATAAATGTGAACACACGAATATGCGATACATGTAATCTTAAAGTTAGTCCGTCATCAAGTATTTGAGGTGAGTTGAAATTGATATGTCAAAGCTATCTGTTACTTAAAATAACCAAGATAAGCAACCTAATGAAGTTTGTCAAATTTTCATCTTTACTCGAATTCATAAAATCCATTTTCTTCTCCCTTGCTTGCTCTGCTTATGTTGTTCGTGAGTTTTTTCCTTTTTTAACATTTGAATTAAATCCATTACTTTTGTGGCTCTAGATTCAATTTAGCACATATGTTAAATTTACGGAATAATTCCTCCATATTACGAGAGTGCTATTTAAAGGAGTAACATGTAAAACTAGTAAGATTTTTGCCTTCTCTTGAGGGTGAAACCTGTCATTTTCTGGCTTAGCAAATTATGGACCTTTAGACTGATCTTGAAAAAACTGATTTAGCCAGCTTTTATTGGTTAGAAACCATATGAATTAAAGGTAACTCTGTGCTCTCTAAGTGTAGTCCAGAGCAATATTAAGATAAACGGAATAACATTAGATCTTTGACTCTTTCCTCTTTCATCCGTTGACTGAGATGAGACATCAACGACCCAAAATGGTAAAGAGCAAAAAGGAATAAATTCATTCACACCCATCATCTTAGCACTACTAAATTTAAGACTTCGAAAAGAGGTTAAAAATCTTAGGTCGTACTGCGCAATGAACAAAAGCAAAGGATCAACGCATGAAGAGAATAAAGATTGTTTACCTTCACCAGCCAAAAGATTGAAGGGTAAACAGCAAAATGCAAGAAAGAAATCCAGAAGAAAACCATACGAGACCATTTATAATTTATAAGCATATGCTATCCTGGAAACAATATGCGTCCCATTACAGGAAGGGCTGAAAAGTTGTCTTCAATACAAAATAACTGTAGTCATATGTCATCTTTTGAACTTGTTAAAACAACAATTTCATTTGGCAAAATTTGCCAATTCTGTCATGAAGCGCAGGTATCTGAAAAGCATGTCACTCTCAATTGTACTTTACATGCACATGGCAACATGTTACATGTTGCTCTGTGTCGCGACACTGAAAAATTGACTTGGTCTCGACATTAAATTAGCAATTTTGCCAAGATGAACAAAATTGACAAATTGTCAAAAGGTTAAGGACTCAATTGGTAAAATTGAAAATTTTAATACTAAATTAGCAAATTGTCAAAATATTTAGTCCTTTTTGGACAATTTTTCGAGAAAGATAAGGGAGAGGAAGATTAGAAGCTCCTCAAATTAGAAAGATGCAAGCTGACGAGGACATTTAAGGGATCACATTACCTTCATCCACTAATCATATGTTAAAGATAGCCAAATGTCATTAGAATCAGCGACAATTGTCTTATTAGGCAGTACTAACATTTCGGCCTTCTCATTGTTCACATGAAGAGCACGTAGAATCATAACGGAACAAGAGAAAGCAATGTACAATGATATACTCTTTAGTCAGTCATCGAATGTGTCCAGCAAAACCATTTAAGGCTCCGTTGCCTCCAAAATCAGATCACCAAGTTTTGTATCTTCAAGCTAACTTTGAATGGTAGTTGCAGATCACTTCTTTTAGGAACACTATTGAGGAAATTTAACATGTGAGCATCCAAAGGATCAAGCGTTCCCTTGCGCTGATATATCCAGCAATCTGGTCATCCAATTTGGGCAAACTAGGCGATGTTGGAAAGCTCTTGCAATGCACACCTCAATTATAATCCAGCAGGGGTTAATTTTTGATCAAAATCAAAATCGAAAGTCAGTGAAAAAAAATAGGTATCTTCAGGGTCAACAGTCTTTAGTGAAATAATAAAATTGATTCACGTCCAATATGTGTTCGGATTGAGGGAAGGGAAAGAATATGGGGGGCAGTAATAATCTATGGACTTTTCTTTAGAGGCGGAGCAACAAGGGGGTGAACTTGATTTTCTAATCCCCGAAATAGTCAAATGATTATTGTCCGTCTTTCTAAGTTACATTGAAAAGCTTCATTAAATGCAGGAGTATTCTTCAGACCAGTTGAAAAGTGCATGACATAGGGTTTCCTTCCAATAAACCGAGTATTGCAGTTTTTACTGAAAACGCAGAAATGGTAAAATTGCATAACATAGGGTTTCCTTTCGATAAACCTCACAATGCAGTTTTTTCTTGAAAACACAAAAACGGTAGGAGTGACTTACTTTTTTTCTTTTGGTCATAGACTTACCTTGTTTAAACGCTAAATAATCCAAACAGGCCAATAATATTTTTCCTTAGCCCCTGCACTTTCAGGATTAGGGGAAAAATTAAATTACCTTATGGCATCTTATTATATAAAGTTGGATCAAGCGTTGAATGGATTTCCAAGTTGATTGTTAATTTGAACATTCATTGAAATTGTTTAGATGGGTGAATTATTTCTAACATATAGCATATTGGCATGTTGCATATATATATATATATATATATATATATATATATATATATATATATATATATATATTTATATATACTGGATTAGCGCTCATTGTATTGATATATGATATATGTTTACCGATGGTTCTGATTTGGGGTTTAATCATAGTCGATGTGATTTATTAGGCTTTAACCACAGCTGAAATAGTATTTGGGCCGTGTCACATGACGAAGCATGGTTGAGATTGGGCATTAGGGCATGCCAGGGACGACACCACTTGGTCATTGTTGATCTGCACCTAGTTTTAAAAAAAAAATCAATAAAAAATATTTTTTTTGTTCGAATATTAGAAATAATGAGAGATTAATTGAGGAAAATTAATAAAAACACACATTCTGTTAAACCCAATTATGACGCATCTTCAAATAATTTTAAAAAAAAATTACACTTAGTGGTGCTCTAATAAATGGCTCCACTCAAATGTCCCTCACCATGATTCAAATAATATAGTGTCATTATTGTTCTTGAATCCATGTTGGGTATATTCCTCCGGAGTTAATTCTTGTAAAAACTAATTACCTCCTACGGTAACATTTCTAAATTTTACACAAACAATTTCGATCTATTTCACTTCCAAAAGTGGGCTTGTAACAAACATAGATTTTGAAGGTGCCATGTATGCGGGTGCAATGAGTGAGTCACAAGCCATAATAGAAACAATCAAAAAAGTGGTAGCTCACCTCTTCCATCATTTCAGGTCCTCGAGGTTATTTTCACCAATTCTATTGATAAGCTTGGAGTAATCTACTCCCAAGTAGTACTCCAACTCATTAATAAACAATGAAGACGAAGACTTAGCAGGCAGTGTGGTGTTTTCCTACTTATATAACAAAGACCATATAGGTTTGTGGGCACTACTCGAAGAGACCGTGTTGTTTGTCTGTGAGATAGAACTTGTCGTATAATATCAACCGGCATATGCCATGTACATATTTGAGAGCCATCTCATTGTTATCGCCAATTTGTGTTCCACTTGGAACCCCTAACTAAGTCCCAAATGTTTGTAATATGAAACAAGAGTAGTTTCTGATATTGCTAGTACAAGTACCTAGAGGGGGGTGAATAGGTATATAAAAGATTTTTCTTGATAATCGCGCAATACTTAGATAGTTGAAGGATTTGCAACAAATGATAATCAACGTAAGACTTAGTAAAGGAAAGAGAGAATTGAACACACGGTTTATAGTGGTTCGGCTTGATTCAAGCCTACGTCCACTCTTCTGCACTGACAGCCAATTGGCTGGATTCCACTATGAACAAAGAGATGTTACAGTGTTGATCTTCCTTGATTTCTAGGTGTAGATGATCTACCACACTCACTCAAGGTATCACCAAGTATAGACACTCTCTGTGTATACAGTTTTGATCAGACTGTATTGACTAATAATCAAGGTGCTTCAGACTCTGGAATTTCTCTATCGATCACACTCCTTAAACAACGAGAACGTCTTCCTTTTTATACTCCTTTATGCCATCATACCGTTGGCACTTACCAAAGGAATTCCTCCAATCTACCCGTTGGACGGAATCAATTAAGGAGATCATTCAAGATATAAAAGGAACCTGACGATAGCCCATCAATCCTGTTCGCCCATACAATCAGGATCTTGGTTTCCAAGAATAGAACATTCCAAGAATATTTCGTCGACCACCGGATCTTCAATTGATCTAGATAGAAACAAAAGAATCCGATATATACTTATCCAACCAAAGAGATCTTCTCCAGAGGATAGGATTAAATCCTTAACCATAAACCTCGGCTCTGGATTTCCTTCGTCACTGGATCAGAAAGACTGTCAATGAGAATAGTCTTGAGTCTTGAGACTTGAGACTTGAGTTTTGAGTCTTGAGTCGGTGATGGTGACAAAAGTCTTGAAGACTTTGCAAAAACATTTCTTAAGTAATATGGCTATCTCAAATATCCATACTAGATCGATAGAAACGTTTTGTCGCTTCAAAATATTCTGGAAAGATTTCTCCAACAATCTCCCCCTTTTTGATGGTGACAAAATTTTCCGGTAGATTTGAACTTTGACCTGCAAAAACATTTCTCAAGCAATATGGCTATCTCATAAAGATTAATAAAACAACCAGACTCTGCATCCACAGAAAATTGGTTAGTCTTTCATGAGTAATACCATATGCAAACATTTAAGCATCAAAGTCAAGTCTACTGCAGTCATATTCAATTCACACCCAAGTTCGCTCAAGTCAGTTATACTCAAAAAATAGACACATTCAACCACAAATAAAAATCAAAGTTCAAGTTCAGTTTAAAGTTTGTTCAAATTTGCACTTCTCCCCCTTTTTGTCAGCATAAAAAAGGTGAGAAAAGTGTCAGGTCTGCTTGGGAATGCGCACGATTTGGAAATCTCCCATCGACTGGACTATGCCTTCTAGCCTCTTCAAGTCTTCCCTTAGCTGAGCTACCTCCTGTCCTTTGGCATTGGCTTGCAGTTGTAGAGCGAGGTCTTTCATTTTGTCTTCTAGGGTAATTGAAGATGCTTGGCCAGCATTCTTGATGGCTTGAATTTCACAGTCCAGAGCATAGATTTGGCCACGCATTTCCAGAAGAACATCCAGAATACGACGAAAATCTGCAGAATTGTCCGTTTGTGTACTTGCATTTGCTTTCTCAGATGGAGTGAATGCAGACGATGGCGCTTCTGTATAGTCTTGCAGATTTGGTGTTGACGTATCGTGTCCTTCTTCAGGCAATTGGAAGACCTGAAACTCTTCTGGATCTACTGGAGATTGTCTTAGACCTTCACTATTTGCAGCATGAGGTGTGGACCTTTCTTGCTCGCCAACTCCCCCTGTCTCTGGGACCTCAAGCGGGGAAGAGTGATGATCATGCTCTTCTTGATTCTCCTTCTCTCCAGATTCGGTCTCCTTCTCTCCAGATTCGGCTGTAGACTTTTCTTTTTCTTCTTCGCCTTCTTCTTCAGCTTCTTTCTCCTTCTCTCTCTGCGCTGCTTCTTCTCTGAGCTTGGCTTGCTCCTCTTCTTCTCTCTGTTTCTTCTGAAGTTCTGTAGATTGAGGCACAGAACGTCTGGTTCTTATCAGAGCAGTGATTGTGAGATCTTCCTCCTCATCTTCATCCTCCAAGATGAGAGTTCTCTTCTTTTTTGGATGGGGCACCAATGGTCTCATTTCCTTTTCTCTTTGAAGCAGACGGAACTGGAGTCTTTACTCTGAATTTCTCCATTGCCTTGGAAAGTTCTTTCAGACGCATCTTCGTCAACATCTTTAAACCTACCACCATCTTATCGCACGGTCGAACACAAAGTGTGTGTGGCGGTTCAATATTCATGTGTCTGAAGATCTTGGTCACCAGACCTGGATAAGGCAATTGTCCCTTGTCCTTCGACATTACTATGTACATGTGAAAGAGAATAGTGTGAGGGAGAGAGAACTTCTTCCCTGAGTTGATTGCGTACATCAATTTTGCTTCGAAATTAGATACATCAGTTTTTGATGTAGACTTGGGCCTGATGCAATTGATAACAATTTTGTGCAGCACCATATTGATGGCATGCATCCTTGAATAGATGATTTTTCCCTCGATATCTCTATCTTCGACAAGGTCCATTGAGGCACGAGCAACTGAGACTTTGACTGGTTGGTAACGTCCTTGTTCAACTCCAATTATGTCCGCCAACATGTCCACGTCTACCACATAATCCTGATCTCGAACATTGAATGATATTCTATTCGCATCTATAAAGCTGAGATTCGAATAGAAATATGCAGTCAGTTGTGCATAACCGTCCGTGGTATCAGTGCAAAAACGTTCCAGTTGAAGCAGACTGAACTTCTCCCTTAAGTTCACATTAACAGCATCCAAAAAATCGAAATCGACACTCCTAGGGTTTATCACCCCTCGTTTCAGCAGTCTGAAGAACAAATTCTCATGTTCTTTCGATTTAAATAACTCCATCCTCTTTCCCTTCACCTTCGTAGCAACACCCATTCTAGGTTGAAAATCACTGAACATTTTATCATCATCGTTCCCATCAGTCGGATTTGGTCCCGACATACGAGGGTCACTGGGAATATTCGCAAGTACTTCCTCTGCTTTACCTTTGGGAGCAATTCCTAAATCCTCCATTCTTTTCAGAAAGATATACTCATTCCCATAATGCTTATCTTTGAGAAAATCATCCATGTATTTCAACGGAGTCCCAGTACTTTTCAACGCACGGTAAAGTTTGTAAATATAAGAGGGTTTTTGGACTCTTATAGGGTCTGCGTCCTCGATTATCTCTTCCTCCGGATGTTGACCCGCACCTTGTGGGGTAGATGGCGTTGAGTGACGTGGTGGAGAGTGAATCGGGCTTTGTTGCTGACTCGATAATTCTTCCTCTTCGGTGAGATCGAAATGGGTAGGTCCCTCCTTCATTCTCTGTGGTCCCCTGTTCGCGATTCTTGAAGACTTCCTCGAAGAAGACATTCTTCCTTGTCGCTGAAAGATTCCTTTACTCGCTTTCCCAAGAAAAGATGACAACTTTCTCGAAGATGAACACGAAGTAGAAACCGGATTGGGAGGAGAATGCTTTTTAGGGTTTTGAAGATTAGAAAATGAAAACTGTATATATATAACTCAGTTTTGAAAAGGGAAGTTCAATCGGCACAAGGAAAGTGTACGGATACCTCTTTTCGAAATCAATAACTGCCAAAATTAATCCTTTTGAAAAGACAAGTTTTCGTTTTTCACGGAGACTACAAAATAACTGAACGAAAGATCATACCTTTTCGAGTTTAAATAAAATAGCAACTTACAGTCTATAGTCATCAAAGTCTGAGTCTGAGAGATTTAGAGTCTGAGAGATTAGAGTCTGATGATCATCAACTTTCTGAGTCTAAAGGTTGGAGAGTCTCTAGACTTTAACTTCTTCGAGCTTCAAAATGTTGAGTCTGGAACGGATAAAATCGAATTGGTTTTTCTCCAAAGGCTTTGTGAATATATCCGCTAGTTGACTTTTTGAATCAATAAATTGAATCGAGATTTCTTCATTTTGAATATGATCTCTAATGAAGCGATGTTGAATCTCTATATGCTTTGCTCTTGAATGAAGAATTGGATTTTTGGTGAGATTGATTGCGCTGGTGTTGTCACATTTGATTTCTGTGCATGAATCTTCAATCCCAAAGTCTTGTAGTTGTTGTTTTATCCATAGAATTTGCGAACAGCAGCTTCCAAGGGCTACATACTCTGCTTCTGTTGTTGAGAGAGCTACAATGCTTTGTTTCCTTGAAAACCAAGACACTATCCTGCTTCCAAGCAACTGGCAAGTTCCTGAGGTACTCTTTCTATCGACTCTGCAGTCGGCCAGATCTGCGTCTGAATATCCCAGAAGATTAAAGTCTCCCTTCTTAGGATACCAAAGGCCGATGCTTGAAGATGAAGCAACGTATTTAATGATACGTTTTGCAGCCCTGAGATGGGATTCTCTTGGATCTGATTGAAATCTAGCACAGATGCAAACACTCAACAAAATGTCGGTCTAGAAGCGTTAGATAAAGAAGCGAACCGATGATGCTCTGTACAGCTTTTGATCAACTTTCTTCCCTTCTTCATCTTTGTCTATCTTCAAAGAACTTGACATTGGTATATCAGTCTTCTTGCAATTTTCCAATCCAAACCTTTTGACAAGATCATTAGCATATTTTTCTTGGTAAATGAAAGTTCCTTCCTTCAATTGCTTTACTTGAAGACTAAGAAAGAATGTTAATTCTCCCATCATACTCATTTCAAACTCATCCTGCATAGACTTAGAAAATTTCTTGCATAGATTTTTATTAGAGGATCTAAAAATAATATTATCCACATATATTTGAACAAGTAAAAGCTTTTGTTTTCCTTCTTGATAAATAAAATAGTATCTACTTTACCTTTGACAAAGTCATTCTGTAATAAGAACTTACTCAGTCTGTCGTACCAGGCTCGAGGTGCTTGCTTTAAACCATACAAGGCCTTTTTTCAGTGTGAAGACTGAGTCTGGCTTCTTTGGGTCTTCAAACCCAGGTGGTTGTTCCACATAAACTTCCTATTGGATAAATCCATTTAGGAAAGCACTTTTGACGTCTATTTGGAATAACTTGAAATTTTTATAACAAGCAAACGCAAGTAATAGTCGGATAGCTTCTAACCTTGATACAGGAGCGTAAGTTTCATCATAGTCTATTCATTCTTCTTGCGTGTATCCTTTGGCCACGAGTCTTGCTTTGTTTCGTACGACTTTTCCTTTTTCATTCATCTTATTTTTGAACACCCATTTGGCTCCAATAACAGTTTTACCTTTTGGTTTAGATGTCAATTCCCAGACATCATTAATGTTGAACTGTCTGAGCTCCTCTTGCATAGCTTCGATCCAGCTTTCATCAGATAAAGCTTCTTCTATGGTTTTTGGTTCAATTTCAGAAATGAGAGCCACAACACTAGACTCTTCACGTCTTTTGGATCTAGTGCGAATTCCTTCATTAATTTTGCCGATAATGAGATCTTTAGGATGACTGGACTTGTGCTTCCAGTTACTGGTTGATTTGTCTGGATGATGATCTCTTTCTTTATTTGAATCTTCATTAAGATCTTGATGCTGGTCTTCCAGAGTCTGAGACATTTCTTGAGTTGTAAGTTTTGGAAGGTCTGGAGCAGGTTCAGACTCTTCATACTAAGTCGATGGATTCATCTTGCGTAAGAGTCTTGAAATTTGACGTTCATTGACTCCTCCACCCACTCGGCTCTTCTTGTTATAGACTCGTAGGCTTTGCTTAATGTAGAATATCCAAGGAAGATACCTTCATCGATCTTTCTTCAAACTTACCAACTTGATCCTTTGCATTTTTCAATATAAAGCATTTGCAACCGAACACATGAAAGTATGAAAAAATGGGCTTCTTACCTTTGAATAATTCATAAGGGGTTTTCTCAAGAATAGGTCTTAGGAAGACTCTATTGATGATATAGCATGCTGTTGAAACAGACTTCAGCCCAAAATCGTGAAGAAATTTTACTTTCAATTAAAAGAGTTCTAGCCATTTCTTGAAGAGATCTATTCTTTTTTCCACAACTCCATTTTTGAGGAGTGTATGGAGAGGAAAACACATGCTTAAATTCAGATTCATCACACAATTTTGTAAAATCTTGATTTTCAAATTCACCTCCATGATCTGTTCTTATACTTGAGATAGCACATCCTTTTTCATTTTGAACATTTTTAGCAAATTTTTCAAAATACGAGAAAGTTTCTGACTTGCTTGCAAGGAAAAATACCCAAGTAAAACGAGAGTAGTCATCCACAATTACTAGGCAATATTTCTTACCTCCAATACTCGGGTTCGGTTGGTCCGAAGAGATCCATATGCAGCAAGCGTAGTACATGATTAGTAGTGACATGATTTATTGGCTTAAATGAATTTCTTACCTGCTTTCCCAGAATACATGGTGTGCATGGATCGGACTTTTGATATGGTAATTTGGGTAGACCTCGAACAAGCTGCTTTGATGAGATTTTGGCTAATTGCTTCATGTTGACATTTATGTGCCATAAGCTTGCTTCATCTTGAATTGAGATTAAGCATTGCGATTCATTTAGATTCATGTCTAAGAGGTAAATATTTCCATGTCTTCGTCCCATGAAATATTGAGTAGAGTCTTTACTGATTCCAGAACATATTCCTTCTTGAAAGGAGATCTTGAAACCAGTATCACACAATTGGCTAATGCTAAGAAGGTTATAGTTGAGTCATTCCACTAGAGAAACATTGCTTATTGTGAGATTTCCAATTTTCACAGTTCCAAATCCCACAATGCTTCCTTTGCCGTTTCCTCCAAATGAAACTTTTCCACCATTCACTTGAATAAGCTTTATGAAGCAGTTTGAGTCTCTTGTCATGTGTCTTGAACATCCGCTGTCAAGATACCACTTTACCTTTTTCTTGACAGAGACCTGCATTTAAAAGAGAATCTCAAGTTTTTTTTGGTACCCAAATTTTCTTGGGTCATTTGGTGTTAGTAGGATAGACATTATTAGGTCATACTTTCTTAACAGGCTTCCAAACCATAAGACACTCTTTTTCAAAGTGATCTTGACTGTTACACTTTGAACACCTTAGAGCATTTCGACCTACAGACTTTACAAAAACTTTCTTGAAATGATTTTTGTAAGCCTCTCTCGACGGTCTTTTCTTAATCCTTTCTTTTACTTTAGGAAAATCAATCAAGGGAATTGTTTCTGCTGTCATACCCAAACCAGACCTATTGAAGTAAGGTCTTTGAACTGAAAGAACCTTTTCAAGTTTTTAAGACCCTATCGAAAATTTCTTTGAAATATTTGATAAGTCGGTTTTAAAAAAACATTTTCTTTCAAAAGATTATCTTCTTTTTCTTTAAGAGTAGAAACATTCAAGTCTAAACTTTTAACTTTTTCTTCTAAAATATTTTCCTTTTGTTTTAGAGCTGAGTTTTCCTTTTTAAGTTCGGAAATCCTTTTGAGAGAAGTCTTAAGACTAAAACACAAGTTCATCAATGTATTTAGAGACTTTGACAGGAATTTTAAAATCACTTACCTCAAATTCACTGTCTGAGTCTGATCCAGAATCTGAGTCTGAGTCTGAATGTGCCATCAGACATATGTTGGCATATTCATTATCACTTTCTTCACATTCTGTATCACTCCAAGTTTCGGCTTTGAGAGCTTTTCGAAACTTCTTAGCTTTTCCTCTTTTCTTCTTCAGAAGAGGACAGTTGGGTCTGATGTGTCCCTTTTTCTTACATTCGAAGCAGACTACATCTTTGTTTGGTTCCTCATCATCAACAGACTTGGTCTGCTGTCTCTGGAAACTTTGTTTCTTTGAGTTGAACCTTCTACCTTTTCTATTCAGTTTTCTGAATCTTCTTATCATGAGAGCAAGCTCCTCGTCGTCCATATCATCTCCTGAATCTGTATCATCAGAATCATCATTTGATTTTAATGCAATGGATTTCTTACCTCTTGGATCTTCGTCTTCATTAATTCGTTCCATTTCATAAGACTGAAGAGTTTCAATCAGCTCGTCGACAGATAGAGGCATAATTCTTTGCGTCTCTCTTATTGAAGTCTTTATATGATTCCAATCCTTGGAGAGTCCACGCAATAACTTGTTCACCTTCATGGGATCAGAAATTTTTTGTCCTTGGTTCTCAAGACCATTGACAATATCTGTAAAACGACTAAACATGTCAGTTATAGATTCTCATGGTTTCATTTTGAAGGCTTCATATTGACCGAGGAGAATGTTGATTCTGGTCTCCTTCACTCGATCTGTTCCTTCATAGGTGATATGTAATCTGTCCCATACTTCTTTTGCTGTAACACAAGAAGATATTTTGTTATATTCAGTTGGAGACACAGCACAATATAAAGAGTAAGTTGCTTTTGCATCGAGTGCTTGTCTCTTGTTTATATCTTCCTGAGTCATTCTGCTGGTTTCAACGTCTTTCCCTCTTTCAGAGACTGATGCAGCAGTTGGAGTGATTCCTCTTTCCACAACATCCCATTCCAGAGGATCCTTTGATCGTAGGAAAGCTTTCATCTTGTTCTTTCGGATGTTGTAATCTTTTCCATCAAAGTAGGGTGGTCTGGTATTGCTTTGCCCTTCCACCAACCCTGGTGCTAGCATACTAGCAATGGATCTTTTACTCTGAAGTAAGACACTTCAAATAAAGTAAGAACACGAGCTCTGATACCAATTGATATTGCTAGTACAAGTACCTAGAGGGGGGTGAATAGGTATATAAAAGATTTTTCTTGATAATCGCGCAATACTTAGATAGTTGAAAGATTTGCAACAAATGATAATCAACGTAAGACTTAGTAAAGGAAATAGAGAATTGAACACGCGGTTTATAGTGGTTCGGCTTGATTCAAGCCTACGTCCACTCTTCTGCACTGACAGCCAATTGGCTGGATTCCACTATGAACAAAGAGATGTTATAGTGTTGATCTTCCTTGATTTCTAGGTGTAGATGATCTACCACACTCGCTCAAGGTATCACCAAGTATAGACACTCTCTGTGTATACAGTTTCGCTCAGACTGTATCGACTAATAATCAAGGTGCTTCAGACTCTGGAATTTTTCTATCGATCACACTCCTTAAACAACGAGAACGTCTTCTTTTTTATACTCCTTTATGCCATCATACCATTGGCACTTACCAAAGGAATTCCTCCAATCTACCCGTTGGACGGAATCAATTAAGGAGATCGTTCGAGATAAAAAAGGAACCTGACGATAGCCCATCAATCATGTTCGCCCATACAATCAGGATCTTGGTTTCCAAGAATAGAACATTCCAAGAATATTTCGTCAACCACCGGATCATAGATACAAATAAAAGAATCTGATATATACTTATCCAACCAAGAGATCTTCTCCAGAGGATAGGATTAAATCCTTAACCATAAACTTCGGCTCTGGATTTCCTTCGTCACTGGATCAGAAAGACTGTCAATGAGAATAGTCTTGAGTCTTAAGTCTTGAGTCTTGAGTCTTGAGTCTTGAGTCTGGTGATTAGCAAGTCTTCAGACTTTAAACAGACGGTCTGCAAATATCCAGACTAGACTGATAGAAACGTTTTGTCAGCTTCAAAATATTCTAGAAAGATTTCTCCAACAGTTTCAAGCTCCCCAACTTGAACCTTGGATCCAAGATAGTGGCTTCCAAAAAAAAGTGGGATGTTTTTGTAATATTTAAGGAATTTCACCTTTATGGCCACTACCATTTTGTTGAAAAATGGATCATCCTTCTTGTTCGCCAATTCAATTGACATTAGACGTAGAATTGGAAGGAATTGATTGCTTGACCGCTAATCCAAATCTTTGGATTTTAGTCTTTAATAAATTCTTAGTTTTTCATGTGGTTTGCAAGTTCATTCTCGCATTCCAAGGTCCAAAGGGAGTATCGATGGAGCTAATATATTTTTGTGTAAACAAGAGCTTGAAAATTCGGAATGTGATTGTTTTAAGCATGATTTTTGCTATTAGTCAAATCTGACGCATAAAAAACTTGTCAAAGATTTCTAAACGGGGATTACATCCCCTAAGAAAATCACTAAATCTGGGCAGAATAAGAAAGCTTATGGAGGAAGTAAGCATTATACCTATACACTAGCACAAGAACATAGGCAGCTAAATGGAAGATGAAAATCCCAAACTAACCAAATGAATTTGCAAATCTATACAAAGCTACGACACACCATTTTGATTTGAACAAAGTCCTCCATACTCTTGGCAACTCAAAGCCACCTAAGGATTAGCAAGGATCAATCTAATGATCAACGACGACCAAATCTGAAAGGAAAATAGACCTAATCTCGTCTAATTGATTGTGATTTTTTTTTTTTTTTTTTTTGGTATCGGTCATTTTTCTTACTAAAAGTAATCCCCTAGTAACATATCATCTTATAACTTTTTTAACACAACGTAATTTCCTTCCTCTGGTCATAAGCTCTTTAGGTCCTATAGTTTGTAATGTTCCATTAAAAATTGTAATGTACCTTATAGTAAATTTCTTTTCTTATCGTTAGTAAATTATCGAATGGATACCAACTTTCGTTCAGTGTACATAATCATCCTCACTATTAGTAATGTATCAGTAAAATATCCTTTTGTAATTTTTCTTATGGAGGATGTAATTTTTGTTTGGAGGGCATAAATTTTTGGCGTTTGTGCCTTGTAATATTTCATAAAAGTAGTAATTTATTCGGTTAATGGTAAATTTCTTTTTTGCATGTTTAATGAAATATCTGAATTTAGTAACTTTCCTTGCATTTTGTAATGTTTTGAGACTTATATATTGGTAATTTTCCTTATTCATCTTAATTTTTTTTTAATCAAATGAAAGTTTGATCACTTTTGCATTTGTAACTTTTCTTTAATGCCTACAAATTCAAATTATGACCAAAAGTCAATTTTGTAAAAGAACTTTGATCGACCAATTTTTTCCCCTCCTTATCTAGCAATCCACGTTGAATGCAGGACCAATCTCATAAAAGGAGAGCTTTGACTTATGGAATTTCCATTGTGATCATGATGTTTTGGCCACAGCAAAAAGGTATTTTCTTTTTCGCAAAACAGTAAAGTAGTGTTGGAAACTTAATTTTTCAAATTATTTGAAGTTCGTTCTTTCGAAATTTATATAAAGGTAAAAGGTAAAAATGTACATTAAGATAAGTATTACTTTATCAATTTTTCCTTTTGCTGATACACAGCAACAGATAAAAAGAAAATTTGAGATAACTTCTCGTGGTCTTATGTATGCGAAGAAGGCTTTTCCCATATTCCTATCTGCCAAGTTCAAGAATGATTCAAGCCCAATAAAAGATTAAAGTAAACTAAAAAGAGCCATAGCTCTTTTGAGGGGGCCCAAAAATAGAATTTCAACAAACTTCAGGCGTGAAAATGGAATTGGCTCCAATCTCTCCCATTCTCCAGTAGTCTCGCCATAGCTGGCAAGGTTTTTCGAACAAGAGTAATTCGGGCGCACGCGCGCTCTCGAGAAGGTTGGAACTCCATTCCTGACTCGTGCATCATCAATCGCTCAAATCGCTCCAAACAAGTTGAGATTCCATGGAGGATCGGGGCTTGGAGGAGGTGGAGAAAGCTCAGTTGCTGTGCTTGGCTCTCGAGTTCGGCTTCGACGAGTAGTCCGCCAGCAAGTGCTTGGACTGTCTCCTTTCCCTCTACGGTACCTCGAATCATCATTACCTCGTCGCAGAGGTAATGATGATTAGCATTTGCAGAGGTTGCGTTGGTCCTTCTCGTAGTCTACTTTAGGTTTGAATGGATCGGAGCTGGTTCAGCGAAGTAGTCTTGCTGACGAGCGAAATGTTTGGTGCTGTTGTAGTTTGATGTGTTTAGGTTGCTTTGGATGATAGCTTTTCTTGGTTATTTGCCGAATTGTGTGGTATCTGGTGATTAGGCAATGACGTAATTGATTGTGTTGCGGGGATGGTTTGTGAATTGATCAATTGTGCATTCCTAAATAAGGAGATTTATTGTGGTTAGGTCGTCATTTTGACGATCGCCATGGAATATTGTACCTTTTAGATTTGAATGGACCGGAGCTGGTTATTCCTGTCCTTAGTTCTCTGTGGGTTCTACGGAGTAGTCTTCTTGACTAGCGAAATGTCTAATTTGTTTCTGAACTACCCGCAAATTACATATTGTGTAGATTGTATTTATTTGATCACTTTTTTTTTTTGTCATGGAGCTTGCAAAATCATCTCTCTTTTTTTGGTTTTCTTAGGGCGATGAAGGTCGAGAGTTTATCACAGTGGACCACTATGGCGATGATTTTCTAGCAGAACTTGCTGAAACTATGCAAGACATTGAGGATTGGGATGATTTGCAAGCTGCAGAATCAGAAGCTTGTGGAGTTTTGACTGATATGTTTAGCCAAGATACCCCTAATGACGGTGAATGCAATGTTGTGCACGATGTTAACATTATAGAGGATTCTCCACAACCTGAGAAACATCAAACATTTCTTGAGGTGGATTCCTCTATTGAAAGTAAAGACGAAGATGATATATTTGGTAGTACTCCGAGCAATTCGTCTGCTCAACTTCTGACCATACGATATTTAGAATCTATGGTATGCTTCTGAAAATTGTGAAGTTGTCTCACTCCTTTCTGCCCTAACCAGTTTGAAGGGATTAAGAAAAAAAAAAAGCATGGTGGCTTGGCATGTTTTTTCCCATGCCCAAAACTAATTTGGTTGATAGTTGTTAAGTTTGTGGCTTAAGTTTTTTATCCATGGACCTAGATTTGTCTTGGGATTAGCCCGTGTAATTGCTTGGACCAAATGCGTGGCTTGAAGATTGTCTCAGTATTTTACAGGGTTGCCCGTTCAGTGAAGAACTATGGGCACGTGAAGAAGACACAATAGTTACCGGGCAAATCCCATGAGTCTGGCCACAATGGTCAATTGTTTAGGAGGTTGACAAAAAGTTGGCAGATCTCTGCATGACCTTTTATTGTTTTAACAATAATTCTGCGCCCACACTTTTATATATTTGTGTTGCTAAGGTATAATGTGGTCAACAAGGAAAATGAGAAGAATTGAGAATAGATTGTCTTGGTTTTTGATCGGGAGATTAGAGTGTCCTCCGAAAACTCTTGGGAAACACTTTCCACTTGTCTCATTTGTTTTTGACTGACTCTTGCAATTGGGGTTTTGGTTAGTGAGAAATTGATTTATTTCTTATTGTAATTCTCTCCTAATCACTGTTAAACAACTCATCCCCCTTTTCCACCAAAAAAAAAAAAAAAACAGCTCATCCCCTTAAATTAGTGTGTCACTGTTCTTTCCTCTTCAACTTATGTCCTTCCTTGATCATTTCCAATTTGATTGCAATTCTGCTCAGCATCAAACCTTATGCGGTGTATGTGTACAAAAGCATTTAGTAAATTGCTCATGAGGGCTCTCATCTGATCAAATGTATGGTGGACACTCCTAACTTGTCAGTTACTTCCATAGTCTATAAGATCTAAAATGACTTATATGAGAACTGTTTGGTTAATAAAAACAGTTCATTCTTGTTTTGGATATGTAACAATACCAATATTTCTCATGTACTTTGAGAGTATGGTACATCATCCAAGCGTTGAACTCAGCATCCAGCATCTTTGATAGGCGTGTTTTGCAAAATGAAGGCTTGGGGTTTCTTTGTGCACGATTTTCATTTTCCATCACCACATGTCAGAAACTATTTATGGTGCTGAAGAGGCTTATTTGTGTTGAAGGACCGTAAGAGCACTGTTACCCATGGTTCGATATCATCAGTTTCAAGTAAAAGACATCACTCTCAGATTTCGACATGCAAACAAGGAACGCTGGGTAATGAGGAATTGCAAGCCTTGGATGACATAGAATTGGCAAATGTTGTAATATTTCAGAAACAAGACATTTCGACCAATGCAGCATTAGGCTTGTAAAGCTTCTGTAGCCAAGCAAGATTGCTTCATTCTCACACCCACTGGAGGTGGTAAAAGTTTATGTTACCGAGTTAGTGAATGTTAACATCATTTCATTTGTGTAATGATCGAATGTAGAAGTATGTGTGGAGACAGTGTTTAGAGCACAAGCACTGTGCACTTTGCTGAATGGTTCCACCAATTATATACTAGACAAGTAGACTTGTATATTGAAACTTAAGCTATAAAATGATCTTGCAATTTGCTTTGTTAGGACAAGTTTGTGCTGAAATACAGGACATTCTCGTTCTACCTTCACCCATCTCTATCTGTTCTGTAATTTCTAGAATTTGAGGCTTGTGCTCTGCTTCTAGGAATTTCTAATTACTTACTGGAAAATTTATCTTGTTTTTGCATGTAAGTGTTGTCGTCAGTCATGTTTCAGGTCCAACTCAATAGGATTATTAAGTCAAAGGGGAATAAGTTTTCAAATTACTTGCACCAAATACAGATTGTACATGTCTATATTTCCTATGTACATATGTGCTATGTTATTATCTCAACTAGGGGTGATCATTTCCATAATTGGTTTGAAATGGATATCCTTTCATATAAGATGGATCTTGGGAGCATGCAAAATATTGGATCCACTGAATCACGAGGGAAGAAATTAATCTGAATTTATTAAGTTGAATCTCCATCGCGATGATGGCTATGGATATGGAATCGTCTAGTTTGGATTTTACAAACCCAAATCGTGTTTTTGATTCCCTTGCCCGTAATGCTTAACCAAAAACAGAATTAATTAAGAATTATATAAGATTCCATTTTCGTGTCACCATAGATTTTCAACTCCCATTTTCATTCAATTTAGATCACCATGCTTCTAAATAGGCATCTAATTTTCAAAGAAATTTCAAGGGCGCTCTTAGATGGTCTGCATTGACTAAACTAACTTAGACTTAATCGATCGAACATCACGTTATTTTCGGGCGATCTCCTTTACATTGCTAGGCCTCGTTGACGTCTTATTCTCATGGCCATCGTGTTAGGACGGTAACCTTCTGTTGGCTTATGGAGTCTTGATTTATTCTTCCAGATATAAGACCTTTCATTTCGTTACCTGCGTGGCTACCTCAGCGATATACTCTTCTAGCAAGATGAAATTGACATTTAACTTATTGTGTTCGGGTAACGTTGACCATTACATTGGCGATTTGGGCAAGTCGAGGTCAACACACGTAGTCACATTGACCGAATTGGTTGGATAGTAAGCTCAGAAATTGCGGGTCGGGATCTTTTGGACTCGTGGCCTGGCTTCGTGACCGTGCGTGGCAACTTCTGCACCACGACGTTTGCATTTTCAACTTGCAGGAAAAAGGCATGACGGAAACTTGGCCTTCAAAGTACAGCTCGAGGAATCACTCTACCTTCTACCTCGCATTCATCAAATTTCAATCACGCATCGTGCCCTCGTGTAGTCAGCGGCAGCCTCAACACGGACTCCACAGGCAAGATGCTCTCGCTCAGGTCCTGCGAGAAGTTTGCTCTCCGCACAAGTCACAAATGACTTAACCTGCAATATTATAAAACAAAATTTTCACTGATGCTCCGCCCGTGTGTATTAACCTGAAAACATGCGCACCAGATGCAAATTGTTCTGATGATTGAATTTAGTTCATGGAGCTGATTAAAGTTGTTTGATCCGGTCATCTCTGCTCTTTTAAGTAAGCTCTTTTCCTAGTAAATTTGATGCTAATTGCAAAATGAGATGAATACTTAGTATTTGGTAGGATTGACGTTTCGATCTATTTCGGGGTCAATTATGTTGGTAACAACTTTGTTTTGGCCAAATGTTGTTTACACCTCATTTCTGGGGTTCTTAACCTCCCCTAGCTTCTTCATTCATCTATTTCGATTCCTTTTCGTTGTACGATTCATCATATGGCAATGTGTACTTCCGAAGCTAGATAATCCAAAAACACCTTGTGCCGGTGTTAAACAAACTGAAAGGCTTTCCATAGTTATAGTTTGATTTGAGGACAGTTTTCATATCTCTAGTATTGTCCCGTTAAGCTTGGATCTACAAAAATGCGGAAAATTGAGAAGCCTGAAACGAATCCTCTTTAATCCTATCAAAACATTTTTGACACAACATAATTTCCTTTTTGTCATCATAATTTCTGTAAGTCCTATAATTTGTAATATTCTATCAAAAATAGTAATCTGCCTAAGTTTATAGTAATTTTTTCCTAATGGATCTTAACTTTCCTTTAGGCATATGTAATCATCCTTACTAATAGTAATTTATCCGTAAAATATCCTTTAGTAATTTTTCGTAGGAGGATGTAATTTTTGTTTGGAGGGCATAGATTCTCTGAAACCTATGATTCTTCATATTCCTTAAAAACAGTATTTTATTCACTTAACGCTAAATTTCTTCTTTTTTTCTTTAACTTTAGTGAAATATTCAATTTGATAGTAACTTCCTTTTCACTTCATAAGTTTTGAAACCTATATGTTGGTAAACTTCCGTACTCATCATAACTTTTTTTAATGGAATATAAATTTGATTATTTTGCGTCACTTTCATTTAAAGCCCGCAAAGTTATGACTTTAATAGATTTGATGGACCAATTTCCCCCCTTCTTATCCAGTGGTCCACATTGAATGCGGGACCGATCTTGTAAAAGAGAATTTTGATTTGTGGAATTTTCGTCACGATGAAGAAGTTTCGAGCGCGATAAAGTAGTATTTTTTTTCTTTTGCCGAACAGTACAAAGTAGTGTTGAAATCCTATTTTTACCAAATTATTGGAAGTTCGTTCTATTGAAATGCTTGTCATAAATCTATAATTTAAGTACGATACCGCAAGTCTTGTGTATGCAAAGAAGCCTTCCCCCTCCTATCTAACAAGTTCAAGAGATTCAAGCCCAAGAAAAGAATAAGCGAAAAGAGCAGGGCCCCCTACCAAAGAGACCCGACTTCCTAGGCGTCGAATGAAGCCAGAAAAACTTATGAGGGGGGCAAAAATAGAAACTTAGACAAACTTCAGGCCGCAAAAACGGAATTGTGCATCATCGATCGCTCGAATCGACTCGAGCAGGTTGAGATTCCATGGAAGTTATCGGAGCTTGGAGAAGGTGGAGAAAGCTCGGTTTGCTGAGCTTGGCTCTAGCCTCTCGAGTTTGGCTTCGACGAGCAGTCCGCCAGCGAGTGCCTGGACCGTTTGGTTTCCCTCTACGGTAACTCCAATCATTACTTTGTTGCCCATCTTTATTTATGCTGATCAGCATTTGCAGAGGTTGTGTGGGTATTTCTCGTCCACCACGATGATGACGGCTGTGGAATAATCTGCTCTAGGTTTGGATAGATCGGAGCAGCTTTAGTGAACTAGTCTTATTGACTGGCAAAATGTCCGGCACTATTCCAGTTTGATGTGTTTAGGTTGCTTTGGGCGGTGGTTTTTCTTGCTTATTGGCCAAATTGCGCGATATCTGGTCATTAGGGAATGACATGGTTGCTCGTGTTGCATGGATAGTTTTGCAAATTGATTGATTTTGTGCATTGCTAATGAGGAGATTCATTGCGGTTAGTTGCGATTCTGATGATGGCCATAGAATAGTCTACTTAGGATTGGAATGGACTGGAGCTGGTTAAATTTAGTTCAATTGAGCATTAATCTCATCCCTGTTTATTTGTGGGTCTGGTAGAGTGTGATCCTATTGACTGGTGAACTCAATTTAGATTACTTATGGTGTCTTGCATTAATATTAATTTCATGTCTCACTGAACTTAGTGCAAATTATTTATTGTAGATTGTATTTATTTGATCTCTTTTTTTGCCATGGAACTTGCAATATCTTCTCTTTCTCCTTTTAGTTTTCTTAAGGGAACAAAGGTTGAGAGTTTATCACTGTGCAGCACTGCAGCGTTGACTCCTAACAGAACTTGCTGAAACCATGCAAGAATCTGAGGATTGGGATGATTTGCAAGTTGCAAAATTAGAAGCTCGTGGAGTTTTGAATGATATGTTTGGCCAAGTTTGTGGAGTTTTTGGCAGTGAATGCAGTGTCATACACGATGTCAATGTTATAGAAGATTCTCCACAACTTGAGAAAGGCCGAACTTTTCTTAAGGTGGATTACTCTACTGATAGTGAAGACCAAGACAATATATTTGGTAGTAAAATGGGTAGGAGGTCCACATGATGTATTCCTAATCAAAGCAGTGCCCCGAGCAATACATGCACTCAACTCTAGGCCAAACGATCTTCAGAATCCATGGAATGTTTCTCCCATGGACATAGACATTACTGCCAAACCACTTAAGTCAGTGTGTCACTGTTCTTTTCTCTTATAATTTATTCTCTCCTTGATCATTTCCAATTTTTTTGTGATTCTACACACAGCAAAGGACCTACACAATGTACATGTATAAAAGCATTTAGTAAATTGCTTATGGGGCATCTCATCCAATCAAATGTCCAATAGACACTCCTAACTTTTGTCAATTACTTCCACAATCTTCAAGATCCAAAATGACATATTGGAACTCTTTGGTCAATGAAGAAGTTGATTTCTTTTTTGGATTATGTACAAAATACGTATATTTCTCAAATACTTTGAGAGTATAGCAGATCATTAAAGTGTGGAACTTAGCAATTCAGCATCATTGAAAGGAACATTTTGCGTAAATGAAGGCTTGTGATTTCTTTATGTTTATTTTTCATTTTTCATGACAATCCATGTCAAAAACTATTATGGTGCTGAAGAGGCTTCTTGGATTCCATGTTATAGATGTCACAAATCTGAGTTTATATAACTTGAAATTAAAAAAAAAAAAAAAAAACACAAAAGTAAAGCTACTTTGCTTGTTTGTAAGAAAAATTACCCAAACAGTCATAAATTTATTGTATATATACTAATTCATATAAAAACTTTTCTAATTTTGTTGATTTAGTCCTAAATCCTTACGAAAAATTTCAACAAAGTCATTATCGTGAATTTTCGTCATGAATTGTTAACGTGGCGGTTGAATCACCATCAGCAGTTTTATGTGACACGCTACAATGTCAATAATTTTCAGTGAAAATTGGCCAGAATAATTATATTTAATTTTTTAGCAAAGATTTCGAATTAATTTAGTACAATTAATAAGTTTATAACCGAATTGATATACATATATTTAATTTTAGGACTAATTGTAACCTACAGCCATTTTGTTAAATAACGCTTGGCTTGATGTATCACGTCGACGGTATACTTGTAAGTCTCGTGGAAAATACTTGCTCTTCTTCAATACTTACTCAGACCCAACCCAAGGGCGTCGAATGAAACCTGGAAAACTTATGAGGGGGGCAGAAATAGAGCTCCCAACAAAATTCAGGTGCAAAAACGAAATTTTTGAAAGAATTGAAAAAAATATGGCTCCAATCTCTCCCATTCTCCAGCCGGTAAAAAAGCAGAGCAAAAAACATTAGTCCCGCCATCGCTGGCATGGTTTTTCTTCGAAGAGAGCGCTTCGAGCATGCGCTCTCTCTCTCTCTCTCTCTCGAGACTACGGGTCGATTCGATTATTACACTTGCATCATCGATCGATCGATTCGAATCGCGTCGAACAGGTTGAGATTCCATGGAGCAGCGGGGGTTGGAGGAGGCAGAGAAATCTCGGTTGCTGAGCTTGGCTCTCGAGTTTGGCTTCGACGAGCAGTCCTCCAGCAAGTGTTTGGGACCGTCTCGTTTCGCTCTACGGTAACTTGAATCGTTACATCGTTGCCCTTTTTTAAAAAAAAAAAAGAAAAAATTTATGCTTATCAGTGTTTGCAGAGGTTAGGTTGTGTAGGCATTTCATTGTCCACCACGACGACGATGATAGCTAGGAATAGTCTGCTTTAAGTTTGAATAGATCGGAGTAGGTTTGGTGAAGTGGTCTTATCTTTGATAATAATTGGGCACGCGGCAAAGTTTTTCTTGCTTATTGGCCAAAATGCGCAGTATCTGGTCATTAGGGAATGACACCAAATAATCAATGTATTGGTATTGTGCACACTTGCAAATGAATTTATATAGAAATGAAGCTCTTTTGCTAATGGATTTTTCATGTTGACTTTTAATTCCAAATTACTGAGTAGTGTACTGATTGAGCCTGCAAGTGGCGATACTGGCATCGCCTTTGGCATTCATGGCAGCAACAATGGGCTACAGGCTAATCATTACAATGCCAGCATCTATGAGTTTGGAAAGAAGGATCATCCTCCGTGCTTTTGGAGCTGGGTTGGTCCTGACCAATCATGCCAGGGGCGTGAAGGGGGCTATTCAGAAGGCAGTGGAGATGATGGCAAAGAAACCTAACTCTTACATTCTTCAGCAGTTCGAGAATCCTGCTAACCCAAAGGTACATGTGTGGTCAACTGTCATGTATTGTTGGTTGTATACGCAGGTGATGGCACGAACTTCAGCTTGGCTGTCATTGTTCTGTTTAGATACATTATGGGACAACTGGACCAGAGAGATGGAAAGGCTCAGGCGGCAAAATAGGTGCCTTTCTTTCTGGGATAGGAACTGGTGGTACTATAACTGGTGCTGGAAAGTTTCCTGAAAGAGCAAAACCCTGACATAGAGGTAGATTGCTTTTATGGTATTGTTTGTCACTTGTTGAACTCTGACAAAATATTGTCAATTTTGGGTGATTAGCAACTACGGATGCCTTGAATAAAAACCTTGTGCCTGAACATTCTTTTTGTGTTGAGAGCACTGCATCAGCTGCATGTTATTCTTTTTCTCCCCTTCTAGTCTAAGTTCTTTACTGGTTCTCTTTTATTTGTCAGCTCTATGGTGTTGAACCTATTGAAAGCCCTGTATTATCAGGACGCAAGCCTGGTTAGTTCCCTTGAACATGTTATACCTCTCATGATTATAAAATCTCCATGCACAATCTAGTTTATCATCCAAATTTGTTTCATTAAGATTGGTTGATGACTTGTGAGAGATTGATATGATGGGGTCTCATTTTAAGTTCTTATAGTTCAAGGCTCATGGTTTTGCATCATTGCATGGGAAGAGAGAGAAGCGGTCTCCACAGAAAGCTGAAACATGAGATGATAAATTGTTGATATAAATAGGCTGATCAAAAAAGAAAAGAACTGCAATTCTTTCAAATAAAGATGGGCTTAAATATAAAAGGTATGACTCCCAAGATTTACTGTATGGCGCATTGGCAATATTTCTAACAAAAGTTATGGATTTGAAGTGGTGTTCTCACTTCCATATTTCAATTGCGGCACTATTGTGATATGTCAATTATGCTTCTTGATTTAAGGCTTATAACTTCTGGGGCATGTGGACTTTAGAGCGGGTTATGTTAACTTTGAAATTTCTAAAGCGGTCATCTACATCCGTCTTTGCCGCATCTATGGTCTTATTAAACGGTTTTGGAATGAGTAAATATTTGCCCCTCTCTCTCTCCGATAGTTGTTTGAAAAACAAGCACTAATCTCTCTTGGATATTACAGTTGCAGATTTAATCTTTTTGTGGTTTTAATGATTTACGTTGTCTCATAGATTGCTTTTGACTGGTTCTGGTAGGTCCTCACAAGATCCAAGGGACAGGTGCTGGTTTCATTCCGGGTGTCATGGAAGTTGACCTTATTGATGTAGTAGTTCAAGTAAGAATTCTTCTCTTGATTTATCAATTTCTATGAAAAGTAAACCTTTTATGGTGACAACAGGCTTTTGAAGTGATGTGATTGGCTCTTTTACGTGTCACGGAGAGCTTCAATCATTCTTACATCAGGTGGAACCTCTATGTTTGATTTCTCATCTGCTATTGGTCACTGGTCAGATATGAAAACAATTTGACTTAGGATGTTCCTGAGGTTTAGAAGTATTTCCTAAATCAAGCAATTGCAAAAAATGCCATCGCAATGCTGGCCTCCAAAAAATGTGTTTTTACTAGGTTACCATTTTATGTAGATGTTGATGTATTGTCGTAATCGTTATTTTGCAATGGGTACTTGAGAAATGTGATAGACAATAATCATATTCATATTCAAAACACAGATAACAGGCTGCAATCTCAATAGTGTAAGCTTTCCAATCTCCTTGACTATCTAAAGGTCATACATAGTACACCATTATGTTGGTTGAACAAACTAATCCTTATCTCTGATGATAACTAGGCACGCGGCAAAGTTTTTCCTGCTTAGCCAAAATGCATAGTATCTGGCCATTAGGGAATGACATGATTGCTTGTGTTGCATGGATAGTTTGTAAATTGATTGATGTGCATTGCTAATATGGAGATTTGTTGCAGTTAGTCGCTATTTTGATGATGGCTATAGAATAGTCTACTTTGGATTTGAACGGACTCGAGCTGGTTAAATCTAGTTGACTGAGCCTTAATCTCATCCTTGTTTGGCGGGTTAGTCCTATTGATCGGTGAGCTGTCTGGCTTATTTCTAACTCACTGTGAATTACAAATGGTGTCTTGCAATAATACTAATATTGTGTCTCACTGAGCTAAGTGCAAATTACGTATTGTAGATTGTATTTATATGATCTCTTGTTTGCCATGGAACTTGCAAAGTCATTTCTTTCTTCTTTTGGTTTTCTCAAGGTGAACAAGGTCGAGAGTTTATCATTGTGGAGCACTATGGCTACAACTTCCTAGCAGAACTTGCCAAAACCATGCAAGATTCTGAGGGTTGGGATGACTTGCGAGCTGTGGAATCAGAAGCTCGTGGAGTTTTGACTGCTATGTTTGGCCAAGACATTCGGAATGGCGGTGAATGCAATGTTATATATGATGTTGACATTTATAGAAGATTCTCCATGACCTGAGGAAAACCAAACTTTTGTTGAGGCGGATTCCTCTACTGAAAGTGAAGATGAAGACAATATATTTGGTGGTTAAATGGGTAGGAAATTTGCATGATATTCCTGACCAAAGCAGTACTACGGGCAATTCATCCACTCAACTTCTGGCCGGACGATGTTTAGAATCCATGGTTTGCTTCTCCCATGGACATAGATAATACTACCAAACCACTTAAGTCAGTGTGTCACAGTTCTTTTTTCCTATAATCTGTTCTCTCCTTGATCGTTTCCAATTTGCTTGTGATTTTGCATACATTAGAGGACCTACACAACGGACATGCACAAAAGCATTTAGTAAATTGCTTATGGGGCCTCTCATCCAATCAAATGTCCAATAGACAATCATAACTTTTGCCATTTACTTCCACAATCTTCAAGACCCAAAATGAGATATTAGAACTCTTTAGTCAATAAAGAAGTTGATTTCAATTTTGGATGATGTACAAATACCAATATTTCTCGAATACTTTGAGAGTATAGCAGATCATCAAAGTGTTGAACTTAGCAATCTAGTGTCATTGATGGGAATGTTTTGCGTAAATGAAGGCTTGTGATTTCTTTGTTTACAATTTTCTTTTTCCATGACAATCCAGGTCAGAAACTATTACGGTGCTGAAGAAGCTTATTTCTGTTGAAGGACTATAAGAGCACTGTCACTCAAGGTTTAATATCATCAGTTTTGTCAGTTTCAAATGAAAGACATTGCTCTTGGATTTCGACTTCCAACTACAGGACTTTGAGTTATGAGGAATTGCAAGCCTTGGATGACAAGGAATTGACAAATGTTGTCATATTTGGAAACAAGACATTTTGACCAATGCAGCATTAGGCTTGGAAAGCTTCTGTAACCAAGTTAGATTGCTTTATTCTTATGCCCACTGGAGGTGGTAAACGTTTATGCTGCTAGGTTAGTGAATGTAAACATTGTCTCAGCTGTATAATGATTGTATGTAGAAGAAAGTGGAGACAATGCTTAGAGCACAACCCCCGTGAGCTTTGCTCAATGGTTGCACCAACTAAATGCAAAAGGGTGGACCTATATGTCAAAATTTAAGCTTTAACATGATCTTCTAATTTGCTTTGCTTAGCACTGTTAAGAAGGTTGTGAACTTAAGGAAGAAAATGTTTTTCAAATGAATATTATCCGATAGGAAGTGATTCTGGTACATTAGCATGGGTTCCAATGTATAGCATTGGACAAAATTAGAAAAGAAGAACATGTAGGACATTCTCATTTTGCCTCCACAAATCTCTATCTATTTTGTAATTTCTAGAAATTAAAAATTGTACTATGCTTCTAGGACTTTTTAATCACTTATTGGAAAATTGATCTTGTTTATGCAGGTCACCCTCGTGCTCAGCTCAATCTCGCGCTCTGACGTGGGTTTTTAGCATGAGTTTTCTTAGATTGGGTTATATATATGAAAGTATCTTAGTAATATGAGTCAGATTGGATATGAATTGGGTAGTGTTTGGATTGAGTATGGGTCATTAGACTTGCATTGCATGAAAATGGGTTAAAATAGGATCTCTTTGGATTATACTATTTTTGATTCAATCCGATCCAACATAGGAGTCAGCAAATTTGGGAGTAAATTCACATTAGCTGATCATCAAGCTGTTATTTCATGCGAAGAATCACAAACACTCTTTGAGCATAAACCACCACTATACATAGAGAAAAAGGCAAAGAAAGAAAGAAAGCTTTGGCATAGTTAGAACAACCATACTCTTCGCAACCCAAGGCCACCTAAAGATTGGCGGAATCAATTGAACATTCAACGACAACCACATGGGAAGGCAAAACGGATTAATTTATCGTGATCTTCCTTCGTATCCGTAATTTTCCTAATTGATAATAATTTACTAATTGACGTATTTTTTTTTTTTTGTTACTTAAATTTTGTGTATCTTATGATTTGGAATGTATCACCAAAAAAAAAAACTGTCTAAGTTTATGATAATTTTTTCTTAGATTGTTAGTAAATTACTCAATAGATTGTAATTTTCCCATGGCATACGTCGTTGTTCTTACCGTAGTAATTTATTTGTAAAATGTCCTTGGATAACTTTTCTTTGGAGAGTGTAATTTTTATTTTGTTAGTCATAAATCCTCTAAGCCTGGTTCACAATATTCCATAAAAATAGTAGTCTGCTTATTAATAGTGAACTTCTTGTGCATACTTCAGTGAAATATTAAATTGATTGCAACTTTATTTACACTTTGTAAAGTTTTGCAACCTATATGTCAATAATTTTCTTTACTTGTCATAAGGTTTCTCGAGAAAATATATTTGATCACATTTGCATCTATAACTTTTCTCTAATGTCTGAAAGTTACGACAGATAATATTTGCAAAACAGGTTTGACGGATTACATTTTTGCCCTCTTTGTCCAACTATCCACGTTGAATGCAAAATTGATCCCATAAAATAGAGTTTTAAATTATGAAATTTCCCTTACAATCCTGATGTTTTGGGCACGATAGAGTAATTTTTTATTTTTTTTCCGAACAATAAAGTAATGTTGGAAACTCTATTTTCTAAAAATTTTGAAAATCATCCCATTGAAATATGCATATTAATATATATAAAGGTAAAAATGTAAATTAAAGAAAAAGCTATTACTTTGCCGATTATTTGTTTAGCAGATAAAACAGCAACATAAAAGAAATTTGACAGACGTCTCGCAAATCTAAAACTTTTAGAACCACATGGAAGTCTCGTTTTTGCAAGGTAGCCTTCACCCCAAACGAACCCAAGGGCGTGTCAAATGAAACCAGGAAAAAAAAAAAACTTAGAAGAGGGGGCAAAAATAGAACTTAAACAAACTTCAGGGGCGAAAACGGAATTGTCAAAGAAAGAACTGAAAAATACGGCTCCAGCCTCAGCCATTCTCCGGCGTATAAAAAATGGAAAACGAAAAACATCAATCCTGCCATCGCTGGCAAGGTTCTCGAACGGGAGCACATCGAGTACGCTCGAATTCAATTCGACACTACGGATCGATTCGATTCCGACTCGGGCATCATCAATCGTTCGAATCGCTTCGAACGGGTTGAGATTCCATGGAGGGAGTGGGCCCCGGAGGAGGAGAAAGCTTGGGTTGCTGAGCTGGGCTTTTGAGTTCGGCTTCGACGAGCAGTCCACCAACAGGTGCTCGGACCGTCTCGTTTTCCTCTATGGTAACTCGAATCGTTATCCCGTAGCGCGTTTTTATGCTAATTAGCATTTGCGGAGATGATGGAGGTTGCTCTCGTTCACACGATGGTGATGGCGGTAGAATAGCCTTGCTTTAATTGCTCGTGTTGCGCGGATAATTTGTGCATTTGATTGAACGTGCGTATTCCTAATTAAAGAGATTCATTGCGGTTAGTCTCTGTTGTGATGATTGATGGCTATGGAATAGTAAGTCTACTTTGGATTTGAGTGGGACCGGAGTTTAGTTCATTGAGCGTTAATCTCATCCCCTGTTTCTTTGTGGGTTTGGCGGAGTAGTCCTATTGACAAGCGGACTGTCTGGCTTATTTCTGAACTTACTGCAAATTACTTCCCAAACTAATTGGAACTGGCATCAGCTTGGATAAGGATCCAATCTCCTCTCTATGTTTGGCATGATACTCAGTCTCTTAAGCTGGTTCTTGGGTCCCTATTTATTCTATTAACGCCTATACTTAATGTTAACAACTTGAGAAAGGCAAAGGTTAAACCATGTGATCATTGATTGTGTTTCTTACAAGGTCTTAAATGGATTTGCTCTGCCAGTTTGATCTCATGAAAGGAACATGCTGCTGGTTTGAGCTTTTCTTGTACATTTGATTGATTAACGTTGAAAGCTCATTGGTTGTCACTTTCGTGGTTGTCATTATTGTATTCTATGGGGACATTTTGTCCATATTATAGGGGACTGGGTTGTCTCAAGCAGAACTTTCCGTATGTCCCAGTTATGGCTTTTAGTGCAACTACCACTCAGTCAGTTCATGAGGTACTAAAATTACATATTAATCGCCTGATTATGTTGAAATAATCTGTCTATTCTGATTGAATTATACATCCATTACAGGATATCCTAAAAGCTCCTGGGGTTCCCCATGCTCTTGTTCTTGAGACAAGCTTTGACAGACTAAATCTAAAATATGAGGTCATAGCTAAGACCAAGGAACCACTGAAGCAGCTTGCGTAGCTGCTAAAGAATCATTGTATATGGCCTTTTGAACAGTGAATGTGTTGATGTCACAAAATGCTTGAATGAGAAGTGCCGTATGAAGACGGTGTACAATCATGCTGGATTAGTAGCCCGTCAAAGAGTAGCTGTTCAAAAACTGGAGAGGTGCAGATTGTATGTGCTACCATGGCCTTTGGGATGGGAATAGACAAACCTGATGCAGGAAGTGGAATGGACTTTGGCTTTGCCTATTTCTTACATTTTAGAAGTCAATAAAACTGTCGTGGTGGAATGACCCAGAGAAGCAGAGGAAGAGGAGGCTGGCCAGATACAAGCTTTATTCGGCCGAGGGCTAGTTCAAGGCTTGTATCAAACGAGGGTTCCAATGCTGGAACATCATGCATCGATTTTAATATGTAGAAATTATGGAATATCATGCTCATCGTCATCAAGATAAAAAAGGGTGGGATCAGTCGTGATTTCGTTTGTCGGGTTTTCATCTTTATATGCATCTAATGGTAATTAAGTATTCAGAAAAGTGCTACAGTGTGTGATCTTTCCGATATTATGTTTGTTCGAATTGTTGTTTCGTTCATCGATCTCCAGCGTTCAAAGCATTCAAAACATAGGAAAATGAGATGACTCATACTTGATATTCATATATATTTATATTAGCTGAAAGTTTTTTCTTTTCTCCGAATTTCCTTACCTTTTGATATATCTGCAACATGATTCTGCATACATTGCATTCCCATGCAAAGTTAAAGTTGTTTGACCTACTAATTTCTTCTCTTTTCAGTAAGCTCTTTGCTCAACAACACGAAGCTGATTGTAAAATAAGAAGACTGCTTTCATTGGTAGGATTTGACATTTAGATCTACTTCGTGGTCGATTTTTTTGTTTAGAACTTTTTTTTTTTGGCTAATTGTTGCTTAAGCCTCCGTTTTTCGGGTTCTTTAATTCCCTAATTTTCTCAATTTGTCTATTTCAATTCCTCTATGTTATATGATTCATCATATGGCAAACTACTGAAGCTATATATTCTAACATGCAGTTCGGAGGTGTTAAACAAATCGAAAGGCCTTCAACATTTCCATTGTGATTTGAGTGATAGCTTTCATATTTCTCGTGCCATGCCATCAAGCCTGGGGTTAAAAAGAATTGAGGCGAACCAAAGAATCTTCTCTTGTCCTTTCGAAACTTTCGTTGTTATTGTTTGTTAATAGACTAAAATGTGAATGGGATGGAACTATCATAAACAAGCTCGAACCAAATCGTTAGCATGTAACCATCAGTAGCACCAAATGGTTCAATTGGTTTAACACGTTCATATAATCATTTGATTGATTCATGTTCCAACTTCAAATCAATTCGATTAATCATTTGATCGACTCACGTTCCAACTTCAAAACAATTCAATCGATAAGGTTGTGACTAATGTTGCATAAGTAGTCAAACACAAAGCCATTGCCCTTTGAATTAAATGCCTAGGCACAGGTTGAGCAACTAAATAATAAATTATATAGTCAATAGTTCACTTTATTTGCGACTCTTCTCGTGTAATATTTAATTAATATTATGAAAATTAGATTATTTCATGTCTGGTATGTTTAACTAGTGTTTTGACTCTTTAATGTGACCTGCATTTTATATGAGTTAGTACTTAAAGATTCAAATTTAGCTTAACAAGTTACTCGGCCTTGTCTTCAGCTCCAGAAAGTATTGACTCAAAAGTTCAGCTGGACGACGAGCGAATCAGACTATGATGTGAGTAGCTTTTAACTACTAGAGTTCCACCATTGTAATGTAGTACGATAAAGAGGAACATCTAAGAGTGGCTCCAAAGAAATTGCTTTGATTGAAACTTGAATGCATGACCTATGACCACAATTTGGTATAGTATAGTCCGAGTACTAACCAATTAGATGACCCCTTTAGTGTTTTTGTCCAAACCAAATGAGTATAAATATTGGGAGGGGCTACTTTCACACTTCCAGAGATTATTCTAGGCATTTTTATCCATTTTCAACTGTAGCCAACGCCAAAGAAAATTTAATTCTAGGTATGGAAAATGTATGGCTGTATATACTCTGCTTTATAGATTCATGCTTAAAGGAATCGAATTTGAGATTATACACTTACAAGTGATTGCAAAATGCCAATACATGAACTTCCCAAGCCCGAGAGATGATTGTACATTGACAAACACTTTTATTTTATGCTCAAAATTCTTCCAAATGAGAAACTACTGTCTTTTGGGAATCTTTCCGCTGAAAATCTTGCCTGCAATTGATAGATTATTTGCTGATTCCATGACATTTGCTTTTTCCATGAAGAAGTCTCTCACATTGACAAAATCGTAGCTTGAAGTGGACATCTAAACAGTAATCATTTTGATAAACCTCACTTCATGCTTAACATCACGTACAGAACCACCTGCACATATGCGGTCTTCTTGCAAGCATTTTGAAATTCGGTGTTTGCTAAATAATAGCACGATTTCAAAGCTTACAAAGGACAACTACACATTATAAGAGGTCCCTTTTTATTATGAATCATAAGAAGAATATCAACAACAAGGAGCACATTATAAGCACCAATGGTGAAGAACTTTGGAATGCCTTTCCATAACGTCTCATGACATACCTCATTCCTGCCCACATCTCCTTCCTGTGATGTTCGGGGATGCTATCTGAATTTTATTAAATAAGAGTTGAATCTACACAAGAAGGATAGGATTTACTAATTATCAATGAATGAAGATAACTAAGATCAGAGCATCACAATATACACCATGAAAGATACGGTGCAAATGCACAAAGCATCATTTGCCCCAATTGCAGTTGGACAGCAATGAACAGAAACCTCATCAGCTGGCCAATGAAAAAGAAAACAACAGGCTTTGGAGACGAAAGCAACTAGCAACACTTTCCTTGTTAATAAAATTATGCTGAGAAGATGAAGTGCTCAGACTGCAGAACAGAAAGATGAATTTGTTACATGGTTATTTCGCAATATCCCATCAACAAAATCAGCGGTACAATAAAATTTGCTAGGAGGTGAATTTCAACTTTACAAAGTCGACGTCGCATGAGAACTAAGCTTACCAAATTGACAAAAAAAAAATCAGAATCCTATATGACAACATTCAATGGATAGTATCGCATTGATAAACTGATAGAAATGGAGGAGATTGTCCTCATGCATACTTGCTTACTGATTTTCAGGTGAAATTCCATAGCTCATATAGTATAAGCACACAGGTTATTTTTTCATTGTTATGGTATGACTAGTAGTGCATACCTCCCTCTGCAGAGCCTCACTGAGTTCAGGTGTGATAACATTAGAATGCAATGGCATCAAACACCTCTACATCAGGATGGCATACAAAAGAATCAGCCAGCTACACATTTGATTGACAGAGAGGTTGAACCTCGAGGGCATACAAAAAGCAGACTCAACTGGAAATACAACATTTAAATCATTCAAGCATGTGCTGTTGAGATCAAATGAAGTGTTTTGGATCCTCACAAGCATCAAAACTTCCTAAACACACTCCAGTTGGTCCATGAGCCTCTTCAACGTTGGCACAAAAGATGGTCCTCAGCTGTTGCTGGTGCTTCCTTTGCAAAATATATCTTCTTCATTTTGATCAGTCTCTGGCATGGAATTTGAAGTTCCTCAGCCAAGTTAGCCAGACTCAGATTAATCATGTGATAAAACGATTCCATGACAACAATAGGATCAGATGGGATGCAGACTCATTAGCAAGTTCTTGAGCTCCTTGCCCCCGCTTGTTTCACAGAAAGGGCAAAAAATTTGTCCCGATTATGCAAAAGATCATCGATAAAGCTCATCAAATTTAAGTCCCAAAGTAAGCCTTGATCATCCTATAGACCAACCAGACTGTCGTAGAAAAGTACCAATTTACCTTGCTTGATAATCTTTCAAAATAATAATTTGACTGCAGGTTAAGAATAGGCAAGTCTAGAATCATACATGAGAGACTAGCCAAAAATACTCTCCATTTTTTTATTTATTTATCACCAACCATAAATACTTGAACTTTGATTTTTATTTTAGCTCAGTTCTTTATACTTATTGGAATTGATACTTATCTAGAAGGATCAAGAGGAAAATCAAGGGAACAATAAGAAACCTAATAGGGTTCATTATAGAAAATCGAAATGTGTTTATCCCCAATGGGGTATCTGCCATTAGTCAAATTTGACACATAGAAGAACTCACAAAGGAACTCAAAATGGCCAAGGATTTTTTCAAAGAAAATATGAATTTTGAACATAGGGAAAATGGATACTTGCCATAGTTTACAATATTGAGTACCAGAAGATCATCAGCCTCTAGACGAAAAATTCAAATCCCAAGTTCTGAGAGAGGGAAACCGTTAATCACTAGGTGATTCTTGTCTAACTATGTTGATATTCATTCCCGCCTCACAAGTCGCTAATCTGTTTGCAAGCCTACAAAAGCTGCCAATGGAAGGATAAATGAAAAACATTGCTATAACGTATTCAACAGCAAGTATATGTTGGCAAATCCAGAGTCTCCAAAATCAATCAAATAGATACCCGGTGCGGAGCAAATCATTCTTAAAAAAAAGTGTTACTCCACTCTCTCACGCTGGCCATTCAAGGATGGAGAATCTTACTAGATAACCAGTGCCCTCTATTGACATTAGGATCTATATTTTGATCTTGGCTGAAGCATCATGTCAACTTCTATGACCAACTACCCTTGCTCCTTCAATTAGGTAATACTGGCAATTTAGGGAAGTCAGAACCCTGTCATGGAAAACCTTCTTCTCAAAAGAAGATACTGATGAAAAGTAGGTCATGAATATTAGAAGAAAAATGATAGTTTACTGCTTAATTACCTCTGTCAAGGAAACATGACTCGTCTCACTGTTGTAATATAGGTATGAGATTCATCACATCATTATCACTGTAGTATAATATTTCAACAGAGAGATCGAGATAGATCTCTTCATAATTTCCAGTGACGCATGTTCTAGATAATTTCAGCATCATTTCCAATGAGTTGCAACCTTGAACACCAAAAGATCTAAATCCATCTTTTCAAGTCCCTAAAGCTGAGTAAGTTTCTCTCAGTCTTTAATTACTAGAGATTGTAACTTCTCACATCCCGTCAAACTTGGCAAAGTCTCCATTGCCATGCATCTTGTAATATCCAATTTTTCTAAGAACTACACACCGTCAAAACCTTAATTTTCGACTAGATTGTTGTTCCTGATGGCCTGTAATTCCTCCAAACACCATGATTTTGGACAGAGAAGCCTTTTAATGGAATTGCAGTTATGTATAAATATGCCCTTCAAGAACTGCTGTCGAGCTTAAGCAATATCAGCTTATCACACTCCTCAGTACAGAATTTCAAGGGTCTTGAGGAAATCTCATGGATGTCTTCAACTAGATGGCATGCCTTAAAATTGAGTTTTTCTGGGTGGATTAGGCTAGAAAGCTGTGGCAACCTGGGACTCTGACAAGAGATCAACAGATATGTCAAGCTTGAAGGAAGCTCTCACAGCAACCTGAGCTTGTCATAGCCCAATAGGCTAAGGCATTGGAGAGAAGAAACATTCCGAATGCTTTCTGGCAAGGTAGATATCGGCGCACAAGTGATATAGAGAATCTCAAGTGAAGACAAGTCACCGATTTCACTTGGAATTGCTTTTTCAGACAAGGCACGATAGGAGACTTATAGTGTGCAGATTTTTCAACACCTTCCAATAGCACTAGGAAGCTTTTCAATCCCAGGATCACTAATGTCCAAATGTTGCATATTCAACAAATCTCAAATTAAGCTAGGGATTTCTCCGAGTGACTCACAACAGCGGGCGCTCAATTTCTCCAGCTTCATCGAGAACCGATAGACGTAGGAATCTCGTAATATCAGCAAAATCTAACATAAGTTCTTCTAATTTGTGATTCACCTCTTTTCAATTCTAACTCATGTAACAATCCGCTCTTGGTCCAGTCCGTTGCCACATTCTTCATCCAAGATCCCAAATTCTCTTGTGGCTACTAAGATTGCCATGCTCTCCCCAATTTCAACTTAGTGAACCAACCAAACACTGAGACACACCCCCATCCCATTTTGATCTTATCTTCTTCGCTTTCCCCTCCTCCTCTGCAATAAACACACTAAATTATAGCTACTACCAATAGTTTCCTTCCTTTCCAAACAACTCAAATAGCCATTTTCACGTGAACCACTGATTCTTTCTTTGTCATTTAACACCACATTCAAAGAGAAACCTCAAATCAAGACGGTGTCAGATAATCAATGCCACTAACTTTTATTGCAGGAAGAACTCGAAAGAAGAATAGAATAAACTCTTTTTTCTACATCAATTCTTGTTCAAGAAATAGAGCCCACATAAACTCCATCCACACTAGAGACTCAGACAAACTTTTGATAGAGAATTGCATAAAACAACTCTATACTTCACTTTATAACCCAGTGCTTGATCAAATTGACATAAGTGTACAAGAACAAATCCATAGAGAGAGAGAGAGAGAGAGAGAGAGAGAGAGAGAGAGAGAGAGAGAGAGACCTGGTTTTAGAGGTGGAAACGCTAAAAACAACCATGGAGGTGCGACTCCGAGCGACATGAGCTCCATGCGTCCACCTAAGAGAATCTTGAAGGAGAAAGTAATGCTGCTCTTCAAGAACGAACTAGTCTCTCTACTTGATTTTAGGTATGAAAATGTACATGGCTGTGTCTCTTCTTCTTTTAGATTCATGCTTAAACAAATCAAGTTTGAGATTATACTTGCCAAAGTGATTGCAAAATGCCTACATATGAATATTCCGACATAACCTGACCGTAGAGATGATTTTACACTAATGAATGCCATTCTTTTGTGTTCAAAATTCTTCCAAATGGGAAACTCCTGTGTTCTTGGAAAGCTGTTCATTGAAACTCTTGGCTGCAATTTACAGATTATTTGCCGATCTCTTGGCATTTGCTTTTTCCACGAAAAAAGTCTCTCCCGGTCATGAAACTGTAGCTTAAAGTGGACATCTAAATGGTAATCTTGTCAGCAACTCTCATTTTAAGCTTGACTCCACATATAGAACCATCTACACATGCGGTCTTCCTCCAAGTGATTTGTGATGCAGCCGTTGCTACCTCCAGCGATTTGTGATGCAGCCTTTGCTAAAGAGTAGCACAATTTCAAAGCTTGCAAAGGACTAATACACCACATGAGAAGAGGTCGACTTATATGAAGAATCCTTTGAAGAGTAATAACAACACAGAGCTAATGACAAACGCCAATAGCAAAAAACTCCATAATGCCTTTCTATACTGACATAGCTCATTCTTGCTCGTATCTCCAACCCATGGTGTCCGGGGGACTTTCTCCAAGTTTCATCAAATGCAGCTTTAGTCGCACAAGGAAGATAGCAATAACTAATTATCAATAAATCCAAGATCGTAGCATCGAATTTACCCCATGAGAGATAAGGTACAAATGCGTAAATATCAATACCGCAGTTGGACCACAATGAACAAAGACTTTATTAGATGGCCGATGAAAAAGAAACCAACAGGCATAAAAGGAGTAAGCAATTAGCAACACTTTTCCTTTTTGTGTTTAGGAACAGAATTGAAATTAATAAAATTATGCTGAAAGGATTAGTGCCTAAACTACAGAACAGAAAAATTTATTTGCTACTGGGTTATATTGCAAGATCCAATTAGCAAAATCAGCAATACAGGATTAGTTTGTGAGGAGGTTAATTTCAACTTTACAGATCCAATGCTGCATACATGAAAACTGATCTTATCAAATCAGAAACCTATATGACAACATTCAAAGGATATCATCACACAAATAAACTGATAAAAATGGAGGAGCCTAGCAATGCATACGTCCCTCTACAAAGACTTATCAATTCGGGAGTGATACCATTAGAATGTAACCGCATCGAACAACTCTGCATTAGGGTAACATACAAAAAATCAGCAGCTTAGTATTTGATTAAAGGAGAGCTAGAACCTGATGAGCATACAAAAAGCATATTTAATTGAAAAAAAAAATACATTTACAATCATTCAGGGATGTGATGTTGAGATCAGATCAAGTGTTTGAATATTCAGAAGCATCAAAACTTCCTTGTAACACTCCACTCAGCCCCAGAGCATCTTCAAGGTTGGCACACAAGATGGTCCTCAGTTGTTGTGGTAGCTTCCTCTACAAAATCCCTGTTCTTTATTTTGATCAGTCTTAGGTATGGAATTTGAAGTTCCTCAGCACAGTTAGCCATGCCCAAATCAGTCATGCCATAAAGCAATTCCATGACAACAATAGGATCAAACGGGATGCAAACTAATTAGCAAATTCTTGAGCTACTCATCCCAGCTTGTTTCACAGACAGGCAAAAAATTATCCAATAATGCAAAAGGTCATCGATACAATTAATTGAATTGAAGTCCCAAAGTAAGCCTAGATCATTACATAGACCAACCAAACTTGTCATAGAAGCGGCACCAGTTTACCTTGCTTGATAATCTTTAAAAACAACAGTTTGACTACTAATAATGTTAAGGTGGTCTACATTCATATATGACAGACTAGCCAAAACTACTTTAACATTTTTTTGTAACCAAATAGAAACACTTGAACCTTGAATTTTATTTTAGCTCAGTTCATCATATTCCGAGAAGTGATGCTCATCTTAGAAGGTTAATGAGGGACATCAAGGGAACAATAAGAAGCTTGACAGGGGTTTCGTTCATTATGGAAAATCGAAAGACGGTTTTCCCAAACATGATATCTATCAAATTTGACATACAATAGAACTTACAAAGTAACTCAAAATGGCCATAGATTTTTCAAAGAAAATATAAACATTGGACACTAGGAAATTCTGGGCATAGTATACAATAATGAGTAGCAGAAATTCATCAACCTCCATGCCTTCTATTGACATTAGGGTCTGCATCTTGATCTTGGCTAAAGCATCATGTCAGCTTCTACGGCCAACTCCCCCACTCCTTCAATTATGTAAGACTAGCAATTTAGGAAAGTACAGAACCCTGTCATGAAAAATCTTCTTGTCAAAAGAAGAAAGTAATGAAAAGTAGGTCATGAATCTCAAACGAAAAATGATAATTCGTTGCTTATTTACCTCTCTGTTCGGGAAGCATCACTCCATGAGTCAAAAGACAACTCTTGTTCATAATTTCTAAAGACGTTTGATCCAGATAATTTCGGTATTGCTTCCAATGAGTCACAACCAGAAATATCCAAATCAATTAAATTCAACTTTTTAAGTCCCCGAAGCCGAGTAAGTTTCTTGCAAGTCTCGAACTCTTAGAGATCGTAATTTCTCACATCCCGTCAAATCTGGCAAAGTCTCCATTGATTTGCATCCTGTAAAATCCAACTCTTCTAAGAACTCTGCACCATCAAGACCTCGAATTTCAACCAGATTGTCGCACTCAACAGCCACTAATTTCTTCAAATATCGTGATCTTGGACAGAGAAGACTTCTAATGGAATCGCAGTCATAGAAAAATATGACCTCCAAGCACACCAAATCATCATGGCTGCAAATTTGAACTAGGCTATTGCAATGCTCAACGCGAAATATTTTTAGATGAAACAATCGTGAAAGGGTCAAGTATTTAATGGAACTGCACTTTTCTATTGAAAGCTCTTCCAAGTACGTGGGTCCGTCGAGGCAAAGTGATGTCAGCTTATCCCTCTCCTCAAAACAGAGTTTCACCGGTATTGAGGAAAGCTCATAGATGTCTTCAAGTAAATGGAGTACATCAAGAGAGAGTTCTTCTAGGTGGATGAGGCTAAACAGTTGTGGCAATCCAAGACTCTGACAAGTGACCCAAAGACGTGCTAAGCCCGAAGGAAGCTCTGGTAGCGACCGGAGCTCCTCACAGCCCTTTAGGTTAAGGCATTGGAGAGAAGAAGGAAGCTCTGGCAGCGACCGAAGCTTCTTACAGTCCCTTAGGTCAAGGCTTTGGAGAGAAGAAGGAAGTGCTGGCAGCGACCGGAGCTCCTTACAGTCCCATAGGTCAAGGCTTTGGAGAGAAGAAAGATTCCAAACGCTTTCTGGCAGGCCAAATATCGGTGTTGCAAAGAGATTGCGAATCTCAAGGGAAGGCAAGTCACCGATTTCACTTGGAATTGCCCCTTTCAGACTCCTGCACCGGCTGAGATATAGAATCTGCAGATTTTTCAACCCTCCAATAGCACTGGGAAGCTTTTTGATCGCAGAAAAACTCAAGTCAAGATGTTGCAAATTCTGTAAATCCCCAATTGAGCTGGGGATTTCTCTCAGTGACTTACACATGAAGGCACTCGGTGCCTTCAATTTCCTCAAAGAACCAATAGACAAAGGAATTGTTGTAATACCAGAGTATTCTAAAAGAAGTTCTTCTAAATCTTTTAATCCACCCACCTCCTCTGGTAGCTCCTTGAGACCTCTACAGAAACTCAAGTCCAAGGTAACGAGGCTTGTGAGTTCGCCAATAGAAGGGTGGAGATGCTCCAATCCATAACAACTTCTCAATAGGAGAATTTTCAACTGCGTGAAAGCTGAGAGTTCAGGAGTACATCTTAAATTAGGAAAACCTCCAACGTGGAGAACTTTAAGCTGCTTTGACACCTAATACAAAAGGAGAATAATCCGTCAAATGAGGACTTGATTGGCTAAACAAAAAAACAAACCTCAAGATCGCAGAGAGGATGTATTCTTTCCCCAATCTTACCATTAATGAATTCCATCCTTCCCAATCCTCTGTGATTCCTTCCCGATCCTCTTCACTCTCCTCTGTGATTCCTTCCCAATCCACTTCATCCTTCCATAAGTCCAGCACCGATAATTTTGGCAAATGCAAGTTGATCGTCGAAAGAGACGCATCGTTTTTACGAACGCCCCACTCAAGCCATCTCACTTCAGAAAACTTGGAATCTCCGCTAGAAGCTGCCCCCAAAAAGTCGTGGAACCAAGGGCGTCTCTGCAAGTTTTTTCACTTTTTAGCTTTTGCTTTTTTTAAATCTTGAATTTGCACGATTACCTTTTTATCCTTCCCCTATACATGTATGGATATGTAAACTCACATTTATTTCTTCTTCTTTTTTTACGACCTTTTGAAAGTTAAACAAATGACGCAAAGATAAAGAAAAAAAATAATTATTGCTTTAAAACAACTGAGGCAAATGCACCTCAATGTTTTATCTCTTGCTTCTTCTTCTTTTTCAAAATTTTGTAGCGCATGGATTTTCACTTTCATTTAAGAAGAAATACATAAAACTAGTTTGCAACATACAAATGTTTACTTGTAAATTTTTAAATGACTTATGTATAATTTTTTAAATGAATTTGTTAAAGAGTGTCGACGGGCCACCTGTAAGTAACTGAGGAAGCACCCTATTTTCATTTCATTAGTTATATGTAATAATGTGGAAGAGAAAAAAAGGGGGGGAATTTTTAATATATTAAGATATATAGAAAAGTTTACGTGGAGGGAAATTAAAAGAAATCAAATATGATATGCATTATCAAAATAGATATAGAAAATTAAAAGAAATATCCTTATCTCTAGAAGGTATCTAAATATCTTTAACGTCATTAACTATTTGCGTGGAGTGTTTACTGATTTCTTTGACAATTGAAATGTTTTTTTTTTTTTTTTGGTAAAGCATATTTAAAAAGTGATGTGGTGACATTGTTTAGCAGTTTTGACCAGGATTGAAAAAAAAATAATGATAAGTCGCTTTTAGAATAACTAGAAAAATGAACCGATTAACTAAAAAGTGCCATAGTAACATTGTATAATCATCATGTCGGTTCCATAAGAATGTCATCGTTTCTTTTTCCATCTTATAAATAAAAAAACACACTGTCTAACTCCCTGCTAAAACAAATCATTTAATTAGTTGCATACGGTGAAAGAAATTCCCTTATGGCTTTATTTGACTTTTATAATAATACCTATATTTTCCCCCAAAAGTTTAATTGGTTAGAAATTCACTTTTATGGTTAGACACGTTTGTCGTTATATCTGCGTTAAATATTAACCAGTGAAATGCAATGGGTATAAATTCTCTTAAGTCTATTTGTTTGAAAAGTAGCTAAATTGTTGTAATCATATCCCACACTATCTTTAATAATTTTCGCTTGTATATCGATCTATACTATGTATTACATTAAAAAAAATCCACTGTATGGAAAGGGAATTTCAAACCTCAAACTTTCGTCAAAAGTTTCCACACAATTCGCATATATCTCACCAAAATGAACTAAAGAAATAGGATATAACAAAATAGGCATAATCATATTTGAAATAGTCAAGACAATTGGAAATTAGTCCCACAAGCATTTCAATTTCCAAAGTTAAATCAAAATCTCTTGAGTCATACAATCATTTCATTTTTTTTCGACACAATTTATCATCTTTCAGCATTTTTGTCCATTCAAAACAGAATTCACTTTTCTTTTTCATTGTTCCAAACACCTGTATGGTGTGGTTTTTTTGCTAATGCTAAGAAGTTATTGGATGAACAAAAGAGTGTGATACTAAATCATAGGAACGAACTATTTGAAATTATATCAAGAATATAAGGCTGGTTTGTCTGCCCAACATCCCCTGGTCAATTTCTAGGGTTAATTCCTTGCCATTGATCAGCCGTGAGACTGTGAAGCTTTTCGGATGGACAATATATAATAAAATGACATGAACATTGATAATTTAAGTTAAAGACAAAACATAGATGAAAAAATTGGCTTCATGCTGAAAATCATATATAGTGAATACAAGGCTATGGATATAATAATAAGCATGACATTTCCTCCGAGTAGTCAAGTTTTATTTTTTTTATCTTAAAAATAGTCAAGTTAGTCTAGCGAATTCTGGCGCAAAAGAGGCAGTGGCCAAAAAATATAAATAATATAAAATAACTTATAGTAGATAGAGATGTTTGTTATAAGGAAATCCACTCTTCATTATACGCCTAACCTAATTCATGAAATAAGCAAGGTCAATGGGATAAAACCCTAAAAAACAGTAAGATTTGCCTGTATATATTTTAAAGGGACTTTTGCTATCTATTAGGAGGAGATAACAATGAAAAGAGATAGATATAAATAACTAGTTGAGGGACCGGTATCTTCAAAATCAAAACAGAGAAAAAAATATATCAAACATCCGATTTCTAAATCACAAGAGCACCACAATACATTTGGCCATACTAGAAAGCAAACATATGTGATAAGTGTGAAATTTTTTTCCAATCTTATTGCTTTGAATTATTTATCGGTTATTATACTATCTCCTTCTTTTTTTCTTAACCAGGAAATCTTCATTTATTTGATCTATGATGTTTATACTTCGTCTTCATTCATAATTATAGTCCTTATGATTATCAATATTTTCAAGACAATTGGATGCTTTAAGTAAATGAGATTTATAGTCTAAAATTGTAGTTAAAGGATTTTGAATTGATTGCCAGACAAATTTTTACCATATGTAATTTACATCGATGAAATTGAATCAATGATATAACTTTTTCATCCTGGAGATACTTATGATTTATTTAGTGTCACAATTAATCTACGACGTACATAAATGGATGTTTAAATAGATTTTTTTTTTCCTAGAAAGTAAGAGCATCTTTTCATGCACAATGAAATATTAGAATAGATCGGATTAAATATATTAAATAAGATGGAGAGAAAAAAAAAGAAAAAAGAGTGCCATATTTTACCTTTGGATCTCTTACTACTCTTGGGACTCCCTCATAGTTGTTGTCCCATGGTCCTCTACATTTCTCAAGCGGTTGTCCTTGGCAAAAAATGCTCCTTCCAAGATCTCTCAGTTGATCATGCACCATCAATTTACCATCATCTCCAATTTTAATTAAGCACCTCAACTTCAACTCTTCAATTCCTTGATTTGGATAAAACCCACAGCCCTCCCACATGTACATGGCGAATCGTTTAACTTCAATTTCGTCATTGTCATGTATGCCAATAAAGAAACAAACAATATCGAGAAAAATCTGCTTATGTCCATCTTCTAATGCATCATAACTTATTCGCAATATCTTTTGGACATCTTTATGTGGTTCATTTTTTAATTGCTCCCGCACATCTTCCCATACTTTTCGATTTGTTTTTTTATACAAGTATGAACCTACAACTTGAAGTGCCAAGGGAAGCCCATCCATGTTGGATATGATATCACGAGATATACCCTCAAACTCCCTTGGAGAATGGTCCATATGAAATGCATGTCTATTAAACAAAAGCAAAGCTTGCACATTACCCAATTCATTCAATTCATACTTGCAGTCTACCTCAAATTTATATTGATCAAGAACAGCTTCGTTTCTAGTTGTAACAATGATCACACTACCTGCCATAAACCAATGACGCTCCCTAGCCAACGCATCTAGTTGACTCTTGTCATCTATATCATCCAGAAGAATGAGAACCTTTTTCCCTTTAAATCTAGATTTGATTACACTGATTCCATCATCAATTCTAGACACTTGACTTTTACTCTGTAGTATATCTGATATTAGTTGACTTTGTAGATACGTTATACCGTGGCGCCTAGTTGTTTCTCGAATATCTGGAAGGAAGCTGACACACCCAAATTTATTTGAGAGCTGATTGTAGATGCACTTGGCAAGAGTTGTCTTGCCTATCCCGCCCATGCCATAAATTCCAATCATTCGAGCATTGGTGGAAGGATTATTGATCCAATTCATAATCTCCTTCATATGATTATCAAGTCCAACTAGTTGCTCAGGCACATCCAACTGAAAATCTTCCCATAACTTGCTCATAATAGTTTCAACCACACATTCTACTAATTTTCCCTCGTGCCTATCAAACAATAAAAACAATAAGAAGTTACGAACCTAGACATAATCTATGCGAAGTATTCTATCCTTATCAACTGAGCTAACCCTCGTTGGCTATAGGAGTTCGATTTTATCTGGTGTTTGGTGGTGATCAAGCTTTGAAGACCAAGCATTGGAGTCACTTGGAGGCCTATTGTTTAGTGATTGATATTATTTGGTGGAGGTGTTGTCGTTTCTTTGTTTTTTTTTTTTTGGCTCTATACCAGAGGAAAATGCAAATTCTTGGGCATTGTGGGATGCTTTGGTTTTAGTTGACGTTGGTTTAGTTTTCAGGGACATCTTGGGGCGTGCTGGTGTTTGTTATCTTCAAGGCATTATGGCTGTTTATTTTGTGGATCTTTTTTTAAGCTTGCAGTAAAAGTAATTCATTTGCATTTCCTCGGTTCTGGGAGAAGAAAAAAACTTACTTATCAATAAAGAAAAGTTCAGTAAAGTACCCGTCCGCAATTTTCTGAGATTCCCATCCATTTAAGTAACTGACTTCATTAAGTGCTCGTTGTCCTTCCTGGATATCCTTTTCATCGAAATGCTCCCGACTTGAATGGAATGCATTTCCAAAATTTCCTTTTAGATGCCGCACATCCTTTGGGGAAACTTTGTAAAATATAGGCAAAACTATGTGTGACACACTTTTCTTACGGTCCATGATATGAATGAGCTCACGGAGGCACCATTTGCTCGAAGCATAATTTTCGGAGATGATGGGGATTGAAATCTTAGACCGTGCGATGGCATCAAGAATTTCGGAACCAAATTCCTCACCAATTGGGATGTTGTTCTCGTCCCTGAACACGTAAAACGGTATAGTCCCTGCTTTTATCAAACTGTGATAGAGGTGATCGGTGAATGTACAGCGGGTATCCGAGCCTCTAAAGCTCAAGAACATGTCATATTGATCGCTACCTACACCTGTGGCTTCTGGAGAGGTGAATGAAGAAGTGGATGCTCCTTCAGTGCTCTCTTCCTTTGCCCTCTTTATCTTTCCCTGACTCTGCCCTCTGTCCATGGTGATCTGAGGGGGAAAGTTGAAAAGAAAGATCCTTTTTTTGCTCTTAAAAGGATTGTTGAAAAATGAAAGACGCTTTTAGGATGCTTTTCTGCAAATGCTTGTTGACTCCGAATAACGCATTCGTTAATTCCTTAGGTAATAAAGACACGACCTTCAGTTAAGTAAGCTAACGTCATTTCACTGCAGAATATTAGGTGGCCCTGAAGAGGCCCCCAAAAAGCCCACATCATTTACTTGTTTAGAAACATAAATCTGAAATTACACACATTGCATTGTAATTAATGGACTTCCTTAAAACGTATTTGAACAATTACATAACTTCACGCATGTGTATGATACTTAAAGGTGAATTCTTTCATTTCAAGGTAAGATATTGAAATTACGTAGGTAACTCCATGGAAGCATCTTCCTCTTAATATAAACTCACACGATGCCTAATCCTTGTCATAATCTTCGACCTTACTATTATTATTTTTATCCTAATACATAAACAACCCTAACAATCTCCACCATCTCATTTTCACAACCCCTTCTATCTATTCCCATGTCCATTGGCCAAACTAATGAAGTGTCATGTGATTGTTGCCCAATGAACCAAATCCTCCAGATGTGTGCACTTTCCTAATTAGAGGGAATTTTAATCAATCACATTTTTAATTTGGCGGGTTTCAAGTTTTAGGCATTGCTCATATGTAAAATTAACTAAATCCAAAACATTTATCGAGGAAAAATTTTCAATTGATTAGTTGTTTTTATTATGAAGGAAGTCGATGAAAATGATTCTAAATGAAAGGGAAATACTTCCTTTTGAGCCCACATTTTATTTCTTTCTAAAAGTGCATAGAAATGAGATCTTCCAATTGGCCTTACTTCCTTTTTAAGGATGAATAGAATGAACGATAATTAAGTCTATCAATGAAATTAAGTTCCATTAACATCATTTCCACCCAACATGCATCCAGACATTTTTCGAGGACTTTTAACTTATTTCTCCCAGCAAACTCGAGCTTCTCCGACAAGCTGATACGTTCTTCTCTCTTCAAACAGCTCGGAACAAGGTACTCTCCCTCTCACTTAACTTCAATCAATCTTAGACTGTCTTTGTTCTCCTTCCCGCCCTCCCTCTTTTCTCTTTTTGTGTGAATGTTGCTTCTCTATTCGTTTCGGGTTGTTTGCTTCACTTCTTTGATGTTTTCATTCAAATTTGGTGATTTCATATTTTAATTTTATTTAAAATTGTCATGTTCTTAATGATGTTGGAAATGCAAGGTAGAGATGAACAAATGGCCGCTGTCATTTCTCTCTTATTTATTTCGTGTTGGCCCCAAATGCCTATAATTTTATATAAGACGAATCTATGATATGATGTTACCAAGCTATTCACTTCAAACTTTCAAATTTAAATTATCAATTGATAATTGTCTGCAAAATAGAGTTATAATACGTCAAATGACACCAAATGAGCATAATGCGTTAGTATTAAGTTACTAATGATATATGAAATACTTGTATACTGTCCTTGAGTTCTTTTCTGGGTCATTTTTTTATTACAATTTTGTTGGCATATCATTCAGCTCTTGAAAAGTCAGTAAAACAATGATAAAAGAAGTACGTGATATATTCAAAAAATAAAAAATAATTTAGGAAAAAGCATAGAAAAGAAGGGAATGAAGTGTCCAGGCTTACTTTTAGAAGGAAGCAGTGATACTTAGAGGTAATGTCCAAAAGGCTTTTGAATTATGAATTCACAACGCATAGAAACTTTTGTGAACATGAATTGAAAGTAAAAAGGGGAATGAAAGATGTATGAAAATTTGAGGGAGAAAGTTGGAAAAAAAAAAGATGCATTTTTGTGCATAAAAAGGATTGATGAACTGATCTCTATGAACAATAATGAACATAAATCTGTTACCACATAAGGAAAACAAACATGAAATCTTTAATTAATTAGTAATTGATTGACTAGGAGCAGTTACAGATGCTCTTAGCCCTTGCGTTATCTTCTTTTGGACCTCACACTATTCAAGTCAAACTTGTTGGTTTGATCCACCCACGAGTACCGTGTACATCAATTTTTCAATTGGCTATAAAGAACTACAATCTGTGTACCAGTATATTGCATTCAATTAAGAATATAAGTATACGTTTGATCTTTATTTGGTTATTGAAACTCAGAATTTGATAAATCATTTAAAAGATGTGTGAAAGACTTCAAAAAAGACCAAGCTAGTAATTGTGGATGTGATTTTATATTTTAATTTTGTTTAACAATGTCAGTTGGAATTGTGAGGTAAAGATAAACAAATGGTAGTGGTTATTTATCTTTTGTCCATTTCACGCTGGAACCACATGCTACAATTCCATGTAAAATGAATTTATTTTCATTTAGTATACTATCACCGAGTCTTTCAATTCAAATTTTCAAATCTAAAAAGTTGATTGATATCTTGTCTATAAAATAGAGCTATTAGATGGCACAAACAAAGGAGTGGATGCTCCCTTACTGCTCTCTTTTTATGCACTCTTTTCTCTTCTTATTGAGATTATTGAACATGGTTATTTATCTTTTATCTATTTCACGCTAGCACCACATGCTACAATTCCAATGAATTTATTTTGAATGAGTATGCTATCACTGAGCCTTTCATTTCAAATTTTCAAATCTATAAAGTTGATTGATATCTTGTCTATAAAATAGAGCTATAATTTGTTAGATGGAACCAAACGGAGGAGCAGATGCTCCGTTAGTGCTCTCTTTTTTATGCACTCTTTTTTCTTCTTATTTAGATTATGAATACAAGCATAAAGACACAAGAAGCACCGCAAAGGAACGACCTGAAATGGAAGTAGAATACGATAACTGGCTAAATTTGTGATAATCCAAGTAAAATTGATTAATCACATTTTGGAGAATGAATTTATTGTTTGAAAATAAAGAGGTGTAAGAAATGAGTGATATAAAGCTAGGTGACTCTCCTAATATGTGTGCATTGCCCAATTTATTCGATTGTTTTCATGAGTGTGTCATAAGATCGATTTATATTTTTTTTCTTACTATTGGATATCATGTAAAAGATCCTAGGAAGTATCATACTATGGACTTTGGCATGTTTTGTATTGCGATGATTGAAATTGTCATGAGTTGTGAGTAGGTAAAATGTAGTGATATAGTTAAAATGCTCAAACTCTCACCGTACTTTTTAATTCCTCATTTACTTTTCCTTTTTTCAAGTAAAGACTCGGTCAATTTTTGAAGCTTCAAAGTGAGAAAATGATTTTTTTTTCTTTTTTCTTGTTAAAGAAGGGAGAAAATGAATCAGAGGTGAAAGGGAATATACTTTCTAGGATTAATGGTCCAACAATTCGAGTAAAACAGGATATTACTCATTTGGAATGTTCTAGAGGGAGTAAAATTATTGAATGAAGTCTTCTTAAGAGAAGACTTACTCTTAGGATGATTGGTTTTAAGATAAATGGGTTCTAAACAAAGAATTAGGAACTTATTATGTAATGATTGGTTCTCCTCTTTTATAACCAATAACCAAAGTAGTTGACCCAGGAACCAGCCTACTTTTATTTTTTTGATTTATTTTTCCATAAATTGATCTAGGATCTTCAAACATAGAGAAACCTCACAATGCATAAAAAAAATAGAATGGTCTATGAATTCAACTGAAATGTGGCAAATTTGCGTGCAACAGAGTCTAGTGTACTTGCAGACCTACTCGCTCTAGTTCAACAAAAGATTAGTACTAAATTACAATGCAACTAAGAATCAGATAGGAAGGCCATAATAAGATTAGCCACATCTAAAGTTGAAAACGAAAGGCTTTTCTTTTTTCACTGAAGTCAAATCTAAGCTGGGGACATACCTCGTCAATAGGCAACAGCAACTCCAAAAGAGAGAATAGAAGACCCTTCTCTGCTATTTAGCAAGCACCCCCCACATCCCCAATAGACAAAATGGGCCTAGAGCACACTTAGTTCAGGCGATTATTCCAATAATAAAGTGACAATCAAAATAAACGAGATGCTAATAAGAGATCAAAAAGTGATTACCACAAGCAAGCTAAGATGTGAAGAGAGGCACAGGATCGGAGAGAGAGGAGACCATAAACAAGCTTGGGCGAGAACTTTCAAGAGGGATAAAGAGAGTGTGGACAAATCAGTAGATGATGCTCTCGAATTGTACCGCAAGAGAGAGGCCAAATGCGAATAATAAAGTGAGTAACGAGAGAGAGAGAGAGAGAGAGAGAGAGAGAGAGAGGAATTTAATAAATCATTTAAAAGAGTTGAGTTGAAACGAAATTAGAAATGTGAGAAAGACATCAAGAAAGGACCAAGCTAGTGATTCGAATGTGATCTTATATTTCAATTTTGTTTAAAATTGTCATACTTTTTATGAAGTTGGAAATGTAAGGTAGGGATAAACAAATACTCGTGATTATTTATCTTTCATCTATTCTATGCCAGTACCACATGCTACAGTTCCATGTAAAGTGAATTTATTTTGAACTGGTGTGTTATCACCGAGCCGGAGGAGCGGATGCTCCTGCTGTCTTTTCATGCACTCTTTTCTTTCTCCACGTTAGTCTGAGCGATTAGAAATTAGGTATTGATTCAATGGAAGAAGGAGAAGAACAGAAGAAAGTAAAAGGAAGCCGCTGAGGAAAATCCAGAGAAGACCAAGGTTTGCAACAATGGCGCTAAGTGCTTGTGCCCATTTTTGTTGGAGGGGCCACCTTGAGAATATCACCGCAAAGTTTTTTTTTTTTTTAACCAATTAAATGGAAGTAGAATAGGATCATCGGCTAAATTCGTGATAAGTCAGGTTAAATTGATTAATCACATTTTGAAGAACGAATTAAATGTTTGTAACAAAAAGAGGTGTAAGAAATGAGTGACCTAAAGCTAGGTGAATCTCCTAATAAGTGCGTATGGCTTGATTTATTTTATTATTTTCATGTGTGTGTCAAAAAATAACCTAGATTTTTTTTCTTACTATAGAAAAGGAATATACTTTCTAGGATTAATGATCCAACAATTCGAGGAAAACATAATATTACTCATATGGAATGTTCTATAGGTAGGTAAAATTGTCAAATGAAATCTTCCTAAGAGAAGAATTACTTAGGATGATCGGTTTTAGGATGAGTAGGTTCTAAATTAAAAATCATGAACTTATTATGTAATACTCGTTTCCCCATTTTTCTAATTGAGAAACAATAAACTAGTTGACTTTGGAGCCAACCAACTTTTATTTTTTTGATTTGTTTTTATAATAATTGATCTAGGACCTACAAACACAGAGAATTCAAGCAAAATGTGGCAATTTTCGCGCGAGAGTCTAGCGCTTGCAGACCTACTCGTTCAAGTTCAATAAAAGATCAATACTGAATTACAATGCAACTAACAATTAGATGGTAAGGAAATCATAGGATTTGCCATATCTAAAGTCGAAAACAAAGGCTTTCTTTTTTCCATCGAAGTCAAATTTGAGCTGGGGACATACCCCGTCAATAGGTAACAACAACTCCAAAGAGAGAATAAAAGACCCTCCTCTGCTATTTAGCAACCACCCCACATCCCCATAGATAGAAAGGGCCCATAACACACTTAATTCAGCCGATTATTCCAATAACAATGTGATGAATCAATAGAAACGACACGCTAATAAGACATGAAAAAGCGATTACCTCCCACAAGCGAAGATGCAAAGAAAGGCGCGAGATTGTAGAGAGGAGACCCTAAACAAGCCTGGGCGAGAACTTTCAAGAGGGAAAAGATCAAAGAAAGCGAGTGAGGACGGCAGTTTCGAATTGCTTGGCAAAAGAGAGGCCGACCGTGAAATAGAAAGAGAGAGAAGGAGAGGTGCAATAAGTAGTGGAAATTTTTGAAGATGGGCGATTCTTTTTGCTTTATTGTCGCCTTATGACATTGCTCCGCGTTGCCACTCAAATTATTGATTGACTGATGGCACCCCTATTGTTGATTGACATAGCAATTGGATTGTAATTGGACCGTGTGGCCACTCAAATCAAATCGAAGATGGGCAATACTTTTTGCTTTATCCTTACCTTTTGCTTTACCCACCCCATTAACAAAAAGAACTGATACTTTCACATTGGAGTCAAGTTGTTCACATTGGAAATTAGTTTCCATGTGATGCTTTTTTGAAAGAGCCACGCAATCACCCCCTTTAATTAGCAACTTTTGCAAGGTGTTTATATCGGAAATTACTTCCTCTCTTGCCTCAAAATATAAGTCGGATGTGCTTAAGATACACACAATCCTGCCGTGGATTTGTGCATCTTTGATGAGGAAATTTACTTCTTTAACAAACTAACCCTCATCTTTTGTTAGCTCTATTTATAATGAGATCACATTGCCATGCAAATCAAAGTGAAAACTGCTAGAGGCGTTGAAATGGTCAAAAATCTACTATTTAACTCATCTCTAGTGACTTGGATCATATATGGATTAGCTAAAATTTAAAAAGTAGGTTGTTATGAATTTAAAGTAAAAAAATTAATTTAATATATATTTTAATGAGTTTGAACAATATCAAGATAAAGGCCAGCATGTGAGTCCACCCAATTCAATCGGTCTAACCATTCATAACCAATTAGTTTAGATGAGAAGATTGTAGTAAGAAAAATTAGCAATATATATATGTGATGATGATTTTGAAAAAGTCGAGGGAATTTCACATGTAATATTTCGTATGCCTTATAAGTAAAATCAAATGTATTTTATTATTTGTCCAATCAATTGTAATAGACTGAAGAATAGAGGTCGTGCTTACCTCGAGGAGCTCACTGTGATGGGTTCCAGTGTTTGAGAATAAGTCGTCTCGAAGCAGATCGAGTTGTGTCTGAGTCTCGTAAGGCAGCGCAATCCCGAGGATCACCTTCGCGCCTCAACCTGGACCGGCTTGGTTTGGAAATACGCCAAGGTAAATTTGCAGATCATCTCAGGTCAGAACATCACTAGAAAGGACGAGTAGTGGCTACAAAATCACCAACAATAGGCAAGGAACTTACTATCTCTCGATTAAATAGCAGCTCTTCTCTGGGGAGATCCCGGAAACGACCCTCGTGTTCCGAGTGAAGACCGCCCCACCAAACCCAGGAACTCTAATCGCGTCAGCGGAGTCCATGATCAGAAATTATAGCAAGCGGAACACTAAAAAGCTGGAAACTCGACTCGCGTTTATTTTACCTGTTAATCGGTGCCTGCCGAAAACTCAGTCCCTCCAGAAAACTATCGATGGGGTCCTTTGAAGCCGGTGGTCCGGAAGGAGCGACTGCAGGTGCTCTTTGCGACAGCCTCAGGCGTACTGCTTGATGGATTCGCGAGAAAGTAGATCCCTGCTTCCTCCGCCGATTCAAGCCGAAGCTCTCGCTCTCGTCGTGGAGGCTTTGAAGTGCTTCGGAGCTATAAGTAGAGAGAGCCTCGTACTCGGACAACGCGGTCCTGGTTGTCTCTCTCTTGCTGGAACATGATCACGTGCCATGGTTCGGTGGCGGCGCTTTGTCTTGGACGCCGGAGCATGATCACGTGTAGGTGGGGGCACTCGTCTTGGACGCCGGAGCCCAGTTGGCTAATTTTCGAAAGTATATCCGTGGCCCATAACCCTAAATGTTGTTGGGAATGTGAGGTAGAAATAAATAAATGGACGTTAACTTGTGTTGTATTTATCCCATGCTAGCTTCACATGCTAACGATTTCGTTTGAATCCAATACATTTTGAAAAAAGGAGAGTGACAAAATGATATTTTGGTGAAAACAAAGAAGTGCAAGTGCTGCGAGATTTGAATCAAGGACCACAAGCGATAAAGATTGAATGGCAATAAACTTATTTTGCCATTTGGAGATAGATCTTCATACACCCATCAAAAGGGTGTTTCAGGTTGGTTTTGGAATGTATCGAAAATGGTCCGGTCCAAATAAACTCATTTTAATTCATTTAAATCCATTTACAAACAATATGTATATAGTGACTCATATTAAACATGTTCCACGTTGCTAAAATATCTCTTTATTTAACCTAAATCTAGGAAAATTCACATTCAAAATTGAGGTGGGTCGGGTCATAAGCCCATTTAATAGCTCCTCATTTATTATGTACGATTACGATCTATTTTGATAGGTTTAGTTATTCAAGAGGGATAAAAAGACAAAAAACGCCCAGATCGGATCCGGACTCAGCACTGTTTTCGCAGCACCAATTGCAACGGGCAAATGGCCCCTTTCCTCGCCCGACCCACGATCCATCCCCCACATTTCTCGTCCGTGGCACGTGACTCGCAGGTGCAGAGACAGAGTGAGATTCGAAAGCTTCCGGTTTTCATGGGACCCCACCTCGAACGCCCACACCCGCCAGCTTCAGCGCTCGGAGTTTAAAGGAAAAAACGACGACACGGCACGAACCGTTCGACCTCGGCAGTTCTTGGCAGAGGGCAATGCCGTTTCGCTCTTCCATCCCCCGTTTTTAAATTTTTCATCTTTTCTTAATTTCCTTTTTTTCTTTTTCTCGAATATGGTAAAAGGCCAAATCCCCATTTTTCCCCTCCTCCCCATTTCTGGATTTTCATACATTCTTTTTTCTCCTCCGCTTGGGATTTTTATGCAGGACGAAATTTCCATTTCCTTTTTTTTTTTTTTGCTAATTTAATGAAAAAGATCTTGAAAAGCAAAAGTCCGTCAAATTGAAGCCGTGTATATCCGGGTACCCTTGTTTGTTTCCATTTTCAGTTATTGGCAATAAAACTATTTTTGAATAGTAGAGAAACCTCAATTTTTGCAAAAAATGAGAATGGATCTCTCGAATAGATTAGGTGGGTTGTATAAAAAGAAGTAATGCAAATGCTTTGGCCACTCACTAGGATTTTGACTTTATGTTTTATCTGGTTCATGACATTAAAGGGTTATTTTCGGGGATTTTTCTAAAATTGGATTATCATCAAAAAAAAAAAAAAGAAGTTCAGGTAAAATTTATGCAAAGTCTTCTTTTTTGGGTCAAAAAATTTATGCAGGGAGTTTGACCGCCAAAAAGTTCAATAAATTACAGCTGCCTCTTATGGCAGAGGAGCGTGTAGAAAACGTGCCTGTCCGAACCCATGAGGTCAAAACTCGCCATCCCCTGGTCTCAGTTCCTATCCTACCAAAAATTCGTAAAACTCGAACTTGTGTCTTCCTCCTCAAAAGCCTCTCTCTCTCTCTCCGTCGCCCTATGAAAAATGCTTTCACCACCATTCGCTCTAAAAATGTAGAATAGGCACAGCAGTTCATCGTCTCCATCGAGCATTGAGCAGATGTCAACCACCATGGGAAAAGAAGTGGCAAAACCCTAATCTCCCACACCCTAGCAGTTTATCACGATTCTTTTAGCACCGGATGATGATGATGATGATTGATTACAGTTGCTTTTATACAACGCGAGTGAGCTTTTCTTTTCCATCCTTTCCTTCGTTTGCCATTTTCAATGTGGACTCAAATATGCTCAGATTGGAGAGATGAAACAGCTAGGATTTTGGTCTCAGAATCATGTCAATATGGTAAGGATCGAAAGGTTTTTCGCGTAAACAAATTTAGGAACCCTAGCAGTTTCTACTATTGGGCTGTGAATAGGTCTGCTAATGAATGCCTAAATCAATAGAAAATCTCTCTGGCGGGGTTGTGGCTGAGCAATTGAAAGAACTGGAACTGACTCCTCTATTTTAGGTGCCAACCTCTTTGTCCGCCTCATTTTCTCTTGATCCTCCTATAAACAGATGATACGAACGGCATAAGCTACCATTTAGTCGCATATATTTGCTAACGCATCGCACTTGAAGAAAATTCACATATAAGAGTAAAGAAGAAAGACACTACTCTACATTCTCATGAAAAGCGAAACTGCAGATATCTACCACTATTAGGTCTCCAAATTCATAAATTACACCACTCAAGGCTTATACATTATTATACTATCAATGTCTAATCTATTCTGTAAAGCAGACAACCAATTTAATTTCTTTGCGACTCGGGAATCACCAATTCCTCCATCCAATGAAGAAACATAAAAGCCATATTAAATAGCAATTACCCATTAAAAAAAAAAAGTCAAAGTTATAGGTGAAATAAGTGAAGACAATACACTTTGAAGGAAAGCGATGTTGAGTCATGTGGCGGGCAGGTAAAACGCACAAAAAAAAAAATCGCGTTCTCCCTTTTCACCAAGCACTACATATTCTTTTTCAATTCATGGAAAAGGAAGTTCCTGGAAGAACGTAGAAATAATCATACCTTGTGTCTGCTATAAAGTGTCCTTCGCTTCTCTTTGGCCCTACAAATTGCCATAAGCAAGCTGTACCAAGTCTCCAAAAAGTCAAGACATTACACTGACAAAAGCCTCGTGATATACGATCTTGTGGAATAGGATTTGATTCTGCAAGCAGTTCAGTATGAATGAAGAAATTTCGAACAAAAAACTAGTGGATGCAAGTAAAAACCAATTGAGGTGATAAATAAATAGAGATCGTATCAAACCATTTGCTATGTAGAGACGGTAGGCTCCACGGAAACGTTCTTTATTTTAATATGCTGATGTCTACATACCTCACAACCTCAATTCCCGTTGTATCTTCTTCTTTTCAAGTAGGAAAGAATACCCTCTAGTTGTTTTACATCTCAGTGATCCCGAGGTCCGGACAAGGATAGAGACCAAAAGATGATGAATAAATAGAGATCATATAAAATAACAAGTCAAGCCAACCAATTCAGTGGGTTCTCCACGTTTTATTGATGCATGCTATCATGATTATCATCAAAATGTTCACTTGAACGACTTCACAAAGACCCAAAGTTGACACTGCAGCCATTTCAAAAAGCAGGTTGCACTGTCACCCTTTCAATTAGTTGTTAATTCAGAACAAGGGGAAAGACAGGTTTGGTGCTTGCATAATTTCATATAATTGCATAAATAAATCATAAACTAACACATGTGGAACCCACATCAGGAAAACCATCACCATGTTTGACCACTATATGAACATGTGCTTGCAATCGTGACCATAAAATATATTAAATATCAGCACCGTAAATGCAGTTGATCCCACATCCAACTATTATTTCCTGCAAACTATGGCAATATACACAATTATGATGGTTTTGTGAACACTTCACAAAGAGGAACTGTCAAAACAAGATTGCAACATGTCTATAGCAGCTAGAGTGCAATACAAATAGTAATTTTTAGTTTTGGGGCTAGTGGTACCTCAGCATATAATTTTCCAGACTTGTGGACCGATGTCTTCATCAAGACCTTGAAAGCATGAGATCTAATAAAAGGTCATGTTTAAAAGTAGCTTTCTAAAGCACGTTTCAACTCAAAAAAGGCAGTACAAAAAATGTAGACGAAATATGTACTTCAACGAAAAAGTCATAGAGATTACCAATAGATCTTGTTGACATCCGAAGTTTTATCGACATTTTAAATGTCCACTCATTTTCCAAAAATACAAAAATCTATAAAATGATAAAAAGCCAAAAATAAAATATATTTAACATAAAGAAAATAGTAATAATGGAAGTATAAAGATCCAAAAAATTATATATAAAAAAAAGAAATGAAAGAAAATAGGTGGAATGAAGAGGAAATCAAAAAAAAAAAAAAAAAAGTAAAATGATTAAGTCGAACGGGCCGGTCCCACTCCTTTAACAAATGGTCGGCCAGCTCCTTCTTTCCGTTGGCCCATCCCTTTTGTTTTCCAGCTCATTTCTTTCATCCCTTTTGTTTCCTTCATGGCCCATTAGAGTTATAAAAAAGAGAGAGGAGCCCAGCCCATGGCCCCTTCTCTTCTCTAAATGGGCGCTCTCCAGAGAGAGAGAGAGATGGTAGAAGGACGTGCTGTGACCAAAAAAGGGAACGTCCGTGAGCGAGGGTGAGGAGCGACGAGCAAGTGACGTTAGCGTGCCCAAGCCTTCTAGGATAGGTTAGCTGCACACAGAGAGAGAAAGAGAGAGAGGCCTAACAGAAAAAGATTTCCCTGAGAGGAGCGCGGCTGGTTTGGCAGGGAGAAGGGGGGGTGCTCGACGGGGACTGATGGAAAAAAAGGTAGCGTTCGGCCGTGGGGGTAAGGACATCCGCGGTCAAACACTTGTCTTTGGGAACTCTATTGCTTGGCTTTGTTTAAAACGGAGCCGAAACGATAGCTGGGTATAAAATAAAAACATATATAAATAATCTTAATATAGATTAATCTACAATATGTATCTTTTTGATATATGTATCAATATATGTAATGTACATAGCATCCCAATTCTATTTAGATTGTTCTGATTCCAACCAATCTAAATCAATTAAAAGGCAATTATTAATAGTATGCTTCGAATTCCTAGATTTCTAATTATTTTCAATACGAATACCAAGAATCAAATCCATGGACGATGGGGTATGGAATATAGTATATTAAAAAAGGAAAATTGATTAATTTTCTTTTAGCATTATAAAGAAGTAATTGATTAAGCAGTTAACAGATGATCCAATAAGTTCTTTGGAAATTTCTTCGGATTTCGAAAAGAAATAAAATCTCGTTTTCCCCTCGACGAGCATGCACGATTTGAGCTAGCCATCACTTTTGTCGAGTTTGAGCGTCACTTGCTGTTCTCTTGTGAGTCAAGACACAAGCTAGAGTTTAGAATAGGTCAATTACTTCTCGTTAGTCCGTGCTCATCGAACGCTTGATATAATGCCTTATTGTTGTTCTAAAGATGAGACTGGGTTTTATTTGCTTCTGTGAAAGCATGTCGAAGATCTGTTTAAATATGTTCCATTGACTTGAAATATCTTTTGTTAGGTGCGGGATAAATGCGACACCAAGGTCTAGGTTCATCGACATGCTATATTACTTTTAGTTAGACGCCTGAAACTCATTCGACGAAATGTTTTGAAGAAATATGTAAGAAATAGCTGCTGTTTCTGTTCGAATCTGAAGGTGCTGGTCATTAACTTAGTTTCCATGAATAATGAGATCACTAAGTTGCATTTTGTTTGATATATTTGTGTCTCCTTCATTGAACGGGATGAGTTGACGGTGTGATGGAAGACGTCGGAAAGTGAGCTCGTTTTATTTCGGTGGTGGTCCATGCTGGTTGGAACGGATGACCAGCGGGGTGCGGTGGTGTAAGCTCCGGCGCCCGAGGAGGATGTTGTGATGCCTGGGTGTATGAGTTCGAAAAATGAAAGAGAAGAAATTGAAGTTGCAGAGAATGAAAGCTTCGGAGGAAGAAGATGACCAGAAGAAAAGGATAAAACAGGGGGAAAGACAAAAAGAGAAAAGAAAACATAATAAATGAAATATTTAAAATTGGGCTCTTTGCGGACGCGGGTCGGATCCAAGTTGTCGGATTGGGTCAACAGTCCGGATTGGATTACCCGGCCCGAACTTGTTTTCCCGCATATAATAATATCAAATTTTAAAAAGTTAAAAAAATATTTTTAAAATGTAAAATTAGAGAAAAAAGAAAATTAAAAATAACATTGAAAATTATAATAATATAAAATGCTAAAAATCGAAACCTGATCAAGTATTGTTTTCTCCACTTGAGCTTAGGCTCAAGTCGACTCAATCCTCACATAACTATGAGTCAGCAGGCTTAGCAGTAAAACTTGGCAATAAAATCACATAAGCTGATCATCCAGTAGTTACTTCATGTGAAGAATAAAAAATGGTTATACAAAGAGAAAAAGGCGAAGAAAGAAAGCTGTGGCATACCATTTTGAGTAGAACAAATTCCTCCATAATCTTCACGGCTCAAAGCCAAGAGTCAATTGAACAATCGACGACAACCAGATGAGAAGGGGTGTCACATCCCGAAATTTGATCCTATTTCGATAAAATGAAATGTGCATATCGTCGACATGCCTATGGTCATTTTTCTTTGAGCTGATCACTCACGAGTTAACTAATTTATTGGGTGAAGCCGTTAAGGGATATATCCGCGGTAAAAAAAATCCCTAAAAGCTACCTAATTGGTTGGATTGGACTAAATCACGTCCGGTCGATTTTAATCATGAAATTTAATTCAGTTTTGGGAATCAAATATTCGAGCGTGTCACAATTCATTTTTAGGACCTTGTCTCATCGTCCCTAAAATTATCGACGAGTCCGAAATTTCAAGAAAGAAATTATTGGAGGAAAAATCTAAGACCGGAAAGCATTGGAAAGGAAATGGAAAGAGAAAAAGGAAATTTAGAATATTATTATTCTTTTTCTTTTTCTCTCTTTCTTTTCTCTCTCTTCTCTCTCCTTCTCTCCCACTCGTGCGACTCCCCCAACCGATTGCCTCTTGCTGTCTTCCACTTTGCTTTATTTTATTTTTATTTCTCTTTTTGACCGGTCAAAATTTCTCTCTCTTCTTGCCTCCTCCCTCACGTTACCTTCTTCTTCTTCTTCGTCCTTCTCTGTGCAAACCGAACTAGAAGCTGCAGGAGATCGGAAGCAGAAGCCAGCCACCGTCGCCACCTGTTCCGCCGCCGCACCGCACGCCCGCGCACGCCGCACGTCCGCCATTCGCCGCCCGTGCGCCGCCTACGCTTGCCGTCCCCGCCGCGCGACTCAGCTCCCGTTCGGCCTCTGTTCAGCCACCGTGAGCGGCTGAGCAGGCCGTCGGAGCCACCGTTCGGCCTCACCGAAGCCCCGCCCGCTCTCCAGACCTCTTACTGCCCCCAACCCTCTCTTTTTCCCTCTGTTTTGCAGCCGATCCAGCAAACCCGTGAGTGGGTTTCAGCAGGTTCATGGGCCGTTTAGGGTCGTTTCCGGGCCCCGAACCCGGGCCGTGCTTTGGGAAGTTTCGTTCCTCGCGTCGCCGCCGACGGACTGATCCGACTTGTACGCGATTTGGTGAGTAATCTCACTAATCCTTGCTTAGTGGACTAATTACGCTTATTGGTTGTTTAGTTGTAATTAATTAAGTTTATGTGTTAGATTAGTATAAATTAGTATTTATTAGTCAATCGTGATCCAAATTAGATAAATTGAATGTGTATTTAGCAAGTAGACATGGTCTACTATTTATTGAGGGTAGCTCGGGATTTTTCCCGACCCTAATCGGGCTTCAATTGGGCTTTTCGAGCCTAAGTGTAATTTTTGGTATTTAAATATTAATTTTCGGAATTAAATTAAATAATTATTTATTTCCCGAAAATTCAATTGGGATGGTTCGAGATCGGAATATTACGCTGGCGACCGTGGTGAAGTCCGTTTATTTAATCGGGCTTTAGTTTGAGCTGAAACGAATTTTTTATATTAATTATTTAATTTTCGAAATTGATTAATTAATTATTTATTTTCCGAAAATTCAATTGAGATGGCTAGTGACCAGAATATTATGCTGATAATTGTGGTGAAGTCCGTTTATTTAATCGGGCTCTAATTTGAGTTAAATTGAATTTTTAATAATTATTAATTAATTTTCGAAATTAATTAATTAATTATTTATTTTTCGGAAATTAAGATTGAGATGGTTAATGACCGAAATCCCGTGCTGATTGTCGTGGCGCAATCCGTTTATTTAATTGAGCTCTACGTTGCTTGGAATTAAATAAATTGTGATATTTTAGGGATTTACCCTAAATTGATTGAAATTGAATTATCGATTGGTAGTAGCTGAGTATGGCTATTTAGCATTTTGAATGCCTTGTTGAGCCGTAAGTGGAGGGAGTGGTGAGAACTAACTGAGCATTTTATTGGCTGAGACAGATCAAGTACGAAATATAGACAGGCGTGGTTCGGTGATTAAGGATATCACTGTGCGAAAACGGCGCCTTAAAGAACACACGTAGACTGTCTATGATCTATGATGGGCGTAGTTCGGTGATGAGGAATATCACTGTGCGAAAACGGCGCCTTAAAAAACGCATGTAGTCCGTCTGTTATTTACGTCACCTTGGCGGAAGAGCCGCCCGAGAGCATTGATGTGGCTCTGTGACCGATTTCACTATGGGATGTTATATAGTGTGGAACGAATGACCTAAGAATGGTTTGATTGACATGTAATCGACTAGTTTGATTGATCAATGTTTTGATCCGATTGTTGTGATTTGTTTGATTGTTCGTTGTGATTTATGAAGTGTCTATATATAACCTTGAATTGCAGGTTGAGACTGAGGTCAAGGTAAGTTCTCTGACTCGTGCTGTGCTTAGGCAATCGAGTAGTGTATTGGTTCCCTAATTGAGTCTTAGTGGGGTAGAACTCGTTGAGACATAGTCTCATCCCAGTTTGGGGAAAACATTTCGGTACCCCACTGAGGAGCTGAGGAGGAAGAGTCAATGAAGAAGAAGTATTTTTTTAAGAAGATAATCCCGAGAGGGATCTTGAGTACGATCCAGGTGGACTGAAATGTCATCTTCTTTTGTGACTCCATTTTGATGTGAATAGAGTAAAGTAAAGAGTTGTGAAGAGTGTGGAGTACTTTGCTTTATGTCATGTATAAAGGTTTGGTTGTGGATTTCAATATGAAAGATATGGCCTACTTTTCTATCCCATTGTTTTATTGTCTGGGGATTTATAACTGCTTCCGCATGTGCTTAATAAAAAGAAAAGGGTCGGCGATGCATAGTCCTGGGATATCGCATTTTAAAATCGACCAGGTAGAAGGATGTGTGCGTGCTCGAAGATCGGGGCATGACAAGGGGAAATGGACGAAATCTACATGGCAATATGACTGCCAAACTAATAAACACTACATCAAAATAAGGCATGTAATTATCGTCCCTTCCCATCCCATTCAACAGAACGAGGAATCTCTAGAACATAATTCAAGTACTAAATTGGCTGAAAAGAAAAAAAAAACTATTGTAGGTCTAGGCCAATTTTTCACAGTTTTATAATATACAAGAATAGTCCGATTTCTTTGGGAATAGGAAGCCATGCAAAGAAGACCCTATAATTAGGCATAAGATGATAATGTGATGTCGGTAATCAATCCAATCAATGATTTTCCTTGTCACATAAATGTCCAGAGCAAGATATATGCATCAATTGTCAAATTCTATAACAAAGGGCCAGATCACCGAATTGTTCTTCCAACTAAACTAGTCCCACCAATTTATGGTGGCTTCCCTTGAAACTTTACTAGCCAAAGTAAGATAGCTATGACTACATAGACATTCTATCTATTCATCCGCGACCAACCCACCGACTTCCTTCCAACATCACCAACAAATTCAATAGACCAAGCATTCCGTAAATGACTTACGCATTTGTCAACACTTATCAACTGAAAAAGAACGTCTTTGGTTACGAATTGACAGTCTCATGAGGCAATAGCTCAATTTCTCAAGTGAAGTAATCCCGACAAAACGAAGGAAGATTTGATACCATTATCATTTCAATCAATCAAAACATATTTTCTCAACAAAATTGAACGATTATTCTTTAGATTTGACGAGGTTTGAGTGTTATGTTAGGGAGTGAGGGAGAGAGAGAGAGATGAACTATAACCTTTTTTCGTAGTAACTAGAAGAGAAGAGAGAAGTAGCGTGAGGAGAAGCTCTAAATGTAAGAAATTGTGAAAAAAGTACTTTTTCTGCAACATATACACAGTCTTAGTTGATAGTAAATTCCTTTTGTGTATATTTAGTAATATATTAAACATATCATAACATTCTTTATATTCTGTAAAGTTTTGTAGCCAATGTGTCAATAATTTTCTTTACTTGTGATAACTTTTCTCAAGCAAAACAAATTTGACGGATTATGTTTTTGCCCTCTTTATCCAGCTATCCACCTTGAATGTAAGACCGATATCATAAAAGAGAGCTTTGATTTATGAAGTTTCCATGACAATCATAATGTTTTGTGCACAATAGAGTAATAGTAAAGTATTCTTAGAAACGCTATTTTTCCAATTTTTTTTTTAGAATCCTTCCATTAAAATATGATTATTAATATATATAAAGGTAAAATCATAAATTAAAGAAAATGTATTATTTTCTCAATTTTTTTGTTTTGTAGGTAAACAGCAACAGAAAAGAAATTTGAGATACGCGTCGTAAATCTAAAACTTTTAGTACGACATGCAAGTCTCTTGTTTGCAAGGGAGCCTTCACACCAAACGAACCCAAGGGTGTGAAATGAAACAGGGAAAAAGTCGTAGGGCGGGCCAAAAATAGAACTTAAACAAACTTCAGGGGCGAAAATGGAATTGTCAAAAAAAGAACTGAAAAATATGGCTCCAAATCTCTCCTATTCTCTGGCGTATAAAATTGGAAAATGAAAAACATCAATCCCGCCATCGCTGGGAAGGTTCTCGAACAAGAGCACTTCGAGCTCGCTCGAATATCCGATTCGAGACTAGAGATCGATTTGATTCCGACTTGGGCATCATCAATCGATCGAATCGCTCGAACAGGTTGAGATTCCATGGAGGGAGCAGGGCTCGGAAGTAGAGAAAGCTCGGTTGCTAAGCTCGGCTCTTGATTTCGGATTAGACGAGCATTCCGCCAACAAGTGCTCGGACCATCTCGTTTCACGCTCTATGGTGACTCAAATCGTTATTTCGTCGCGCGTTCCTATGCTAATTAGCGTTTGCGGAGATTATGGAGGTGGCTCTCGTCCCCACAATGATGATGATGATGGCTGTGGAATCGTCTTGCTTTAGGTTTGAATGCATCGGAGCAGGTTTAGCGAAGTAGCAGTCCTACTGACGAGCGAAATGTCCGACACTCGTCCAGCTTGATGTGCCTAGGTTACTTCGGATGGACGGCGGTTTTTTCTTGATTAGTGGCCCAAATTGCATTATATCTGGTCATCGGGGAATGACTTTAATCGCTTGTGTTGCGGGGATAGTTTGTGCATTTGATTGAACGTGCATTCCTAGTTAAGGAGATTCATTGTGGTCATAACTTTTGCCACTCACTTCCACACTCTTCAAGATCCTAAATGACATATTAGAACTCTTTGGTCAATAAAGAAGTTGATTTCAATTTTGGATGATGTACAAATACATATATTTCTCAAATGCTATGAGAGTACAGCAGATCATCAAAGTGTGGAACTTAGCAATCCAGCATCTTTGATAGGAATGTTTTGTGTAAATGAAGGCTTGTGATTTCTTTGAGCACATTTTTCATTTTCCATGACAATCCATGTCAGAAACTATTAGGTGTGGAAGAGGCTTATTTCTGTTGAAGGATTGTAAGAGCAGTGTCACTCAAGGCTCAATATCATTAGTTTCAAATAAAAGACATTGCTCTCCAATTTCGACATCCAAACAAGGGACTCTGAGTTATGCGGAATTCCAAGCCTTGGATGACATAGAATTGGCAAATGTTGTCATATTTGGAAACAAGGCATTTTGACCAATGCAGCATTAGGCTTGTAAAGCTTCTGTAGCCAAGCAAGTTTGCTTTATTCTCATGCCCACTGGAGGTGGTAAAAGTTTATGTTACCAGGTTAGTGAATGTTAACATTGTCTCAATTGGGTGATGATTGTATGTAGAAGTGTGTGGAGACAATGTTAAAGCACAAGCCTTGTGCACTTTGCTCAGTGGTTCCACCAATTAAATGTTTAAGGGTAGACCTGTATGTCAATATTTAAGCTTTAACATGATCTTCTGATCTGCTTTGTTTAGCAATTTTTAGAAGGTTGTGAACTTAAGGAAGGAAATGTTTTTCAAATGAAAATTAAGTTATAGGAAGTGATTCAAGTACATAAGCATGGGTTCCAATGTATGGCATCGGACAAAAGTAGAAAAGAAGGAAAGACAGTACATTCTCGTTCTGCCTTTGCACTTCTCTATCTAGTTTGTAAATTTTAGGATTTGAAGTTTGTGCACACTTCTAGGACCTTCTAATCACTTACAGGAAAATTCATCTTGTTTATGCATGTTAAGTGTTGCTGTCAGTCATAATTCAGGTCCAAGTCAAAAGGGTTATTAAGTTAGAGAAATAAGTTTTCAAAGTACTTCCACCAAATGTGGGTTCTAGATTTTTATATTTCCTTTGCAGTTATTTGCTATGCCATTATATCAACAAAGGGTGATGATCTATGACTTCTTTTTCCCATAATTGGTTTGAAATTATTGTGCTTTAATATACAATGGATCTTGGTTGCAAGCAAAATTAATGATAACTGAACTGAATTAAGGAGGAAGATATAAATCTAGATTTATTAAGTTGATTTTTTTAGAAGTGTTTTCTGTTTAGTCTTGAAGTAGTTGCTCTATGTACTGAAAGTAATTATAAAACAAGTGTGACAACTGGTTCTTCCTGATCAGCTGAAGGTGAAAGAAATAATAAGTCCATTGTCCCTTCCTTTCTTCATTTGTTCTTCTGATGTTTTTACCCTTCGTTTCAGCTGCCAGCAACTCTAAAACCAGGTTTCACAGTTGTTATATCTCCCTTGCTATCTCTCATCTAGGATCAAATAATTACTGTAACCCTCAAGTACAGCATACAATCTACTTTCTTGAACTCTCAATAGACTGTTGCCCAATTGGCAGTTGTCCTCCGAGAGCTAAGGCAAGGTTTAGCTCTATTGGACTTCTAAACTTTGATGCCGAGTGTTGTGATTGTCAGATTATTAACCTCCACTTCTGCTATGCCTGCCCTTTTAGAAAAGATAAACATCATGCAAGCTATTGCATGTAACTCCTGAAAGGATTGGGGGAAAAATATCATTTCGCGAGATATTGAAATGCTTGCACAGAAAGGTATTGTTTTTGATGCACTGTAACTTTTTTCCAAAAAGAATCTTTATAATTTTTTATATTTGATGATATTTTATTGCAGGCACAACTAGCTGGTTTTGTTGTTGATGAGGGACATTGCATGAGGTATGCGTAATCTTTGGCATGCCTTGTACATGAAGAAAGATCATGCTAGAGTTACTTAAAAAAGAATAATCATTTGTGATGTTGCCACTGCAAAACTATTGTCCTTATTCCAGCTAAATATAAGCAAGTTTCCTTTTTATATAAGCTAACTTATACTCTTTTTCCAAACTTTTTTGCATTTTCTGTGTTTCTAGCCATATAAATTGTCAGTGTTGCCCTAGACCTTTTGAAGCCCCTGTGAAGTTCTAATATAACACAATGGAATGTTCCTTGTTTGAGCTTTGGAAAAGATCTAGGTTCTGTCGTTTGGGAAAATTTAGTGGCACATCATTCATTATATTGAATAAGAGGACTCAACTTAAATAAGCTGCAATGGAAATGACTTCCTAAAGTAATTGGAAGTGGCATAAGCTTGGACAAGGATGCCATCTGCTGTCTATGTTTGGCATGATACTCCATCTCTACAGCTGGTTCGTGTGTATCTATTTATTCTATTAATGGTTACACTATATACTGACAACTTGAGAAAGGCAAAGGTCCACTCACGTGATCCATTGATTGTGTTCCTTACAAGGTATTAACTGGATTTGCTTGGCCAGTTTAATCTCATGAAAGGAAGATGCCATCTGCTATCTATGTTTGGCATAATACTCCAGTCTTTTAAGCTCATTCTTGTGTATCTATTTATTCTATTAATGGTTATACTATATACTGACAACGTGAGAAAGGCAAGGGTCCACCACATGATCATTGATCGTGTTTCTTAAAAGGTATTCACTAGATTTGCTCTGCCAATTTAATCTCATGAAAGGAACGTGCTGCTAATTTGAGCTTTTATTGTACATTTGCTTGATTGACAACAAGAGCTCATTGGTTGTCACTTTCGTGGTTGTCATGAAAGGAATGTACTGCTGGTTTGAGCTTTTATATATGCTAACTTAAGCTCTTTTTCCAAACTTCTCTGCATTTTCTGTGTTTCTAGCCTAATTTAATTGTCCATGTTACACTAGACCTTCTGAAGCCCAGAACCCTATGAAGTTTCTATATAACAGAATGCAGTGTTCCTTGTTCGATGGAAAGATTTAGGTTCCGTGGTTTGGGAACACTTAGTGGCACATCTTTCATTATATTGAGTAAAGAGCGCACAACTTAAATAAGCTCCAGTGGAAATTACTTCCCAGAGTAATTGGAATCGGCATAAGCTCGGATAAGGATCCAATCTCCTATCTATGTTTGGCATGATACTCTTAAGCTGGTTCTTGTGTCCCCGTTTATTCTATTTACGCTTATACTTAATGGTAACAACTTGAGAAAGGCAAAGGTTCAACCATGTGATCATTGATTGTGTTTCTTCAAAGGTCTTAACTGGATTTACTCTGCCAGTTGATCTCATGAAAGGAACATGCTGCTGGTTTGAGCTTTTCTTGTACATTTGACTGATTAACGAGTAAAACTCATTGATTGTCACTTTTGTGGTTGTCATTATTAGTCAAGGGGGACACGATTTTCATCTAGATTATACGGTACTGGGATGTCTCAAGCAGAACTTTCTGTATGTACCAGTGATGGCCTTAACTGCAATCGCCACTCAGTTCGTGAGTACTAAACTCACATATTAACCTCCTGATTATGTTGAAATAATCTGTTAATTCTGACTGAATTATACATCCATTGCAGGATATCCTAAAAGCTCTTGGGGTTCCCCATGTTCTGATATATTAGATCTTGTCTGTCAAAGCTTGGGGACCTAAGGTTTGACAGACTAGATCTAAAATACGAGGTCATAGCTAAGACCTAGGAACCACTGAAGCAGCTTGGAGGGCTGCTAAAAAATTGTTTTGCTAATTTTTGTGGCATAGTATATTACTTTTCGAAGAGTGGATTTGTTAATGTCGCAAAATACTTGAATGAGAAGCGCCATATAAAAATGGTGTACTATCATGCTGGATTAGTAGCTCGTCACTATTCAAAAGAAATGGCATACTGGAGAGGTCCAGATTGTATGTGCTACCATTGCCTCTAGGATGGGAATAGACAAACCTGATGTTGTAAGTCGAAATGGACTCTACCCTTTGCCTATTTCTTACGTTTTAGAAGTCGATAAACATGGTAAAAAGACCCAGAGAAGCAGAGAAGAGGAGGGTGGCCAGATACAAGCTTTATTTGGTCGAGGGCAAGTTCAAGGCTTCTTTCAAACAAGGGTTCTGGTGGTTGAAGCGCAAATTGCTCGAGCTTTATGCGTCAATTTTTAATATGTAGAAATTACAGAATATCATGCTCATTGTCATCAAGAGAGAAAAGGATGAAATTGGTCGAGAGGAAACAAAGAGGTTTGTTTTGTTTATTGGCTAATCATCTTAATATGTATCTAATGGTAATTAAGTATTCAGAAGAGTGCCACAATGTTCGATTTTTACAGTATAATGTTTGTTCAAATCCTTGTTTCTTTCATCGATCTCCAGCATTCGAAACATAGGAAAATGAGACGACTTGTATGTGATATTCACATATATTTATATTTACCAAAAGTTATTTTTCCCGAATTTCCTGCCATCGCCCTAGGAAGATTTTTCAAGAAGAGCACTTCGAGAGTGCGCTCTGGAGAGAGACTAGCAATAATCGATTCTGACTATGGATTGATCGAATCGCTCGAATAGGCTGGAAATCCATGGAGGATCAGAGCTTGGAGGTAGAGAAAGCTCAGTTACTGAGCTTGGTGCCTAATTTCAGCTTCAACAAGCAGTCCGCCAACAGGTGATTTTTGGACAGTCTTGTTTCGCTCCACAGTATCCAAATCGTTATTTTGTCGTGCATTTTTTGTGTCGTTTTTCGAAAATTACGAAAATTGCCAATTTAATGAAAAATGGTTTTACAGACATCCAAAATTTCTCTAGTTGATATGATCAGATAAATTTTTATAGTTGACAATTCTGATTCGTAGCCTGTGAAAGGTTTTGTGCAATTATTGAAAAGAATAGACCAGCACCATTGATATTTGGAAAAACTCAGTTTTTAAATTTTTTAAGAAAAAAAGAATTATTTTCCGAAAAACAGAGTATTTTGGATGTTTCAGGCTTTAAGTAAGTTGGCTCCGACCAAAAAAAAAAAGAGGTAATTTTGGACAATCGGAGTGCTTATAGGGCAATGGACCCAAAATCGGGTCTAGAAGGGTAATTTCAGTACTTTAATCGAGCGGGCTTTTTGTCCCGAGGGAATTTCACATGTATTATTCTGTTGCCCTAGAGGATGTTAGGCGATGAGCAATAACCGAATGTATTTTTGTCCTATCAATTGTAATAGACTGGAGAATGAAGGTCGGACTTACCTCGAGGAGGAGATATTCAGAGATGAAATAACCGTGATGGGTTTCAGTGTTCGAGAAGAAGTCGGCTTGAAGCAGTCCAAGTCCCAAACGTCAGTGCAATCCTAAGGATCACCTTCACGCCTCAACCTGGACCGGCTTGGTTTGTCAATAGACGCTAAATCTCAAAAGACGCTGAGGTAAATTTGCAGATCACCTCAGGTCAGAACGTCACGAGAAAGGATGAGTAGTGGCTACGAAGAAATCACCAACAACAGATGGCGAACTTACTATCTTTCGATAAAATCGCAGCTCTTCTCCGGTATATCCGGAGATCCCAGAAACGACCCACGTGTTCCGAGCGAAGACCGCCCCACCAAACCCAGGAACCCTAATCGCCTCGGCGAGGAGTCCACGATCAGAAATTATAGCAAGTGGAACACTAAAAAGTTCGAAACTCGACACGATTCGAGTTGATTTTACCCGCTGATTGGTGCCCGCCGAAAAACCAATCCTTGGAATCCCGTGGTTCGGAAGGAGCGACTGCAGGTGCTCTTCGCGATGGCGTCGGGTGTACTGCTTGGTGGATTCGCGAGAAAGAAGATCGCTGCTTCCTCCTCCGATTCAAGCCGAAGCTCTCGCTCTGGTCGTAGAGGCTTCGATGTGCTTCAGATCTGGAATTAGAGAGAACTTGTACTTGGTAGTCGGACAACGCGGTTCTGTGTTGACTTTCTGCTGGAACACGATCACGTGCCATGGGTGGGATGCGCTGTGTCTTGGACGCGAGAGCCCAGTTGGCTAATTTTCAAAAGTGTATCCGCGGCCCATATCCCTAAACGGAGTTGAAAACATGACGTGGGTATAAACAAATGGACTTGTGTTTATTCCATGCTAGCTCCACGTGCTAACGATTTCTTCTAAATCCAACGTATAAACATTACATGATATCACCGAGTTATTCTCTTAAACCTTAGAAATTTTAAATAATTGATCGATATGTAGAGCAATAACTTGTTATGAGATACTGCAGAAGGAGCATGAATACTCCATTGATGCTATCTTTTGCGGCATTTTTGTTTTTTCTTCTTGAGATGATTGAATATAAGGATAAAAAAAGGAATTGACGCAATGAGCACCGCAAAGGAATGATGTGAAACGAAATAGTGCATCCCTTTTGTTTCTCTTGCTTTGGTTTTGCCCTTTCTCCATGGAAATGTTGGAAAAATATTAGATAATATGAATAAAAGAGAAAGAATTGTTGGAAATATATTAAAAATGATGAAAAAATATAAGATATATTGTTTGAGGCATTCAAGCACTATCCTTGAGATCAATTTCTCCCTTCAGAGCATGAAACTCGGTACGATGGGCTCTAGTGGCTATCTTCACGAGATAAAACTCTACATGGAATAACAGAATGAATGGGAACATGTCATGTGCATAGCCCAACCAAACAATGAAAGACATGTGAATCTTGTGAGTTCGATGTATATTGAAAGATTGTGGTTTTATGGTTAATCTTATATTCAAACAAAAGAGAGAGTTGTTAGAAAATTGCTACAAATTAATTGATAATTAATAAAATGATGACCATTATAGATGATATTTTGATCACGTCAAAAAATTAAAGAGAGAGCCTCTAACTCTCCTTTGCACTTCGTAAAGTTTTGAGATCTTTGTCTTTATGAATTTCCTTACTCATCGTAACTTTTCTTAATCAAATGATAATTTGATCATGTCTATAACTTTCCTTTAACGTTTGAAAGTGATGAAAGAAAATCGATTTTGCAAAACAAACGTGAAAAGTCATGTTTTTTTCCCTTTCTATTTAACGGTCCATGTTGAATATGGGACCAATCCCACAAAAAAGAGAGCTTTGACTTATGAAATTTCCGTCCCCATTGAGATGTTTTGCCCATAATAAAGTAGTTTTGAAAACGCTATTTTTCTGAAGTTTGGAAAATCATTATGCTATGATATTTATATTTAATATATAGAAAGGTAAAAACGTAAATTAAGGAACGGTATTACTTTCTCAATATTGTTTTTTATTGACTGACGCATAGCAATAGATACGTCTGGAACTTTAGTATGATATGCAAGTCTTTCGTTTATAAGTAACCCTCACACGTAATCCCATCTGCCGAGGTTAACGATGATTCAAGGCCAAGCGAGTCGAATGAAGCCCCGGGTGCAAAATAGAGCTTAGACAAACTTCAGGGGCGAAAGAGGAAATTTCAAAAAAAAAAAGTCGAAAAAAATAAGGCTCCAATCTCTCCCAATCTCCAGCGTACATATAAAAATAGGCAGTGGAAAACATCACCATTCCCGCCATCGCTGGGAACGTCTTTTGAAAAGAGCACTTAAAAGCGCGCAGTCTCTAGAGAGATTAGCGATCTTCTCGATTCGATCGCAACTCATGCATCATTGATCGATCGATCGAATCATTCAAACAGGTCGAGACTCCATGGAGAATCGGGGCTTGGAAGAGGTAGAGAAAGCTCGGGGTTGCTGAGCTTGGCTCTTGAGTTTGGCTTTGACGAGCAGTCCGCCAGCAAGTGCTTGGGACCGTCTCTTTTCCCTCTAGGGTAACTTGAATCGTTATTTCGTCGCCCATCTTTTTATGCTGATTAGCATTGCGGAGGTTGTGTAGGTATTCTGACGATTGATTGTGTTGCGTGGATGATTCGTGAATCGATTGATTGTGCAGTCCTGAATACGGAGATTTATTGGGGTTAGTCGTCATTCTGACGATGGCTGTGGAATGGTCTGCCTTTTGGTTGTGAATGGACTAGAGCTGGTTAAATCTAGTTCATTGATCTCGTCCCAATTTCTCCGTGGGTTTTGCCGAGCGATCTTATTGACTAGCGAAATGTCTGACTTATTTCTGAACTGACTGGGAATTTACATATGGTGTCTCGCCTACATATATATATATGGTGTCTCACTGAACTAAGTGCAAATTACTTATTGTGGATTGTGTTTATTTGATCTCTTGTTTGCCATGGAACTTGCAAAATCATTTCTTTCTTCTTTTGGTTTTCTTAAGGTGACGAAGGTCGAGAGTTTTTCACTGTTGAGCAATGGGGCGATGACTTTCTAGCAGAACTTCCTGAAACCATGCAAGATTCTGAGGATTGGGATGATTTGGAAGCTGTGGAATCAGAGGCTTATGGAGTTTTGACTGATATGTTTGGCTAAGATATCCGTAATGATGGTGAATGCAATGTTATACATGAGGTCAATATTATAGAAGATTCTCCACAACCTAAGAAAAACCTAACTTTTCTCGAGGTAGATTCCTCTACTGACGGTGAAGACGAAGATGATATATTTGGCAGTAAAATGGGCAGGAAATCCACATGATATATTCTTGATCAAAGCAGTACTTCAAAGCAGTACTCCGAGCAATTCATCCACTCAACTTCTGGCCAGACGATCTTTAGAATCCATGATATGCTTCTGAAAACTGTGAAGTTGTCTCACTCCTTTCTGTCCTCACCAGTTTGAAGGGATTAAGAAAAAGAAAGAAAAGCAGGGTGGCTTGGCTTTGGTTGATAGTTGTCAAGTATGTTGCTTGAGTTTTTGATTCATGGACCTAGATTTGGCTAGGGATTGGCCCATGTAATTACTTGGACCAAATTTGCAGCTTGAAGAATGTCTGAGTATTGTACAGGGTTGGCCATTTGGTGAAGCAACTGTGGACGCCTGAAGAAGCCACAATAGTTATCGGGCAAATCCCCGGAGTCTGGCCACAATGGTCCAGTTGTTTAGGAGGTTAACAAAAAGTAGGCAGATCTCAGCGCAACTTTTTATTCTTTTAACAATGATTCTGCAACCATGTTTTTATATATTTTTGTTGCTGAGGTATATTGGGTCAACAGGGAAAACGAGAAGAATTGAGAACAGATTGTCTTGGTTTTTGATCGGGAGAGATTAGAGGCCCTTCTCAGAAAACTCCTGGGAAACGCTTTCCATTCGTCTCATTTGTTTTTTATTGACTCTTGCAATTGGAGTTTTGGTTTGTGAGAAACTGATTTATTTCTTATTGTAATTCACTTTTGGTCATCGTAAAAAAACTCCTCCTGTTGATGTAGATGAAACTGCTCAACCCCTTAAATTAGTGTGTCACCGTTCTTTGCTCTTAAAATGTCTTTCCTTGAAAATTTCGAGTTTGCTTGTAATCTGCTCACAACAGAGGACCTTGTGCAGGGTACCTGTAAAAAAACATTTGGTAAATTGCTTATGAGGGCTCTCATCCGATCAAATTTCATAGACACTCCTAACTTTTGCCAGTAACTTCTAGTCTCTAAGATCTAAATTGACTTATATTATAATCGTTTGGTCAAATAAGACAGTTGATTTCTGTTTAGGATGATGTAAAATACCTATATTTTTCAAATATTATGAGAGTATAGTACATCATCCGAGTGTGAAACTAGCATCCAGCGTCTTTGATAGGAGTGTTTTGCAAAATGAAGGCTAGGGATCTCCTGTGCACAATTTTCTTTTTCCATCACTCCATGTCAGAAACTTTTTATGGTGCTGAAGAGGCTTATTTGTGTTAAAGGATTGTAAGAGCATCGTCGCTCAAGGTTCGATATCATCATTTTCAAATAAAAGACATTTCTCTCGAATTTCGACATGCAAACAAGAAACTCTGAGTTATGAGGAATCGCAAGCCTTGGATGACATAGAATTGACAACTGTTGTAATATTCGGAAACAAGGCATTTCAACCGATGTAGCATCAGAGGCTTGTAAAGCTTCTATAGCCAAGCAAGATTCCTTCATTCTCTTGCCCACTGGGGGTGGTAAAAGTTTGTGTTACCAGGTTAGTGAATTTTAACATTATTTTGTTTGTGTAATGATCGTATGTAGAAGTATGTGTGGAGACAATGTTTAGAGCACAAGGCCTGTGCACTTTGCTCAATGGTTGCACCAACTAAATGTAAAAGGGTAGACCTGTATGTCAAAATTTAAGCTTTAACACGATCTTCTATTCTGCTTTGTTTAGCTCTGTTGAGAAGGTTATGAACTTAAGGAAGGAAATGTTTTTAAAATGAAGATTAAGTGATAGGAAGTGATTCAGGTACATAACCATAGGTTCCAACGTATGGCATGAGACAAAATTAGAAAAGAAGGAAATATAGTACATTCTCATTTTGCCTTTGCACATCTCTATCCATTATGTGATTTCTAGGGAAAAAAAAGTTTGTACTATTCTTCTAGGACCTTCTAATCACTTACTGGAAAATTCATCTTGTTTATGCATGTAGTGTTATTTTCAGTCATAATTTAGGTCCAATTCAAATAGGTTATGCTAAGTCAAAGAGGAATAAGTTTTTAAAGTACTTCCGCCATATACAGGTTCTAGATTTCTATATTTCCTCGCAGTTATTGGCTATGCCATTATCTCATAATCTATCACTTCTTTTTCCCATAATTGGTTCGAAATTAATGTCCTTTAATATACAATGGATCTTCATAGCATGCAAAATATTTGATGTACTGAATTAAGGAGGAAGATAATAATCTGGATTTATTAAGTCAAAAATTTTAGAAGTGTTTTCTGTTCAGTCTTGAAGTAGTTGATATATGTTTCTGGCTCAAAGTAATTAGAAGACAAATAGTGACTACTGGTCCTTCCTGATCAGCTGATGGTGAAAGAAGTAATAATTCCCTTGTCCCTTCCTTTCTTCATGTGCTCTTCTGATGTTTTTACCCTTCGTTTCAGCTGCCAGCAACTCTTAAACCAGGTGTAACAGTTGTTATATAAGATCAAATAATTACTCTATACCTCAAGTATGGCATACCATCTATTTTCTTGAACTCTCAAAAAAGTGCTGCCCAAGCAGCAGCTGTCCTCCAATAACTAATGCAAGAGTTAGCTATATTGGACTTCTAAAACTTATATTCTAAGTGTTGTGACTGTCAAATTATTAATCTCCACTTCTGCTTTGCCTGCTTTTTCAGAAAAGATAAACCATCATGCTAGCTATTGTATGTAACTCCTGAAAGGATTGTGGGAAACCCACATTTTCTCAAGATATTGAAATGCTTGCATAGAAAGGTATTGTTTCTGATGCACCATAACCCTTTCTAAATGGTTCTTTATAAATTGTTTATATTTGACCATCGTGCATTACGAGCACGACTAGCTGGTTTTATTGTTGTCACTGCAGAACTATTGTCCTTGTTCCTGATAAATATAAGCAAGTTAACTTTTATATATGCTAACTTAAACTCTTTTTCCAAACTTTTCTACATTTTCTGCATTTCTAGCCTAATTAAATTGTCTTTGAAGCCCAGAATCCTGTGAAGTTCTAATATAACAGAATGTAGTGTTTCTTGTTTGATGAAAAGATTTAGGTTCTGCCATTTGGGAATACATAGTGGCACATCGTTCATTATATTGAGTAAAGAGCACACAACTTAAATAAGCTCCAATGGAAATTACTTTCTAGAAAAATTGAATCCAGCATAAGTTTGGATAAGGATCCAAACTCCTCTCTATGTTTGGCAGGATGCTCAGTCTGAAGCTGGCTCTTGTATCCCTATTTATTAAATTAATGCTTATACTTTATGTTAACAACTTGAGAAAGGCAAAGGTTTGACCATGTGATCATTGATTGTGTTTCTTACAAGGTCTTAACTGGATTTGCTCTGCCAGTTTGATCTCATGAAAGGAACGTACTGCTGGTTTGAGCTTTTCTTCTACATTAGACTGATTATCGTTGAAAGCTCATTGATTGTCACTTTCGTGGTTGTCATTATTGTAGTCTATGGGGACAAGATTTTCGTCCAGATTATGGACTGGTATGTCTCAAGACTAACTTTGCGTATGACTTAGTGATGGCCTTAGCCGCAACTACCACTCAGTGAGTTCATGAGGTACTAAACTTATATATTGACCTCCTCATTATGTTGAAATAATATGTTCGTTCTGATTGGATTATTCATCCATTGGAGGATATCCTACAAACTCTTGGGCTTCCCCATGCTCTTGTTCTTGAGACAAGCTTTGACAAACTAAATCTAAATTATGAGGCAGCTGGGAGAGCTGCTAAAGAATCATTTTGCTAATTGTTGTGGCATAGCATATTGCCTTTCAAAGAGTGAATGTGTTGATATCACAAGATACTTGAATAAGAAGTGCTGTATAAAGATAGTGTACTATCATGCTTGATTACTAGCCCATCGAAGAGTAGCTGTTCAAAAGAAATGGCATACTGGAGAGGCCCAGATTGTATGTGCTACCATTTGCCTTTGGAATGGGAATAGACAAACCTAATGTTGTATGTAGAAATGGACTCTGGCCTTTGCCTATTTCTTATCTTTTAGAAGTCGATAAAATCATCGTGGTATGATGCCTGGAGAAGCGGAGGAAGAGGAAGGTGGCCAGATACAAGCTTTATTTGGTCGAGTCAAGTTCAAGGCTTCTTTCAAACAAGGGTTTCGAAGGTTGAAGCGCAAATGCTCGAGCTTTGTGTGTTGATTTAATATGTAGAAATTACTGAATATCATGCTTATCGTCATTAAGAGAGAAAAGGATGAAATCAGTCAGCAGGAAACAGAGGGGTTTGTTTTGTTTTTTGGGTTATCACTTTAATATGTATCTAATGTTAAATAAGTATCCAAAAGAGTGTCACAATGTTCAATCTTTCTGGTATGATGTCCGTTCAAATTGTTGTTTCATTCATCGGTCTCCAGCATTCAAGATATAGGAAAATGAGACGACTTGTATGTGACAGTCCATACGTCTTTATATTTGTCAAAAGGATTGTTTCTTTTCCCCGAATTTCCTTACCTTTTGATTTATCTGCAACATGATTTTGCAAGCATGCATGCGTTCCCATGCAAAGTAAAAATCATCCGTCCTGCTAATTTCTCCTCTTCTCGACAACATGATGCTGAATGCAAAATAAGAAGACTACTTTCATTTGTTGGATTTAACGTTTAGATCTACTTCGTGGTCGGTTTCATTGTTTAGAACTCTCTTTTGGCCAAATGTTTTTTAAGTCTCCGTTTTGGGGTTCTTTTAACCCTGTAATTTCCTCAATTTGTCTATTTCGATTCCTCTGCGTTATACGATTCATCATATGGCAAACTAAAGAAGCTATATAGTCCGACATGCAGTTTGCAGGTGTAAAATAAATCGAAAGGCCTTCACCAGTTTCATTCTGATCTGAGTGACAGCTTTCATTATTCCAGTACCCTCCCGTCAAGCTCGGGCCGAAAAAAATGAGGAGAACCAAAGAACTTTCTCCTGTCCTTTCGAAACCTACGTTGTTATTGTTCGAATGGCTGTTATTAATAGGATCTTTATGTAATATGTGATGGAACTATTATAAACAAGCTCAAAGCAAATCCTCTGCATGAAACCAAAGTAGAAGAGAAAAAGGGGGGAAACTCATGAATCGAACCAAATGGTTCAATCAATTCAACATGTCCATCCAATCATCTGGTCGATTCACGTTCCAACTTCGAATAATTCGGTCAATAAGGTCATGACTCATGTCGTATAAGCAGTCAAACATAATGCCATTGCCCTTTGGATAAAATATCTAGGCACTTGTTGAGCGGCTAAGTTATAAATTATACAGTCAATACATTGACTTTACTTGTGACTTTTCTCGTGTTATTGAGTAGCGAAGTTATAAATTATATAATCAATACATTGACTTTAATTGCGACTTTTCTTGTGTTATATATAATCAATATGCTCAAAATTAGATTATTTTGTGTTTGGTATATTTCACTAATGTTTTAACTTGTTAGTGCGGCCCGCATTATGCATGATTGAGTTAAAGTTTTGGTAGAGAACGAGCAAATCATACTATATGATTATCTTGTGAGTAGCTTTTAACTACAAAGTTCCACCATTGTAATGCAATACGATGAAGAGGAACATCTAAGAGTGGTGGCTCCAAAGAAATTGCTTCGATTGAAACTTGAATGCACGACCAATGACTACAATTTGGCATAGTAGAGTCCAAGTACCAACCAAATGAGTATAAATCTTGAGGGTGTACTTTCACCCTTCCAAAGGTTCTTAACATTTTTCTCAATCTTCAACTGTAGCCAACGCCAAAGAAAATTTGGTTTCAGGTATGGAAATGTATGGCTGTGTCTACCCTACTTTATAGACTCATGTTTTCTTTTTTTCTTTTTTTTTTGGTCTTGAGACTCATGCTTAAAAGAATCAAGTTTGAGATTATACGATTAAAGTGATTGCAAAATGCCAATACATGAACTTCCCGGATCCGAGAGTTGATTGTACACTAACAAACACTGTTATTTTGTGCTCAAAATTCTTACGAATGAGAAACAACTGTCTTTCAGGAGCCTTGTTACTGAAAATCTTGCCTGCAATCGATAGATTATTTGCTGATCCCATGACATTCGCTTTTTTCATGAAAGAAGTCTCTCACATTCCCAGAATTGTAGCTTGAAGTGGTCATCTAAATGGTAATCTCGTTGACAAACATGACTTTATGCTTAACTTCACATCCAGAACCACCTGCACATGCAGTCTTCCTGCAAGCATCTTGAAATTCGACCTTTGCTAAATAATAACATGATGTCAAAGCTTGCAAAGAGCCGACTACTGCACCACATTAGAAGAGGTCCCTTTATATCAAGAATCCTATCAAGATTATCAGCATCAAGCACATTATAAGCACCTTTAGCGAAGAAATTTGGAACGCCTTTCCATAACGTCTCATGACAAATCTCATTCCGGTCCACATCTCCATCTTGTGATGTTTGGGAATGCTCTCTGAATTTTATGAAATCCAGCTTGAATCTACACAAGAAGGATAGGATTTACTAATTATCAATAAATAGAGATAACTAAGATCGGAGCATCACGATTTACATCATGAAAGATACGGTACAAATGCACAAACATCATTTGCACCAATTGCAGTTGGACCGCAATGAACAGAGACTTCATGAGCTGCCTGATGAAAACGAAAACAACAGGCTTGGGAGAAGTAGCAATTAGCAACACTTTCCTTGTTTATGTTTAGGAACATAATTGATGTCAATAAAAATATGCTGAAAGGTGAAGTGCTTAAACTACAAAGCAGAAAAATGAATTTATTACTTGGTTATTTTGCAATATCCTGTTAGCAAAATCAGCAATACAGGATAGTATCACATCGATAAACTGATAGAGATGAAGGAGATTGTCCTCATGCATACTTACATACTGATTTTTCAAGTAAAATTCCACAGCTCGCATAGTATAAGCACACAGGTTATTGTTTCATTGTTATGGTACGACTAGTAGTGCATACCTCCCTTTTTAGAGCCTTATCGAGTTTAGGAGCAGTAACATTTGAATGCAACGGCATCAAACACCTCTGCATCAGAGTGACATCCAAAAAAATCAGTAGCTACGTATTTGATTAACAGAGAGGTTGAACCTCATGAGCACACAAAAAGCAGACTCAACTCAAAATACAATATCAAAATCATTCAGGTATGTCCTGTTGAGCCTAGAAAAAGTGTACTAGATCCTCACAAGCATCAAAACTTCCTCAAGTGACATAGAGAATCTCGGGCAAAGACAAGTCACCGATTTCACTTGGAATTGCTCTATCAAATTACAGCATGATAAGAGACTTGTAGTGCGCAGATTTTTCAACGATCCTATAGCACTAGGAAGCTTTTCAATCCCAACACCACTAATGTCTAGATGTTGCAAATTCTATAAATCCCAAATTAAGCTAGGGATGTCTCCGAGTGACACACAACAGCTGGCACTCAGTTTCTCCAGATTCCTCAAAGAACCGACAAACTTAGGAATCTCAGTAATATTAGCAAAATCTAATATAAGTTCTTCTAATTTGACAGATTCGCCTCCTTTCAGTTCTAACTCACGTACCATCCGCTCTTGGTCCAGTCCATTGCCACATTCTTCTTCGACGATCCAAATCTCCTGTGGATCCTAAGATTGCCACGCTCTCCCCAATTTCAACTTGGTGATCCAACCGAACGTTGAGATGCACCTTCTCCCGTCCCGACTTTGATATGATCTTCTTCGCTTTCTTCTCTCTTCTCTGCAACAAACACACTAAACTATAGCTTCTACCAATAGCCTCCTTCCTTGTCTAAACAACTTAAATAGCAATTTTCACTTGAACCACCAATTCATTCTGTCATTTAACACCACATTCAAAGAGAAACCTCAAATACAGACAGTGTCAGACGATCAGTGCCACTAGCTTTTATTGCAAGAAAAACTCAAAAGAATAACAAAATAACTCTTTTATTTCGCACCAGTTCTCATTCAAGAAATAGACCCAACATAAACTCCATCCACACTAGCAACACAGACAAACCTTTGATAAAAAAATTGCATAAAACAACTCAATACTTCACCGTAGACCCCATTGCCCGATCAGACTGAGGTAACTGTACTAGAACAAATTCACCAAGACTTGGTTTTGGTAGTGGAATCACCACAAACAACCATGGAGGAACGACTCCAAGTGGCGTGAGTTCCATGCGTCCGCATGAGAGAATCTCGAAGGGGAGAAGTAATGCTGCTCTTCAAGAACGAACTGGTCTCTCTACTTAGTTTTAGGTATGAAAATGTGCATGGCTTTGCCTCTCCTACTTTTATATTCATGCTTAAATAAATCAAGTTTGAGGTTATCCGACCAAAGTGATTGGAAATGCCTACATATGAATTTTGATGTAACCAGGGCAGACATGATTTTAGAATGCCATTGTTTTGGGTTCAAAATTCTTCCAAATAAGAAACTACAGTCTTCTTGGAAACCTTTTCATTGAAACTCTTGGCTGCATTTGACAGATTATTTGCTGATTCCACGACATTTGCTTTTTCCACAAAAAATGTCTCTCCCAGCCATAAAACTGTAGCTTGAAGTGGGCATCTAAATGGTAATCTTGTTAACAAATCTCATTTTATGCTCTACTTCACATATAAAACCACTTACACATGCGGTCTTCCTCCAAGTGATCTGTGATGCATCCTTTGCTAAAGAATCGCATGATTTCAACCTTGCAAACTAATACACCACATGAGAAGGGGTCGCCTTATAGCAAAGAACTTCGAAATGCCTTTCTATACTGACATAGCTCATTCTTGCTCGTATCTAAACCCTGTGGTGTTTCGGGACTTTCTCCAAGTTTCATCAAATGCAGATTTAATCTACACAAGGAAGATAGCACTGAGTAATTATCAATAAATGAAGATGTCCAAGATCATAGCATCAGAACTTACCCCATGAGAGATAAGGTACAAATGCATAAACATCGGCACCAATTAGAGTTGGACCACAATGAACAGAGACCTCATTAGCTGGCCAATGAAAAAGAAACCAACAGGCTAAAAGAAGTAAGCAATTAGCTCCCTGTTTGTGTTTAGGAACAGAACTGAAATTAATAAAATTATGCTGAAAGGTGAAGTAACTAAACTACAGAACAGAAAGATGTATTTGCTACTTGGTAATTTTGCAAGATCCAATAGCAATACGGGATAGTTTGCGAGGAGGTCAATTTCAACTTTACAAATCCAATGCCACATACATGAGAATTGAGCTTGTCAAATCTATATGATAACATTCGAAGGCTATCATCACACAAATAAACTGATAGAAATGGAGGAGCCTAGCAGTGCATACCTCCCTCTTCATAGCCTCATCAATTCCAGTGTGATATCATTAGACTGCAACCGCATCGAACAACTCTACATCAGGGATCAGGGTAACATACAAAAAATCAGCAGTTTAGTATTTGATTAAAGGAGAGCTAGAACCTAATGAGCATATAGAAAGCATATTTAATTGAAAAAAAATACATTTACAATCACTTAGGGATGGGACGTTGAGATCAGATTGAGTGTTTTGGATCTTCACAAGCATCAAAACTTCCTCAGGACACTCTAGTTGGCCCCAAAGCCTCTTCAAGTTTGCCACGCAAGATGGTCCTCAGCTGTTGCTGATGCTTCCTCTGCAAAATCCCTTTTCTTTATTTTGATCGGTCTCAAGTATGGAATTTGAAGTTCCTTGGCCAAGTGAGCCACGCCCAAATCAGTCATGTGATAAAGCAATTCCATGACAATAATAGGATCAAATGGGATGCAAACTAATCAGCAAATTCTTGAGCTCCTCATCCCAGCTTGTTTCACAATAGATTGAATTGAAGTCCCAAAGTAAGCCTTGGTCGTTACATAGACCAACCAAACCTGTCATAGAGGCAACACTAATTTACCTTGCTTGATAAACTTTCAAAACAATAGTTTGACTACTAGTAATGTTCAGGTGGTGTACATTCATATATGACAGACTAACCAAAACTACTTCAACATTTTTTTTTATCACTAACTAGAAACACTTGATATGTTTTATTTTAGCTCAGTTCATTATACTTAATGGGAATTGATGCTCTTCTTAGAAGTTTCAAGAGGGACATCAAGGAAACAATAAGAAACTTGACAGGGTTTCCATTCATCACAGAAAACTGATATGTTTGTCCCAAACAAGACATCTGCCATTAGTCAAATTTGATACAAAAGAACTCATGAAAGTAACTCAAAATGGCCAAGGATTTTTTTCAAAGAAAATATTGATTTTGGATAGGGAAATTCTAGGCATAGTTTACTATATTGAGTAGCAAAAGTTCATCGGCCTCAATTCGAAAATTTCAAATCCCAGGTTTACTGATAGAGGAACTATTAAATCACTAGGGAATTGTTCATCTTTGCTTGATATTTTCATCTTTGCCTCGCAAGCTGCTAATATGTTTGCAGTCTGCAGAAGCTGCCAATGGAAGAATAAATGAAAAATATTGCTATGTCGAAACCAATGGCAATATATGTAGGCAAATCTGGAGTTTCCAAAATCGATCAGATAGATACCCAATGTGGAGCAAATCATTCTTTAAAAAAAAAAAAGTAGAGCTTCGAGAAAAGTATTACTCTATTTGCTCATGCTGACCATTCAAGGATGAAGAATCTTACTATGCCTTCTATTGACATTCGGGTCTGCATTTTGATCTCGGCTGAAGCATCATGTCAGATTCTATGACCAACTCCCCCACTCCTTCAAATATCTAAGACAAGGAATTTAGGGAAGTACACAAACCTGTCATGGAAAACCTTCTTGTCAAAAGGAGATAGTGATGGAAACTAGGTCATCAATCTCATTAAAAAAATGATGCTTATTTACCTCTATTGAAGAAACAGGACTAGTCTCACTGTTGTAATATGGGTATAAGATTCCCCACATCATTATCACTGCAAGATAATATTTCCATAGAGAACTCCAAACCGATGTTGTTCATAATTTCTAAAGATGTGCGTTCCTAGATAATTTCGGTATTGCTACCAATGAGTCACAACCAGAAATATACAAATCAATTAAATCCAACCTTTCAAGTCCCCGAAGCTGAGGAGGTTTCTTGCTGTCTCGAACTCTTAGAGATCCTAACTTCTCACATCCCATCAAATCTGGAAAGTCTCTATTGATTTGCATCCTGTAAAATCCAAGTCTTCTAAGAACTTCACACCATCAAGACCTTGAATATCGACTATATTGTCGCACCCGACAGCGACTAATTTCTTCAGGCACCATGATTCTAGACAGAGAAGCCTTTTAATGGAATTGCAATCATATATAAATATGACCTCCAAGAATGCCAAATTATCATGCCCTGAATTTCAACTAGGCCATCACAATGCTCAGCGTGCAATCATTTCAGACGAATCAATCGTGAAAGGTTCAATCTTGCAATGGAACTACACTTTTCTATGGAAAATCTCGAGGGAAGGCAAGTCACCAATTTCACTTTTTAGACAACAGCACGATGAGATATGTAGAGTCTGCAGATTTTTCAGCCTTCCCAATAGCATTGGGAAGCTTTTTGAACGCAGAAAAACTCAAATGAAGATGTTGCAAATTCTGTAAATTCCCAATTGAGCTAGGGATTTCTCTTAGAGACTCACAACCATAAGCGCTCGATTCCTTCAACTTCCTCAGAGAACCAATAGATGTGTTCATGGTCATCAAGAGAGAAAAAAAAAATCCTTCCCATCCGAGAAAGGGGAGAGGCCGAGATAGAGAGAGATTGAGGACACGGATGGACACGTGGTCGCCGAGCTACCGATCCCATGGAATTGGCCGGAGTCTAGAGATCATGACAATTCAAACTCTTAACCAAAACCAGATGTACGTAGCCAAATCCCGGCCTCGCGTGCTCGAATACGCTTCGCCCCCGCACAGACTAGACAACGTGAAGGAGTCGGCGATAAAAGCATCGTGGTGGAATGACCCGGAGAAGAAGAGGAAGAGGAGGGTGGCCAGATACAAGCTTTATTCGGTCGACGGCAAGTTCAAGGCTTCTTTCAAACAAGGGTTCCGATGGTTGAAGCGCAAATGCTCGACCTTCGCACGTCGATTCTAATTAGCAGAAATTACGGAATACCGTGTCCATCGTCATCAAGAGAGAAAAACGGTGAGAAAGAGGAAACAGAGAGATTTGTTGTGTTCTTTGGGTGTTCATCTTTATATGTATCTAATGGTGATCAAATATTCAGAAGGGTGCCGCTGACGTTTAATCTTTCTGATATAATGTTCATCTGACTCATTGTTTCATTCATCGATCTCCAGCATTCAAAACATAGCCAAATGAGACGACTCGTACGTGATAGTAATATATATTTATACTTGCTGATTTTTCTTTTTCTTTTTTGAATTTTCTTACCTTCTAATAAGTTTGTAACAAGATTCTGCTTCCATGCCCATGCAAAGTAGAATTGTCTGATTTGTTCAATTCTCCTCTTTTCTGTAGGCTCTTTTCCTAATAAATGTGATGCTGATTGCAAAACCAGATGAATACTTGTATTTGTAGGATTGACATTACCATCTATTTTGTGGTCGATTTTGTTGGGTACGATTTTGTTTTGGCAAAAAATGTTGTTTACGTCTTGTTTCTGGGGTTCTTTAACCCCTTAATTTCCTCAATTTGTCTAGTTCGATTCCTCTTCGTTGTACGATTCATCATATGGCAACATATATTGCTGAAGTAGATATTCTAAAATGACATGCGCTGGTGCTAAACAATACGAAAGGCTTTCAATGGTTCCATTTTGATTTGAGGACAATTTTCATATTTCGAATGCCGTCCCGTTGAGACCGGAGTTACGAAAATGTGGAAAACTGAAAAGCCCAAAGGGAACCCTCTTTAATTCTATCAAAACCTGTGTAGTTATTGTTCAAATGGTCGTAATTGATAGGATCTTGATGTATAATGTGATAGAACTTTCAAACACAAGGTCAAAGCAAATCTCTGGCATGAAATCGATGGAGAAGGAGAGTATGAAAACCCATGAACAAAACCGAACCGATTCACCAGATTTAACACCTTCATCTAGTTATCCAGTCCATTCACAGTTTTCAAATTTTAAATCAATTCAGCCGGTAAGGTTGTGACTAAATTCTAAAAGTAGTCAAACACATAGCCATTGCCCTTTGGAATAATGGCTTAGACACTGGTTAAGCAACTTAGTAAATAAACTGTAGACTCAATACATCGACTTTACTTGTGATTTTTCTTGTGAAATGTTCAATCAATATTCTGAAAATTTAATCATTTCACATTAAGTATGTTTAACAAGTATTTCAACACGACCCGCACTATATTTGTGTTGGTAATTATAGATTCGAACTTGGCTTAAAGAGCTACTTGGCCTTGTATTGAGCCCTGGAAAAATTGAGTATTAAGTTCAAGTAGACAAGCAGCGAATCAGACAGAGTACCTTGCCAGGAGCTTTCAGCCTTTCAACTACTAAAATTCCACCATTGTCATCTAGTACAAGGGTACAGGAATATCAAAGAGTTACAAGGGTACAGGAATATCTAAGAGTGACCTCAAAGAAATTGCTTCGATTAAGGCTTCAATGCGTGACTGGTTAACACAATTTGGTTTAGTAGAGTCTGATTATTAACCAATAAGATGACCCTTTTAAAGTTTTTTGTTCAAACCAAATGAGTAAATTTCGGGAATGGCTCTTTTCACCCTTCCAAAAATTTCCCACATTTTCCAATAGTCTTCAATCGTAGCCCACGCCAGAGAAAAATAGGTTTCAAATATGAAAATGAACATGGATGTGGCTCTTCCGCTTTTAGATTCATGCTTAAATAAATCAAGTTTCAGATTATACGATTAAAACAATTGCAAAAGACCTACATATGATTTTTCAACGTAACCAGTCTAGAAAGATGATTTTACACTGACGAGCGCTTTATTTTGTGTTCAAAATTCTTTCAAATGAGAAAACTGCTGTCTTCTTGGAAACATTATCATTGAAACTCTTGCCTGCAATTGACAAATTATTTGTTAATTCCATGGCATTCGCTTTTTCCACAAAAATAATCTCTCCGCCACAAAATTATAGCTTGAAGTAACCAGTAATCTTGTTAGCAAATCTCATTTAGGCTTAACCTGCAAATGCTTTCTTCCAGCAAGCAATTTGTGATTCGGCCTTTGCTAAAGAATAGCACGATGTCAAAGCTCGTCAAGGCCTAATGCACCATATGAGAAGAGGTCGCTTCACATCCAGAATCCTTTGAAGAGTACTAACAACACAAACACCAACAGTAAATAACTTCGGGATGACTTTCCATAATGACAAAGCTCATTCCTGCTCGCATCTCCATCCCATGGTGTTTGGGGACTTTCTCCGAGTTTCATGAATTGCAGCTTGAATCTACACCAGACGAATAGCACTGACTATAATCATCAGTAATGAAAAAAACCAAGATACGTAGCATCACAATTTATCCCATCAAAGATAAGGTACAAATGCATAAAAATCATTTCCACCGGTTGGACCACAATAAACAGACGCTTCATTAGCTAGCCGATGAAATAGAAAACAACAGACTTGGAGAAGTAAGCAATTAGCAATACTTCCCTTGTATGTATTTAGGAACAAAATTGATGCTAACAGAATGATGCTGAAAAGGTGTGAGTGCCTAAACCACGTGACAGAAAGATGTATTTGTTACTTGGGTATTTCGTAATATCCTCTTAGCAAAATCAGCAATACCGGATAGTTTGTAAGGAGGTCCATTTCAACTTTACAAATCCAATGCCGCATACATGAGAGCTGAGCCTGTCAAATTAGAAACCGATATGAGAACATTTACAAGATATTATCACACTAATAAACTGATAGAAATGGAGGAGATTGTCATCATGCATACTTGCGTACTAATTTCAGGTGAAATTCCACAGCTCATATAGTCTAAGCACACAAGTTAGTCTTTCATGGTATAACTAGCAGTGCGTACCTCTCCCTTTAGAGCCTCAGCAAGTTCAGGGGTGATATATTTAGAATGCAACTGTATCAAACAACTTTGCATCAGGGTAATATACAAAACGTCAGCAGCTACGTGTTTGATTAACGAAGAGATAGAACCTAATGAGCATACAGAAACCATATTTTATTTAAAGAAATACATTTACACTTGTTCAGGTATGTACTGTTGAGACATGATCAAGTGTTCGAATATTCACAAGCATCAAAACTTCCTCAGGACACTCCAGTTGGCCCCAGAGCGTCTTCAAGGTTGGCACAAAAGATGGTCCTCGGCTGTTGTTGATGCTTCCTCCGCAAAATCCCCTTTCTTCATTTTGATTGGTCTCAAGTATGGAATTTGAAGTTCCTCAGCCAAGTTAGAACTAGTAATCATGTTAACAAATCTCATTTTATACTTGACTTCACATATAGAACCACCTGCACATGCAATCTTCTTGAAAGTGATTTGTGATTCAGTCTTTGCCAAAAAATAGGACGATGCCAGAGCTTGCAAAGGACTAAAACACCACATGAGAAGAGTTCGCTTTGTATCAAGAATCCTTTGGAGAGTATTAACAACATGGAGCACATGATAAACGCCATTAGCAAGGAACTTCGAAATGCCTTTCCATAATGACATAGCTCATTCCTGCAGTGTTTTGGGACTTTCTCCGAGTTTCATGAAATGCAGCTTCAATCTACACAGGGAAGATAGCACTGACTAATTATCAATAAATGAAGATATCTGAGATCCTAGCATCACAATTTACCCCATGAGAGATAAAGTACAATTGCGTAAACATCATTGACACCAATTGCAGTTAGACAACAACAAACAGAGACTTCATTAGCTGGCCGATGAAAAAGAAACCAACAGGCTCAAAAGAAGTAAGCAATTAGCAACACTTTCCCTGTTTGTGTTTAGGAACAGAATTGAAGTTAATAAAATTATGCTGGAAAGGTGAAGTGCCTAAACTATAGAAGAGAAAGATGTATTTGCTACTTGGTTATCTTGCCGGATCCAATTAGCAAAATCAGCAATACAGGATAATTTGCAAGGAACAAATCCAATGCAGTATACATGAGAGCTGAGCCTATCAAATCAGAAACCTATCTGAGAACATTTAGAGGATATTATCACACTAATAAACTGACAGAAGTGAGGAAATTGTCATCATGCATACTTGTGTCCTAATTTCAAGTGAAATTCCACAGCTCATAGAGAATAAGCACACAATTTAGTCTTTCATGGTACAACTAGCAGTGCATACCTCCCCTTTCAAAGCCTCGTCGAGTTCAGGAGTGATATCATTAGAATGCGACCGTATCAAGCAACTCTGCATCAGGGTAACATATAAAAGGTCAGAAGCTATGTTTGATTAACGGAGAGGTAGAACCTAATGAGCATACTGAAAGCCTATTTAATTTAAAAAGGTACATTTACAATTGTTTAGGTATGTGTTGTTGAGACAAGATCACATGTTTGAACATTCACACAAATCAGAACTTCTTTCGGACACTCCAGTTGGCCCTAGAACGTCTTCAAGGTTGGCACACAGATGGTCCTCAGCTGTTGCTGATGCTTCCTCCACAAAATCCCTTTTCTTCATTTTGATTGGTCTGAAGTATGGAATTTGAAGTTTCTCAGCCAAGTTAGCCACACCCAAATCAGTTGTGATAAAATTATTCCATGGCAGCAATAGGATCAAACGTGATGCAAACCAATTAGCCAATTCTCGAGCCCCTCATCCCAGCTTGTTTTACATATGGGAAAAAATTTTCTAATTATGCAAAAGGTCATCGACACGGTTGACTGAATTAAAGTCCCAAAGTAAGCCTTGATCATTACATAGACCAACCAAACCTGTCATAGAAGCAGCACTAGTTTACCTTGCTTGATAATATTTCAAAACAACAGTTTGACTACTGGTAATGTTAAGGTGGTCTACATTCATATATGACAGACTAGCCAAAACAACTTTTAACATTTTCTTTGTCACCAAACAAAAACACTTGAACCTTGAACTTTATTTTGGCTCAGTTGATCATATTCCAAGAAGCAATGCTCTTCTTAGAAGGTTAATGAGGGACATCAATGGAAAAATAAGAAACTTGACAGGGATTTCGTTCATTACAGAAAATCCAAAGGTGAACAGGATATCTCCCATTAGTCAAATTTGACATACAAAAGAACTTTCAAAGAAAATATGAACATTGGATGTTGGGAAACTCTGGGCGTAGTATACAATAACGAGTAGTAGAAGTTCATCAGCCTCTAGATGAAAATTTCAAATCCCGAGTTACCGATAAGGGAACTGTTAATTACAAGGTAATTCTTGTTTACCTTTATTGATATTTTCATTCTTGCCTCGCAAGCTGCTATATGTTTGCAATCTACAAAAGCTGGCAATGGAAGAATAAATGAAAAACATTGCTATAACGTAATCAACAACAATTATACAGAGGCAAATCTGGGGTTTCCAAAATCAATCAAATAGATACCTAGTGTAGAGCAAATCATTCTAAAAACTTCTCTTTTTGCTCACACTCGCAATTCAAGGATGAAGAATCTTACTATGCCTTCTATTGACATTTGGGGCTACATTTTGATCTTGGCTGAAGCATCATGTCAGCTTCTGACCAACTCCCCAATCCTTCAATCGTGTAAGACTAGCAATTTAGAAAATTCCACAACCCTGCCATGGAAAACCTTCTTGTCAAAAGAAAATGATGAAAAGTAGGTCATGAATTTGATAAGAAAAATGATTGTTCACTGCTTATTTACCTTATATAGGAAATCATCACTCCATGAGTCAAAATTAATATATCCCAATTCGCACGTTCCAGATAATTTCGGTAATGCTTCCAATGAGTCACAACCATAAATATCCAAATTACTTATATCCAACTTTTCAAGTCCCCGAAGCTGAGTAAGTTTCTTGCAATCTTGAACTCCTAGAGATTGTAACTTCTCACATCCTGTCAAATTTGGCAAAGCCTTCATTGAACTGCATTCTATAAAATACAACTTTTCTAAGAACTTCGCACCGTCAAGACCTTGAATTTCGACCATATTGTCGCAGTAGATAACCGCTAATGTCTTCAAACACCCCGATTCGGGACGGAGAGAAGCCTTTTAATGGAAACACAGTCATATATAAATATGACCTTTAACTCCAAATTATCATAGCCTTGAATTTCTACTAGGTTATTGCAACCCTTAGCATGCAATCCTTTCGACGAACCAATCCCGAAAGGTCCAATCTTTCAATGGAACCGCACTCTCTTATTGAAAACCCTTCCAAATACGTGCATCCATCAAGATTGAGCAATATCAGCTTATCACACTCCTCAACATAGAGTTTCGAGAGTCTTGAGGAAAGCTCGGGGATGGATTCAAGTAGAGGACATGCCTTAAGATGGAGTTCTTTTAGGTGGATTAGGCTAGAAAGCTGTGGCAACCTTCTGGAACTCTGACAAGAGATCGACAGCGTAGTTAAGCCCGAGTGAAGCTCTGGTAATGACTGGAGCTCCTTACAGTCCACTAGTTCAAGGCGTCGGAGAGAAGAAAGATTCCGGACACTTTCTGGCAGGTCAGATATCGGTAAGCCTTCGAGATTGAGATACTCAAGGGAAGACAAGTCACCGATTTCACTTGGAATTGCCCCTTTCAGACTATGGCACTCTGAGAGATCTAGAGTCCACAGATTTTTCAACCTTCCAATAGCACTGGGAAGCTTTTCGATCGTAGAATAAAACAAGTTCAGATATTGCAAATTCTGTAAATCCCCAATTGAGCTAGGGATTTCTCTCAGGGACCGACACTGGCAAGCATTCAGTTTCTTCAGCTTACCAATAGATGTAGGAATCTCTATAATATCAGTCTTTGTTAATATAAGTTCTTCTAAATCTTTTAATTCGCCCATTTCCTCTGGCAGGTCCTTGAGATTTTCACAGTAAGACAAATCCAGGGTAACGAGGCTCGTGAGTTTGCCAATAGACGGGTGGAGATGCTCCAATTTAAGACATCTGCTCACCTCGAGAATCTTCAACTGTGTGAAAGCCGAGAAATCTGGAGTACATCTTAAATTAGAAAGCCCAGAAAGGGTGAGAACTTGTAGCCGCTTTGATGCCTGATGTAAAAGGAGAATAAGCTATCAGAGAAGGAGTTAATCGGCTAAACAAAAACAAAACCCTAAAATCGCAGAGAGGATGTATTTTTCCCAATCTTACCCTAAATGAACTCCATCCTTCCCAATCCTTTGTAATCTCGATGTTAGATAACTGCAACACCGATAAGTTCGGCAGATGCAAATTGATCGTCGAAAGAGATGCATTCCTTCCCCAAAAATAACACTCAAGCCATCTCACTTCGGAAAGTTGCTCAACGCGTCTGGTTGAAGTTGCCCCAAAAAAGTCGTGGAACGAGAAGTATCTCTGCAACTGCAAGTTGTCTACCAAGGGGCGTCTCTGCAAGTTTTTTAACTTTTTAGTTTTTTGCTTTTTAAAAATCTCGGATTTGCACGAGTTGATGCCTTTTTATCCTTCCCCAATAAAGATACGGACACATAAACTCACATAATAATTCTTTTTATGACGACCTTTCGAAAATTAAGCTAATGACACAAAGATAAAGAAAAAAAATAGTTATTGCTTTAAACTAAGGCAAATGCACCTCAACGTTTTGTCTCTTGCTTCTTCTTTTTTCAAATTTTGTAGCGCGTGCACTTTGACTTTTATTTAAGATGAAATACATGGAACCATTTTACAACGTACAAATGTTTAATTGTAAATTTTCATATGACTTCTCTATAATTTCTCTAAAGAATATGTTAAAAAGTGTCAATGGGCCACTTGTAAGTAGCTAAGGAAGCACCGGTTTCCATTTCATTAGTTAAATGTAGAAAAAAAGGAAATTTTTAATATATTTCGATATATAAAGAAGATTACATGGAGGGAAATAAAAAGAAATCAAATATGATATGCATAATCAAAATAGATATAGAAAATCAAAATAAATATACTAAATATCTCTAGAAGATATATAACTATCTTTAACATCATTAACTATTTGTGTTAAGTGTTTACTCATTTCTTTGAAAATTGAAATGTTTTTTTTATGCGGTAAAGTATGTTTAAAAAGTGACGTGTTGACATTGGTTAGTAGTTGTGATAGGGATTGAAAAAAATAAGTCACTTTCACAATAGCTAAAACATGAACTGATTAACTAAAAAGTGACGCGGTGACATTGTTTAATCATCATATGTCTGTTTCCATAAGAATGGCATCGTTTCTTTTTCCATCTTATAAATCAAAAAACATATTCTTTAACTTTCCTGCTAAAACAGATCATTTAATGAGTTGAAGATGGTGAAAAAAAATTCCCCCATGGCTTTGATTGACTTTTATAATAATACCTATATTTTCCCCCCAAAAGTTTAATTGGTTAGAAATTCACTTTTATGGTTTGGCACGTTTGTTGTTATCTCTGTTTTAAATATTAACCATAAAAATGCAATGGGTATAATTTCTCTTAGGTCCGTTCATCATAAAAGTCGCTAAATTGTTGTAATCACCATCCCATATTAGCTTTCATAATTTTTGCTTGCACATTCATCTATACTGTATATTACATTAAAAAATCTATTATACGGAAAGGGGGTTTCAAACCTCAAGCTTTCGCGAAAAGTTTCCACAACAATACACATATATTTCACCAAAATGAATTGAACAAATAGAATATAACAAAATAGACATAATCATATTTGAAATAGTCAAGACAATTGGAAATTATTACCATAAGTATTTCAATTTCCAAAGTTAAATCAAAATCTCTCGAATCATACAATCATTTAATTTTTCTACCACACTAATTATTGTCTTTTGTCCATTCAAAACAGATTTGACTCTTTTTTTGGGTCATTTTTCAAACACCAGTATGGTGTGCTCCTTTTGCTAATGTTAAGAAGTTATTGGATCAACAAACGAGTATGATATGGAATCATAGGAACGAACTATTTCAAATTATATCAAGAATATAAAGTTGTTTTGTTTGCCCATCTCTTGGTTAATTGCTAGGGTTAATTCCTCACCTTTGATCAGCCATGAGCTTATGAGGCATCCCAAATGGACAATATATAATAATAAATGACATGAACATTGATAATTTAAGTAAAAGATAAAACATAGTTGAAAAAATTGGCTTCATGCTGAAAATCACATATCATAAGACAAGGGTATGGGTATAATAATAAGCATGACATTTCCTTTAATTGGTCAAGTTTTCTTTTATTTATTTATTTTATAAATAGTCAAGTCAGTCTAGACATTTCTGGCATGAAAGAGGCATTGTCCCCAACAATATAAATAATATAAAACAACTTATAACGGATAGAAATGTTTATTACAAGAAAATCCACTCTTTATCATACACCTAACCTAATCCATAAAATGAGCAAGGTCAACGGGATAAAACTTTTGAAAACAGTAAGATCTTTCTAAAAATATTTTTAAGGGGATTTTTGCTATCTTATCTTTTAAGAGGAAATAAGGATGTAAAGAGATAGATATAACTAATAGAGGGACCGATATCTTCAAATTCAAAATGGAGAAAATAATATCAAACATTGGATTCCCGAATCACAAGAGCCCCCTAGTACATTCCACCATACTAGAAAGTAAGCACATGTCAAAAGTGTGAGATTTTTTCGAATCTTATTGTTTTGAATTAATTATCAGTTATTGTAATTGGCACATTCTATCTTTTTTTTCTTTTTTTTTTAAACCAGAAATCTTCATTTATTTTATCTATGATATTTATACTTCATCTACATTTGTTCTTGTATTCCTTCAGATTATCAATATTTTCAACTAGATATGACAATGGCATGCTTTTAGTAAATGAGTTTTATAGAGCAAAATTGTAACTAAAGGATCTTAAATTGATTGTCAAGCAAATCTTTACGGATGTAATTTATATCAATGAAATCGAATCAAATGGTATAACATTTTCATCCTTTAAATACTTATAATCCATTTAGTTGTCACAAATAATCTAAGATGGACATAAATGGATGTTTACATAGATCTTTTTATCCTAAAAAGTAAGAGCATATGTTCATCCTAGATGAAATATTAGAATAGATCATATTAAATATATTAAAATAAGAGGGAAAGAAAAAGAAGGGAGTGCATATTTTACCTGTTCACTGATTCTTAGTACTTTTGGGACTCCCTTGTAGTCGTCGTCCCATGGTCCGCTACGTTTGTCAAGTGGTTGTCCTTCACAAAAAATGCTCCTTCCAAGATCTCTCAATTGATCATGCACCTTAAATGTACCATCATCTCCAATTTTAATTAAGCACCTCAACTTCAACTCTTTAATACCTTGAATTGGATAAAACCCACAGTCCTTCCACATGTACATGGCGTATTCACTCGTTTCGCCAATAAAGAAACAAACAATGTCGAGAAAAATCTGCTTAGGTCCGTCTTCTAATGCATCAAAACTTATTCGCAATGTTTTTTGGACATCTTCATGTGGTTGGGTTTTTAACTTATCCAGCACCTCTTCCCATACTTCTCGATTCATTTCTTTATTCAAATATGAACCTACAACCTTAACTGCCAAGGGAAGCCCACCCATGGTGGATACGATATCACCAGATATACCCTCAAAGTCCCTTAGAGAATAGTCCATACAAAAGGCATGTCTATTAAACAAAAGCAAAGCATGCTCCTGATCCAATTCATTCAAATCATAATCGTGTACAACAAATTTAGATCGATCAAGAATGGCTTTGTATCTGGTTGTAACAATAATTATACTTCCCGCCATAAACCAATTATGTTCTCTAGCCAAAGCATTTAATTGATCCTCGTGATCTATATCATCCAAAAGAATGAGAACCTTTTTTCCTCTGAATCTAGATTTGATCAAACTAATTCCATCATCAACATTCCCAAATTCAAGGTCGATTTGCAGAATATCCTTAATTAGTTGCTTTTGTACATAAGCAATTTTATTGCGGCGAGCTGTTTCTCGAATATCTGCAAGGAAGCTACGATGCACAAAGTCATTCGACAGCTGGTTATAGAGTACCTTGGCAAGAGTCGTTTTTCCAATCCCACCCATGCCATAGATTCCAATCATTCGAGCATTAGTGGTAGGAGTGTCTACCCATTTCATGATTCTATTCACATGATCATCAATTCCAATTAAGTGCTCAGTAACATCAAGTTGAAAATCTTGTTGCAACTTGCTCAGAACATTTTCGATAACTATTTTCACTAATTCTCCTTCATGCCTGTCCAACAAAAAAACTCGTTGATAATTTCATGATTATACTTAAACTCATCAAAAGGCACCGACAGGCATGTGAAGAATGGATGGGACCAATTAACATGCAAGATGTTTTGGTTTTACAAATAACAATGGGGTATGATGGCCAGCGGTCATTTCATTTTGTCTTCTCTCTTTTGCTAGATGGATCTTGTTGAAAGAAAATAAGGCGGTGCGCGTGGCTCGTTAAAAGTCTTTAGAAGTGTAATGTTTGTTACAAGGCTTAAGATTGATGCTAGTTAAATCATAGGAGGCCAATTTTGTTTTAATTAAAGAAGTTTAGGAGAAAAGTAGGTTACTCCGCTCTAAGGCCAGGGCATCTCACATGCCAAAATTGAGGACTTATAGTTGATTTACAAATCGCTACCAATGGGGTCTACTGACAGTGGAAATCAAACCTAGACATGGTAAATGTGAAGTGTCCGGTCCTGTTCACCTAAGCCAACTTCCATTCGCATGAGGTAATCTATTTTATCTGGTGGTGATAAAGCTTTGAAATACTAAGCATTCGAGTCCTTTCTAAGCGTATTGTTTGGTGATTGACCGTATTGGCCGGAGGGGTAGTCATTTCTTTGATTTTTGCTCTGTTGGATACAACTGCAATTCATCTGTTTCGCATGAACAAGAAAATTTACGGAATAATTACTAAAAAAGTCCTAAATTTATTATAATTATATCTATTCAATTTTAAATTTTTTATGGCCGATTTAATCCTAAACATTTTGAAAATATGCTAATACAATCTATCCAATCAATTTTGACTAAAAATCTACGTGTATCGCTAGTGTTGACATGGCGAATTTTTATATTTTTATTTTTTTTTCTGAACTTGGTTTAATTTGTTTATATTTTTGTTTTGTTTTGTTTTTTGTTTTTTTCTTCTTTTTTTTTTTCTCTATGGTCACCGGCCATAGACGAGGGCTGCCTCATTATGAGGGCTGACCTCACCAGAATCTGGTCCTTCTAGTGGTCCTATAGAGAATCGCAAGGAGGGAGACTGAGAGTTTTTCCAATAAGAGAGGGCCGTCGTTGGGTCAGATGAGGAGGTTCGTCAACAGCCAGTGTGACGACCCGAGCGGCGGTGCGCGGGGAGGAGGGATGGCGGTGCGTCCGCGCCTCCGGTCCTAGGACGTGCGCAAGGGAAGGGGAAGGGATTCCTCTCCCTCTTGTCCCACATCGCTTAGGGAGGGGTTCCTGGAAGCCTTTATAAGGCTTGGGTGCCCCTTAACTTGTGAGACGCGTTTTAAAACCGTGAGGACTCAGTGTCCAAAGCGGACAATATCACACAAGTGGGACCCGGGATGTTACAAATGTTATCAGAGCCGACTCCCGACCGCGTGTGGGACCACAGCGAGGGCGCTGTGCTCCCAAGGGGGGGAGAGTGTGACGACCCGAGCGGCGGTGCGCGGGGAGGAGGGATGGCGGTGCGTCCGCGCCTCCGGTCCTCGGACGCGCGCAAGGGAAGGGGAAGGGATTCCTCTCCCTCTTGTCCCACATCGCTTAGGGAGGGGTCATGGGCCTTGTATATAAGGCTTGGGTTCCCTTAACTTGTGAGACGCGTTTTAAAGTTGTGAGGACTCAGTGTCCAAAGCGGACAATATCACACAAGTAGGACCCGGGATGTTACAGCCAGAACGTGGTGGCGAACTTCGACTGGACGGCGCAGGTGGGGCCAGTGGAGGCAGCGAAGCAGAGGAACTGTTACTTTGACGACGAAGACAGCGACAAAGAAGAGCGAGATGACAACGACGGCCCGAAGTGGTGATTCCATTTTCGTCCCCCATTTTTGGTAGGTGGAGTGGAGTTGAAGGCGAAGAAGGAAGTGAATCTGCCGAAGAAAAGGACAGTGGCTCCCCCTCGACCACTTTGCTTGCGACATCCCCATTAATTATGCAAATATAATCGTGTTCTCGAATGATTGCGTTTCTGAATTCCCGATTTCTGAGGTTCTTCCTTCCTTTTTTAGGGTTATTAGTTTGTGTTGGCCTGACCTCTTTAGAAGGACCAGATTCCGGCGAGGTTGGCCCTTGACAGGGAGGGCGAGCCTCACCAACCCTAGTATGTGGCCTGTTGCCGGCCATCAAGGAGGTCGGCAGCCGAAGAGAAAGAAGGATTTCTAGCTAAAATCAGCCATAAGGACTATATTGGTAGATTTTCAAAAGGTTTATGATTAAAATGGCTAAATAAAAAAGTCTAGAACTAAATTATCACTGTTATAATAGGTTTAATATTTTTTTTTTTATAATTTCCCCGGAAAATTACTTATCAAAAAAGAGAAGTTTAGGTAGAAGCAAAGTACCCGTCAGCAACTTTCTGAGACTCCCATCCCTGTGAATGACTCACTTTTTCGAGTGCTTCCTGCACTTTCTGGATGTCCTCCTCACCAAAATACTTCTTACATGTACGAAAGGCCTTCCTACCAAAGTTTCCTTTGTTTAGATGCCCCACATCGGATGGGTCCACTTTATAAAAGATGGGCAAAACTGCGTGTGATGGGCTCTTCGCACGATCCATGATATGAGTAAGCTCACGGAGGCACCATTTGCTTGAAGCACAATTTTCGGAGATGATGAGAATCGAAATCTTAGACCGAGCGATGGCATCGAGAATTTGTGGACCGAATTCCTCACCAATTTGGATGCTCTTATCATCCTTGAACACAGAAACTGGTGCAATTCCTACCCTGATTAGACTGTGATAGAGGTGATCGGTGAATCCCTTGCGGGTATCTGACCCGTTAAAGCTCAAGAACACATCATAATTATCGTTACGTATTCCTTCGAGTGTTGGAGAGTTTTTCGAAGGTGTGGATGCTCTCTTCTTCTTGACAAGATAGAATGCAAGCATACTAAAAAGAATCGTCGTGGCAAGCACCGCGGGAGAACGCCCCATTATTAAAGGGTGCATCCCTTCGTTTGTTTCAATGTGACTCCGCCCTTTGTCGATGGCAATCTGAGTGGGAAAGTTGGAGAGAAAGATGCTCTCCTGCTGCATAAAAAGGATTGATAATTAGTCTCCATGAAGTACGAACAAGTATGAACATGAAATCTTTTACCAAGCAATAAAAAATAAACATGAAATTATTAATTAATTATTATTTGATTGACTAGGAGCAGTCGCTGATGCTTTCAATCCTTGCTTTATCTTCTTTTGGATATCATCCTCTAGTCAAGTCAATCTTGCCGGCTTTGGTCCCCTAACGTATAACGCGTACATTAATTTCTTAATTGGGCTATAGAATAATGGAATCCATGTACAAGCATATTGCATTCATTCAAAATTATACGTAGTGGTTCAATTTTTACTTGATTATTGAAAATAAAATTTTGATAAACCAGTTTTTGTCAAAGAATTTGATAAATCATTTAAAAGCTGATAATTGAGCTGAGACAAAATTGGAAATGTGGGGAAGGCGTGAAGAAAGGACCTAGCTAGTAATTATGGATGTGATTTTAAATTTAATTTTGCCATAGATTTCCCCTCCTGCACAGCGCAAAGCCTCCCGTCTCCTTTATCTTCTCCTCTCGACGACACATCCTCTCTTCCCCGCTCTCTCTTTCCCCTCTCTCCTCTTTTTCTCCTTTTCCTTCCTTCTTTTCCTCTCTCTCCTTTCTTTTCCCACTTTCTTTTCCCTTCTTTGTTTCTTTTCTTCTTTACCTTTTTGACTCTAATGTCTTCCTCCTTTTTCTCGTCATTTCAAACTCTACTTCACCCAATACTTAGTACCTTTCCACCAAATCACTTTTCGCTTTTTGACCGTATTTTACAGTTCACTTTGACAGTCGGAAGTGATATGGTCGTGAATGAAGAGCTCTTAATCTATTAAATTATATTAAGAAATTAATTTTCAGGATGTTACAGTACATACGGAAACAATTTATCAAGGAGATACTTCTATCAAACAGATAAAGTAATGAGACTAAAGAATAGAAGAATATGCCAATAGATTTATAGTAGTTCAGCTTGTAGTAAATCTATATCCCCTCTCTCAAACTAAAAACTGCCAGTAAGGCTTTTTTAAATAGAAGGAATCAGATGCAAGCTATAACACATCATGAACGCGAGAGAGATCAAGGCAATTTAGAGATTTGATGCTTTCTCAATTTCCGCAGAGTCATTTTCGTTGGAGGTCATTTGTCCCAAGGGAATTTAGTCAACTGTTAATATTTTGCAAACAACACTGTAATAAGGGCCAACATGCTTTTCCACCTGATTCAATCGGTCTAACCATTCATAACCGATTAGTTAAAGTGAAAATATTGTATAATAAAAATTAGTAATATATACGTGGTGATCATTTTGAAAAAGTCGAGAAAATTTCATAAGTGATATTTTGTATCCCTTAAAGGATGTTAGGTGCTATGCGTATATGTATGTCCTAACAATTGTAATAGACTAGAGAATGAAGTCCGGGCTTACCTCGAGGAGCGATGTAGAGATAAAATTACTATGATGGGTTTTAGCGTTTGAGAAGAAGTTGTCTTGAAGCAAATCAAGTTGTGTCCAAGTCCCAAAAGGCAATGCAATCCGAGGATCACCTTCACGCCTCAACCTGGAGCTTTCAAAACCAAATATCTCAGAACAAAAACGAGCGTCTGTGTGAGTTATGGTGATTGGTGTTTCTCCTCTTCAAGCACAAGCACTTGGGACTTTATATAAAGCTTTACTTCTTCTCTTGCCCCAAAGAAGACGCGCAAACTTGGGGTGGATGACGTTTCTTAGACAAGGCAACTGTACTTCTTTTGATTCTAACCTTTTTGACCAAGACTAGCAAAGCAATCCCTTCCTCAAAATTGGCGAGACAACCCCTATAGACTTTCCTTGTTAGTTCTATTTGTTATTGGACCCCGTGGCCAAGCAAGTCATAGTGGAAATTAACTTTTTGAAGATGGGCGACACCTTTTGCTTTATCCTCACCTTTTGACAATGGCTACATGCGGCCACTCAAATTATCGATTGAGTGGCACCCCTATTGCTAATCAATGTAGCAATTAGATTGTAATTGGACCACATGGCCCCTCAAATCAAATTGAAGATGGGCGATACTTTTTGCTTCATCCTTGCCTTTTGCCTTTCCCGCCCCATTAACCAAAAGAATAGATACTTTTATGCTGGAGTCAAGGTGTTCACAATGAAAATTAGCTTTCACATAATGCTATTTCAAAAGAGTCCCTCAATCATGTCCTTTACTTGGCAACTTTAGCAACGTGTTCATACTGGAAATTACTTCCTCTCTTGCATGAAAAGATGAGCCAGTTGTGCTTGGAATACACACAATCCTACCATGTATTTGCGTGTGTTTGATGAGGAAATTTACTTCTTTAACCAACCAGCCCTCACCTTTTGGTAGTTCTCTTTGGAATGGGATCACATGACCGCGCAAATCAAAGTGAAGATGGATAACATTTTCCTTTTCCTTTCCATTGAAATGAAAGCCTCTCATCGTTGGAGGCATTGAAATGGTCAACACTATACCTTTTAACTCATATTTAGTGACCTAGATCATATTTGAATTAGCTATAATTTAAAGAATAGGTTGTCATGAATTTAAATAAAAAAATTATATATATATATTAATGAGTCTGAACCATGTCTACATGCAATTCATGTCAATCGAAAAAGATAAAATGGTAATGATTTTTGCATTTGCTTTCACGGGGCTCCTTCTTAATTGGCCTCATGCCTGAGTGTGGTACCCCTTGCACATGGAGATCAGTGTATGTGGCGCAACAACTGCATGAGCTTTTTCTTCACTTGCCTATTGCTTTGACCAATGATCAAGTGGCACGTCATGCGTTCCCTACTCGTTACAGATTGGTAGATCCAGTGGGACTCATGTGGAGCTTATATGGGTCCTATCATTATTTAGTTTTCCAAACATGATTTTTCTTATGATATCATTTAGCTCCATGTCCATATGACAACATCAATTAGGGCTAGTTCAGCCAAACCTCTTCCATATACTTAAGGATGTTAGGAATTAGACTATATCACGTGCTTAATCTACACATACAATCTTTTATCTTGGATTAAAGTTATGGTGAAGTATAAGGGAATGAAAAAAGTGTGAGAAAATTACCAAAAAAATCATTGTGTTAATTTAGTCCTAAACTTTTTAATTTGACCGATTTAATCCCAAGCCTTTTGACAATTTGCCAATATAGTCCATTTAACCAAATTTACCCCGAAATTATTGATTTAGATGCTAGGCATCCTACATGGCATTGCCGATATTGACATAGAAATTTTTTTGAAATTTTGAAATTTTGAAATTTTTATTAATTATTTTCTTTTCTTTTCTTTTCTTTTTGTTAAAGGGCCATTGGGGGGAGTGGGTTAGCTTGCCATAGAGCGAGGACCCGTGAGCCCTCATCAATAGCTAGCGAGGGTTATGGCCCTTGCCATTGGACAACAAGGGCTACAAGGGTCACGACCCTCGCCCAACTATGAACGAGGGCCATGAGCCCTTAACTAGTGGCTAACGAAGGCTTGTTACCTCACACTTGGTAGGCAAAGGCTGTGAACCCTCACTGATCACTAGGCAAGGGCTGTGAGTCACCTAGTGGCCGACAAGGGATTGCTGCCCTCATACATGGCAAGCAAGAGTTGAGAGCCCACTTTGGCCACTGGGCGAGGGCTACAAGTCTTTGCTAGCCATGTCACAGAATGGTTGTTATCAACATCAATAATTTTTAGTTGAAATTAGCCGAATATACTACATTAATAAATTGTCAAAACGTTGATGACTAAATTAGTAAAATTAAAAGATTCAAGACTGAATTAGCATAAAGTATAATATATTTATGACTTTTTTTTTTTTATAATTTTTCTTCCCATTAAATCACATGGAAACCACACTTAATGATGTGTTTCTTTGATCCAATCCACAAAGATCTTCCTAGAAATTTCCTACACATTGAACTATTTTAGAAAGAAAGAAGGTCACCTCCCTCCCATGAAGTTAATGATGGGTTCTAGAAAAGAAATAATACATTCGGAACCATCTCATGGTTAGAACAGTAAACAATAGAGCATTTTAATTTAATCTTTAAAATTAATTTGTGGAAGAAGAATTTTAACCAAACTAAATTTGTGGAAGACTGGAGGGACATTGTTGGTATTCACAACTAATGACGGATTTCAACTGCAATTTTCAGATATAGTAATAAACACAAAAAAAGGAAATGAGCAGACCCAAAATCGGGTGCCACTCTAAGTCAAGAATGGTGGGTGCCTTCTTTTTCAAAAGGGTCTCATGCAATCATACAAACCACACAACGATTAACCTTTATTGCGATGGGATTTAATTAGTTAGTAATTGAGGGACACGGAGCAGTTTGCAGATGCTTTTAGTCCTTGCCTTTATCTCCTTTAAGACCTCACCCTCTAGTCAAGTCAAACTCGTTGGCGTGGTCCACTTTCGATTAACGTATACGTTAATTTCTAAGTTGGACTATAAAAGAATTGGAATCTGTTTTCAAACATATTCCATTCGTTTAAAAATATAAGCATGAATTCGGTTGTTATTTGGTTATTGAAGATCAGAATTTCATAAATCATATAAAGTTAAATTGGATTTGGAAATGGATGGAAGACATGAAGAAAGAATCTTATGTGTACCAAAGCCTCTAAAGCTCAATAATACATCATGGGGATCATTTTCCCTCTCCTGTTGGTGTTGGATAGATGAACGAATATGTAGGTGCTCCATTAGTGCTCTTATTTTCTGCATGTGTCGCTTCCACTCTTTTTCCTCTTCTTGAGGAGATTACAACCTAACCCAGATCAAAGAATTGGTCCTGCAAGCACCATAGAAGAACCCCCTAAAATGAACTGATGCATTCTCTGTTTGATCTGCTGAGGGTCTTTCCTTTGTTTGATATACTCAGGCTCAACTTGACTACTTGTGAAGAAAAGTCCTGAAATTGATAATATGCACCGTGTTGAAATTACTAGGTAATTTACGAATGTCAAATAAGAATCGCCATTACTTAGATGGGATCCAGTCTAATTTTCCCTTCTCATCTAGTTCTTATCGATTGTTTGACAGATCTTTGCCAATCTTTCTTAGAAATCCCCCTCTCCTGGGGGGTTCGAAATGCTATTTTTCCAAAATTGGTAAATCATTCCATTGAAATATATATAAGGGTAAAAATGTAACTAAGAAACTATATTACTTTGCCAATATTTTCTTTTGCTGATGCACAGCAACAAATTTGAGATACTTTCATAGATCTATAACTTTAGTACGACACGCAAGTCTTCCTTTTGCAGAGGAGCCTTCACACATATTCCTATCTACCGAGGTCAACAATGACTCAAACCCAGAAAAATGAAAATAAAAAGAACCAAGGGTGTAAAAAGAAGCCAGAAGAACTTATAGGAAGGCAAAATAGAGCTTAGACAAACTTCAAGTACGAACAGGTTGACTTCCATGGAGGATCAAGGCTTGGAGGTAGAGAAAGCTCGATTACTGAGCTAGATGCTCGAGTGCGGCTTCGACAAGCAGTCCACCAACAGGTGCTTGGACTGTCTTGTTTCGCTCCACGGTACTTGAATCATCATTTTGTCACATTTTTTGTGTTAGTCAGCTTTGCAGATATTATGTAGGTATTTCTTGTCCACTATGATGGGTCAAATTGGTCTTGGATTATTTTTTAATAAAACGGAACTTGTACAGTGAAGTAGTCTTGCTGACAAGCAAAATGTTTGGTACTGTTCCGGTTTGATTGTGTTTAGGTTGCTTTGGATGGTGGTTTTTCTTGATTATTAGCCGAATTGCATCCTAATGGATGCTTAAATGTCAAAAATACTCACTTTCTATTAACTTATTGCATCACGTGATACACCCTCACATGGAAAACCTTTATTCTATCACATCATTACTCTCTTTCTTTCCACCACTCCCCCTTCCCAACCATGGCCAATTAATGTCACCAGCGCACGGTCACTCCCCCCACCAGCGCCAACGACGCCCTCCACAACTTAGCCCCCATCTTTGTCTGCATCCCTCTCTCTCTCTTCTTTGTCATGGCTTGCTCAAAGTTGCAATGACGCTTGACTAGATCTAGCATCGCGTTTGAGTAACTCTAGCATGCATCGAGCTAGACGCGGCATTGGAGCTCAATTAGATATATATCGAGCCCAAGTGATGGGCCGTCGTATTAGGACTCATAACTCAAGAATAAATATATTATTGCAACAATCTAGCACGATGCAAATTAGGTCGATGGGATATTTCTCCTTACATAGCATATTCATGTCAATAGTTACATTTTGCAAAAGAAATCTTTATTATGAAGAAAAGACTTTTCAAAGATTCTATCAATTTTTGTAAGAAACCGAATTAATTACCTTCAAGAAAATTCTTTGGTGAGGGAAAGCAAGTCAAAGTCTTTTACCATCCTGCTTGGTTAGCTGCAAAGAAAGCAGTTTAGTGAGGAAAAGTAAGTCAAAGTCTTCCACCATCTTACTTGGTTAATTGCAAAGAAAGCAGTAAGGCAAAAGCCAACAAGACCTACTCAAAAGAAAGGGGGGAAAAGGGAATGGCGAGGACAAGCAAGTCCAAGTCTTCCACTATCTTGCTCGCCAGTTGCCAAGAAATGGACAAGGTAAAAGCCAACAAGACCCACTCAAAAGAAAAGTGGGAAAAAGATTCTAGCGATTGAAAGTAAGTCAAAGTCTTCAGCCATCTTTCTTGGTTAGTTGCATTGGGAGACTAGAGACCATTAAAATATTGTATAAATTTAATTTATAAATGATGCGACGGAGAAAATCAATCACAACATAATAATTGTACTGAAATTTGTATTTTACAATGAAGCTTTGTATGGGGTTTGCACAGTTTCTCTTAAGTGTTTTAATAAAATCTAGATGTCCGACAATGCTACGTAAATATGCTACACATCAAAATCTTCAATTTGCCTATTGACTCCAAATAACTCATATTGATCTAATAGCATAAGTGGTAATATTATTGTTCTATAATTATTCTCATTTTCCTTTAAATTGACAAGAGTGAGCCCAAATAGATTATGGTCCATAAATGTGAACACACGAATATCAAGTATGTGTTAGCATAGTGAAGATTATCTACCTGATGAAGTTTGTCAAATTTTCATCTTTACTCAATTCATAAAATCCATTTTCTTCTCCCCTGCTTCCTTTGCTTTTGTTGTTCGTGAGTTTTTTTTTCTTTTTTTTAGATTTGAATTAAATCCATCACTTTTGTGGCTCTCGATTCAATTTAGTACATATATTAAATTTACAGAATAATTCCTCCATATTAAGAGAGTGCTATTAAAGGAGTAACATGTAAAACTAGTAAGATTTTTGCCTTCTGTTGAGGGTGAAACCTATCATTTTCTGGCTTAACAAATTATGGACCTTTAGACTGATCTGGAAAAATCCGATTTAGCCGGATTTTATTGAATAGAAACCATATGAGTTAGAGATAACTCTGTGCTCTCTAAGTGTATTCCAAAGCAATATTCAGATAAATGGAGTAACATTGGATCTTTGACTCTTCCCTCTTTCATCCGTTGACTGAGATGAGACATCAACGACCCAAAATGGTAAAGAACAAAAAGGAATAAATTCATTCACACCCATCATCTTAGTAATACTAAATTTAAGACTTCGAAAAGAGGTTAAAAATCTTGGGTTCCACTGCGCAATGAACAAAAGCAAAGGATCAACGCATGAAGAGAATAAAGATTGTTTACCTTCACCAGCCAAAAGATTGAAGGGTCGACAGCAAAATGCAAGAAAGAAATCCAGAAGAAAACCATATGAGACCATTTATAATTTATAAGCATATATTATCCTGGAAACAATATGCATCCCATTACAGGAAGGGCTGAAAGATTGTCTTCAATACAAAATAACTACAGTCATATGTCATCTTTTTAACATGTAAAAACAACAATTTCATTCGGCAAAATTTTGCCAACCCTGTCATGAAGTGCATGGTATCCGAAAAGCACGTCACTCTCAAATGTACTTTTCATGCACATGGTAAGATGTTACGTGTTGCTCTGTGTCGTGACACTGAAAAATTGACTTGATCTCGACATGAAATTAGCAATTTTGCCAAGATAAACTCAATAGACAAATTGTCAAAAGGCTAAGGATTCAATTGGTAAAATTGAAAAATTTAATACTAAATTGGCAAAATGTCAAAATGTTTAGAGTTTTTTGGACAATTTTTTTAGAAAGATAAGGGAGAAGAAGATCAGAAGCTCCTCAAATTAGAAAGTTGCAAGCTGACGAGGACATTTAAGAAATCACATTACCTTCATCCACTAATCATATATTAAAGACAGCCAAATGTCATTAGAATCAGCGACAATTGTCTTATTAGGCAGTACTAACATTTCGGCCTTCTCATTGTTCACATGAACAGAACAGAGAATCATAATGGAACAAGAGAAAGCAATGTCCAATGATATACTCTTTAGTCAGTCATCGAATGTGTCCAGCAAAACCATCTAAGGCTCCGTTGCCTCCAAAATCAGATCACCAAGTTTTGTATCTTCAAGCTAACTTTGAATGGTAGTTGCAGATCACTTCTTTTAGGAACACTATTGGGGAAATTGAACATGTGAGCATCCAAAGGATCAAGCATTCCCTTGCGGTGATATATCTTGCAATCTGGTCATCCAATTTGGGCAAACTAGGCGATGTTGGAAAGCTCTTGAAATGCACAACTCAATTATAGCGATCAATCATAATCTTAGCGGGGTTAACTTTTGATCAAAATCAAAGTCGAAACTCAGTGACAAAAAGTAGGTATCCTCAAGTTCAACAGTCTTTAGTGAAATAATAAAATTGATTCACGTCCAATATGTGTTCGGATTGAGGTAAGGGAAAGAAAATGGGGGGCAGTAATAATCTAGGGACTTTTCTTTAGAGGCGGAGCAACATGGGGATGAAGTTGATTTTCTAATCCCCAAAATAGTCAAATGATTCTTGTCCGTCTTTCTAAGTTACATTGAAAAGCTTCATTAAATGCAGGAGTATTCTTCAGACCAGTTGAAAAGTGCACATAGGGTTTCCTTCCAATAAACCAAGTATTGCAGTTTTTACTGAAAACGCAGAAATGGTAAAATTGCATAACATAGGGCTTCCTTTCGATAAACCACGCAATGCAGTTTTTTCATGAAAACACAGAAATGGTAGGAGTAACTTACCTTTTTTCTTTTGGTCATAGACTTACCTTGTTTAAACGCTAAATAATCCAAACTGGCCAATAATATTTTTCCTTAGCCCCTGCACTTTCAGAATTAAGGGAAAAATTAAATTACCTTATGGCATCTTATTCTATAAAATTGGATCAAGCGTTGAATAGATTTCCAAGTTGATTGTTATTTTGAACATTCATCGAAATTGTTTGGATGGGTGAATTATTTGAATTATTTCTAATATATCGCATATTGGCATGTTGGATTATGATAAATAGATATTGGATTAGTGCTCATTGTCGAACTGCATATTGATATATGATATATGTTTACCGATGATTCTGATTTGGGGCTTAATCACAGCCGATGTGAATTATGAGGCTTTAACCACAGCTCATATAGTATTTGGGCCTTGTTACATGACGAAGCATGGTTGAGATTGGGCATCAGGGCATGCCAGGGACGACACCACTTGGGCATTGTTGGTCTGCACCTAGTTTAAAAAAAAAAAAAATCGATAAAAAATACTTTTTTTCAAATATTAAAAATAATGAGAGATTAATTGAGAAAAATTAATAAAAACACACATTCTGTTAAACCCAATTATGACACATCTTCAAATAATTTGAAAAAAAAAATGACACTTAGTGGTGCTCTAATTAATGGCTCCACTCAGATGTCCCTCACCATGATTCAAATAATATAGTGTCATTATTGTTCTTGCGTCCATGTTGGGTACATTCCTCCGGAGTTAATTCTCGTAAAAACTAATTACCCCCTACAATAACCACTTCTAAATTTTACACAAACAAGTTGGATCTATTTGACTTCCAAAAGTGGGCTTGTAACGAGCATAGATTTTGAAGGTGCCATGTACGCAGGTGGAATGAGGGAGTCACAAGCCATAATAGAAACAATTGGAAAAGTGGCAGCTCACCTCTTCCACCATTTCAGGTCCTCGAGGTTATTTTCGCCAATTCTATCAATAAGTCTGGAGTAGTCTACTCCCAAGTACTACTCCAACTCATTGGTACTACTCCCAAGTACTACTCCAACTCTTTGGTAAACAATGAAGACGAAGACTTAGCGGGTAGTGTAATGTTGTCCTACTTATATAACAAAGACCATATAGGTTTGTGGGCACTGCTTAAAGAGGCCACGTTGTTTGTCTGTGAGATAGAACTTGTCGTGTAATATCAACCAGCATATGCCACGTACATATTCGAGAGCCATCTCATTGTTATCGCCAATTTGTGTTCCACTTGGAACCCCTAACTAAGTCCCAAATGTTTGTAATATGAAACAAGAGTAGTTTCAAGCTCCCCAACTTGAACCTTGGATCCAAGATAGTGGCTACCAAAAAAAAGTGGGATGTTTTTGTAATATTTAAGGAATTTCACCTTTATGGCCACTACCATTTCGTTGAAAAAGGGATCACCCTTCTTGTTCGCCAATTCAATTGACATTAGACATAGAATTGGAAGGACTCGATTGCTTGACCGCTAATCCAAATCTTCGGATTTGAATCTTCAATAGATTCTTAGTTTTTCATGTGGTTTGCAAGTTCATTCTTGCATTCCAAGGTCCAAGAGGAGTATCAATGGAACTAATCCATTTTTGTGTAAAATAAGAGCTTGAAAAATTGGAATGTGATTCTTTCAAGCATGATTTCTGCTATTAGTCAAATCTTACGCATAAAAAACTTGTCAAAGATTTCTAGACGGCAATTAAATCCCCTAAGAAAATCACTAAATCTGGGCAGAATAAGAAAGCTTCTGGAGGAAGTAAGCATTATACCTAGCACAAGAACATAGGCAGCTAAATGGAAGATGAAAATCCCAAAACTAACCAGATAAATCTACAAATCTATACAAAGCTACGACACACCATTTTGATTTGAACAAATTCCTCCATACTCTTGGCAACTCAAAGCCACCTAAGGATTGGTAAGGATCAATCTAATGATCAACGACGACCACCCTCGACTTGAAAGGAAAATAGACCTGATCTTGTCTAATTGATTGTGATTTTTTTTTTTTTTTTGGTATTGGTTATTTTTCTTACTAAAAGTAATCTCCTGGTAACATATCATCTTATAACTTTTTTAACACAACGTAATTTCCTATCATATGGTCGTAAGCTTTGTAGGTCCTATAGTTTCTAATATTCCATTAAAAATTGTAATATACCTTATAGTAAATTTCTTTTCTTATCGTTAGTAAATTATCGAATGGATACCAACTTTCGTTCAGTGTACATAATCATCCTCACTATTAGTAATATATCGGTAAAATATCCTTTTGTAATTTTTCTTATGGAGGATGTAATTTTTGTTTGGAGGGCATAACTTTTTGGCGTATATGCCTTGTAATATTTCATAAAAGCAGTAATTTATTCGGTTAATGGTAAATTCCTTTTTTGCATGTTTAATGAAATATCTGAATTTAGTAACTTTCCTTGCATTTTGTAATGTTTTGAGACTTATATATTGGTAATTTTCTTTACTCATCTTAATTTTTTTTAATCAAATGAAAGTTTGATCACTTTTGCATTCGTAACTTTTCTTTAACGCTTGCAAATTCAAATTATGACTAGAAGTCAATTTTGCAAAACAGATTTGACGTACCAATTTTTTCCCCTTCTTATCTAGTTGTTGACACCTAAATTTTGACTAATTATTTAGTAATCAATTACATAAAAATTTAGGAATTAATCTCTAATCCTTAAGAAAAATAGTAAAATTGCATTTCATGTAGTCACATTTGCATCAATACTAAAAGTGCGATAAGACGCAACGGCTCCCAGTCGATTACATGCACGAAGGGAGGCTCTCTCTCCATTGGTCAGAGCACGCAAAAGAGCAAAAGTCAAAAAAAAAAAAAGGGAGGAAGGAAGTTCTTGCATGTCCGTTGTCCCTCCCTCATTAATGCATGCGCATGCACGCACAAATTCGGCGGACGTGCGGAATCCTCATAGAAGCAAAATGAGCCCATGATATAATATTATATAATATGCTCTCTCTCAAGTGTGGGTTGTCAGGAGAAGTAAACGAGAAATTTGCTGAAGGAGGAAGCAAATAATAAACAAGAAAAGTCAAAAGTTGCGGCTATCCTATAGAAGGGAGGGACAAGTAGCCGTATAAGAAGCCCCAAGCATGCAGAAGAAAGAAGAATCCATGAAGGTGCATTTTCTCCCCCCTCATTAATGCATGCACATACACGCATGGAATGGGGGACGTGAAAATACTACAAAGTCTGCAAGAAGATGGGCTCACAATTTTATAATATCTTAAAGTGAGTTGTTGCAAGGAATTCTCTCTTCCCTGGAGAGCAAATCGGCTGAAGAAGAAAGAAGTTCCTGCACGTCCATTGTCTCTAGCTCATTAATGCATGTGGCATGCACATGCATGCACACAATTCGGCGGACGTAAGGAGCCTCAAACAAGCAAAATCAACTCATAAAATATTATAAAATATGTGGATTGTCAGGCGGTGGCCACCATATTTGAAAAAATAAAGAACCAAACTTGAACAGGCAAGGAAAAGTAAGAGTCCGTAGAGAGACACACGAGTGGAGTGAAAGGAGGAGATTAAAAAACAAGGGACTCTCGTCAGGAAGCCAAAAAAAAAAATTTGATGGGGAGGGGCTTCTCCTCCTCCTTCGGTTAAGAGAAGAGAAATAGAGAGGTTTGTCAGAGAAAAAAATAAAAAAAGTGAAGCCAGAAACAGAAAAAGGAGAGTACAGAGACGGAGAAGGGACGTGCGAAGGAGAAGCGCCCACTGTTCTTCTCCTTCGCTGGACTTTCCGCCGGTTTCTGCTACCCGCAACCGCGCTCGCTCCACCGCGTCTCTGCACCCACCGCTCGAAGCCACGAGTGACGCCCGCGAGCTGTAGCACCTGTCGCTGCGCCCGCTGTCGCATCGCCGAGTCTTGTTCGTCGCTGCTGCAAGCCGATAACCCGCGCCTCTGCTCGCCCATCGCCCCGCCCTACCCATCGCCGTGCTCGTCGCTGCACCTCTGCCCGGAGTCAGCATCTCCTTCCAGTGAGCTCCGAGCGCGCCACTGTCTTCGCCCGAACACCTGCACCCGCAGCCGCGCTTCTGCACGCTCGCGACCCAACTACGATGCTGTTCCTTCTCCGCCCGCTGCTGCCGCCTCGCCGCTCCACCGCTCCTCTGCCACCACTGCTGCCGACCCGCGACGCCAGGACCGGAGGCCAAGCCACCACACGCACGAGCGACTCTACCGTTGCTTCTGCCATGCCGGTGACCTGCAGCAGTCGAGCCCCCATCTCCGCCCGCCACCGCTGCTTCTGCAAGCAGCACCTCCGCAGCCGCGAGCACCAGCAGCTCGCCACCACCGCTGCTGCGAAGCCCACCGTGACCTGCAGCCCAGCCCTGTTGCCGTCTGTGGGTCTGCTCCCTGTGTCTGCTCAGTCGTGCAGCAACCCTACCCCTGCTGCCCGACGCTGGTCGCCCAGTGCGAACACCGCCACGCCTCCGCCTCTGCTCCGCCGCGCATCCGCCGGTCCTCTCGCCTGAGCTGTGACGCCAGCAGCTCGCGCCGCCTACTGCAACCAGCAGCCACCAGCATCCGACTCACCCACAAGCTCGCACCGCTACTCATCGCCCCTGCTGTGGCCACGACGACCCGGCACCTCGGATCGCTCAAAGCTCCGTCGCCGTTGCCCTTGCCGTTCCGTCAGCCGCCGAGGTTCCACCCCTTTTGCGACCGTGCCTTCCTCTGCCCGACTCCGCTGCACGTCGTTGCAGCAACCGCTCGAACCCCCTAGCTCCGCCAGCCGCCGTCCCCTTCTGAGCGACGCCACCACAGCAACTCGCTGCCCGCTCCGAGCTTGCTGTCCCTCGCCGGAGCTCCGACGACCGTGCCCACCGCCCACGGTCGCACCGTCGCAGCAGCAGCAGCCATCCCAGCCGTGAGCTGAGTCTCCGTCGTGGTCCACAAAGCACCGCCCATTAAGGCAAATTTGGAAAAAAGTTCAAATTAGGTAGGTTTATCTTATTTTATTAGGTAGATCTATTTATTTTATGTTATTTTATCTTTAATATTTCATTTTTTAGTTATTTTATGTTTTCGTTTCTTTATTTGAATTAGTTCTTGATGCATGTTTAAAAATCCCCAACGTACCACCTAATTCGCATCCGCACAATGATTTTTTTATTTCATCTATAAGGCTTTAGATGGAATAATTAATCATGTGGGAATAAAATTGATATTTTGATCTTTAAGGCTTAAGATGAATTTATTGATTTTATTAGCGAAACAACCGTGGAGGATTTGGTATCTTTTAATTGTTTTGTTTATCTCAAAAAAATAAAAAAAAAAAAAAATTGCATTTGCATTCCATGTAGGTTAGAATTAGGTTTATTTCCAGTTTTATGGTTTGCATATTAAGAATAGGAATTTTATTTCAAATATAAAAAAAAAGAAAATCAAATCGATCAATTTAGGATTCTAGTTTTAACTTAGGTTTCATGTTTAATTACTTGGCAATTTTTAATTTCGAAATTAATACAAAAACATACAAAAAAATTAGAATTTTGGCACTCTTTGCATATCATTGCATTTTAGGGTAAAATTTCATATAGTTTAATTCTATATAATAGTTGTTTAATTTAAGAAATTTTTTAGATAGATTGCATTTTAGTTAGGAATTTCTAAATTAGTATAACATTCTAGTTTAAATTAGGATTTGGTTTAACCTCATTCCTAATACAAATTAGATGATATTTTAATTTAGATAGATAATTTTCACTTTTTTCTAATTCCGAATTTCATGAAAAATACAAAAAAAAAGATGTCTTAGAATAAATTAGTTTTATTTTCTAGGATAGATTGCATGCTTATTAAGAAAACACAAAAACATCACATTTGCATTATATAGTTTAGGCGATATTATCATGTCATATTATTCCATGTTAGATTAGTAGCATGAATTGCATATTGCATGATTTTCATTAAATAAGTGAAACCAAAAAAAAGGAAATTGCGTGTTAATTAGAAATCATATTTAGTTCTGTTGATGTGAATTCTAATCTAACAATGCAGATGCTTTCGTTGCTATGAGGTAATTCCTGCAATTTATTCATCGCTTCCTTGGGTGTTAAATTGGTGGTTTGCGAACCCGCATGATCACCTCACATGTTAGGAAGATAAATTAAAATCAATTCAAGCTGCCTGCAAAAACATTTTTGAAAATAAAAGGATGGTACCGAAAGGGCATTAGAGAAATCTAGTGTAACCAAGTCCCCGAACTCACAATCTCTGGTTCGTAGGAGTGAAGTAATTCTCCCATTGCTTTACTTGGGTTTCTAATCGACCCACCAAAAATAGATTAGTAGCGACTCCATGATAAACATCATTTGCATATTAAGAACTTAAACCATAAGTTGCGAATTGGTATGAGCTTGGGAGAGCTCGAGCTAAGTCTAGGCTTAGCAATCCATTAGCCGAACCCTTAGGTGGTCCAACCCGCTTCAGGGAGGTCGCGACACTAGTGGTCCACGTTGAATGCGGGTCTGATGTCATAAAAGGAGAGCTTTGACTTACGGAATTTCCATTGTGATCACGACGTTTCGGCCATAGCAGAATAGTAATTTTCTTTTTCGCCAAATAGTAAAGTAGTGTTGGAAACTTATTTTTCCAAATTATTTGAAGTTTGTTCTTTCGAAATATATATAAAGGTAAAAGGTAAAAATGTAAATTAAGATAAGTGTTACTTTATCAATTTTTCCTTTTGCTGATACACAGCAACAAATAAAAAGAAAATTTGAGATAACTTCTCATGGTCTTATGTATGCAAAGAAGCCTTTTCCCATATTCCTATTTGCCAAATTCAAGTAATGATTCAAGCCCAATAAAAGATTACGTAAACTAAAAAGAGACATAGCTCTTTTGAGCGGGGCAAAAAATAGAATTTCAATAAACTTCAGGCGCAAAAACAGAATCGGCTCCAATCTCTCCTATTCGCCAGCAGTCCCGCCATAGCTGGCAAGGTTTTTTGAACGAGAGCAATTCGGGCGCATGCGCTCTCGAGAAGGTTGAAATTCCATTCCTGACACTTGCATCGATCGATCGAATCGCTCCAAACAGGTTGATATTCCATGGAGGATCGGGGCTTGGAGGAGGTGGAGAAAGTTCGGTTGCTGTGCTTGGCTCTCGAGTTCGGCTTCGACGAGGAGTCTGCCAGCAAGTGCTTGGACCGTCTCGTTTCCCTCTACAGTACCTCGAATCATCAGTACCTCGTCACCCATTTTTTTTATGCTGATTAGCGTTTGCAGAGGTTGTGTTGGTCCTTCTCGTAGTCTGCTTTAGGTTTGAATAGATCGGAGATGGTTCGGCAAAGTAGTCTTGCTGACGAGCGAAACGTCTGGTGTTGTTCCAGCTTGATGTGTTTAGGTTGCTTTGGATGGTGGCTTTTCTTGGTTATTAGCCGAATTGTGTGGTATCTCATCATTAGGTAATGACGTAATTGATTGTGTTGCAGGAATGCTTTGTGAATTGATCGATTGTGCATTCCTAAATAAAGAGATTTATTGCAGTTAGTTCGTCATTTTGACGATGGCCATGGAATAGTCTACCTTTTGGATTTGAATAGACCGGAGCTGGTTATTCTTGTCCTTAGTTCTCTGTGGGTTTTGCAAAGTAGTCTTCTTGACTAGTGAAATGTCTAATTTGTTTTTGAACTAACCGCAAATTACATATTGTGTAGATTGTTTTTATTTGATCACTTTTTTTTGTCATGAAACTTGCAAAATCAAGAGTTTATCACTGTGGAGCACTGTGGCGAACTGTGGCGATGATTTTCTAGCAGAACTTGCCGAAACTATACAAGACATTGAGGATTGGGATGATTTGCAAGTTGCGGAATCAGAAGCTTGTGGATTTTTGACTGATGTTTGGCCAAGATAACCCTAATGACACCAAATGGAATGTTGTGATGATGTTAATATTATATAGGATTCTCCACAACCTTAAAAAAAAAAAAAAATCAAACATTTCTTGAGGTGGATTCCTATGCTGAAAGTGAAGAGGAAGATGATATATTATATTTGGCAGTACTCTGAGCAATTTGTCCACTCAACTTCTGGCCAAACGATCTTTAAAATCCATTGTATGCTTCTGAAAACTGTGAAGTTGTCTCACTCCTTTCTGCCCCCGCCAGTTTGAAGGGATTAAGAAAAAGAAAGAAAAGCATGGTGGCTTGGCATGTTTTTTCCCGCGCCCAAAACTAATTTGGTTGATAGTTGTTAAGTTTGTGGCTTAAGTTTTTGATTCATGGACCTGGATTTGATCAGTCCTTCTCAGAAAACTCTTGGGAAATGCTTTCCACTCTTCTCATTCGTTTTTCACTGACTCTTGCAATTGGGTTTTGGTTAGTGAGAAATTGATTTATTTCTTATTGTAATTCTCTCTGGGTCACTGTTAAACTACTCCTCCAGTTGATGTAGATGAAACTGCCTGTCCCCTTAAATTAGTGTGTCACTGTTCTCTGCTCTTAAAATTATGTCTTTCCTTGATCATTTCCAGTTTGCTTGCAATTCTGCTCAGCAAAAAACCTTATGCAGTGTACCTGTATAAAAGCATTTAGTAAATTGCTTATGAGGGCTCTCATCTGATCAAATGCGTACTAGACACTCCTAACTTGCCAGTTACTTCCACAGTCTATAAGATCTAAAATGACTTATCTAAGAACTGTTTGGTCAATAAAAACGATTCATTCTTGATTTGGATATGTAACAATAGCTACATTTCTCAAATAATTTGAGAGTGTGGTACATCAGTGTTGAACTCAGCATCCAGCGTCTTTGATAGGTGTGTTTTGCAAAATGGATGCTTGGGATTTCTTGGTCCACAATTTTCATTTTCTATCACCACGTGTCAGAAACTATTTATAGTGCTGAAGAGGCTTATTTGTGTTGAAGCATTGTAAGAGCACTGTCACTCATAGTTCGATATCATCAGTTTCAAATAAAAGACATCGCTCTCGGATTTCGACATGCAAACAAGGAACTCTAAGTTATGAGGAATTGCAAGCCTTGGATGACACAAAATTGGCAAATGTTGTAATAGTCGGAAACAAGGCATTTCAACCAATGTAGCATCAGGCTTGCAAAGCTTCTGTAGCCAAGCAAGATTGCTTCATTCTCATGCCCACTGGAGGTGGTAAAAGTTTATGTTACCAGGTCAGTGAAAGTTAACATTTTTTCATTTGTGTATTGATCGAATGTAGAAGTATGCATGGAGACAATGTTTAGAGCACAAGCCCTGTGCACTTTGGTGAATGGTTCCACCAATTATATACTAGACAGATAGACCTATTTATTGAAATTTAAGCTATAGAATGATCTTGCAATCTGCTTTGTTAGGACTGTTGAGAAGTTTATGCTGAAATATAGGACATTCTCGTTCTGCCTTCACCCATCTCTATCAATTCTGTCATTTCTAGAATTTTAGGTTTGTGCTTTGCTTCTAGGAACTTCTAATTACTTACTGGAAAATTTATCTTGTTTTTGCATGTAAGTGTTGTCGTCAGTCATGTTTCAGGTCCAATTCAATAGGGTTATTAAATTAAAGAGGAGTAAGTTTTCAAATTACTTGCACCAAATACAGATTGTAGATGTCTATATTTCCTATGTAGGTATGTGCTATGTCATCATCTCAACTAAAGGTGATGATTTCCATAATTGGTTTGAAATGGATGTCCTTTCATATAAGATGGATCTTGGAAGCATGCAAAATATCAGGTCCACTTAATCACAAAGGAAGATATTAACCTGAATTTATTAAGTTGAATTATCCTGAAGTGTTTTCTGTTCAGTCTTGAAATAGTTCATAAATGTTTCTAGCTGAAGTAATTATAAGACAAATAGTGATGACTAGTGCTTTCTGATCAGCTGAAGGTGAACAAAAGAGTTATTCCCCCATCCCTTCATTTGCTCTTCTGGTGTTTTTACCCTTCATTTCAGCTGCCAGCAACTCTTAAACCAGGTGTCACAGTTGTTATATCTCCCTTGCTATCTCTCATCCAGGATCAAATAATTACTCGAACCCTCAAGTACGAAATACCATCAACTTTCTTGAACTCTTAGCAAACTGCTGCCCAGGCGCAGCTGTCCTCCAAGAACTAAGGCAAGGTTTAGCTCTCTCTACCATCAACTTTCTTGAACTCTCAGCAAACCGCTGCCCAGGCGCAGCTGTCCTCCAAGAACTAAGGCAAGGTTTAGCTCTCTCTCTCTCTCTCTCTCTCTCTCTCTCCCTAAGATGTTTCCCTTTAAAAAAAAAATTAGCATCTTAGCCTTCCGAGAGAAGTATATCATACCATACAATCTTTGTCCTGCCATAAAATGTTGGGCCATGCTCCATATGTTGCAACGGGATTTCCATCGGACTTCTAAAACTTTTTTTTTTTTTTTGGCTGAGTGTTGGGATTGTCAAGTCATTAATCTTCACTGCTTTACCTGCCTTTTCGGGAAAGATAAACCATCATGCGAGTTGTTGTATGTAACTCTTGAAATGATTGTGGAAAACTCATCATTTCTCGGGATATTGAAAGGCTTGCATAGAAAGGGACTATTTCTGATACATTGTAACTTTTTCTGAAAGTTTCTTTAACTTTTTGATATGCGGCCATCACGCATTGCAGGCACAACTAACTGGTTTTGTTGTTGATGAGGCACATGGTGTGAGGTATGCTCTTTGGCATCCTTGTATCTGATGCAAAGATCATGCTAGAGTTACATTAAAAGGAATAAGTATTTATGATGTTCCCACTGCAAAAGTACTGTCCTTGTTCGAGATAGAGAAAAGCAAGTTAACTTTTATATATGCCAACTCGAAATCTATTTTTTGAACATTTTTACATCTTCTGTGTTTCTGGCCTAATTACATTGTCGATGTCACGCTGAACCTTCTGAAACCCCTAAAACCCAGACCTTCTGTGGAGTTCTAGTATAACATAATGCAATATTGAAATAACTAATTATGGAAATGGTCTAGTTCCTTCTTTTGCGAAAAATCAGTGGCACATCATTTATCATAGTAAGCACAATGCAGACAACTAAATTTAGCTCCACGTAAATTACTTTCGGAAGTAATTGAAAGTGTCCATGTTTGGCACAATAGTCAGGTCTTTTACGCTGGTTCTTGTGCCCCTCCTTATTCTTTTAACTTTTATACCATGTATTAACAACTTGAGATATAAGGCAAAAGTTCATGCATGTGATCATTGATTGTGTTTCTTATAAGGTCTTTATTGGACTTGCTCTGCCAGTGCGATTTTATGGAAGGAACGTATTGCTGTTTTGAGCTTCTCTCGAATATTTGGATTATTGTAAACGAGTAAAGTTTATTAATCATTACTTTCTTGATTGTCATTATTGCAGTCAATGGGGACATGATTTTCGTCCAGATTATAGCGGACTAAGATGTCTCAAGCAAAACTTTCCATAAGTCCCAGTGATGACCTTAACTGCAACTGCCACTCAGCCAGTTCGTGAGGTACGAAACTTGCACATTATCCTCCAAATTATGTTGAAGAAATCATTTGGGTCTGATTGAAATGTACATCTATTGCAGGATATCCTAAAAGCTCTCAGGATCCCCCATGATCTTATTCTCTAGACAATCTTTGACAGACCAAACCTAAAATATAGGTGATATTTAAGACCATGGAACCACTGAAGCAGCTTGAAGAGCTGCAAAAGAAACATTTTGCTAATTTGTGTGGCATAGTGGATTGCTTCTCAAAGAGTGAACGCGTTGATCTTGCAAATACTTGAATAATAAGTGCGGTATAAAGACGGTGTGCCATCATGCTGGATTAGCAGCCCATCAAAGAGTAGCTGTTCGAAAGAAATGGCATACTGGAGAGGTCCAGGTTGTATCCAGGTTGTATGTGCAACCATTGCTTTTGGAATGGGAATAGACAAACCTGATGTTGTAAGTTGAAATGGACTCTAAGCCTTTGCCTATTTTTAGTTTTAGAGTCGAGCTGACATGCTGGCAAATACTCAACTAATTTACATTTTTTTTTTGAAGTTTTAGTTTCACTGATTGGTTTATTAGTGTGCTTGGAAGTAAACTTTGCCAGTTCCATGGTCCAGTGGCCCGGTAATTGTCATTCTTGGCTATTGATTGCAACTAGCGAATTATGTTTTTTATTAAGTCAGATTCTTTCTTCCATGCATGGCACTTCGTTGTGCTGAAATTAAGTTAAACTAGGATAAAGTTCTTTTCTTCACTGTAAAAGTGGCAAATGAATCTGATCTAATTTGTCCTCCTGTTATAATTTTTTTATCATATTTCAACTTTGATGGGTCAGTAAGTATATATATATATATTTATGCCATGTGGTCAGCGTTTTGTCATCCACAACGCAATGTCCAAGTCAATCGAAAGCTATTACCAAGAATCAGGGAGGGCAGCAAGAGATAATCTACCAGCAGTGTCCATTGCTCTATATGCCAAAAAGGATTTCAACCAGGTTGTGTGCATGTTAAGGTGTGTCAAGGATGTAAAACCGAAATCTTTAAAAGTGCAATGGCTCAAGCTAGGAAAATGCAGCAATATTGTGAATTCAAAGGTAATCCAATTTATGTTCTGAACTTCAATCTGATGATCTCACCTAAGTGATGCTTCTGTTTTGCGTTTACACTCTCCACTTTGTTCTATTGATTGCTGTTAGTGTTCGTCTGGCATTACCCCCGTCTGGATGCTGGATCGTTAGATGGGTCTGTTGGCAACATATTCACATAATAATGGACCCTTTGGGCTAAACTCACATTCCGCACACCTAAATGGAGCAAAGTCTATTGATAAACGGGTGTTTCCTCTCTAATTTGTGAATTTTTAGGATGAGTGTCAGCGGCAAACCTTATTTGTGTGCTTGGTGAGTCTTTGAATCAGAAAGACTGTAAATATGGTTCTAATCCTTGTGACAATTGTCTCAAAGCCTCTTCATAAAGGTAAACCTTTCAGGTGTCAACTCTCTTGAGGGCGAAAGAAGGTACTGACATATGCATGATCTTGAGCCGCACAGTTCTTCTGGTTCAATCATCCGCAATTATTGAAAGACCACATGGTAATGGAGGGACAAAGGTCCTTAACTATGGACACAGAATTCTTCAGTTGTGATGGTCTTGTCATCTCATGTTTGTCTTTTCCTTTCATCTGTTGACATGTTCCTTGTCTAGAACTAATTATTTTCACGAGGGAAACAAAATGTGGGTCGACATATAAACCAGAGAGGCATATGGGAACACGCCCTCGGTCTTGACCGCAGAAGAAAAAGTTTCTTGTTTCAGTTCAGCAAAAATTAACAATGAAATCAAATTATACAAGCGCATGTTGCAATTCTTCTTTCCCATTTTGAATTAGTGATGAATGCATATCATGACTGTGTCTAAAGTTAGTTTACTTGCAGATTCAATTTTTCAAGTAGTATATCTTAAGATACAATCGATTGGTTAAAAACCTTTATTAGGGTACGATCATCAGTTAATCCAACTATTGAACACTGTCAGCTTTCTGGCCAGCAAGCATTGCATCGGTGGACTGGATTATTCAAGTCATTAGTGGACTGGGATCTTAGATCCCCATTATGCACTAGTTTTTCAGAGAGCACATGGCAATGCATCTATAATTTGATACCAAGGGATTTAACATGGTTTTATTATTCCTGGGTCAAGGACAACGTTAGATTCATTTTGACTTGGACGTGTCAACTGCCCAATAATGCTCTCACGGGGCACTTATCAGTTGTTTCTTTGTTGTATTTGCATAACAACTCACGGTGATGATTGCATATGTATAATATCTGTGTGTGTGTGTGTGTGTGTGTGTGTGTGAATTGCAGCCAACGCTTTGCACTCAGAAGAGTAGTTGGAATCCGCACGGTTTTGATGACGGCACAGCATCGCACAAGGCGAGGGAAATTGACAGTATTGGCCCAGAAGAAGATAATTCATTTATTGCCTTCGGAAGTGAGGACAAAATTGTTCCTCTGAATTTTAGTGCGTGCATGAGTCATTTGAAAAGGATTGTTTTGGAAATATATTGGACTGGGGGGATTCTCTTCGGCCTAGGAAAAGAAGAAGAAAATTTGGGGTATACCCATCGTCCTCTGAAGACCACAGAGGAGAGCCCGTACCGTAGTAAATCTTCACGTGAGGGCAAATAAGTTTTGGAAGCTCGTAAGAGGGTAGTAACTGCAGCTCAGATTGCATGGGATTTTATAGGAAGAACGGCTGTTACATGGATCGAAATAGATAAATGAGAAATAAACAAATAATCCTATAGATTCCTAATATCAATCGATAGAAATCTCCTACTTTATAGAAGTGGCAACTAGTTAATTATCATCAAGCTTGGTTGGCACTATGATCACATAAGTATCAAAATTACAAGTTTGAGTTGTGTCATAATCGTAAGCAATTGATTTGTGCCCTTCAATCCTACTAAATAATGAATTACTGACATACTGTTTAGTTACGGCGATGGATTTGCCGTTGTCGAAACTTACATTATAGGCCATACTTGATGATCATGACTTAAAAGAAACATTCGGTAAATGGGAAAATTTTATGTTACAATCGGGAATAAGCAATGCGAATTGACCGTCTCTATCCTTTAATATTTATTAAATGATTGGAAGGTGATTGTCCTTGTTTAGGAATTTGAGATGGTCCCCTTATCGTTTTAAAGACTCTAGTGGCTATAACACCAACTAGTTTTTTGGTTATGACTTTGAGCCGTGGACCATGCCACATGCTTCTATGTGATACATGCGCATGATTGTACATCATAAGAGAGATCAAATTGGATAAAGTGATTTAAGTCCCCCAAAAGAAAAGGAAAAAGACAAGTTAATGGTGACTTTGATGCAACAAGAAACACTAGTTCGAATCAAATTGTCTGTCGTGGTATTCTTCATTTGTACATTTTTCTTGGCTTATACCATATCTATTTAAGTATTATTTATCCCAAATCTTATAGGGATTGTACTCAAATAGTAATATTGTTGACTATACATCATCATTGCATCTATGAAAATTTCAAAGAACCTTGGAACCTTTAAAAGGTTGGATTATTGACTGTCGAGAAATGTTTGTACGGTGACTTCATTTCAAAATTGGGACTACAATGAAGTCATTTGGAATGTGCATGCAAATTTTTTTTTTTTTAAAAAAAGGGGACATGGTCTTAACAGATATGCTACGTCGATTTCGATTAAATGTTGAGTATCACGTTGTCTTGTTCTCACATTTGACTACCAAGACCGAAATTAGCTTTGTTTTTGGTAAACGGAGGGGGTCTACGTTTCATGCATGTCAAGTGGCAGTGTTTGTATGACCAAAAAAATGGCAGTATTTGACCCTCAACCCAAGACTATTACGTAGCATCGTGTAAGAGGTAAAATAGGTAAAGAAAATGCAAAAAAAAGGAAACACGTGAATTATGCTTCATTTCTTTGAGTACTGTAATTCATTTTTTTGGAGACGCGCACTAAAGCCAAACGATTTGTCTTTTCCGTTTCTTTCCCAGCAAGAGAAAAGATCGTTTAAGAGAAATTGATGTTAATAATCAATCAACTTTGATTCAACATGTGATAATAATTTATTAAATGTGATCCTTAAATTATTCTTTAGACTTGTCAAAAAAATCATAGACTTATTTCTTAATATACATTTGATGTGATGAGCTATTATATAAATTGGCTATATTCCAAAAAATTGGTCATAAATGGTTTTAGGGTGGTAAAAATTAAAATAATATGTGTAAATGGATTCGCCGCTTACTTAAACTCAATTCACCTCTATGACTCTCTTTTTCCTCTCTCACCCTCATTCAATCTTGTGCTCATTTTACGCTCTCATCTCAGTTTAAGCATGAATTTCCTAAATTAGATTAAATATGAAAGTGTTCTAGTCATGTGGTTAGATTTGGTATTAATTGGCTTGATTACGAGTTACTAAATTTGTATTGCGTTGAAATGTGTCAAAATGAGTTGAATTGATCAATTTGAGTTGAACTATTTTCCACTTAACCACCCATATGACGAATTTACTTTTTTTGATTAAATAAGGAAGAAAGTCATCACAATTCCCTAATTTATTGCCAAATGTGCAATCTAGTCGCTTAATTTATTTTTGTCACTCTATCAAATTGAAATGTATCTTCTAGAAATTTTTTTCATGACAAGATAAGTAAGTTACATGACTCAATTTTTTCTAAAGTCGAAATACAATTTTGTGTAACTCGTTCTATAAAACATTATTAGTTACAACATGATATGCCAACAAATTTTTATCCCAAAAGAACATACTCTCTCCTGAATTGCAACCTACCAAGTATGCAAAGTAACAATAATAACCGAAAAATTAATCCTATTAGATTTGGGAAGCGAGAACCTTTCCCCTTACCCTTTCTGACAGGATAACAAAAAGACACCAACCAGCAAAAAGGAAATAGCAACTTTTTCTCCAATTTAAACTGGCTTAACTCACAAGACTGACACGTGGCGGTCGGATACGGCACCCTGACTCTCTGAAAAAAAATAAATAGAGAAAATAAAAATAAAAATAAAAAATCCATTTTTAATAGCAAGATCGCTGTCTCTTCCTCCTCAGATTTTAATGCTCAAAAACCAGTCAAACGTGGAATTAGAATTATCCGAGCTGTGAATCGTGAAATGCTTGCGGATAGGGGTGGATGGTTATTGAAATTTGGATAATATAAACTGGGTCTCCATTGTTCATGCGTTCTCGGGAAGTTTTGTCTGAGAAATAGTTGAATGCACTTGCCGAAGTTGCAAATTTACTCTGGATGTGGTTATTCTGGGTCTTCCTATCTGCTCTTTATGTATGTAATTTTGTTTCTGTTCTTTTTAGATACCTGTAATTGAGAGATGGAGGTGGAGAAAAGACGGACAAAGGGAGGCTTCCTACAGTTTTTCGACTGGAATAGCAAGTCCAGGAAGAAGCTGTTCTCAAACAGTCCTGATATACCTGGTGCTGGTACGGCCCACATTATCTTTTTTATCAATTTTGTTAGTCACGGCCGCGCATTGCTAGCATATGAAAGTTTTCTGGTGGAGATGGCTCATATAATGCTATTAGCATGCTTTGTTTCTTATTATAGATGGAGTTAAGCAAGGAACAGATGATGCAGAGATTTTTGCGAAGTCAATGTTTCAGATGGTGGGAGTTTTTTTGACACTACTGTTGTCAAAATCTTTTTTAGTCGTGTATGAGTTCCATCCTTTTGACTTGCATAATTTGTTGCCTTGTTGTAGAATGTTATTGATGATTGCATTTGCAGAGGTTATGTAGGTATTTCTTGTCCACTCCACCATGACGATGATGGCCTTGGAATAGTGTGCACTGGGCTTGAATAGATTGGAGTGGGTTTAGTGAAGTAGTAGTCCTACTGACGAGCAAAATGTCCGTCAGCAGTCCAGCTTGATGTGCTTAGGTTACTTTGGATGGTGGTTTCTCTTGATTATTGGCCCAATTTGTGTGATATCCGGTCAACAGGGAATGACATAATTGCTCGTGCGTGCGAATAATATGTGAAATTGATTGATTGTGCATATTTCTAATTGAGGAGATTCATTGCATTTGGTCTCCATCGTGATGATGGCTATGGATATGGAATCGTCTAGTTTGGATTTTACAAACCCAAATCGCAATTTTGATTCCATTGCCCATAATGCATAACCAAAAACAGAATTACTTAAGAATTAGATAAGATTCCATTTTCGTGTCACCATAGATTTTCAACTCCCATTTTCATTCAATTTAGATCACCATGCTTCTAAATAGGCATCTAATTTTCAAAAAAAAAAAAAAAAAAAATTTCAAGGGTGTCTTAGATGGTCTGCATTGACTGAACTTAGATTTAATCGATCGAAAAACCCATCGCGTTATTTTTGGGTGATCTCCTTAACATTACTAGGCCTCGTTGATGTCTTATTCTCATGGCCATTGTGTTAGGACAGTAACCTTTTGTTGACTTATGGAGTCTTGATTTATTCTTCCAGACATAAGACCTTTCATTTAGTTACCTGCGTGGCTACCTCAGCGATATACTCTCCTAGAAGGAAGAAATTGACATTTAACTAATTTTGTTCGGGTAACGTTGACCATTACATTCGTGATTTGGGCAAGTCGAGGTCAACACACGTAGAGTCACATTGACCAAATTGGTTAGATAGTAAGATCAGAACTTGCGGGTCGGGATCTTTTGGACTCGTGGCCTGGCTTCACGACCGTGCGTGGCTACCTCTGCAGCCACGACGTTTGCATTTTCAACTAGCAGATTCCTCTTTGTTGTACGATTCATCATATGGCAACGTATACTTCCGAAGCTAGATAATCTAAAAACGCCTTGTGCCGGTGTTAAACAAAATAAAAGGCTTTCCATGGTTCCAGATTGATTTGAGGACAGTTTTCATATCTCTAGTATCGTCCCGTCAAGCTTAGATCTATAAAAATGAGGAAAATGAGAAGCATGAAATGAATCCTCTTTAATCCTATCAAAACTTTTTTGACACATCGTAATTTCCTTTTTGTCATTGTAGTTTCTGTAAATCCTATAATTTGTAATATTCTATTAAAAATAGTAATCTGCCTAAGTTTATAGTAAATTTCTCCTAATGGATCTTAACTTTCCTTTAGGCATATGTAATCATCCTTACTACTAGTAATTTATCTGTAAAATATCCTTTAGTAATTTTTCTTAGGAGGATGTAATTTTTGTTTGGAGGGCGTAGATTCTCCGGGACTTATGATTCTTCATATTCCGTAAAACAGTATTTTATTCACTTAACGGTACATTTTCTTCTTCTTTTAACTTTAGTGAAATATTCAATTTGACAGTAACTTCCTTTTCACTTCATAAGTTTTGAGACCTATATGTTGGTAAACTTCCTAACTCATCATAACTTTTTTTAATGGAATATAAATTTGATTATTTTGCATTCATCACTTTCATTCAACGTTCGCAAAGTTATGACTTAACAAATTTGATGGACTGATTTTTCCCCATTCTTATTCAGTGGTCCACATTGAATGCTGGACCGATTTTGTAAAAGAGAGAAAATAGAGCTTTGACTTGTGGAATTTTCGTTATGATCAAGAAGTTTCAAGCGCGACGAAGTAGTATTTTTTCTTTTGCCGAACAGTACACTAGTGTTGAAACCCTATTTTTACCAAATTATTGGAAGTTCGTTCTACTGAAATACTTGTCATAAATCTATAATTTAAGTACGATACCACAAGTCTTGTGTATGTAAAGAAGCCTTTCCCCATATTCCTATCTAACAAGTTCAAGAATGATTCAAGCCCAATAAAAGAATAAAGCGAAAAGAGGAGGGCCCCTCACCAAACAGACCCGACTTCCAAGGGCGTCGAATGAAGCCAGAAAAACTTATGAGGGGGGCAAAAATAGAAACTTCGACAAGCTTCAGGGCGCGAAAACGGAATTGTGCATCATCGGTCGCTCGAATCGGCTCGAGCAGGTTGAGATTCCATGGGAGATATCGAGGCTTGGAGGAGGTGGAGAAAGCTCGGTTTGCTAAGCTTGGCTCTCGAGTTCGGCTTCATCAAGCAGTCCGCCAGCGAGTGCTTGGACAGTCTCGTCTCCCTCTACGGTAACTCCAATCGTTACTTTGTCGCCCATCTTTATTTATGCTGATCAGCGTTTGCAGAGGTTGCGTGGGTATTTCTCGTCCACTACGATGATGACGGCTGTGGAATAATCTGCTCTAGGTTTGGATAGATCGGAGCAGGTTTGGCGAACTAGTCTTACTGACGGGCAAAATGTCAGGCACTATTCCAGTTTGATGTGTTTAGGTTGCTTTGGGCGGTGGTTTTTCTTGCTTATTGGCCAAATTGCGCGATATCTGGTCATTAGGGAATGACATGGTTGCTCGTGTTGCATGGATAGTTTTGCAAATTGATTGATTTTGTGCGTTGCTAATAAGGAGATTCATTGCAGTTAGTCGCTATTCTGATGATGGCCATAGAATAGTCTACTTTGGATTGGAATGGACCGGAGCTGGTTAAATTTAGTTCAATTGAGCGTTAATCTCATCCCTGTTTATTTGTGGGTCTGGTAGAGTGGTCCTATTGACTGGTGAACTCAATTCAGATTACTTATGGTGTCTTGCATTGATATTAATTTCATGTCTCACTGAACTTAGTGCAAATTATATATTGTAGATTGTATTTATTTGATCTCTTTTTTTTCCATGGAACTTGCAATATCATCTCTTTCTCCTTTTGGTTTTCTTAAGGGAACAAAGGTCGAGAGTTTATCACTGTGCAGCACTGCGCATTGAATTCCTAGCGGAACTTGCTGAAACCATGCAAGAATCTGAGGATTGGGATGATTTGCAAGCCGCAGAATCAGAAGCTCATGGAGTTTTGAATGATATGTTTGGCCAAGTTTATGGAGTTTCAGCGGTGAATGCAGTGTTATACATGATGTCAATGTTATAGAAGATTCTCCACAACCTGGGAAAGGCCGAACTTTTCTTGAGGTGGATTCCTTTACTGATCTTGAAGACCAAGACAATATATTTGGCAGTAAAATGGGTAGGAAGTCCACATGCTGTATTCCTGACCAAAGCAGTGCCCCGAACAATACATGCACTCAACTCTAGGCCAAACGATCTTCAGAATCCATGGAATGCTTCTCCCATGGACGTAGACTTTACTGCCAAACCACTTAAGTTCAGTGTGTCACTGTTCTTTTCTCTTATAATTTATTCTCTCCTTGATCATTTCCAATTTTTTGTGATTCTACACACAGCAAAGGACCTACACAATATACATGTATAAAAGCATTTAGTAAATTGCTTATGGGGCATCTCATCCAATCAAATGTCCAATAGACACTACTAACTTTTGTCAATTACTTCCACAATCTTCAAGATCCAAAATGACATATTGGAACTCTTTGGTCGATGAAGAAGTTGATTTCTGTTTTGGATGATGTACAAAATACATATATTTCTCAAATACTTGGAGAGTATAGCAGATCATCGAAGTGTGGAACTTAGCAATCCAGCATCATTGAAAGGAATGTTTTGTATAAATGAAGGCTTGTGATTTCTTTGTGTTTATTTTTCATTTTCCATGACAATCCATGTCAGAAACTATTATGGTGCTGAAGAGGCTTATATCTGTTGAAGGATTGTAAATAGCAATGTCACTCAAGGTTCAATATCGTCAGTTTCAAATAAAAGACATTGCTCTTGGATTTCAACTTCCAAACAAGGAACTCTGAGTTATGGGGAAATGCAGGCATTGGATGACATAGAATTGGCAAATGTTATCATATTTGGAAACAAGGATTTTCGACCACTGCAGCATCAGCCTTGTAAAGCTTCTGTGGCTAGTAAGATTGCTCTATTCTCATGCCTGCTGGAGGTGGCAAAAGTCTATGTGACAAGGTTAGTGAATGTTAACATTGTCTCAGCTGTGTAAGGATTGTATATAGAAGAAAGTGGAGACAGTGTTTAAAGCACAAGCCATGTGCACTTTGCTCAATGGTTTCACCAACTAAATGTAAAAGGGTAACATGATCTTCTAATCTGCTTTGTTTAGCACTGCTGAGACGGTTGTGAACTTAAGTAAGAAAGTGTTTTTAAAATGAAAATCAAGCGATAGGAAGTGATTCAGGTACACAACCACAGGTTCCAATGTATGGCATCGGACAAAATTAGAAAAGAAGGAGTACATTCTCGTTCTGCCTTCGCACATCTCTATCTGATCTGCAATTTCTAGAATTTAAAGTTTGTACTATGCTTCTAGGACCTTCTAATCACTTACCGGAAAATTCATCTTGTTTATGCATGTAAGTGTTGTTGTCATTCATAATTTTGGTCCTATTCAAATGGGTTACTAAGTCAAAAGGGAATAAGTTTTCGAAGTACTTCCACCAAATATGGTTCTAGATTTCTATATTTCCTCGCAATTATTGGCTATGCCATTATTTCACAAGGGGTAATGATCTATGACTTCTTTTCCCACAATTGGTTTGAAAGGGTATGTATTTTAATATACAGTGGATCTTGGTAGCATGCAAAATATTTGATTTACTGAATTAAGGACAAAGATATTATTATGGATTTATTAAGTTGAATATTTTAGAAGTATTTTCTGTTCAGTCTTGAAGAAGTTGATATATATTTCTAGCTGAAAGTTATTATAAGACAAGTAGTGACTACTGGTCCTTCTTGATCAATTGATGGTGAAAGAAATAATAATTCCCTTGTCCCTTCTTTTCTTCATGCGCTCTTCTGATGTCTGTACCCTTCGTTTCAGCTGCCAGCGACTCATAAACCAGGCATCATAGTTGTTATATCTCCCTTGCTATCTCTCATCCAAGATCATATAATTACTCTAACCCTCAAGTACAGAATACCATCTACTTTCAATTAACTGCTGCCTAAGTGGCAGCTATCCTCCAAGATCTAAGGCAAGGTTTAATCTCCACTTCTACTTTGCCTGCCTTTTCAGAAAAGACAAACCATCATGCACGCTATTGTATGTAACTCCTGAAAGGATTGTGGGAAACCCATCATTTCTCGAAATATTGAAAGGTATTGCTTCTGATGGACTGTGACTTTCTCGAAAAGTCTCCTTATAAATTTTTTATATTCGACCATCATGCATTGTGGGCACAACTAGCCGGTTTTGTTGTTGATGAGGCACATTGCGTGAGGTATGCATAATCTTTGGCATGCCTCCTAAATGAAGAAAGGTCATGCTAGAGTTACTTCAAAAGGAATAATTATTTTTTATGTTGCTACTGCAAAACTATTGTCCTTGTTCCTGATAAATATAAGCAATTTAACTTTTATATATGCTAGCTTAAACCCTTTTTTGAAACTTTTTTGCATTTTCAGTGTTTCTAGCCTAATTAAATTGTCAGTGTTACATCAGACCTTTTGAAGCTCAGACCCCTCTGAAGTTCTAATATAACAGAATGCAGTGTTCCTTGTTTGAACTTTGGAAAGATCTAGGTTCCGTCATTTGGAAACACTTAGTGGCACATCATTCATCATATTGAGTAAAGAGCATGCAAATTAAATAAGCTCCAATGGAGATTACTTCCTAAAGTAATTGGAACCTGCATAAGCTTGGATAAGAATCCCATCTCCTGTCTATGTTTGGTATGATACTCAGTCACTTAAGCTGGTTCTTGAGTCTCTATTTTTCTATTAACAGTTATACTATATGTTAACAACTTGAGAAAGACAAAGGTTCACTCGTGGCCATTGATTGTGTTTCTTCCAAGGTCTTAACTAGAATTGCTCTGCCCGTGTGATCTCATGAATGGAATGTACTGCTGGTTTGAGCTTTTCTTGTATATTTGACTGATTAATGAGTAAGGCTCATTGATTGTCACGCTCGTGGTTGTCATTGTTGTAGTCAATGGGGACATGATTTTCATCCAGATTATAGGGAACTGGGATGTCTCGAGCAAAACTTTCCGTATGTGCCAGTGATGGCTTTAACTGCAACTGCCACTCAGCCAGTTCGTGAGGTATGAAGTTGCCCATTAACCTCCAGATTATGTTGAAATGATCATTTGGGACTGATTGAAATGTGCATCCATTGCAGAATATCCTCAAAGCTGTCAGGATCCCCCATGCTCTTGTTCTTGAGACAAGCTTTTGCAGACCAAATCTAAAATATGAGGTCATAGCTATGGGGCCTCTCATCCAATCAAATGTCCAATGGACACTCATAACTTTTGCCAATTTCTTCCACAATCTTCGAGACCCAAAATGAGATATTAGAACTCTTTAGTCAATAAAGATGTTGATTTCAGTTTTTGATGATGTACAAATACCTATTTTCTCAAATACTTTGAGAGTATTGGAAATCATTAAAGTGTTGAACTTAGCAATCTAGTGTCATTGATGGGAATGTTTTGTGTAAATGAAGGCTTGTAATTTTTTTGTGCACAATTTTCATTTTCCATGACAATTCAGGTTAGAAACTATTATGGTGCTGAAGGGGCTTATTCCCGTTGAAGGACTGTAAGAGCACTATCACTTAAGGTTCAATATGGTTAGTTTCATCAGTTTCAAATAAAAGACATTGCTCTTGGATTTCGACTTCCAACCACAGGACTCTGAGTTATGAGGAATTGCAAGCCTTGGATGACATAGAATTGACAAATGTTGTCATATTTGGAAACAAGACATTTCGACCAATGCAGCATCAGGCTTGTAACGCTTTTGTAGCCAAGTTAGATTGCTTTATTCTTATGTCCATCGGAGGTGGTAAACGTTTACATTACTAGGTCAGTGCATGTTAACATTGTCTCAGCTGTATAATAATTGTATGTAGAAGAAAGTGGAGACAATGTTTAGAGCACAACGGCCGTGCGCTTTGCTCAATGGTTCCACCGGCTAAATGTAAAAGGGTGGGCCTACATGTCAAAATTTAAGCTTTAACATGATCTTCTAATTTGCTTTGTATAGCACTATTAAGAAGGTTGTGAACTTGAGGAAGAAAATGTTTTTCAAATGAATATTAACCGATAGGAAGTGATTTTGGTACATAACCATTAGTTCCAATGTATGGCATTGGAGAAAATTTGAAAAGAAGAAAATATAAGACATTCTCGTTTTGCCTCCACAAATCTCTATCTATTTTGTAATTTCTAGAATTTAAAAATTGTGCTATGCTTCTAGGATTTTCTAATCACTTATTGGAAAATTGATCTTGTTTATGCATGTAATTGTCGTGCTTAGCTCGATCTCATGCTCGACTTGGATTTTGAGCATGAGTTCTCTTAGATTAGGTTAAAATAAAAGTATTGTAGTAATATGAGTCAAATCGGATATGAGTTGAGTAGTGGTTGGGTTGAGGATGGGTCATTAGATATATATATTGTATGGGAATGGGTTGAAACAGGATCTATTCGAGTTAGACTATTTTCGATTCAATTCGATCCAACGTAAGAGTTAGCAAATTTGGGAGTAAATTCACATTAGCAGATCATCAAGCTATTATTTCATGCAAGCTGTTATTTCATGCGAAGAATCACAAACGCTTTCTAAGCATACAACACCTCTATATAGAGAAAAAAGGCAAAAGGAAGAAAGAAAGCTACGGCATGCCATTTTAATTAGAACATTACTCTTTGCAACCCAAGGCCACCTAAAGATTGGCGGAATCATTTGAATAGTCAACGATGACCACATGAGAAGGCAAAACGGACCGGATCCATCTAATTTATCGTGATCTTTTTTTAGTATCCGTAATTTTCCTAATTAATAATAATTTACTAATTGACGTATTTTTCTTTTGTTACTTAAATTTCGTGTATCTTATGATTTGGAATATATCACCAAAAAATAAAAAACTGTCTAAGTTTATGATAATTCTTTTCTCGGATCGTTAGTAAATTATTTAATAGATTGTAATTTTCCTACGGCGTACCTCGTTGTTCTTATTGCAACAATTTATATGTAAAATATCCTTGGATAACTTTTCTTTGGAGAGTGTAATTTTTTTTTTTTTTTTTTTTGTGGAGGTCATAAATCCTCTAAGCCCGTGGTTCACAATATTCCATAAAAATAGTAGTCTACTTATTAATAGTGAACTTCTTGTGCGTACTTCAGTAAAATATTAAATTGATTGCAACTTTATTTACACTTTGTAAAGTTTTGCTACCTATATGTCAATAATTTTCTTTACTTGCCATAACGTTTCTCGAGCAAATATATTTGATCACATTTGCATCTATAACTTTTATTTACTGTCTGAAAATTACGACAGAAAATTGAATTTACGAAACAGGTTGGACGGATTACGTTTTTGCCCTCTTTATCCAACTATCCACATTGAATGCAGAATTGATCCTGTGAAATAGAGTTTTAAATTATGAAATTTCCCTTACAATCCTGATGTTTTGGGCACAATAGAGTAGTTTTTTATTTTTTTGCCGAACAATAAAGTAATGTTGGAAACTCTATTTTTCCAATATTTTTGAAAATCATTCCATTGAAACATGTATATTAATATATATAAAGGTAAAAATGTAAATTAAAGAAAAAGCTATTACTTTGCCGATTATTTGTTTAGCAGATAAAACAGCAACTGAAAAGAAATTCGAGATCCGTCTCGCAAATCTAAAACTTTTAGAACCACATGCAAGTCTCGTGTTTGCAAGGTAGCCTTCACACCAAACGAACCCAAGGGCGTGTCAAATGAAACCAGAAAAAAAAAAAAAAACTTAGAAGAGGGGGCAAAAATAGAACTTAAACAAACTTCAGGGGCGAAAACGGAATTGTCAAAGAAAGAACTGAAAAATATATGGCTCCAGCCTCTGCCATATTCTCCGGCGTATAAAAAAGTGGAAAACGAAAAACATCAATCCTGCCGTCGCTGGCAAGGTTCTCGAACGAGAGCACATCGAGTACGCACGAATTCGATTCGAGACTACGGATCGATTCGATTCTGACTCGGGCATCATCGATCGTTCGAATCGCTTCGAACGGGTTGAGATTCCATGGAGGGAGCGGGGCTCGGGGGAGGAGAAAGCTCGATTGCTGAGCCGGGCTCTCGAGTTCGGCTTCGACGAGGAGTCCACCAACAGGTGCTCGGACCGTCTCGTTTTCCTCTGCGGTAACTCGAATCGTTATCCCGTAGCGCGTTTTTATGCTAATTAGCGTTTGCAGAGATGATGTAGGTAGCTCTCGTCCACACGATGATGATGGCGGTAGAATAGCCTTGCTTTAATTGCTCGTGTAGCGCGGATAATTTGTGCGTTTGATTGAACGTGCATATTCCTAATTAAGGAGATTCATTGCGGTTAGTCTCTATTGTGATGATGGCTATGGAATAGTAAGTCTACTTTGGATTTGAATGGGACCGGAGTTTGGTTCATTGAGCGTTAATCTCATCCCCTGTTTCTTTGTGGGTTTGGCGGAGTGGTCCTATTGACAAGCGGACTGTCTGGCTTATTTCTGAACTCACTGCAAATTGCTTATGGGTTTTTTGCAATAATACTAATATCGTGTCTCACTAAACTAAATGCAGATTATGTATTGTAGATTGTATTTATTTGATCTCTTGTTTGCCATGGGTCTTGCAAAATTATCTCTTTCTTCTTTTGGTTCTCTTAAGGTGATGAAGGTCAAGCGTTTATCACTGTGTCAATGTCTTCCTAGCAGAACTTGCCGAAACCATGCAAGACTCTGAGGATTGGGATGATTTGCTAGCTGTGGAATCAGAAGCTTGTGGATTTTTGACTGATATGTTTGGCCAATATATCCGTAATGACAGTGAATGCAATGTTATACAAGATGTCGATATTATAGAAGATTCTCCACAACCTGTGAAAAACCAAACTTTCCTTGAGGTGGATTCCTCTACTGACAGTGAAGACAGAGATGATGTTTTGGGCAGTAAAACGGGTAGGAAATCCGCATGCTATGTTCCTGACCAAAGCAGAACTCTCAAATTCTGGCCAGATGATCTTTAGAATCCATGGTATGCTTCTTCCATGGACATAGACAATACAGCCAAACCACTTAAATCAGTGTTTCACCGTTCTTTTCTCTTATAATTTTTTTCTTTGCTTGATTGTTTCCAATTTTCTTGTGATTCTGCATGCAGCACAGGACCTACACAATGTACATGGCCAAAAGCATTTAGTAAATTGCTTATGGGGCCTCTCATCCAATGAAATGTCCAATAGACAGTCATAACTTTTGCCAATTGCTTCCACACTCTTCATTAAAGAAGTTGATTTCACTTTTGGATGATGTACAAATACCTATATTTCTCAAATACATTGAGAGTATAGCAGATCATCAAAGTGTGGATTAGCAATCCAGCATCATTGAAAGGAATGTTTTGCGTAAACGAAAGCTTGTGATTTATGCTGAGTGTTGTGACTGTCAAATTATTAATCTCCACTCCTGCCTCGCCTGCCTTTTCAGAAAAGATAAACCATCATGCAAGCTATTGTGTGTAACTCCTGAAAGGATTGTGGGAAATCCGTCATTTCTTGAGATATTGACATAGAAAGGCATTGTTTCTGATAAGCTACTGCTGCAAGCGCTGGTCATTAGAAGGCATCATAACTTCTAAAAGGTTCTTTGTAAATATTTTATATTTGACCATCATGCATTGCAGGCACTACTAGATGAGGTGCATTGCGTGAGGTATGTGTAATCTTTGGCATACCATGGTACATGAAGAAAGATCATGGTAGAATCACTTCAGAAGGAATAATTATTTGTGATGTCACTGCAAAACTGTTGTCCTTGTTCTGGATAAATATAAGCAAGTTAACTTTTATATATGCCAACTTAAACTCTTTTTCCAAACTCTTCTGCATTTTTCTGTGTTTCTCAATGTTACACTAGACCTCCTGAAGCCCAGAACCCTGTGAAGTTCTAGTATAACAGAATTCAGTGTTCCATGATATATGAAAAGATTTAGGTTCCGTCGTTTGGGAACACTTAGCAGCAGATCGTTCATTATATTGAGTAAAGAGGACACAACTTAAATAAGCTCCAATGAAAATTACTTCCTAGACTAATTGGAACCGGCATAAGCTTGGATAAGGATCCAATCTCCTCTCTATGTTTGGCATGATACTCGGTCTCTTAAGGTGGTTCTTGTGTTTCTATTTATTCTATTAATGCTTATACTTAATGTTAACAACTTGAGAAAGGCCAAGGTTCAACCATGTGATCATTGATTGTGTTTCACATAAGGTCTTAAATGGATTTGCTCTGCCAGTTTGATCTCATGAAAGGAACGTACCGCTGGTTTGAGCTTTTCTTGTACATTTGACTGGTTAACGTTGAAAGCTCATTGGTTGTCACTTTCGTGGTTGTCATTATTGTAGTCTATGGGGACATTTCGTTCAGATTATAAGGGACTGGCATGTCTCAAGCAGAACTTTCCATATGTCCCAGTGATGGCTTTAACTGCAACTACCACTCAGTCAACTCGTTAGGCACTAGAATTACATAATCACCTAATTATGTTGAAATAATCTGTCTATTCTGATTAAATTATACATCCATTACAGGATATCCTAAAAGCTGTTGGGGTTCCCCATGCTCTTGTTCTTGAGACAAGCTTTGACAGACTAAATCTAAAATATGAGGTCATAGCTAAGACCAAGGAACCACTGAAGCGGCATGGAGAGCTGCTAAAGAATCGTTTTGCTAATTTTTGTGGCATGGTGTATGGCCTTTTGAAGAGTGAATGTGTTGATGTTATAAAATACTTGAGTGAGAATTGCCATATAAAGACGGTGTACAATCATGCTGGATTAGTAGCCCGTAAAAGAGTAGCTGTTATAAAAAAATTGGTATACTGGAGTGGTCCAGATTGTATGTGCTACCATTGCCTTTGAGATGGGAATAGATAAACCTGATGCTGGAAGTTGAAATGGACTTTGGCTTTCCCTAAATCTTACATTTTAGGAGTGGATAAAACTTGCGTGGTGGAATGGCCCAGAGAAGCAGAGGAAGAGGAGGCTTGCCAGATACAAGCTTTATTTGGTCGAGGGCAAGTTCAAGGCTTGTATCAAACGAGGGTTCCGATGGTTGAAGCGCACATGCTTGAACATCGTGCGTCAATTTTAATATGTAGAAATTACAGAATATCATGCTCATCGTCATCAAGAGAGAAAAGGGTGGGATCAGTCGAGAGGAAACAGAGAGATTTCTTTGTTTATTGGGTTTTCATCTTTATATGCATCTAATGGTAATTAAGTATTCAGAAGAGTGCCACAATGTTTAATCTTTCCGATATTACATTTGTTTGAATCATTGTTTCATTCATTGATCTCCAGCATTCAAAACATAGGACAATGAGACGACTCATATTTGATATTCATATATATTTATATTTGCCGAAAGTTTTTTCTTTTCTCTGAATTTCCTTACTTTTGATTTATCTGCAACATGATTACGCCTTCGTTGCATTCTCATGCAAAGTAAAAATTGTCTAACCTACTAATTTATTCTCTTTTCAGTAAGCTCTTTACTCAAAAACATGATGCTGATTGCAATACAAGAAGAGATTGCTTTCATTGGTAGGAGTTGACGTTTAGAACTTTTTTTTAGGCTAAATGCTGCTTAAGCCTCCGTTTTGGGGGTTCTTTAACGCCCTAATTTCCTCAATTTGTTTATTTCAATTCCTCTACGTTATATGATTCATCATTTGGCATATATTTTAACATGCAGTTCGCAGGTGTTAAATAAATCGAAAGGCCTTCAATATTTCCATTCTGATTTGAGTGATAGCTTTTGTATTTCTGGTGCCATCCCATCAAGCCTGGAGTGTAAAAAAAATTGAGGAGAACCAAAGAACCTTCTCTTGTCTTTTGGAAACTTTCGTCGTTATTGTTTATTAATAAGACGTCAATGTAATATGGGATGGAACTATCATAAACAAGCTCATACCAAATTGTTAGCATGTAACCAAAGTAGAAGAGAAAAAGGGGAAAGACCCGTGAACAGCACCAAATGGTTCAATCAGTTTAACACATTTATCTAATCATTTGATCAACTCACGTTCCAACTTCAAATCAATTTGATCGATAAGGTCGTGACTAACGTTGTATAAGTAGTCAAGCACAAAGCCATTACCCTTTGAATTAAATGCCTAGGCACTCTGGTTGAGCAATTAAATAATAAATTATATAGTCAATAATTTACTTTATTTGTGAATCTTCTTGTGTTATTTTTAATTAATATTCTGAAAATTAGATTATTTCATGTCTGGTATGTTTAACTAGTGTTTTGACTCTTTAACATGACCTGCATTTTATATGAGTTAGTACTTAAAGATTCAAACTTAGCCTAACAAGTTACTCGGCCTTGTCTTTAGCTCGGGAAAGTATTGACTCAAAGTTCAGCGGAAAATGAGCGAATCAGACTCTATGATGTGAATAGCTTTTAACTATTAAGGGGGTGCATGATAACCAAAATTTCTGTTTCAGAAATAATTTTTCTATTTCAGACTTGTTTCTGGAATAGAAACCTGTTTGATAAACATACTCAGTTTTTCTATTTCTAGAATAGATTTCTATTCCAGATTTTGATTTGGAAGAGAAATAAGAAGTAGAAATATTCTACTTCTAATTTTTGGAAGAGAAATCAGAAATAATTTCTCCCACTAAACCCTAATTTCGATGAGTCCTCCCTCATCTCCTCTACGTCTCTGCCTCCTCCTCCGCCTCTCCTCATTTTATTAAAAATAAAAATAAAAATATTCATTTTATTCATTTAAAAATAAAAATAAATTTATTTAAATAATTTATTTTTATTAATAAATTTATTTTTATTTGCCTTGAGTGTTTTGCCAAATAAATTTATTTTTTATTTTTATTTTTTATTCATTTTAAAAAAGTTTATTTGTAAAATAAAATAAAATAGAATAAATAAAATAAATTTATTTTTAAGGATATTTTTATTTTAAAATAAAATGGTATTTTTATTTATTTGTTTATGATTTATTTTACTTTATTCTTTTTTTTTTGTTACTAAATCATTTTTATTTTTTATATTAAAGGTCATCGGTCGTCGCCGCCGCCGTCCGAAAGAAGAAGAAAATTTATGTCGTTATCAAACGAATTTCTATTTTTAGAATAGAAATTTTGTATCGTTATCAAATGGTTATTTTGCTTAAACTCTTCAGAAATAGAAATAGAAAAATCTATTTTGTTCCAAAAATTATTTTGGAACGGAGAATGGTTGTCATGCGCCTTTAAAGTTCCACCATTGTAAAGTAGTACAATAAAGAGGAACATCTAAGAGTGGCTCCAAAGAAATTGCTTCGATTGAAACTTGAATGCATAACCTATGACCACAATTTGGTGTAGTATAGTCCGAGTACTAAGCAATTAGATGACCCCTTTAGTGTTTCTGTCCAAACCAAATGAGTATAATAAATATTGGGAGGGGCTACTTTCACCCTTCCAGAGATTATTCTTGACATTTTTATCCATCTTCAACTGGAGCCAACACCAAAGAAAATTCGATTCCAGGTATGGAAATTGTACGGCTGTGTATACTCTGCTTTATAGATTCATGCTTAAAGGAATCGAGTTTGAGATTATTCACTTACAAGTGATTGCAAAATGCCAATACATGAACTTCCCAAGTCCGAGAGATGATTGTACATTGACAAACACTTTTATTTTGTGCTCAAAATTCTTCCAAATGAGAAACTACTGTCTTCGGGAATTTTTCCGCTGAAAATCTTGCCTGCAATTGATAGATTATTTGCTGATTCCATGACATTTGCTTTTTCCATGAAGAAGTCTCTCACATTGACAAAATCGTAGCTTGAAGTGGATATCTAAATAGTAATCATTTTGATAAACCTCACTTCATGCTTAACTTCACGTACAGAACCACCTGCACATATGCGGTTTTCTTGCAAGCATTTTGAAATTCGGTGTTTGCTAAATAATAGCACGATTTCAAAGCTTGCAAAGGACAACTACACATTATAAGAGGTCCCTTTATATTATGAATCATAAGAAAAATATCAACAACATGGAGCACATTATAAGCACCAATGGCGAAGAACTTTGGAACGCCTTTCCATAACGTCTCATGACATATCTCATTCCTGCCCACATCTCCTTCCTGTGATGTTTGGGGATGCTATCTGAATTTTATGAAATAAGTGAATCTACACAAGAAGGATAGGATTTACTAATTATCAATGAATGAAGATAACTAAGACCGGAGCATCACAATATACACCATGAAAGATAAGGTGCAAATGCACAAAGCATCATTTGCCCCAATTGCGTTGGACAACAATGAACAAAAACCTCATCGGTGGCCAATGAAAAAGAAAACAACAGCTTTGGAGACGAAAGCAACTAGCAACACTTTTCTTGTTTATGGTTAGAAACACAAAGATGAAAGTGCACTTCAGCTTTGGAGACGAAAGCAACTAGCAACACTTTCCTTGTTAATAAAATTATGCTAAGAAGATGAGGTGCTCAGACTACGGAACGAGTAAAGATGAATTTGTTACATGGTTATTTTGCAATATCCCATCAACAAAATCAGCGGTACAATAAAATTTGCTAGGAGGTGAATTTCAACTTTACAAAGTCGACATCGCATGAGAACTGAGCTTATCAAATTGAAAAAAAAAAAATCAGAATCCTATATGACAACATTCAATGGATAGTATCACATTGATAAACTGATAGAAATGGAGGAGATTGTCCTCATGCATACTTGCTTACTGATTTTCAGGTGAAATTCCATAGCTCATATAGTATAAGCACACAGGTTATTTTTTCATTGTTATGGTATGACTAGTAGTGCATACCTTCCTCTGCAGAGCCTCACCGAGTTCAGGTGTGATAACATTAGAATGCAATGGCATCAAACACCTCCGCATCGGATGACATACAAAAGAATCACCCAGCTACACATTTGACCGACATGAGAGAGGTTGAACCTCGAGTGCATACAAAAAGCAGACTCAACCGGAAATACAACATTTAAATCATTCAAACATGTCTTTGTTGAGATCGAGATGAAGTGTTTTGGATCCTCACAATCATCAAAACTTCCTAAACACACTCCGGTTGGTCCATGAGCCTCTTCAACATTGGCACAAAAGATGGTCCTCACTGTTGCTAGTGCTTCCTTTGCAAAATATATCTTCTTCATTTTGATCGTCAACGGCATGGAATTTGAAGTTCCTCGGCCAAGTTAGCCGAGACTCAGATTAATCATGTGATAAAACGATTCCATGACAACAATAGGATTAGATGGGATGAGACTCATTAGCAAGTTCTTGAGCTCCTTGCCCCCGCTTGTTTCACGTAAAGGGCAAAAAATTTGTCCCGATTATGCAAAAGATCATTGATAAAGCTCATCAAATTTAAGTCCCAAAGTAAGCCTTGATCATCCTATAGACCAACCAGACACTGTCGTAGAAGCAGTACCAATTTACCTTGCTTGATAATCTTTCAAAATAATAATAATTTGACTGCGGAGTTAAGAATAGGCGATCTAGAATCATACATGAGAGACTAGCCAAAAATACTCTCCACATTTTTATTTATTTATCACCAACCAGAAATACTTGAACTTTGATTTTTATTTTAGCTCAGTTCTTTATACTTACTGGAATCCATACTTATCTAGAAGGTTCAAGAGGAAAATCAAGGGAACAAGAAGAAACCTGATAGGGTTCATCACAGAAAATCGAAATGTGTTTATCCCCAATGGGGTATCTGCCATTAGTCAAATTTGACACATAGAAGAACTCACAAAGGAACTCAAAATGGCCAAGGATTTTTCAAAGAAAATATGAATTTTGAACATAGGGAAAATGGATACTTGCCATAGTTTACAATATTGAGTACCGAGAAGATCATCGGCCTCTAGATGAAAAATTCAAATCCCAAGTTTACGAGAGGGAAACTGTTAATCACTAGGTGATTCTTGTCTAACTATGTTGATATTCATTCTTGCCTCACAAGTCGCTAATCTGTTTGCAGTCTAGAAAAGCTGCCAATGGAAGGATAGATGAAAAACATTGCTATAACGTATTCAATAGCAAGTATATATTGGCAAATCCAGAGTCTCCAAAATCAATCAAATAGATACCCGGTGCGGAGCAAATCATTCTTAAAAAATATAGCTTCAAGAAAAGTGTTACTCCATTCTCTCACGCTGGCCATTCAAGGATGGAGAATCTTACTAGATAACCAGTGCCTTCTATTGACATTAGGTCTATATTTTGATCTTGGCTGAAGCATCATGTCGCCTTCTATGACCAACTACCCTTGCTCCTTCAATTAGGTAATACTTTTGGCAATTTAGGGAAGTCGAAACTGTCATGGAAAACCTTCTTGTCAAAAGAAGATAGTGATGAAAAGTAGGTCATGAATATTAGAAGAAAAATGATAGTTTTGCTTATTTACCTCTGTCAAGGAAACATGACTCGTCTCACTTTGTTGTAAATACGGGTATAAGATTCATCACATCATTATCACCGTAGTATAATATTTCAACAGAGAGATCGAGATAGATCTCTTCATAATTTCCGTGACACATGTTCTAGATAATTTCAACAGCATTTCCAATGAGTTGCAACCTTGAACATCCAAAAGATCTAAATCCATCTTTTCAAGTCCCTGAAGCTGAGTAAGTTTCTCTCAGTCTTTAATTACTAGAGATTGTAACTTCTCACATCCCGTCAAACTTGGCAAAGTCTCCATTGTCATGCATCTTGTAATATCCAATTTTTCTAAGAACTACACACTGTCAAAACCCTAATTTTTGACCAGATTATTGCTCCTGATGGCCTGTAATTCCTCCAAACACCATGATTTTGGACAGAGAAGCCTTTTAATGGAATTGCAGTCATGTATAAATATGCCCTCCAAGAACTCCAAATCATCATGGGTCTGATTTCAACTAGGTTATCGCAATGCTTGGCGCATAATCATTTCAGATGGATTAATTGTGAAAAGGCCAATCTTTCAATCAAACTGCACTTTTTTTTTTTTTATCAAAACTCTTCCAAGTACTTGAATCTGTCGAGCTTAAGTAATATCAGCTTATCACACTCCTCAATACAGAATTTCAAGGGTCTTGAGGAAATCTCATGGATGTCTTCAACTAGATGGCATGCCTTAAAATGGAGTTTTTCGGGTGAATTAGGCTAGAAAGTGTGGCAACACGGGACTCGACAAGAGATCAACAGATATGTCAAGCTTGAAGGAAGCTCGGCAAAGAACCGGAGCTTGTCATAGCCCATTAGGCTAAGGCATTGGAGAGAAGAAACATTCCGAATGCTTTTACGCGGGGTAGATAGCGGCGCACAAGTGATATAGAGAATCTCAAGTGAAGACAAGTCACCGATTTCACTTGGAATTGCTTTTTCAGACAAGGCACGATAGGAGACTTATAGTGCGCAGATTTTTCAACACCTTCCAATAGCACTAGGAAGTTTTTCAATCCCAGGATCACTAATGTCCAAATGTTGCATATTCAGCAAATCTCAAATTAAGCTAGGATTTCTCTGAGTGACTCACAATGACAGGCACTCAATTTCTCCAGCTTCATCGGAGAACCGATAGACGTAGGACTCTCGTAATATCAGCAAAATCTAACATAAGTTCTTCTAATTTGTGATTCACCTCTTTTCGTTCTAACTCATGTAACAATCCGCTCTTGGTCCAGTCCGTTGCCACATTCTTCATCCAAGATCCCAAATTCTCTTGTGGCTACTAAGATTGCCATGCTCTCCCCAATTTCAACTTGGTGAACCAACCAAACACTGAGACACACGTTCTCCCATCCCGTTTTGATCTTATCTTCTTTGCTTTCCCCTCCTCCTCTGCAATAAACACACTAAGTTATAGCTACTACCAATAGCTTCCTTCCTTTCCAAACAACTCAAATAGCCATTTTCACGTGAACCACCGATTCTTTCTTTGTCATTTAACACCACATCCAAAGAGAAACCTCAAATCAAGACGGTGTCAGATAATCAATGCCACTAGCTTTTATTGCAGGAAGAACTCGAAAGAAGAATAGAAAAAACTCTTTTTTTCTACATCAATTCTCGTTCAAGAAATAGAGCCCACATAAACTCCATCCACACTAGAGACTCGAGACAAACTTTTGATAGAGAACCGCATAAAACAACTCTATACTTCACTTTATAACCAAAGTGCTTGATCGATCGACATAAGTGTACAAGAACAAATCCATAGAGAGAGAGAGAGAGAGAGAGAGAGAGAGAGAGAGAGAGAGAGAGACCTGGTTTTAGAGGTGGAAACGCTAAAAACAACCGTGGAGTTGCGACTCCGAGCGACATGAGTTCCATGCGTCCACCTAAGAGAATCTCGAAGGAGAAAGTAATGCTGCTCTTAAAGAACGAACTAGTCTCTGTACTTGATTTTAGGTATGAAAATGTACATGGCTGTGTCTCTTCTGCTTTTAGATTCATGCTTAAACAAATCAAGTTTGAGATTATACTGCCAAAGTGATTGCAAAATGCCTACATATGAATATTCCGACATAACCAGACCAGAGAGATGATTTTACACTAATGAATGCCATTCTTTTGTGTTCAAAATTCTTCCAAATGGGAAACTCCTGTCTTCTTGGAAAGCTGTTCATTGAAACTCTTGGCTGGAATTTACAGATTATTTTGATCTCTTGGCATTTGCTTTTTCTACAAAAAAAAATCCCTCCCAGTCACAAACGTAGCTTAAAGTGGACATCTAAATGGTAATCTTGTCAAGCAACTCTCATTTTAAGCTTGACTCCACATATAGAACCATCTACACATGCGGTCTTCCTCCAAGTGATTTATGATGCAGCCGTTGCTACCTCCAAGCGATTTATGATGCAGCCGTTGCTACCTCCAAGCGATTTGTGATGCAGCCTTTGCTAAAGAGTAGCACAATTTCAAAGCTTGCGAAGGACTAATACACCACATGAGAAGAGGTCGCCTTATATCAAGAATCCTTTGAAGAGTAATAACAACACAGAGCCAATGACAAACGCCAATAGCAAAAAACTCCAAAATGCCTTTCTATACTGACATAGCTCATTCTAGCCCGTATCTCCAACCCATGGTGTCTCGGGGACTTTCTCCAAGTTTCATCGAATGCAGCTTTAGTACGCACAAGGAAGATAGCACTAACTAATTATCAATAAATCCAAGATCGTAGCATCGAATTTACCCCATGAGAGATAAGGTACAAATGCGTAAATATCAATACCGAGTTGGACCACAATGAACAGAGACTTTATTAGATGGCCGATGAAAAAGAAACCAACAGGCATAAAAGGAGTAAGCAATTAGCAACACTTTTCCTTTTTGTGTTCGTGAACGAATTGAAATTAATAAAATTATTTGAAAGGATTAGTGCCTAAACTACGAACAGAAAAATTTATTTGCTCTTTGGGTTATATTGCAAGATCCAATTAGCAATATCAGCAGCAACACAGATTAGTTTGTGAGGAGGTTAATTTCAACTTTACAGATCCAATGCGCATACATGAAAACCGATCTTATCAAATCGAAACCTATATGACAACATTCAAAGGATATCATCACACAAATAAAGCGATAAAAATGGAGGAGCCTAGCAAAGTGCATACCTCCCTCTACAAAGCCTTATCAATTCGGGAGTGATACCATTAGAATGTAACCGCATCGACAACTCGCATTAGGGTAACATACAAAAAATCAGCAGCTTAGTATTTGATTAAAGGAGAGCTAGAACCCGATGAGCATACAAAAAGCATATTTAATTGAAAAAAAAAAATACATTTACAATCATTCGGGGGATGTGACGTCGAGATCGATCAAGTGTTTGAATATTCGAAGCATCAAAACTTCCTTGTAACACTCCAGTCAGCCCCAGAGCATCTTCAAGGTTGGCACGCAAGATGGTCCTCAGTTGTCGCGGTAGCTTCCTCTGCAAAATCCCTTTTCTTTATTTTGATCAGCCTCAGGTATGGAATTTGAAGTTCCTCAACACAGTTAGCCATGCCCACGAACTAATTAGCAGATTCTTGAGCTCCTCATCCTAGCTTGTTTCACAGACGGGCAAAAAATTGTCCAATAATGCAAAAGGTCATCGATGCAATTAATTGAACTGAAGTCCCAAAGTAAGCCTAGATCGTCGCATAGACCAACCAAACATGTCATAGAAGCAACACCAGTTTACCTTGCTTGATAATCCTTCAAAACAACAGTTCGGCTACTAATAATGTTAAGGTGGTCTACATTCATATATGACAGACTAGCCAAAACTACTTTTTTTTGTCACCAAACAGAAACACTTGAACCTTGAATTTTATTTTAGCTCAGTTCATCATATTCCGCGAAGTTATGCTCTTCTTAGAAGGTTAATGAGGGACATCAAGGGAACAGTAAGAAACTTGACAGGGGTTTCATGCATTATGGAAAATCGAAAGGCGTTTGTCCCAAACATGATATCTACCATTAGTCAAATCTGACATATAAAAGAACTTACAAAGTAACTCAAAATGGTTTTTCAAAGAAAATATGAACATTGGACATTGGGAAATTCTAGGCGTAGTATACAATAATGAGTAGCGAAGTTCATCGGCCTCTATGCCTTCTATTGACATTAGGGTCTCGCATTTTGATCTTGGCTAAAGCATCATGTCGCTTCTACAACCAACCGCCCCACTCCTTCAATTATGTAAGACTAGCAATTTAGGATAGTACGAGAACCTGTCATAGAAAACCTCCTTGTCAAAAAAAGTGATCAAAAGTAGGTCATGAATCTCAGACAAAAAATGATTGTTCACCGCTTATTTACCTCTATTCAGAAACATCACTCCATGAATCAAAAGACAGCTCTTGTTCATAATTTCTAAAGATGCGAGTTCCGAGATAAGTTCGGTGTTGCTTCCAAGGAGTCACAACCAGAAATATCCAAATCAACTAAATTCAACTTTTCAAGTCCCCGAAGCCGTGTAAGTTTCTTGCGTCTCGAACTCTTAGAGATCGTAACTTCACACATCCTATCAAATCGGCAAAGTCTCCATTGATTTGCATCTGTAAAATCCAACTCTACTACGAGATTCACATTCTCAAGACATTGAATTTCGACTAGATTGTCGCACCCAACAACCACTAATTTCTTCAAACACTCTGATTTTGGACAGAAAAGCCTTCTAATGGAATTGCAATCATATAAAAATATGACCTCCAAGGACTCCAAATTTATAAATCTCGAAATTTCAAATAGACTATCGCAATGCTCAATGCGTAATCGTCTCAGATGAATCAATTGTGAAAGGGTCAACTTATTGATGGAACTGCACTTTTTTATTGAAAGCTCTTCCAGGTGCATGTGTCCACTGAGCGAAAGTGATGTCAGCTTATCCCACTCCTCAAAACAGAGTTTCCATGTTATTGAGGAAAGCTCGCGGATGTCTTCAAGTAAATAGGGTACCTCAAGATTGAGTTCTTCTAGGTGGACGAAGTGAAGGAGCTGTGGCAGTCCAAGACTCTGACAAGTAACCGACAGACATGTTAAGCCCGAAGGAAGCTCTGGCAGCGACCGGAGCTCCTCACAGCCCCTTAGGTTAAGGCTTCGGAGAGAAGAAAGATTCCGGATGCTTTCTGGCAGGTCAGATACCGGTGTGAGATTGATAGTCTTGAGGGAATGCAAGTCACCGATTTCACTTGGAATTGCCCCTTTCAGACTACTGCAATGGGAGAGATCTAGAATCTGCAGATTTTTCAACCCTCCAATAGCACTGGGAAGCTTTTCGATCGCAGTATTATCCAAGACAAGATATTGCAAATTCTGTAAATCCCCAATTGTCCTGGGGATTTCTCTTAGTGACTCACACGAGGTGGCACTCAGTGTCTTCAATTTCCTCAAAGAACCAATAGACGAAGGAATTGCTGTAATACCAGAGCCATCTAAAAGAAGTTCTTCTAAATCTTTTAATCCACCCACCTCCTCTGGTAGCTCCTTGAGACCTCTACAGTAACGCAAGTCCAAGGTAACGAGGCTTGTGAGTTTGCCAATAGAAGGGTGGAGACGCTCCAATCCATTACAAAAGCTCAATCGAAGAATTTTCAACTGTGTGAAAGCTGAGAGGTCAGGAGTACATCTTAAATTAGGGCACCATCCAAGGCGGAGAACTTTAAGCCTTTTCGCCGCCTAATACAAAAGGAGAATAATCCGTCAAATGAGGAGTTGATTGGCTAAACAAAAAACAAACCTCAAGATCTCAGAGAGGATGTATTCTTTTCCCAGTCTTACCTTTATTAACGTCCATCCTTCCCAATACTCTGTGATTTCTTTCCCCCATAACTCCAGCACCGATAATTTTGGCAAATGCAAGTTGATCGTCGAAGGAGACGCTTCGTTTCCACGAACGCCCCACTCAAGCCATCTCACTTCAGAAAACTTGGAATCTCCGCTAGAAGCTGCCCCCAAAAAGTCGTGGAACCAGAGGCGTCTCTGCAAGTTTTTTCACTTTTTAGTTTTTGCCTTTTTTTAAATCTTGAATTTGCACGATTACCTTTTTATCCTTCCCCTGTACATGTATGGATATGTAAACTCACATTTATTTCTTCTTTTTTTTTTTACGACCTTTTGAAAGTTAAACAAATGACGCAAAGATAAAGAAAAAAATAATTATTGCTTTAAAACAACTGAGGCAAATGCACCTCAATGTTTTATCTCTTGCTTCTTCTTCTTTTTCAAAATTTTGTAGCACATGGATTTTCACTTTCATTTAAGAAGAAATACATAAAACTAGTTTACAACATATAAATGTTTACTTGTAAATTTTTAAATGACTTATGTATAATTTTAAAAGAATTTGTTAAAGAGTGTAAACGGGCCACCTGTAAGTAGCTAAGGAAGCACCCTATTTTCATTTCATTAGTTAAATGTAATAATGTGGAAGAGAAAAAAAGAATTTTTAATATATTCAGATATATAGAAAAGTTTACGTGGAGGGAAATTAAAAGAAATCAAATATGATATACATTATCAAAATAGATATAGAAAATTAAAAGAAATATCCTTATCTCTAGAAGATATCTAAATATCTTTAACGTCATTAACTATTTGCGTGGAGTATTTACTCATTTCTTTGACAATCGAAACGTTTTCTTTATCGGTAAAGTTTGTTTAAAAAGTGACGTGGTGACATTGGTCAGTAGTTTTGACCAGGATTGAAAAAAATAAGTCGCTTTCAGAATAACTAGAAAATGAACCGATTAACTAAAAAGTGCCGTGGTAACATTGTTTAATCATCATATGTTGGTTTCCATAAGAATAGCATCGTTTCTTCTTCCATCTTATAAATCAAAAAACATACTGTTTAACTTTCCTGCTAAAACAGATCATTTAATTAGTTGCAGACGGTGAAATAAATTTCCTTATGGCTTTATTTGACTTTTATAATAATACCTACATTTTCCCCCAAAAGTTTAATTGGTTAGAAATTCACTTTTATGGTTAGACACGTTTGTCGTTATATCTGCTTTAAATATTAACCAGTGAAATGCAATGGGTATAAATTCTCTTAAGTCTATTTGTCTGAAAAGTAGCTAAATTGTTGTAATCATATCCCACACTATCTTTAATAATTTTCGCTTGTATATCGATCTATACTATGTATTACATTAAAAAAATCTACTGTATGGAAAGAGGATTTCAAACCTCAAACTTTCATCAAAAGTTTCCACACAATTCGCATATATCTCACCAAAATGAACTAAAGAAATAGGATATAACAAAATAGGCATAATCATATTTGAAATAGTCAAGACAATTGAAAACTAGTCCCACAAGCATTTCAATTTCCAAAGTTAAATCAAAATCTCTCGAATTGTACAATCATTTCATTTTTTTTCGACACTATTTATCATCTTTCAGCATTTTTGTCCATTCAAAACAGAATTGACCTTTCTTTTTCATTGTTCCAAACACCTGTATGGTGTGGTTTTTTTGCTAATGCTAAGAAGTTATTGGATCAACAAAAGAGTGTGATATTAAATCATAGGAACGAACTATTTGAAATTATATCAAGAATATAAGGCTGCTTTGTTTGCCCAACATCCCTTGGTCAATTTCTAGGGTTAATTCCTTGCCGTTGATCAGCCATGAAACTGTAAAGCTTTTCAAATGGACAATATATAATAAAATGACATGAACATTGACAATTTAAGTTAAAGATAAAACATAGTTGAAAAAATTTGCTTCATGCTGAAAATCATATATAATGAATACAAGGTTATGGATATAATAATAAGCATGACATTTCCTCCGATTAGTCAAGTTTTCTTTTTTTATCTTAAAAATAGTCAAGTTAGTCTAGCGAATTCTGGCGCAAAAGAGGTAGTGCCCAAAAAATATAAATAATATAAAACAACTTATAGCAGATAGAGATGTTTGTTATAAGGAAATCCACTCTTTATTATACGCCTAACCTAATCCATGAAATAAGCAAGGTCAATGGGATAAAACCCTAAAAAACGGTAAGATTTGCCTGTATATATTTCTAAGGGATTTTTGCTATCTATTAAGAGGAGATAACAATGAAAAGAGATAGATATAAATAACTAGTTGAGGGACCGGTATCTTCAAAATCAAAACAGAGAAAAAAATATATCAAACATCCGATTTCTAAATCACAAGAGCACCACAATACATTTGGCCATACTAGAAAGCAAACATATGTGAAAAGTGTGAAATTTTTTTCCAATCTTATTGCTTTGAATTATTTATCGGTTATTATACTATCTCCTTCTTTTTTCTTAACCAGGAAATCTTCATTTATTTGATCTATGATGCTTATACTTCGTCTTCATTTCATAATTATAGTCCTTCTGATTATCAATATTTTCAAGACAATTGCATGCTTTAAGTAAATGAGATTTATAGTCTAAAATTGTATTTAAAGGATTTTGAATTGATTGCCAAACAAATTTTTACATATGTAATTTACATCGATGAAATTGAATCAATGATATAACTTTTTCATCCTTGAGATACTTATGATTTATTTAGTGTCACAATTAATCTACGATGTACATAAATGGATGTTTAAATAGATTTTTTTCCTAGAAAGTAAGAGCATCTTTTCAGGCTCAATGAAATATTAGAATAGATCGGATTAAATATATTAAATAAGAAGGAGAGAAAAAAAAATGAGTGCCATATTTTACCTCTGGATGTCTTACTACTCTTGGGACTCCCTCATAGTTGTCGTCCCATGATCCACTACATTTCTCAAGCGGTTGTCCTTGGCAAAAAATGCTCCTTCCAAAATCTCTCAATTGATCATGCACCTTAAATTCACCATAATCTCCAGTTTTAATTAAGCACCACAACTTCAACTCGTTAATACCTTCACTTGGATAAAACCCACAATCCTTCCACATGTACATGGCATATTCACTCGTTTTGCCAATAAAGAAACAAACAATATCGAGAAAAATCTGCTTATGTCCGTCTTCTAATGCATCAAAACTTATTTGCAATGTTTTTTGGACGTCTCCATGTGGTTGGTTTTTTAACTTATCCAGCACATCTTCCCATACTTCTCGATTCATTTTTTTATACAAATATGAACCTACAACCTCAACTGCCAAGGGAAGCCCACCCATGGTGGATACGATATCACCAGATATACCCTCAAAGTCCCTCGGAGAGTGGTCCATACAAAAGGCATGCCTATTAAACAAAAGCAAAGCATGCTCCTGATCCAATTCATTCAAATCATACTTGTCTACCTTGAATTCAGATTGATCAAGAATGGCTTTGTATCTGGTTGTAACAATAATAATACTTCCCGCCATGAACCAATTACATTCTCTAGCCAAAATATTTAATTGATCCTTCTTCTCTATATCATCCAAAAGAATGAGAACTTTTTTTCCTCTGAATCCAGATTTGATCCAACTAATTCCTTCATCAACATTCGAAGGTTCGATTTGCAGAATATCCTTAATTAGTTGCTTTTGTAAATGAGCAATATTATTGCGACAAGCTGTTTCTCGAATATCTGCAAGGAAGCTACGATGCACAAAGTCATTCGACAGCTGGTTATAGATTACCTTGGCAAGAGTCGTTTTTCCAATCCCACCCATGCCATATATTCCAATCATTCGAGCATCAGTGGTAGGAGTGTCTACCCATTTCATGATTCTATTCACATGATCATCAATTCCAACTAAGTGCTTAGTAACATCAAGCTGAAAATCTTGTCGCAACTTGCTCAGAACATTTTCGATAACTTTTTTCACTAATTCTCCTTCATGCCTGTCCAACAAAAAACTCATTGATAATTTCGTGATTATACTTAATCTCATCAAAAGGCACCGACAGACATGTGAAGAATGGATGGGACCAATTAACATGGGACCAATTAACATGCAAGATGTTTTGGTCTCACAAATAACAATGGGGGATGATGGCCAGCGCTCATTTCATTTTTTCTTCTCTCTTTTGCTAGATGGATCTTGTTGAAAGAAAATAAGGCCGTGCACTTGGCTCGTTAAGAGTCTTTAGAAGTGTAATGTTTGTTACAAGGCTTATAATTGCTGCTAGTTAAATCATAGGAGGCCAATTTTTTTTTAATTAAAGAAGTAGAGGAGAAAAGTAGGTTACTCCGCTCTAAGGCCAGGGCATCTCACATGCCAAAATTGAGGACTTATAGTTGATTTACAAATCGCTACCAATGGGGTCTACTGACAGTGGAAATCAAACCTAGACATGGTAAATGTGAAGTGTCCGGTCATTTCACCTAAGCCAACTTCCATTCGCATGAAGAGATCTATTTTATCCGGTGGCTTTGATAAAGCTTTGAAATACTAAGCATTCGAGTCCTTTCTAGCGTATTGTTTGGTGATTGACCCTATTGGCGGAGGAGGGGTAGTCATTTCTTTGATTTTTGCTCTGTTGGAGACAACCGCAATTCATCTGTTTCGCATGAACAAGAAAATTTATGGGATAATTACTAAAAAAGTCCTAAATTTATTATAATTATGTCTATTCAGTTTTAATTTTTTTATGGTTAATTTAATCCTAAACATTTTGAAAATATGCTAATACAATCTATCCAATCAATTTTGACATAGCGAATTTTGATAATTTTTTATTGTTTTTTCGAACTTTGTTTAATATGTTTATATTTTTTGTTTTGTTTTGTTTTTTTTTTTTTTTTTTTTTTCTCTCTACGGTCACCGGCCATAGATGAGGGCCGCCTCGTTGAGGGCCGACCTCGCCGTAATCGGGTCCTTCTAGTGGTCCTATAGAGAATCGCAAGGAGGGAGACCGAGAGTTTTTCCAATAAGAGAGGGCCGTCGTTGGGTCGACGAGGAGGTTCGTCGGCAGCCCGGAAACGTGCCGGCGAACTTCGACGGACGGCGCAGTGGGGCGGTGGAGGCGGCGGAGCGAGAGGAACCGTTACTTTGACGACGAATACGAGACAAAGAAGAGGGAGATGACGACGACGGCGACGAAGTGGTGTCCATTTTCGTCCCCCATTTTGGTAGGTGGAGTGGAGTCGAGGGCGAAGAAGGAAGTGAATCTGCGGAAGAAAAGGACAATGGCTCCCCCTCAACCACTTCGCTTGCGACATCCCCATTAATTCTGCAAATATAATCGTGTTCTCGAATGATTGCGTTCTGGATTCCCCGATTTCGATGTTCTTCCTTCTTTTTTAGGGTTATTAGTTTGTGTTGGCCTGACCTCTTTAGAAGGACCAGATTCCGGCGAGGTTGGCCCTTGACACTTGACAGGGAGGGCGAGCCTCACCAACCCTAGTCTGTGGCCTGTTGCCGGCCATCAAGGAGGCCGGCAGCCGGAGAGAAAGAAGGGATTTCTAGCTAAAATCAGCCGGGTAGACTATATTAGTAGATTATCAAAAGGTTTATGATTAAAATGGCTAAATAAAAAAGTCTAGAACTAAATTATCACAGTTATAATAGGTTTAATATTTTTTTTGGTAATTTCCCAAAAACTTACTTATCAAAAAAGAGAAGTTTAGGTGGAAGCAAAGTACCCGTTAGCAACTTTCCGAGACTCCCATCCCTGTAAATGACTCACGTCTCGAATGCTTGCCGCACTTTCTGGATGTCCTCCTCAGCAAAATACTTTTTACATGAACGAAAGGCCTTTCGAAAGTTTCCTTTTAGATTCCCCACATCCGATGGGTCCACTTCATAAAAGATGGGCAAAACTGTGTGTGATGGGCTCTTCGCACGATCCATGATATGAATAAGCTCGCGAAGGCACCATTTGCTTGAAACATAATTTTTGGATATGATGAGAATCGAAATCTTAGACCGAGCGATGGCATTGAGAATTTCCGGACCAAATTCCTCGCCAATTTGGATGCTCTTATCATCCTTGAACACAAAAACTGGTGCAATCCCTACCTTGACTAGACTGTGATAGAGGTGATCGGTGAATCCCTTGCGGGTATCTGACCCTCTAAAGCTCAAGAACACATCATAATGATCGTTACGTGTTCCTTCACGTATTCCTTCGAGTGTTGGAGAGATTTTCGAAGGTGTGGACGCTCTCTTCTTCTTGACAAGATAGAATGCAAGCATACTAAAAAGAATCGTCGCGGCAAGCACCGCGGGCATTATTAAAGGGTGCATCCCTTCGTTTGTTTCAGTGTAACTCCGCCCTTTGTCTATGGCTATCTGAGAGGGAAAGTTGGAGAGAAAGATGCTCTCCTGCTGCATAAAAAGGATTGATAATTAGTCTCTATGAAGTATGAACAAGTATGAACATGAAATCTTTTACCAAGCAAGAAAAGATAAACATGAAATTATTAATTAATTATTATTTGATTGACTAGGAGCAGTCGGTGATGCTTTCAATCCTTGCTTGATCTTCTTTTGGATATCATCCTCTAGTCAAGTCAATCTTGCTGGCTTCGGTCCCCTTACGTGTAAAGCGCACATTAATTTCTTAATTGGGCTATAGAATAATGGAATCTATGTACAAGCATATTGCATTCGTTCAAAATTATACGTAGTGGTTCAGTTGTTACTTGGTTATTGAAAATAAGATTTTGAAAAATCATTTTTTTTTGTCAAAGAATTTCGTAAATAATTTAAAAGCTGATAATTGAGTTGAGACAAAATTGACAATGTGGGGAAGGCGTGAAGAAAGGACCTAGCTAGTAATTATGAAAGTGATTTTAAATTTAATTTCGCCATAGATTTCTCCTCCTGCACAGCACAAAGCCTCCCTTCTCCTTGTTTATCTGCTCCTCTCGCCGACACATTCTCTCTTCCCCCTCTCTCCTTTCGTTTTTTTTTCTTTCTTTTCCTCTTTCTCCTTTCTTTTGCTCCTTTCTTTTCCTTTCTTTCTTTTCTTCTTTTCCTTTTTGACTCTAATGTACTTTTTTCTTCTTTTTCTCATCATTTCAAACTCCACTTCACCTAATATTACTACCTTTCCACCAAATCACTTTTCGCTTTTGACCGCATTTTACTGTTCACTTTGACTGTATGTTCCCACATGTAATTGATCGGAAGTGACCGAGTGAGTGTCAGGGATAGTGAATGAAAAGCTCTTATTCTATTAAATTATATTAGAGATTTAAAATTTCAGGATGTTACAGCAGATGCGGAAACAATTTATCAATGAGATAATTCTATCAAATAGATAAATTAATGAGATTAGAGAATAGAACAATATGTCTATAGATTTACAACAGTTCAACTTATATAAAATCTACATCCACTCTCTCAAACTAACAACCATCAGTATGGCGTTTTTTAATCGAAAGAATCAAATAAAGCTGAAACATATTGTAAACGCATGAGAGATCGAGGCAACTTAGAGATTTGAAGCTTCCTGAATTTCCACCTAGTCCATTGGCATCCTCTAAATCCTTTTTATATAAAACTAACCGTTGGAGAATAATTTTACCTGTAAAACATCCTTTCATAGGTTTTCTTTGGAGGGTGCCCTTTTTATTTGGAGGTCATAAATACGAAAACTATGTCTGGTAAAATTCCACAAAAATAATATTTTTATTCAGTTAATAGTAAATTTCTTTTGTCTATTTTCACTAAAATATGTAAATTGATCATAACTTTCCTTTGTACTTGGTAAAGTTTTGACACCCATGTCTCAGTAATTTTCCTTACTCATCATAACTTTTCTCAATCAAATGATAATTTGATCATGTTTGCATCTAACTTTCCTTTAATGTTCGGAAGTGATGATAAAAAATCGATTTTGCAATATAGATTTGACGGATCACCTTTTTTTCCCTTTTTAACCAAATAGTCCACGTCGAATGTAGGACTCATCCCTTAAAAGAGAGTTTTCACTTATGAAATTTCCATCATGATTAGCACGTTTTAGCCATAAGAAAGTTGTTTATTTTTTTCTGAGCAGTATAGTAGTGTTAATGTTATTTTTCCAACATTTTGCAAATCGTTCCATTGAAATATATAGATATATATATATACATAAAGGTAAAAATGCAACTAAGAAACTATATTAATTTGTCACTACTTTCTTTTGCTAATGCACAGCAACAGATAAAAGAAATTTGAGATACTTCTTGTAGATCTATAACTTTAGTACGACACGCAAGTCTTTTTTTGCAAAGGAGCCTTCACACATATTCCTTATCTACCGAGGTCAACAATGACTCAAACCAGAAGAACTTATTGGGGGGCAATATAGAGCTTAGACAAACTCCGGGTGTGAAAACGGAATTTTCAAAAAAATTGAAAAAATATGTCTCCAATCTCTCCCATTCTCCAGAATATATAAAAATAAATGGGAAAACATTAATCCTGCCGTCGCCCTAGGAAGATTTTTCGAGAAGAGCAATTCGAGCGTGCGCTCGGAGAGAGACTAGCAATAATTGATTCTGACTTGTGCATCATGGATTGAATCGCTCGAATAGGCTGGACATCCATGGAGGATCGGGGCCTTTATGTAGAGAAAGTTCGGTTACTGAGCTTGGCGCCTAATTTCGGCTACAACGAGCAGTCCGCCAACAGGTGATTGGACAGTCTTGTTTTGCTCCACAGTATCCAAATCATTATTTTGTCGCAAATTTTTTGTGTCATTTTCCGGAAATTACGAAAATTGCCAATGTAATGGAAAATGGTTTTACGGACATCCAAAAATTCTCTAGTTGATATGATCTGTTCAGATAAATTTTTGTTGTTGACAATTCTGATTCGTAGCCTTTGAAAGGTTTTGTGCAATTATTGAAGATAATAGACCAGCACCATTGATATTTGGAAAAACTCAGTTTTTAAATGTTTTTAAGAAAAAAAGAATTATTTCCGCAAAAATAGAGTATTTTGGATGTTTCAGGCTTTAAGTAAGTTTGGCTCGCACCCAAAAAAAAAAAAAAAGAGAGGTAATTTTGGACAATCAGAGTGCATATAGGGCAGTGGACCCAAAATCGGGTCTAGAAGGGTAATTTCAGTACTTTAATCGAGCGGGTTTTTTGTCCCGAGGGAATTTCACATGTATTATTCTGTTGCCCTAGAGGATGTTAGGTGATGAGCAATAACCGAATGTATTTTTGTCCTATCAATTGTAATAGACCGGAGAATGAAGGTCGGACTTACCTCGAGGAGGAGATATTCAGAGATGAGATAACTGTGATGGGTTTCAGTGTTTGAGAAGAAGTCGGCTTGAAGCAGTCCAAGTCCCAAACGTTAGTGCAGTCCCGAGGATCACCTTCACGCCTCAACCTGGACTGACTTGGTTTGTCAATAGACGCTAAATCTCAAAAGACGCTGAGGTAAATTTGCAGATCACCTCAGGTCAGAACGTCACGAGAAAGGACGAGTAGTGGCTACGAAGAAATCACCAACAACAGATGGCGAACTTACTCTCTCGATAAAATCGCAGCTCTTCTCCGGTATATCTGGAGATCCCAGAAACGGCCCTCGTGTTCCGAGCGAAGACCCCCCCACCAAACCCAGGAACCCTAATCGCCTCGGCAGAGTCCACGATCAGAAATTATAGCAAGCGGAACACTAAAAAGTTTGAAACTCGACACGATTCGAGTTGATTTTACCTGCTGATTGGTGCCCGCCAAAAAACCAGTCCTTTGAAGCCGGTGGTTCGGAAGGAGCGACTGCAGGTGCTCTTCGCGACGGCCTCGGGTGTACTGCTCGGTGGATTCGCGAGAAAGAAGATCGCTGCTTCCTCCGCCGATTCAAGTTGAAGCTCTCGCTCTGGTCGTAGAGGCTTCGATGTGCTTCATCAGATCTGGAAGTAAGAGAGAACTTGTACCTGGGGAGTCGGACGACACGGTTCTGTGTTGACTTTCTGCTGTGGGAACATGATCACATGTCATGGTTAGGTGGAGGCACGTGTCTTGGACGCCCAAGCAAAAGTTGGCTAAATTTCAAAAGAGTATCGGTGGCCCACCGAGGAACAGCGGTGAATCAAATAGCTGCTGATTGGCAGATGAAGGGCGAGGGCTCGCTGCCCTCACGCACGGCAAGCAGGAGCCGAGAGCCCTCTACGGTCAGGCTGCCAGTTCTCACTCGTCACTAGTCATGTTATGTAAGATGCTCACTATTCAAATTAATAAATTTCAATCAAAATTATCGAAATAGATTATATTGGGAAATTATTAATAAGTTGAAGATTAAACAAGTTGAATTAAAAAAATTATAATTGAATTGGTACAAATACAATAAATTTAGAACTTTTTTGATAATTTTTCCTCATTTAATCATATGAAAACCACACAAAATGATAAGTTTCTCTAATCCAATCCACATATGTCTTCCTAGAAATTTCCTGCACGTTAAATTATTTTAGCATGAAAGGTCACCTTCCTCCCATGAAGCTCACGACGGGTTCTAGAAATTTCCTCCCATGTCTTCTTTTGATTTTAACATTTTTGGCCAAGACCCCAAAACAATTCCTTCCTCGAAATTGCCAAGACTTCTTTTGATTCTAACCATTTTGACCAAGAACCCAAAACAATTCCTTCCTCGAAATTGACAAGATGACCAGAGACTTTCCTTGTTAGTTCTTTGTGTTATTGGATCCGTTGGCCAAGCAAATCATAGTGAAAATTAACTTTTTGAAGATGGGTGATACTTTGTGCTTTATCCTCACCTTTTGACAATGGCTCCGCTTTGCCACTCAAATTATTGATTGATTGGCACCCCTATTACTGATTGATGTAGCAATTAGATTGTAATTGGACCGCGTGGCCACTCAAATCAAATTGAAAATGGGCGACACTTTTTGCTTTATCCTCGCCTTTTGCTTTTCTTGCCCCATTAATTGAAAGAGTACATACTTTTATGGTGAAGTCAATGTGTTCACAATGGAAATTAGTTTTCACAAGATGCTATTTCAAAAGAGCCCCACAATCATCTACTTTAATTGGCAACTTCTGCAAGGTGTTCACATTGGAAATTACTTCTCCTCTTACCTCAAAAGATGAGCCAATGTGCTTGGGATACACACAATCCCACCATGGATTTACATGTCCTTGTTGAAAAAATTCACTACTTTAACCGATTAACTCTCCGCTTTTGTTAGTTCTCTATGTAATGGGTTCGCATAACCGCATAAATCAAAGTGAAGATGGACAACATTTTGCTTTCCCTTCCCATTGAAATGAAAGCCTCTCACTGCTAGAGGCATTAAAATGGTAAAAAAATTACATTTTAACTCATATTTAGTGACTCGGATCATATATGGATTAGCTAAAATTTAAAAAATATGCTTTTATGAATTCAAAGTATTTAATTTAATATATATTAATGAGTCTGAATCATGTCTATATGCAAAAAAAAAAAAAAAAAATCATGTCTATTTGCAATTCATGTTAATCAACGATGAAAAAATAAAATTGATTTTTCCATTTGCTTTCACGGAACTCCTTCTTAGTTGGCCTCATGCTCGAGTGTGGTAACCCTAGCACATGGAGCCCATTGTATGTGGTGTGACAACTACATGAGCTTTTTCTTTACTTGCCTATTGCTTTGACCAACAATTGAGTGGTACATCGTTCGTTCCCTACTTGTTACAAACTTTTAAATCTAGTGGAACTCAAGAGGAACTTATATGGATCCTATCTTTTTTAGTTTTCCAAACATGATCTTTGTCATGATATCAATGAGCTTCACGTCCAGATGACAACATCAATTTGAGGCAATTCAACCAAACCTCCTCCATACAATTGTCACATGAAATACTGTTTATTCTACCACATCGTTTCTCTCTCTTTCTCTTCGCCAACCCCCCTCCCCTTCCCTACCACTACCATTTAATGTCACCATCCCATAATCACTCCCCTAACCAACACCAATGATGCCTTCCACAACTTATCCCCTATCTCTATTCCCTCCCCCGCAATCTCTCTCTCTCTCTCTCTCTCTCTCTCTCTCTCTCTCTCCCCCCCCCCCACACACACACACCCTTTGTCATGGCTCGACTCAAAAATAGAGGCATCTTGCTGTAATGACACTTGACTAGATCTAGCGTCGCATTTGAGTCATTCTGGCATGCATCGAGCTATATGCGACATCATATCTCAATTAGATCTAATGTTGAGCCCAACACCGTAGTGGGCCATCATCGAGAATATATATCTCAAGAACAAATATGTTGTTGTAGCAATCAAGCACGACGCCAAATTGGGTCGATAGGATGTTACTCCGTACATAGCATGCTCATGTCAGTATTTGCATTTTGCAAAAGAAATCTTTATCAAGAAAAAGACTTTTTCGAAGATTATATATCAATTTTTCTATGAACTGAGTTAATTACCTTTTAAAAAATTCTCTGGTGAGGGAAAGCAAGTCTAAGTCTTCCGCCATCTTGCTTGCTTAGTCGCAAAGAAAGTGATAAGGCAAAAGTCGACAAGACCTACTCAAAAGAAAGGGGGAAAAAGGAAGGGTGAGAAAAAGTAAGTTAAAGTCTTCCACCATCTTGCTTGCAGCTGCAAAGAAAGGGATAAGATAAAAGCTGGCAAAACCTAGGGGGAAGATTCTAGCAATTACAAGCAAGTCAAAGTCTTCTACCATCTCGCTTGCTTGGTTGCATCAAGAGAGGAGAGGCCATTATTTATCTTGAAAATATTGTATAAACTTAATAAATAAATTATGCGGCTGAAAATTATAAGATAATAATTGTACCAAAATTTGCATTTTACGATTGGGTTTCTTATGGAGTTTGCATGGTTTCTCTTAAGTATTTTAATAAAATCTAGATGTCCGACAATGCTTCGCAAATATGTTATACATCAAACTCTTCAATTTGCCTTTTGACTCTAAGTAACTCATATTGTTCTGATAGCATACATGGTAATGTTATTCTTCTATAATTATACTCTTTTTCCTTTAAATTGACAAGAGTGAGCCAATATAAGTCACAATCCATAGATGTGAATGAAGGAATATGCAATAGGTGTGATCCTAATGTTAGTTTATCATCAAGTGTTTGAGGACGGCTGAAATTTACATTTGAAAGCTATATGTTACTTGAAAATATAAATCAGCACAGCCAAAAGTAGTTACTTCATTAAGTTGGTCAAATTATCATCTTTATTTAAATTCATAAAAATAATTTTCTTCTCTCCTGCTTGCTTTGCTTATGTTGATCGTGAATTTCTTTTTTTTTTCTCGTTTTTTTTTATAAGATTTACATTACATCCAAATTTTTCTGGTCTAGATACAATTCAGCACATATATCAGATTTACAGAGTAATTGCTCCATATCATGAGAATGCTATTAAAAGGAGTAACATGTAAAACTAGTGAGATTTATGCCTTTTGCTAAGAACATACTCGTTGTTTTTTGGCTTAATAGATAATGGACAATTATGATGATATGAAAAATCTGATTTTTGGTGGCTCTTATTAGTCATAAACCCCAGGAATCAAAGGTATTTGGGCACTCTCATGGCTTCATTTGTTTCACATAAAATGTTGTGGTTCTGGAAAATATTTTTTAGAAAACCATTTTTTAAGAAAATAACAATATTTTCCGGTGTTCACTTGAAACATGAGAATGAACTAAAAAAAATATTTTTTGCTATTCAGTGTGTAAAATTCGATTTGATTTCTTTTTGTGCACTCGTTTTAATAATTTTTTTATTTAAAAAAATCAAAATTTTGATTATTTTATTTTTAAATTTTCTTTCTGCTTTTTTTCTTTTACTTTTTCTTTTCTATTTTTATCTTTTTTTTTCTTTTCCTCCTTCTGGTCAATCGCCAACCACGGGATGGGTATGAAAAGAAGGAAAATAAAAATAAAGGAAAAAAAGAAAAAAGAAAAAATGATTAAAATTTTTCAAATTTTTTAAAAAAGAAAAAAAAAAGAAGAGGAGGCTAGCAATGGTGTGAGATAAGATAGAGTAAGTCAGGAAAATGTTTTCCCCTATTTTAGAAAACTTTTTGCTACTAATGCAAAATGTTTTTCTCAACTAGTTCATTTTCTATTAAACAAACTTTGAAAAATCCGAAAAACTTTTCCTAGAAATTGTTTTTCATAAATGAATGAAGCCCAAGTGTCTTCTAGATAATAGTAGGATAAATGGAACACCATTGGATCTTTGACTCTTCCCTCTTTCATCCGATACTAATGCATATCCTCATCATGATTTGGACTATACAGTGTCATTGTTGTTCTTGTGTCCATGTTGGGTACATTCCTCTGGAGTTGATTCTTGTAAAAACTAATTTTACCCTACGGTAATTATTTATAAATTTCACGCAAACAAGTTGGATCTATTTGACTTCCAAAAGTTGGCTAGTAATGAATATAGACTTCGAAGGTGCCGTATATGTCAGTGGAATGAGTAAGTCACAAGTTCCACCATTTCACTTTCTCGAGGTTATTTTCACCAACTCTATTAATGTGCTTGGTGTAGTCTATTCCCAATTACATCTCCAATTAACTGGTAGACAATGAAAATGCATACCTAGCAGGCTGTGGGGTGTTCTTCGAAGCAAAGACCATAGAGGTTTGTGGGCACTACTTATGAGGCTGCATTCTTTCTCTGCGGATGGATTGTATTATGTCGACCGACATATGCCACATGCATATTTGAGAGCCAACTCATCGTTATCACCAATATGTGCTCTAGTTGGAGCTCCTGACTCAGTCCCAAAGATTTGTAATATGGAACAAGAAGCATTGTGAGCCGCTCCAACTTGAACCTTGAAGCCAAGGCAATGGCTACCAAAATAAATAAATAAATAAGAACGAGACGTTATTGTAATGTTTGAGGAATTTTGCCTTTATGGCCACTGCTATTTCATTGAAAAAGGTATCACCCTTCTTGTTCACGAATTCAATTGACATTAGGTGTTAAAATGGAATGACTCAATTGCTTGACCGTTAATCCAAATCTTTGGGTCTTAGTGTCAATAAATTCTTCATTTTTCATGTCATTTGCAAGTTCATTCTCTCATTCCAAGGTACAAGACGTGTATCAATGGAACAAATCCCCCATGGTGTAAAACAAGAGCTTGAATTATCATATCAGAAAAGCGGAATGTGATTGTTTCAAGCATGTTTATGCTATTAGTCAAATTTGATGCATAATAAATTAGTCAAAATTTCTTTAAGGCAAGGAACCCCCTAAAAAAAAAATACTAAATCTGGGCAAAATAAGAAAGCTTCGGGCGGAGTAAGCATTATACTTGTAAATTAGCACAAGAACGAAAGCAGCGAAATGGAAGATGAAATCCCAAAACTACCCATATGGAATCTGCAAATCTATATAAAGCTACGACACACCATTTTGATTTGAACAAATTCTCCATATTCTTTGCAACTCAAAGCCACCTAAGGATTGGCAAGGATCAATCTAATGATCAACAATGACCAAATTTGAAAGGAAAACAGACCGGATCGTGTCTAATTGATCGTGATTTTTCTTTGATATCGGTCATTTTCCTCACTAATAGTAATCTCACAATGAAATATCATCTCATAACTTTTTTAACACGACGTAATTTCCTTTCTGCAGTTGTAAGCTCTATAGGTCCTATAGTTTGTAATATTCCATTAAAAATTGTAATCTACCTAAATTTATAGTAAATTTCTTTTCTTATTATTAGTAAATTGTCTAATGGATCTTAACTTTCGTTCGGCATACATAATCATCCTCACTAATAGTAATTTTTTGTAAAATATCCTTTTGTAATTTTTCTTATGGAGGATGTAATTTTTGTTTGGATGTCATAAATCTTTGGAGTTTGTGCTTTGTAAAATTTCATAAAAATAGTAATTTATTTGGTTAATGGTATTTTTTTTATGTTTAATGAAATATCTAAGTTGATAGTAACTTTCTCTACACTTTGTAATGTTTTGAGACTTATATGTTGATTACTCATCTTAGTTTTTCTTTTATCAAATGAAAGTTTATTCACCTTTGCATTCGTAACTTTTCTTTAACGTCTACGAATTCAAATTATGACCAAAAGTCAATTTTACAAAACAGATTTGATTAACTAGTTTTTTCCCTTTCTTATCTAGTGGTCCACGTTGAATGTGGGACCGGTCCCGTAAAATGTGAGCTTCGACTTATGGAATTTCCATCACAATCAGGACGTTTTGAGCACAACAAAATAGTGTTTTCTTTTTTGCCAAACACTAAAGTAGTGTTAGAAACCTATCTTTCCAAATTATTTGAAGTTCGTTCTACTAAAGTATTACTTTATTAATTTTTCCTTTTGCTGATACACAGCAACAGATAAAAAGAAAATTTCAGATGACTTCTCAGTTCTCATGGTCTTATGGATGCAAAGAGGTTCACCCCCCGTTACCTTCTACCGAATTCAAGAATGACTTGAGCCCAGGAAAGAGGCTCTTTTGGAGAGAAGGAGAAGGCGCGCGGGGGCGGGGGCGAAGATAGAATTTCAACAAACTTTGGGCGCGAAAACGGAATTGGCTCTAATCTCTCCCATTCGCCAGCAGTCCTGCCATAGTCGGCAAGGTTTTTCGAACAAGAGCAATTCTGCTATAGGTTGAAATCTCATTCCTGGCTCGTGCATGATCGATCGATCGATCGCTCGAATCGCTCCGAACAGATTGAGATTCCATGGAGGATAGGGGCTTGGAGGAGGTGGAGAAAGCTCGGTCGCTGTGCTTGGCTCTCGAGTTCGGCTTCGACGAGCAACCCGCGCCAAGTGCTTGGACCGTCTCGTTTCCTCTCGTGGTACCTCGAATCATCATTACCTCGTGCCGCCCATTTTTTATGCCGATTAGCGTTTGCGAGGTTGCGTTGGTCCTTCTCGTAGTCCGCTTTAGGTTTGAATAGATCGGAGATGGTTCAACGAAGTAGTCTTGCCGACGAGCGAAATGTCTCTTATCGTTCAGCTTGATGTGTTTAGGTTGCTTTGGATGGTGGCTTTTCTTGGTTATTAGCCGAATTGCGTGGTATCTCGTCATTAGGTAATGACGTAATTCATTGTGTTGCGGGAATGATTTGTGAATTGATCGATTGTGCATTCCTAAATAAAGAGATTAATTGTGGTTACGTTGTCATTTTGACGATGGCCATGGAATATTCTACGTTTTGGATTTGAATGGACCGGAGCTGGTTATTCCTATCCTTAGTTCTCTGTGGGTTTTGCAGAGTAGTCTTCTTGACTAGTGAAATGTCTAATTTGTTTCTGAACTAACCGCAAATTACATATTGTGTAGATTGTATTTATTTGATCCTTTTTTTTTTTTTTTGTCATGGAACTTGCAAAATCATCTCTCTTTTTTTGGTTTTCTTAGGGCGACAAAGTCCAGAGCTTATCACTGTGGAGCACTGTGGCGAACTGTGGCAATGACTTTCTAGCAGAACTTGCCGAAACTATGCAAGACATTGAGGATTGGGATGATTTGCAAGTTGCGGAATCGAAGCTTGTGGAGTTTTGACCGATATGTTTGGCCAAGATAACCCTAATGACGGCGAATGCAATGTTGTGACGATGTTAATATTATGTAGGATTCTCCACAACCTAAAAAAAAGAAAAAAGAATCAAACATTTCTTGAGGTGGATTCCTATGCTGAAAGTGAAGATGAAGATGATATATTATATTTGGCAATACTCTGAGCAATTCGTCCACTCAACTTTTGGCCAAACAATCTTTAAAATCCATTGTATGCTTCTGAAAACTGTGAAGTTGTCTCACTCCTTCTGCCCCCACCAGTTTGAAGGGATTAACAAAAAGAAAGAAAAGCATGATGGCTTGGCATGTTTTTTCCCATGCCCAAAACTAATTTGGTTGATAGTTGTTAAGTTTGTGGCTTAAGTTTTTGATTCATGGACCTGGATTTGATCAGTCCTTCTCAGAAAACTCTTGGGAAACGCTTTCCACTTGTCTCATTCATTTTTGACTGACTCTTGCAATTGGGGTTTTGGTTAGTGATAAATTGATTTATTTCTTATTGTAATTCTCTCTGGGTCACTGTTAAACTACTCCTCCAGTTGATGTAGATGAAACTGCCTGTCCCCTTAAATTAGTGTGTCACTGTTCTTTGCTCTTAAAATTATGTCTTTCCTTGATCATTTCCAATTTGCTTGCAATTCTGCTCAGCAAAAACCCTTACACAGTGTACCTGTATAAAAGCATTTAGTAAATTGCTAATGAGGGCTCTCATCCAATCAAATGCATACTAGACACTCCTAACTTGCTAGTTACTTCCACAGTCTAGAAGATCTAAAATGACTTATATAAGAACTGCTCGGTCAATAAAAACGGTTCATTCTTGTTTTGGATATGTAACAATAGCTATATTTCTCAAATAATTTGAGAGTGCGGTACATCAGTGTTGAACTTAGCATCCAGCGTCTTTGATAGGTGTGTTTTGCAAAATGGATGCTTGGGATTTCTTGGTGCACAATTTTCATTTTCCATCACCACGTGTCAGAAACTATTTATGGTCTTTGAAGAGGCTTATTTGTGTTGAAGCACCGTAAGAGCACGGTCACTCATGGTTCGATATCATCAGTTTCAAATAAAAGACATCGCTCTTGGATTTCGACATGCAAACAAGGAACTCTGAGTTATGAGGAATTGCAAGCCTTGGATGAGATAGAATTGGCAAATGTTGTAATATTCGGAAACAAGGCATTTCGACCAATGCAGCATTAGGCTTGCAAAGCTTCTGTAGCCGAGCAAGATTGCTTCATTCTCATGCCCACTGGAGGTGGTAAAAGTTTATGTTACCAGGTTAGTGAAAGTTAACATTATTTCATTTGTGTAATGATTGAATGTAGGAGTATGCGTGGAGACAATGTTTAGAGCACAAGCCCTGTGCACTTTGGTGAATGGTTCCACCAATTATATACTAGACGGGTAGACCTATTTATTGAAATTTAAGCTATAAAATGATCCTGCAATCTGCTTTGTTAGAACCATTGAGAAGTTTGGGCTGAAATACAGGATATTCTTGTTCTGCCTTCCCCCATCTCTGTCCATTCTGTAATTTCTAGAACTTGAGGTTTGTGCTATGCTTCTAGGACCTTCTAACTACTTACTGGAAAATTTATCTTGTTTTTGCATGTAAGTGTTGTCATTAGTCATATTTCAGGTCCAATTCAAAAGGGTTATTAAGTCAGAGGAATAAGTTTTCAAAATACTTGCACCAAATACAGATTGTAGATGTCTATATTTCCTATGTAGGTATGTGCTATGTCATCATCTCAACTAAAGGTGATCATTTCCATATTTGGTTTGAAATGGATGTCCTTTCATACGAGATGGATCTTGGGAGCATGCAAAATATTGGGTCCACTGAATCACGAAGGAAGATATTAACCTGAATTTATTAAGTTGAATTATCCTGAAATGTTTTCTGTTTGGTCTTGAAGTAGTTCATATATGTTTCTAGCTGAAGTAATTATGAGACAAACAGTGATGACTAGTGCTTTCTGATCAGCTGAAGGTGAACAAAAGAGTTATTCCCTCATCCCTTCATTTGCTCTTTTGGTGTTTTTACCCTTCATTTCAGCTGCCAGCAACTCTTAAACCAGGTGTCACAGTTGTTATATGTCACGCCCCAATCCTCGGGCACGCACACATCCTTTTCTATTGGTCGATTTTATAATGCAATATCCCAGGACTATGTATCGCCGACCCTTTCAATTATTAAGCACATGCGGAAGCAGTTATAAATCCCCAGACAATAAAACAATGGGATAGAAAAGCAGGCTATATTTTTCATATTGAAATTTACAACCAAACCTTTATACATGGCATTAGACAGAGCACTTCACAAACTATTCACAACTTCATAATCTCACTCTATCTATGCATATATAAAGGGTTCACAAAGAGATGGGATTTCAATCCTCATCTAAGTCATACTCGGGATCATCCCGATCCTCCTCTGACTCCTCTTCACTCAGATCATTCTCTTCCTCAGTTTCACCTTAGGGTTCTCCTTCTCTGATTTCTCCTCATCAGCTTCTCATCTGGGTCCTGAAATGTTTTCCCCAAACTGGGATGAGACTACGTCTCAGCGAGTTCTACCCCACTAAGCCCGATTAGTAAACCATTATACTAAAGGCTGCCTAAACACGTATAGGTCAAAAGACATACCTTAGCATCAGATCCCACCTGCAAGTCGGTACAATTCACAATAGGCACTCAAGCAATCATATCACCGATCGAAGCATCGATCAAATCGACCTAGTCGATTACAAGCCAATAAGACCACTTTCGGTCATTTCCATTCAGTCAATCAATTCACAACATCAAATCAAGACAATGATTAATCACACTGAATCACACTCAAATCTAATCATCGATCAATCGACCTAGTCGATTACAAGTCAGTCGAACCATTTCTAGGTCATTCACTCCATCCCACATAACCTCCAATAGTACACTTAATCACAGAGCTCCATCAATGCTCTCGGGCGTCATTTTCGCCAAGGTGACTTAAGTAACAGACGGTCTACGTGCGTTCTTTAAGGCGCCGTTTTCGCACAGTGATATTCCTCATCACCGAACCACACCCGTCATAGGTCACAAATCAACGACGGTCTCACGTGCGTTCTTTAAGGCGCCGTTTTCGCACGCTGATGTCTTTCATCACCGAACCACGCACATCACGATTCATAGGTAGTCTACGTGCGTTCTTTAAGGCGCCGTTTTTTAAAGTGATGTCCTTCATCACCGAACCACACCTACCATAAGTCATAGACAGTCACGTGCGTTCTTTAAGGCGCCGTTTTTCACACTGATGATGTACTTTATCACCGAACCACGCCATGCCTATACTTCATACTTGATCGGTCTCGGCCAATAGAATTCTCGATTAGCTTTCATCGCTCTCTCCACTTACAGCTCAACAAGGCATTACAATTGCTAACTAGCCATACTCGGCCATCTACCAACCAATAATTCAATTTCAATCAATTTAGGGTAAATCCCTAAAATATCACAATTTATTTAATTTCATACAACGTAGGGCTCAAACAAATAAACGGACCACGCCACGACGATCAGCACGAGATTTCGGTCCTCGGCCATCAAAGTCTTAATTTCCGAAAAATAATTAATTAATTAATTAATTTCGAAAATTAATTAATAAATATTAAAAATTCAATTTAGCACAAAATAGAGCCCGATTACATAAACAGACTTCACCACGATCATCAGCATAAAATTCCGATTCCAGACCATCTCAGTTGAATTTTCGGGAAATAAATAATTAATTAATTAATTTCGAAAATTAAATAATTAATATTAAAAATTCAATTTAGCTCAAAATAAAGCCCGATTAGATAAACGGACTTCACCACAATCATCCACATAATATTCTGGTTTTGGACCATCTCCTTGAATTTTCGGAAAATAAATAATTATTTAATTTAATTCCGAAAATTAATATTTAAATGCCAAAAATCTCACTTAGGCCCGAATCGCCAAATTGAAGCCCGATTAGGGGTCGGAAAATTCCCGAGATGCTTCCAATAATTAGTAGACCACGTCTACTTGCTAATTACACAATCAATTTATCTAAATCGCATCACAATTGACTAATAATTGCTAATTTATTCTAATCTAACAACCTAAACATAATTAATTAAAACTAAACCAACCTTAAGCATAATTAGCCAACTAATCCGAGATTAGTGAGATTACTCACCAAATCGCGCGCAAATCGGATCAATCCGACGGCGGCGACGCGAGGAACGATTGTTCCCAAAGCACGGCTCGGGTTCGGGGCCGGGAAACGGCCCAAAACGAGCTCGAACCAGCTGGATACCCACTCGGCGGGGTGGCTGGAATGGCTGGAAAAACACCCAAAACAGCAACCTACAACCACAGCAAGGGCGGCAAGGCGCGGGGGAAGGCCGGTGGAGGTCCGGCGAGCTCAAACGGCGGCCGGAGGTGGCCGGACGGAGCTGGAACAGGGGCGAATAGCGGCTGGTTCGCGCGGAGGGAAGAACGGCAGCGAGCGACGGACGGCGGGACGGCGGCAGGCGCGCGGGCGCGGCGCGGGTGCGGGCAGCGGTGCGGCGGTGCGACGGCGGGCTGCTCTTGCGCGGCTTCTCCTTCTGCTCCTGGTTCGGTTCGCCAAAAAAATGAAGAACGAAGAAGGAGAAGAAGAAGATAACGTGGGGGAGGAGGCAAGAAGAGAGAGAACTTTGACCGGTCAAAAAGAGAAATAAAATAAAGCAAAGTGAGGTGGAAGACAGCAAAGGGCGGTCGGTGGAGAGGGCTTTCGCACGAGGGGGCAGGGGAGAGAGAGAAGAGAGAGAAAAGAAAGAGAGAAAAGGGATAGAGAGAAAAGAAATCTAAAAATCATATTTTTCTTATTTTTTTTTTTTCCCTTTCTAATTTCTTCCGGTCTTCGATTTTTCCTCCGATAATTTTTTTCTTGAAATTTCGGACTCGTCGATAATTTGACGGACGATGAGACGAGGTCCAAAAATTTGAATTGTGACACGCTCGAATTTTCGATTCCCGAAACCAAATCAAATTCCATGATTAAAATCGACCGGACGTGATTTAGTCCAATCCAACCAATTAGGTAGCTTTTAGGGATTTTACTGCGGATATATCCCTTAACGGCTTCACCTAATAAATTAGTTAACTCGTGAGTGATCAGCTCAGAGAAAAAGGACCATAGGCACGCCGACGATATGCACATTTCATTGTATCGAAATGAGATCAAATTTCAGGATGTCACATTATATCTCCCTTGCTATCTCTTATCCAGGATCCAATAATTGCTCTAACCCCCAAGTACGGAATACCATCAACTTTCTTGAAATCTCAGCAAACTGCTGCCCAGGCAGCAGCTGTCCTCCAAGAACTAAGGCAAGGTTTAGCTCTCTCTCTCTCTCTCTCTCTCTCTCTCTCTCTCTCTCTCTCTCTCTCTCTGTTCCTACTGAAGCATATCCTACTCTACAATCTTTATCCCGCCATAAAATGGTTTGCTCCATATGTTGCAAAGGATGTACATTTTTTATGTAGTTAATGAAAAGATGCATGCCTAAGATGTTTCCCTTAAAAATAAATTTTAGCATCTTAGCCTTCGGAGAGAAGTATATCATACCATACAATCATTGTCCCGCCATAAAATGTTGGGCTATGCTCCATATGTTGCAATGGGATTTCTACTGGACTTCTAAAACTTTTTTTTTTGGCTTAGTTTCGGTATTGTCAAGTCATTAATCTTCACTGCTTTACCTGCCTTTTCAGGAAAGATAAACCGTTGTGCAAGCTATTGTATGTAACTCCTGAAAGGATTGTGGGAAACCCATCATTTCTCAAGATATTGAAATGCTTGCATAAAAAGGTACTATTTCTGATACACTAACTTTTTCTGAAAGTTTCTTTTTACCTTTTTGATACTCGGCCATCACGCACCGCAGGCACAACTAGCTGGTTTTGTTGTTGATGAGGCAAATTGTGTGAGGTATGCTCTTTGGGATCCTTGTATCTGAAGCAAAGATCATGCTAGAGTTACATTAAAAGGAATAAGTATTTATGATGTCCCCACTGCAAAACTACTGTCCTTGTTCCAGATAGAGAAAAGCAAGTTAACTTTTATATATGCTCACTCAAACTCTTTTTATTCGAACATTTTTACATCTTCTGTGTTTTTGGCCTAATTACATTGTCAGTGTCACACTAAACCTCCTGAAACCTAGACCTTTTGTGGAGTTCTAGTATAACAGAATGCAATGTTGAAATAACTAATTCTGGAAATGATCTAGTTCCTTCTTTTGCGAAAAGTCAGTGGCACATCATTAATCATAATAAGCACAATGCACACAACTAAATTTAGCTCCATGGAAATTACTTTCGGAAGTAATTGAAAGTGTCCATGTTTGGCACGATAGTCAGGTCTTTTAAGCTGGTTCTTGTGTCCCTACTTATTCTTTTAACTTTTAAACCATGTATCAACAACTCGAGATATAAGGCAAAAGTTCACGCATGTGATCATTGATCGTGTTTCTTATAAGGTCTTTATTGGACTTGCTCTGCCAGTGCAATTTCATGAAAGGAATGTATCTCTGTTTTGAGTTTTTCTCCAATATTGGAATGATTGTAAACGAGTAAAGTTTGTTGATCATTACTTTCTTGGTTGTCATTATTGCAGTCAATGGGGACATGATTTTTCATCCGGATTATAGGGGACTGGGATGTCTCAAACAAAACTTTCCATACGTCCAGGTGATGGCCTCAACTGCAACTGTCACTCAGCCAGTTCGTGAGGTATGAAACTTGCACATTATCCTCCAGATCATGTTGAAAAAATCATTTGGGTCTGATTGAAGTGTACATCCATTACAGGATATCCTAAGAGCTCTCAGGATCCCCCATGCTCTTGTTCTCGAGACTTTGACAGACCAAACCTAAATATGAGGTCATGTCTAAGACCAAGGAACCACTGAAGCAGTTTGGAGAGCTGCTAAAGAATCGTTTTGCTAATTTGTGTGGCATAGTGTATTGCCTCACAAAGAGTGAATGTGTCGATGTTGCAAAATACTTGAATGATAAGTGCGGTATGAAGACGGTGTGCTATCATGCTGGATTAGCAGCCCATCAAAGAGTAGCTGTCCAAAAGAAATGGTATACTGGAGAGGTCCAAGTTCTTTGTGCAACCATTGCTTTTGGAATGGGAATAGACAAACCCGATGTTGTAAGTTGAAATGGAATCTAAGCCTTTACCTATTTTTAGTTTTAGAGTCAAGCTGACATGCTGGCAAACACTAAACTGATTTTCCTTTGTTCTAATGTTTTAGTTCCGCTTATCAGTTTATTAGTGTGCTTGGAAGTAAACTTTGCTGGTTCCAGGGTCCAGTGGGAACGTTGACCATTACATTGGCGATTTGGGCAAGTCGAGGTCAACACACGTAAGAGTCACATTGACCAAATTGGTTAGATAGTAAGATCAAAAATTGCAGGTCGGGATCTTTTGGACTCGTGGCTACTTCTGCAGCCACGACGTTTGCATTTTCAACTTGCAGGAAAAAGGTATGACAGAAACTTGGCCTTCAAAGTACAGCTCGAGGAATCACCCTACCTCGCACTCATCAAATTTGAATCACGCACCGTACCCTCATGTACCCAGCGGCAGCCTCAACACGGACTCCACAGGCAAGATGCTCTCGCTCAGGTCCTGCGAGAAGTTTGCTTTCCGCACAAGTCACAAATGACCTAACCTGCAATATCGTAAAAAAAAAATTTCACCGATGCACCGCCCGTGGGTATTAACCTAAAAACATGCGCACCAAATGCAAAATGTTCTGATGATTGAATTTAGTTCATGGAGCTGATTAAAATTGTCTGATACGCTCATCTCTCCTCTTTTTAGTAAGCTCTTTTCCTAATAAATTTGACGCTGATTGCAAAACCAGATGAATACTTATGTATCTGGTAGGATCGATGTTTCGATCTATTTTGGGGTCGATTATGTTGGCAACGACTTGTTTTGGCCAAATGTTGTTTACGCCTCGTTTCTGGGGTTCTTTAAATCCCTAGTTTCTTCAATTTGTCTATTTCAATTCCTCTTCATTGTACGATTCATCATATGGGAACATATACTTCCAAAGCTAGATAATCTAAAAACGCCTTGTGCCAATGTTAAACAAACTGAAAGGCTTTCCATAGTTCCAGTTTGATTTGAGGATAGTTTTCATATCTCTAGTATCGTCCTATCAAGCTTGGATCTACAAAATGAGGATAACTGAAAAGCCTAAAACGAATCCTCTTTAATCCTATCAAAACTTTTTGGACACAATGTAATTTCCATTTTGTCATCGTAATTTTTGTAAGTCCTATAATTTGTAATATTCTATTAAAAATAGTAATATGCCTAAGTTTATAGTAAATTTCTCCTAATGGATCTTAACTTTCCTTTAGGCATATGTAATCATCCTTACTATCTATAAAATATCATTTAGTAATTTTTCTTAGGAGGATGTAATTTTTGTTTGGAGGGCGTAGATTCTCTAGAACCTATGATTCTTTGTATTCCGTAAAAACAGTATTTTATTCACTTAACGGTATTTTTTTTTTTTAACTTTAGTGAAATATTCAATTTGATAGTAACTTCCTTTTCACTTCGTAAGTTTTGAGACCTATTTATTGGTTAACTTCCTTACTCATCATAAATTTTTTAATGGAATATAAATTTGATTATTTTACGGTCGTCACTTTCATTTAATGTCCGCAAACTTATGACTTAATAGATTTGATGGACCAAATTTTCCCCTTCTTATCCAATGGTCCACATTGAATGCGGGACCAATTTTCTAATGAGAGCTTTGACTTGTGGAATTTTCGTCACCATCAAGAAGTTTTGAGTGCAACAAAGTAGTGATTTTTCTTTTGCCGAACAGTACAGAAGTGTTGAAATTGCGACCAAGTTTAGTGTTGTCTCATTTCGCATCGGTCGGCAAGCCCTTCATAGGAATTCCCACATTTGGAAAAATACATATGTCCACCTTAACTTTCTCTTTTCCATATTCTAAGGTCCGAATCTTCACGTTGTTCATCCTCGAATCGCGACCATTTTTAACGCTCTTCCATCTCTCTGTCTCTCCCAGCATTCTTTGGTATGTTCTGATTCTCGATGTGACTCTGATGGTGAAGTCAATTGGGATGCTTGTCTCATATGTCGTCATCGCGCTTGTTGGTCTGCTTTTCTTATCTTTGGGTTTTTACCGCATGGGTCACGTGCAAGACGAAGGAACTCAGCAGCGACAGGAGAAGAAAGAGACGGGTCGCTCTTCCAAATCTGTTGCGTAAATCATCATCGTCGCCCAACCTCAGCCCTCAAAAAGCAGTAGACTCGCTGGAGGTTTGTGACCATTGCCAAGCGCCCCCCATCCCATCCCATTCAATTCAATCACGGTCGCTCCATTAGCGGGCGCGGTTGCTGCCGCCCGCCCTTATCCCAAGATCAATTTTTGAAAGGAGAGGTTAGATCCCTGTCACCACACCACCCGCGCCCATCACAAACAACAAATTTGCCCCCACTGGAGCTGCGATTAAGTGAGCGATCCCCCAACCGCCCCTAGTATTATAACTCAACACGTGTTTTCGCCAATATCAACTGGGCCGACCCCATTGGATAATTAGGCTTTTCAGGTCCATGCTTGTCTTCGTATATCTTGAATTTCATTTGCTATGATGATCCGACTCATGATGGTAAGTTTTAAGAAAACCTGCATTCCCCAAAAAAGCAAAATAAGAACGTTCAACATAGACCCGTCAATAACATAACCATCCAAACTTTATAATTCAGTTGAATAAAAAAAAAAAAAACTTTATAAGTTTGACACCCAAAGTCTTCTCTTTGCAGAGGAAAAAAAATAGAAAAGAGAAAGACGTCAGTATTTTACACAAGAGTTAAGTATACCGTCAACGTGAGGGGGTCTTTATGTAATTTGAGATCAGGCGTAAGGTCCATGGATTTAGAAATTCAACATATAAAGAAAATAAAGAACGTCATTGGCAAAAAAGAAAAAGAAATAACAACCCTAAAGAACAAGAAAAAAAAAAACATGACAAAGAAAGGAGAGAAGATCTTCTTGTTTCCATGTTATAGATGTCACAAATCGGAGTTTATATAACTTGAAATTTAAAAAAAAAAAAAAAAAAGTAAAGCTGCTTTGCCAATTTTAAGGGAAATTACCCAACCGTCGTAAATTTATTGTACTTATACCAATTTAATTTTAAATTTTATAAATTTTGTCAATTTAGTTCTAAACTTTTGTGCGAAATTTCAATTAATCATTCTAGTCAATTTTCGCCAGAAATTGTTGACGTGATAATCCAATTATCGTTGGTCGTCTTATGTGACACATTGCAATGTTAGCAATTTTCAGTGAAAAATTGCTAGAATGATTATATTATATTTTTTTAGCAAAGATTTCGAATTAATTTGGTAAAATTGATAAGTTTATAACCGAATTAATATACGTATATAAAATTTCAGGACTAATCGGACAATCTCCCTGCTAATTGTAACCTGCAGCCACTTTGTTAAATAACGCTTGGCTTGATGTATCACGTTGACGATACGCTTGTAACTCTCACGTAAAATATTTGCTTTTCTTCTAATATTTACTCAGACCCAACCCAAGGGTGTCAAATGAAACCAAGAAAACTTATGAGGGGGGCAAAAATAGAGCTTCCAACAAAATTCAGGTGCAAAAACGGAATTTTTGAAAGAATTGAAAAAGAAAAAATGGCCCCAGCCTCTCCACTCCAGCAGGTAAAAAAGGCACAGCGAAAAAACATCAGTCCCGCCATTGTTGGCATGGTTTTTATTCGAAGAGAGCGCTTCGAGCGCTCGCTCGAGAGAGAGAGAGAGTGAGAGAGAGAGACAGACTATGGATCGATTCCATTCCTACTCTTGCATCATCGATCAATCGAATCGCATCGAACAGGTTGATACTCAATGGAAAGCTCGGGTTGCTGAGATTGGCTCTCGAGTTCGGCTTTAATGAGGAGTCCGCCAGCAAGTGCTTGGACTGTCTCCTTTCCCTCTACGGTAACTCGAATCGTTACTTTATCGCCCACCTTTTTTTTTTTTTTTTTTTTTTTTTTATGCTGATTAGTGTTTGCAGAGGTTGTGTAGGTATTACTCGTCCACCATGACGATGATGGCTGTGGAATAGTCTGCTCTAGGTTTGAATGGACCAGAGCGGGTTTCGTGAAGTAGTGTTACTGATGGGCAAAAAGTCCGGCACCGTTCCAGTTTGATGTTTTAGGTTACTTTAGGCGATGGTTTTTCCTTGTTTATTGACCAAATTGCGCGATATCTGGTCATTAGAGAATGACATGATTGCTTGTGTTAAGTGGATAATTTGTGAATTGGTTGATTGTGCATTGCTAATAAGGACATTTATTGCGGCTAGTCACTATTCTGATGATGGCTATGGAATAGTCTACTTTGGATTGGAATGGATCGGAGCTGGTGAAATTTAGTTCATTGAGTGTTAATCTCATCCCCGTTTCTTTGTGGGTTTGGTGGAGTAGTCATGTTGACTAGTGAACTGTCTGGCTTATTTCTGAACTCACTACAAATTGCTTATGATGTCTTGCAATAATGCTAATATCGTCTCACTGAACTAAGTGTAGATTACGTATTGAAGATTGTACTTATTTGATCTCTCGCTTGACATGGAACTTGCAAAGCCATCTCTTTCTTCTTTTGGTTTTCTTAAAATGGACTAAGGTCGAGAGTTTATCACTGTGGAGCACTGTGGCAATGACTTCCTAGCAAAACTTGCCGAAACCATGCAAGATTCTTAGGATTGGGATGATTTGCAAGCTGTGGAATCAGAAGCTTGTGGAATTTTGACCAATATGTTTGGCCAAGATATCCGTTATGACGATGAATGCAAAGTTATACACGATGTCCATATTATAGAAGATTCTCCACAACCTGTGAAAAACCAAACTTTTCTTGAGGTGAGGATTCCTCTACTGATAGTGATGACGAAGGCAATATATTTGGCAATAAAATGGGCAAGAAATCTACATGCTATGTTCTTGACTAAAGCAGTACTTCGAGCGATTCTTCCACTTGACTTCTGGCTAGACGATCTTTAGAATCCATAGCATGCTTCAACCATGGACATAGCCAAGACATGCCAAACCACTTAAATCACTGTGACACTGTTATGTTCTCGTATAATTTATTCTTTGCTTGATCATTTGCATTTTGCTTGTGATTTTGCACACAGCAAAGGACCTACACGATGTACATGTACAAAAGCATTTAGTAAATTGCTTATGGGGCCTCTCATCCAATGAAATGTCCAATAGACAGTTATAACTTTTGCCACTTACTTCCACAGTCTTCAAGATCCAAAATGACATATTGGACCTCTTTGGTCGATATAGAAGTTGACTTTAGTTTTGGATGATGTATGAGTACCAATTTTCTCAAAATACTTTGAGAGTATAGCAGATCATCAAAGTGTGGAACTTAGCGATCCATCGTCTCTGATAGGAATGTGTTGCATAAATGAAGGCTCGTGATCTTTGTGCACATTTTTCATTTTCCATGACAATCCATGTCAGAAATTATTACGGTGCTGAAGAAGCTTATTTCTGTTGAAGGATTGTAAGAGCACTGTCACTCAATGTTCAATATCGTCAGTTTCAAATAAAACCGGCAAACATTGTCTCGGAAACAAGGCATTTTGACCAATGCGGCATCAGGCATGTAAAGCTTCTCTGTAGCCAAGCAAGATTGCTTCATTCTCATGCCCACTAGAGGTGGTAAAAGTTTATGTTGCCAGTTTAGTGAATGTTAAAATTGTCACAATGTGATGATTGTATGTAGAAGAAAGTGGAGACAATGTTTAGAGCACAAGCCTTGTGCACTTTGCTTAATGGTTCCACTGTTTAAATACTAGATGGATAGACCTGTATATTGAAATTTAAGCTTTAAAATGATCTTGGAATCTGCTTTGTTGGCACTGTTACAAAGTTTGTGCTCAAACTTAAGGATAAAAATGTTTTCCAAATGCAAATTAAGCTATAAGAAGTGATTCAACTACAGAACCATGGGTTCCAATGTACGGGATCGACTAAGTAGGAAAAGAATATTATGCAGGACATTCTTGTTCTGCCTTCGCACAATTCTATCTATTATGTGATTTCTAGAATTCGAGGTTTGTGCTATGCTTCTAGGACCTTCTAATTACTTAATGGCAAATTTATCTTGTTTTTGCATGTAAGTGTTGTTGTCAGTCATGGTTCAGGTCCAATTCAAAAGGGTTATTAAGTCAAAGAGGAGTAAGTTTTCAAATTACTTGCACCAAATACAGATTGTAGATGTCTATATCCCCTGCAGGTATGTGCTATGTCATCATCTCTACCAGGGTGATCATATAATGGATCTTGGTAGCATGCGAATATTTGGTCTACTGAATCTCAAAGGAAGTTATTATTCTGAATTTATTAAGTTGAGTTATCCTAAAGTGTTTTCTGTTCAGTCATGAAATAGTTGATATATGTTTCTAGTTGAAGTAAATATAATACAAATAGTAACAACCAGTGCTTTCTGATCAACTGAAGGTGAATGAAAGGATAATTCCCTCATGCCACCTTTTCTTCATGTGTTCTTCTGATGTTTTTACCCTTCGTTTCAGCTGCCAGCAACTCTTAAACCAGGTGTCAGTCATTATATGTCCCTTTCTATCAATCATCCAGGATCAAATAATTACTCTAGCCCTCAAGTGTGGAATACCGTCTACTTTCTTGAAGTCTCAACAAACTGCTGCCCAAGCATCGGCTGTCCTCCAAGATCTTAGGCAAGGTTTAGCTCTCTCTCCCTCCCCCCTCTCTCTCCTTGTCTGTCTCTCTCTATGTGTTCCTTCTGAGAAGTATATCTTACCATACGATCTTTATCCCGCCATAAAATGGCTATGCTCCATGTGTTGCAATGAATGTACATCTTTTATGTAGTTAATGAAAAGATTCATGCCCAAGATGTTTGCCTTAAAAATAAATATTAGGTTCTTAGTGTTCCTAGAGAAGTATATCATACCATACGATCATTATTTTGCCATAAAATGTTGGGCTATAATTGTTGCTATGGGTTTCTCTCTCTCTCTCTCTCTCTTCCAAGAGAAGTATAACTTACCATACGATCTTTATCCTGCCATAAATGCTATGCTCCATATGTTGCAATGAATGCACATTTTTCATGTAGTTAATGAGAAGATTCATGCCTAAGATGTTCACCTTAAAAATAAATTTTAGGATCTTAGTGTTCCTAGAGAAGTACGTCATACCATACAATCATCATTTTGCCATAAAATGTTGGGCTATAATTATTGCTATGGGGTTTCTATCGGACTTCTATTTTTTTTTTTTTTTTGCTGAGTGTTGTGATTATCAAGTCATTAATTTCCACTTTTTCGCTTGCCTTTTCAGGAAAATCCATCTTGCAAGCTATTGTATGTAACTCTTGAAAGGATTGTGGGAAACCCATCATTTCTCGAGATAGTGAAATGCTTGCATAGAAAGGTACTATTTTTGATAAACTGTAACTTTTTTGAAAGTTTCTTTTTAACTTTTTGATATCGATTGTTGTGCATTGCAGGCACAACTAGCTAGTTTTGTTGTTGATGAGGCACATTGTATGAGCTATGCTCTTTGGCATCCTTGCATCTGAAGCAAAGTTCATGCTAGAGTTACTTCAAAAGGAATACGTGTTTATGATGTTGCCACTACAAAACAATTGTCCTTGTCCTAGATAAAGAAAAGCAAGTTAACTTTTATATATGCTCACTCAAACTCTCTTTTTTGAACGTTTTTGCATTTTATATGTTTCTAGCCTAAGTACATTGTTGGTGTTACACTGAACCTTCTGAAACCCCGACCTTCTGTGACGATCTAGTATAACATAATGCAATGTTGAAATAACTAATTCTGGAAATGACCTAGTTCCTTCTTTTGGGAAAAAGTCAGCAGCACATCGTTAATCAAACAAAGCAAAATGCACACAACTAAAATGAGCTCCAATGAAAATTACTTTCAGAAGTGATTGGAAGTGTCCATGTTTGGCTTGATATTAACAACTTGAGATATAAGGCAAAACTTTGCCCATTGGATCATTGGTTGTGTTTCTTATGAGGTCTTTACTGGATTTGTGCCACCAGCGCAATCTCATGAAAGGAACACACTGCTGGTTTAATCTTTTCTTGTATATTTGAATGATTGTAAACAGGTAAGGCTTATTGATCATTACTTTCTTTGTTGTCATTATTGCAGTCCACGTGATTTTTGTCCAAATTATAGAGGACTGGGATGTCTCAAGCAAAACTTTCCATACATCCCAGTGATGGCCTTAACTGCCACTCAGCAAGTTTGTGAGGTATGAAACTTGCACATTAAACTCCAGATTTTATTGAAATAATCATTTGGGACTGATTGAAATCCTGAAAGCTCTCAGGATCCCCCTTGCTCTTGTTCTTGAGACAAATTTGACAGACCAAATCTAATGTATGAGGTCATACCTAAGCAGCTTGGAGAGTTGTTAAAGAATCATTTTGCTAATTTTTTTGGCATAGTATATTGCCTCTCAAACAATAAATGTGATGTTGCAAAATACTTGAATGATAAGTGCGGTATAAGGATGGTGTACTATCATGCTGGATTAGCAGCCCGTCAAAGAGTAGCTGTTCAAAAGAAATGGCACACTTGAGAGGTCCAGGTTGTACGTGCTACCATTGTTTTCGGCATGGGAATAGACAAACCTGATGTTGTAAGCTGAAATGGACTCTGCACCTTTGTCTATTTTTAGTTTAGAATCGAACTGACATGCTGGCAAATACTCGATTAATCCACTTTTCTTCAAATGTTTAAGTATCACTAATTGGTTTCTTAGTGTGCTTTAAAGTAAACTTTGCTAGTTCCATGGTCTAGTGGCCTGCTAAATTGTCATTCTTGGCTATTTTTCTAGCCAAATTCTTTCTTCCAAGCATGGAACTTTGGTGTGCTGAAATTAAGTTCAACTAGGATAAAGTTCTTTTCTTTATTGTAAAAGTGGCAAATGACTCTAATCTAACTTGACCTTCAGTTATAATGTTTTTGTCATATTTCTACTTTTTTTTTATTGGTTCAATAATTATATTTTATGGCATGTGGTCAGCATTTTGTCATCTGCAACACAATGTCAAAGTCAATCGAAAGTTATTACCAAGAATCAGGGAGGGCAGGAAGAGATAAGGTACCAGCTATTTTTCCACTCAACTTCTGGCCAGACAATCTTTAGAGTCCATGGTATGGTTCAACCATGGACATAGCCAATACTTGCCAAACCACTTAAATCATTGTGTCACCGTTGTGTTCTCATATAATTTATTCTCTGCTTGGTCAGTTCCAATTTGGTTGTGATTCTGCACACAGCAAAGGATATACACAATGTACATGTCCAGAAGCATTTAATAAATTGCTTATGTAGCTTCTCATCTAATCAAATGTCCAATAGACAATCTTAACTTTTGCCAATTTCTTCCACACTCTTCAAGATCCAAAATGACATATTAGAACTCTTTGGTCAATAGAGAAGTTGACATAAGTTTTGGATGATGTACAAATACCTATATTTCTCAAATACTTTGAGTACAGCAGATTGTCAAAGTGTGGATTAGCAATCTAGCGTCTTTGATAGGAATGTTTTGCATAAACGAAGGATTGTGATTTATGCTGAGTATTGTGATTGTTAAATTATTAATCTCCACTTCTGCTTTGCCTGCCTTTTCAGAAAAGTTAAACCATCATGCAAGCTATTGTATGTAACTACTGAAAGGATTGTGGGAAACCCATCATTTCTTGAGATATTGAAATGCTTGCATAGAAAGGGATTGTTTCTAATGCATCATTACTTTTTTCTAAAAGGTTCCTTTGTAAATGTATTATATTCGATCATCATGCATTGCAGGCACAACTAGCTGGTTTTGTTATTGATGAGGCACATTGCATGAGGTATGCGTAATATTTAGCATGCCTTGTACATGAAGAAAGGTCATGCTAGAGCTACTTCAAAAGGAATAATTATTTGTGATGTTGCCACTGCAAAATTGTTGTTCTTGTTCCTGATAAATATAAGCAAGTTGACTTTTATATTTGCTGACTTGAACTATTTTTCCGAACTTTTCTGCATTTTCTAGGTTTCTAGCCTAAATAAAATTGTTAGTGTTACACTAGACCTTCCGAAGCCCAGAACCATGTGAAGTTCTAATATAACAGAATGCAGTGTTCCTTGTTTGATAAAAAGATTTAGGTTTTGTCATTTTGGAACACTCAGTGGCACATCATTCATTATATTGAGTAAAGAGGACACAACTTAAATAAGCTCCAATGGAAATTACTTCCTAGAGTAATTGGATCCGGCATAAGCTTGGATAAGGATCCAATCACCTCTCTATATTCGGGAGGATACTCAGTCTCTTAAGCTGGTTCTCGTATCCCTATTTATTCCATTAACGCTTATACTTTATGTTAACAACTTGAGAAAGCAAAGGTTCAACCATGTGATCATTGATTGTGTTTCTTACAAGGTCTTAACTGGATTTGCTCTGTCAGTTTGATCTCTAGAAAGGAATGGACTACTGATTTGAACTTTTCTTGTACTTGTGACTGATTAACGTTGAAAGCTCATTGATTGTCACTTTGTGGTTGTCATTAATGTAGTCTATGGGGACACGATTCTCATCTAGATTATGGACTGGTATGTCTCAAGCCTAACTTTGCATATGACCCAGTGATGGCCTTAGCTGAAATTGCCACTCACTCAATTAGCGAGGTACTAAACTTATATATTAATCTCCTTATTATGTTGAAATAATCTGTTCATTTTGACTGAATTATCCATCCATTGTAAGATATCCTAAAATCTTTTGGGATTCCCCATGCTCTTGTTCTTGAGACAAGCTTTGACAGACTAAGTCTAAAATATGAGGTCATAGCAAAGACCGAGGAACCATTGAAGCAGCTTGGAGAGCTGCTAAAGAATTAACTAATGTTTTGACTCGTTCGTGCGGCCCGCATTATGTATGATTTAGTGCTTAAAGATTCAAACTTGGCTTAACAAGTTACTTGGCCTTGTCTCAAGCTCCGGAAAGTATTGAGTTAAAGTTCTAGTGGACAATGACGGAATCGGAATATATGATTATCTTGTGAGTATCTTTTAACTACTAAAGTTCCACCAATGTAATGTAGTACGATGAAGAGGAACATCTGAGAGTACTAGCCCCAAAAAAATTGGTTCGATTGAAACTTGAATGCATGACCAACTACTACAATAGTACTAACCAAGTAGACGACCATTCAATGGTTTGGTCCAAACCAAATAAGTATAAATTTTGGGAGGGGCTTCTTTCACCCTTCCAAAGATTTTTCTTAACATTTTTTTTTAATTAGTCTTAAACTGTAGCCAACGCCAAAGAAAATTTGGTTTCAAGTATGAAAATGAATGGCTGTGTCCACTCTGCTTTATAGACTCATGCTCAAAAGGAATCAAGTTTGAGATCCAAGAGCTGATTGTACACTAACGGACACTTTTATTTTGTGCTCAAAATTCTTCTAAATGAAAAACTAGAGCTGATTGTACACTAACGAACACTTTTTTTTTTTGTGCTCAAAATTCTTCTGAATGAAAAACTACTATCTTTTGGGAAGCTTTTTACTGAAAATCTAGCTTGCAATTGATAGATTATTTATTGATTCCATGACATTCGCTTTTTCCATGAAAGAAGTCTCTCGCATTCACAAAATTGTAGCTTGAAGTGGACATCTAAACAGTAATCTTGTTGACAAACATGATTTTATGCTTAACTTCATATCTAGAACCACCTGCACATGCAGCATTCCTGCAAGCATTTTGAAATTCAACCTTTGCTAAATAATAGCATGATATCAAAGCTTGCAAAGGACTACTGCACCACATTAGAAGAGGTCCCTTTATATCAAAAACCCTATCAAGATGATCAGCATGGAGCACGTTATAAGCACCTTTTGCAAAGAACTTTGGAATGCCTTTCCTTAACGTCTTATGACCTATCTCATTCCGGTCCACATCTTCGTCCAGTGATGTTTGGGAATGTTCTCTGAATTTTATGAAATGCAGCTTGAATCGACACAAGAAGGATACGATTTACTAATTATCAATAAATGGAGATAATTGAGATCGGAGCATCACAATTTACATTATGAGAGATAAGGTACAAATGCACAAGCATCATTGCACCAATTGCAATTGGACCGCAATGAACAGAGACTTCATGAGCTGGCCCATGAAAAAGAAAACAATAGGCTTGGGAGAAGTAGCAATTAGCAACACTACTCTTGTTTGTGTCTAAGAACACAATTAATGTCAACAAAAATATGATGGAAGGCAAAGTGCTTAAACTACAGAACAGAAAGATGAATTTATTACTTGGTTATTTTGCAATATCCCGTTAGCCCCGTTAGCAAAATCAGCAATACAAGATAGTTGGCTAGGAGGTGAATTTCTACTTTACAAAGTTGACATTGCATGAGAGTTGAGCTTAGCAAATTACTAAAATCAGAAACCTATATGACAACATTCAAAGGATAGTATCACATTGATAAACTGATAGAAATGAAGGAGATCGTCCTCATGCATACGTGCATATTGATTTTCAGGTGCAATCCCACAGCTCATATAGTATAAGCACACAGGTTATTTTTTTTCATTTTATGGCATGACTAGTAGTGCATACCTCCCTCTGCAAAGCCTTTTTGAGTTCAGAAGTGATAACATTAGAATGCAACAACATCAAACACATATGCATCAGAGTGACATAAAAAAAAATATCAGTATCTATGTATTTGATTAACAGAGAGGTTGAACCTCATGAGCATACAAAAAGCAGACTCAACTCAAAATACAACATCAAAATCATTCAAGTATGTGCAATCAAGACCAGATAAAGTGTTTTGGATCCTCACAAGCATCAAAACTTCCTCAAGTAACATAGAGAATCTCAAGCGAAGACAAGTCACCAATTTCACTTGGAATTGCTCTTTCAGATTACAGCATGATAGGAGACTTATAGTGCACAGATTTTTAAACCTTCCTATAGCACTAGGATGCTTTTCAATGCCGTAACCACTAATGTCCATATGTTGCAAATTTTGTAAGTCCCAAGTTGAGCTAGCGATGTCTCTAAGTGACTCACAATAGCTGGCACTCGGTTTCTCCAGTTTCCTCAAAGAACCGACAGGTGTGGGAATCTCAATAATATCAGCAAAATCTTATATAAGTACTTCTAATTCGATAGATTCACCTCCTTTCAGTTCTAACTCACATATCCATATGCTCTTGTCCTAGTCCATTGCCACATTCTTCTTCCACGATCAAATTTCTTGTGGATCCTAAGATTGCCACTCTCTCCAATTTCAACTTGGTGATCCAGCCGAACGCTGAGATGCACCTTCTCCCATCCTGGCTTTGATATGATCTTCTTTGCTTTCTTCTCCTCTTTTCTGCAATAAACACATTCATTCAATAAATCTTATAGCTTCTACCAATAGCCTTCATCCTTGTCCAAACAACTTAAACAACAATTTTCACTTGAACTACCGATTCATTCTTTGTCATTTAACATCACATTCAAAGAAGAACCTCAAAATCAAGACGACGTCAAATAATCAATGCTACTAGCGTTTATTGCGAGAAGAACTCGGAAGAAGAATAGAATAACTATTTTTTCTGCACAGATTCTCCTTCAATAAATAGACCCCACATAAACTCCATACACACTAAAGACTCAGACAAACCTTTGATTGAGAATTGCATAAAACAATCAAATACTTCACTCTAGACCCCAGTGCTTGCTTGATCTCTGAGAGAGAGAGAGAGAGAGAGAGAGAGAGAGAGAGAGCAGCACTCTACTTGGTTTTAGGTATGAAAATGTACATGGCCGTGCCTCTTCTGCTTTTTAATTCATGCTTATTTGATCGAGAATTGCATAAAACAACCAAATACTTCACTCTAAACCCCAGTGCTTGCTTGATCTGAGAGAGAGAGAGAGAGAGAGAGAGAGAGAGAGAGAGAGAGAGAGCACTCTACTTGGTTTTAGGTATGAAAATGTACATGGCTGTCACACCCCGATCCTTGGGCACGCACACATCCTTCTCGCTTGGTCGATTTTATAATACGATATCCCAGGAAAATGTATCGCCAACCCTTTCATTTATTAAGCACATGCGGAAGCAATTAAAATCCCCAGACAATAAAACGATGAGATAGAAAAGCAGGGCCATATTTTTCATATTGAAACTTATAACCAAACTTTTATACAAAACACAAATTAGAGCACTTCACAACTTGTTACTCTATCTCTATTCACATCAAAATGTAGATCTCAAAAGAAGATAGAATCTCAATCTATCTGAGCCGTACTCAAGACCCCTCTCGGGATTATCTTCTTCTTCCAAAAATCCTTCTCCTCAAGTTTCACTTCCGAGTTCTCATTCTCAGACTCCTCCCCATTAGCTCCTCATCGGGGTCCTGAAATGTTTTCCCCAAACTGGGATGAGACTACGTTTCAGCGAGTTCTATCCCACTAAGCCCGATTAGTAAACCATTATACTATAAGCTACCTAAACACGCACAAGGCAAAGAACTTACCTTGGCCTCAGATCTCACGTGCAAGTCAGTATAATTCACAATAAACACCCATTTACTCCAAACAAATCGAACCAGTCGATTACATATCACACAAATCAATTTCCACTGAGGAGTATCTAAAAGCTAGGCCACGTGCATTCTCCAGGATGACCTTCCAAGTCTCGGAGCCACGTGCCTCAAACCTTAGGCCCACGTGCATTCTTTAAGGCGACCTCTTCGCCAAGGTGGTACATCAAATCACCGAGCCACGTGCCCTCTTGATGCCATTCTTGAATATTGGACCCACGTGCATTCTCTAAGGTACTTGCTTACCAAAGTGACGCATCAAATCACCGAGCCACGTGTCTTTTTTACGATGCCCGGGCCCACGTGCATTCTCTAAGGTGCTATCTCACCAAAGTGATGAATCAATTCACCGAGCCCACGTGCCCTTTTAGATACCTGGGCCCATGTGCATTCTCTTAGGTACTATCTCACCAAAGTGATGCATCAATTCACCGAGCCCACGTGCCCTTTTAGATGCTAAACTCTGTCACCGAGCCACGTGCATTCTCCAGGACGACATACCGAGTCTTCGAGCCACGTGCATTCTCTCAGGCGACCTTTTCGCCAAGGTGACATATTCAACCACTGAACTCACGTGCATTCTCCAAGTGATATTCCAATTCACCGAGCCCACGTGCTTTCTTTCAAATGGTTACCAATTTACTTTCAATACTAACAACCAATGCCCAACGATTTCTCAATCAAATAATTAAATCAACTCAACAAAGCATTGTAAATGCTGAATAACATACTTGGCCATTTACCATTCAACAATTCAATCTCAATCAATTTCAATCAATTTATGGTAAATCCCCAAAATATCACAATTTATTCAATTCCATACAACGTGGAGCTCAAATAAATAAACAGACTGTGCCATGACAATCAGCACGAGATTTAGGTCGTCGGCCATCAAAATCTTAATTTCCGAAAAATAATTAATTAATTTATTAATTTCGAAAATTAAATAATTAGTATTAAAAATTCAATTTAGCTCAAAATAAAGCCCGATTAAATAAACGGACTTCACCACGGTCATCAGCATAATTTTCCGGTTCCGAACCATCTCAGTTGAATTTTCGGAAAATAAATAATTATTTAATTTAATTCCGAAAATTAATATTTAAATACTAAAAATTCCACTTAGGCTCGAAAAGCCTAATTGGAGCCCACTAAGGGTCGGGAAAAATCCCGAGGCACTACCAATAATTAGTAAACCACATCTACTTGCTAATTGCGTAATCAATATATCTAAATCGCATCACAATTGACTAATAATTACTAATTTATTCTAATCTAACAACCTAAACATAATTAATTAAACTAAACCAACCTTAAGCATAATTAGCCAACTAATCATGGATTAGTGAGATTACTCATCAAATCGCGCGCAAATGGGATCAATCCGACGGGGGCGACGCGAGGAACAACAAACTCCAAAGCACGGCTCGGGTTCGGGGCCCGGAAACGGCCCAAAACGGCCCACGAACCGGCTGGAAACCCACTCGTGGGTTTGCTGGTTCGGCTGCGAAACAGGGGAAAACAGAGATGGTTAGGGGCGGAGAAGGGTCGGGAAGGCAAGCGGCGGTCCGGTGAGGCTGCGCGGCGGCTCCGGCGGCTTGCTCGGCCACTCACGGTGGCTGGACGAGGCGGAACAGGGGCGGGAGACGCACGGGGGAGGCCTGGGCACGAGGAAACGAGGGCTGGCGGAGCACGCGGCGAGCGGCGGACGAGCGGGCGCGGGCGTTGGCGGCGGGACGGCGGCGACGGCGAGCCACTTCGATCTTCAGACGATGGTGGCCGCTGCTTCTGTCCTTCTTCGGTTTCGGTCCGCACAAACCAGAGAGAAAAAGAGAGAAGAAGTCGGTCACGTGGGGAAAAAGGAGAGAAGAGAGAGGAGAGAGAAGAAGAAAGGAAAGAGATAAGAAGAAGGGAGGAGATAGACTTTTGACTAGTCAAAAGTGAAAAAGAGAGAGGGAGAAGCCAATTTAAAATTGGCAAGGGGGCATTCGGTGGGGGTGCTCGCACGAAGGGGGGATGGGAGGAGAGGAGAGAGAAAAAGAAAGGAAAAGAGAGGGAGAGAGAAAAAGAAATAAAATAATAGTCTTAGTTTTATTTTATTTTTTCTTTTCTTTTTCTTTTTATTTTCTTTCGGGCTTCAATTTTTCTTCCGATAATTTCTTTCTTGAAGTTTTGACTCGTTAATAAATTGACGAACGATGAGACAATGTCTTAAAAAGAATTATGATGCGCTTAAAATTCGATTCCCGAAATCGAGTTTAATTTCGTGGTTAAAAATTGATCAGACGTGATTTTAGTCCAATCCAACCAATTGAGTAGCTTTCGTGGGATTTTTCTACAAATACATCCCTTAACAAACTTCACCTAATAGGTTAGTTAACTCGTGAGTGATCACCAGAAAAGGACCATAAGCACGTCAACGAAATGCCCATTTCACTTTATCGAAACAGGGTCGAATTTCAGGATGTCACAATGGCTGTATCTCTTCTGCTTTTTAATTCATGCTTAAATAAATCAAGTTTTAGGTTATAAAACCAAAGTGATTGCAAAAAGCCTGCATATGAATTTTCAAACGTAACCATACAAGAGATGATTTTACAGTAATGATGGCCTTTATTTTGTGTGCAAAATTTTTCCGAATGAGAAACTACAGTCTTCTTGGAAACCTTTTCATTGAAACTAGGTGCAATTGACAAATTATTTGCTTTTTCCACAAAAAAGTCTTTACCGGTCACAAAACTGTAGCTTGAGGTGGAAATCTAACTGGTAATCTTGTTAACAAATCTTATTTATGCTTTGACTTCACATATAAAACCACCTGCACATGCGGTCTTTCCCCAAGAGATTTGTGATGCAGCCTTTGCTAAAGAATAGCAAAATTTCAAAGCTTGCAAAGGACTACTACACCACATGAGAAGAGATCGCCTTTATCAAGAATCCTTCTTAACAACATGGAGCAAATGATAAACGCCAATCGCAAATGACTTCGGAATGCCTTTCCATACCGACATAGCTCATTCTTACCTATATCTCCAACCCGTGGTGTTTTGGGAGTTTCTTCAAGTTTCATCAAATGCAACTTTAATCTGAATCTGCACAAGGAAGATAGCACTGACTAATTATCAATAAATGAAGATATCCAAGATTGTAGCATCAGAATTTACCCCATGATAGATAAGGTAAAATTGCATAAACATTGACACCAATTGGAGTTGGACCACAATGAACAGATACTTCATTAGTTGGCTGATGAAAAAGAAACCAATAGTTCTAAAAGAAGTAAGCAATTTAGCAATACTTTCCCTGTGTGTGTCTAGGAACATAATTGAAGTTAAAAAATTATGCTGAAAATGTGAAGTGCCTAAACTACAGGACAATAAGATGTATTTGCCACTGGTTATTTTGCAAGATCCAATTAGCAAAATCAGTAATATAGGATAATTTGCAAGGAGGTCAGTTTCAACTTCACAAATCCAGTGCTGCATACATGAGAACTGAGCTTATCAAATCATATATGAACATGACCTCCAAGAACGCCAAATTATCATGGCCTTGAATTTCAACTAGGCTATCGCAATGCTCAGACGAATCAATCGACAAATGTCCAATCTTTCGATGGAACTACACTTTTCTATTGAAAGCTCTTCCAAGTACATGAATCCATTGAGCCTAAGCAATATCAGCTCATCACACTCCTCAACACAAAGTTTCAAGGGTCTTGAGGAAAGCTTGGGATGTGTTCAAGTAGATGGCATACCTGAAGATGGAGTTCTTACAATTGGGGGCTTTGACAAATATGTTAAGCCCGAAGGAAGCTTTGGCAGCGATCGGAGCTCATCACAGCCCGATAGGTCAAGGTGTTGGAGAGAAGAAAGATTCCGGATGCTTTCCGGCAAGTCAGATATCGGTGTGAAATCAATATTGAGAATCTTGAGGAAAGGCAAGTTACCGATTTCACTTGGAATTGCTCCTTTCAGATTATCACACCATGAGAGATTTAGAGTTCGCAGATTTTTCAACTTTCCAATAGCATTGGGAAGCTTTTCGATCGCAGAATGACTCAAGTGAAGTTGTCGCAAATTCTGTAAATACCCAATTGAGTTAGGGATTTCTCTCGTTGACCCACAATAGAAGGCACTCAGTTTCTCCAGCTTTCTCAAAAACCGATAGACATAGGAATTTTTGTAATACCGTAAGAATCTAATTTAAGTTCTTCTAAATCTTTTAATTCACCCACCTCCTCGGTAGCTCCTTGAGACGTCCACAGAAACTCAAATCCAAGGAAACAAGGCTCATGAGTTTGCCAATAGAAGGGTGGAGATGCTCTAGTCCGCCACAATGGCTCAAGATGAGAACCTTCAACTGGGTGAATGCCGAGAGATAAGGAGTAAATCTTAAATTAGGACAACATTCGAGGTTGAGAACTTTCAGTCGCTTTGATGCCTAATACAGAAGAAGAATAAGCTGTCAAAGAATGAGTTGATCGGCTAAACAAGAACAAAACCCTAAAATCGCAAAAGGATATCTTCTTTTTTTCAATCTTACAGTGAATGAACTCCATCCTCGCCAATTCTCTGTGATGTTGCTATATGATAAATCCAGTATCGATAATTTCGGTAGATGCAAATTAATCATCCAAAGAGACAAATCACTTTGCTCGACCATCCACTGAAGCCATCTCACTTCATAAAGGAGATCGTCATTGGAGTTCCTGCTTGAATCTGCCCGTAAAATGTCGCAGAACCAGGAGAGGCGTCTCCGCAAAATTTTGCGGAACCATAAGGGGCATCACTGCAAGTTTTTTTTTTTTTTTTTTTTTAACTTTTTAGATTTTTCTTTTCTTAAATCTCAGATTTTGCACAATTTGTAACCTCCCTATCCTTTCCAGTGTACAAATACGGACACGTGAAGTCACATTTAATTTTTCTTCATGACCTTTCGGAAATTAAACAAATGACGTGAAAATAAAGAAAAATGGTTATTGCTCTAAAACAACTAAAGCAAATGCAACTCAATGTTTTATTTTTTTCTTCTTCTTTTTTTCAAATTTTGTAGCATGTGCACTTTGACTTCTATTTAATACGAAATACATGAAACCATTTTACCACATACAAATGTTTATTTGTAAATTTTAATGACTTTCGTATAATTTTTGGAAAGAATTTGTTAAGGAGTGTTAGTGGGCCACCTGTAAGTAGCTATGGAAACACCTGATTTTCATTTCATTAGTTAAATATAATAATGTCGAAGAGAAAATATGGGGAATTTTCAATATATTTCTATATATAGAAGAGATTACATTGAGAGCCTATTTATAAACTCTATTACAGGACTATCTAAGGAAATCAAAGAAAATCAAATCAGATATGATCAAAATATATATAGAAACTCAGAGAAAATATCCTAAATATCTCTAGAAGATATTTACATATCTTTAACATCATTGTCTATTGTTGTGAAGTGTTTAATCATTTTTTTTGAAAACTGAAACTTTTTTTTTTGTTAAGTCTGTTTAACAAGTGACATGGTGATATTGGACAATAGTGTATAAATCATATCATGAGGCAGCTTAAATGGATAATATATAATAATAAAATGACATCAACATTGTTAATTTAACTAAAATATTGGCTTCATGTTGAGCATCATTATACTCAAAGGTATGGATATAATAATAAGTATGGCATTTCCTCTAGTTAGCCGTTTTCATGGAATTTTTTTTATTACAAATGGTTTTATGTGCTATAAGTAACTTAGAGTGGATACAAATGTTTGTTATAAGGAAATCCACTATTTATCGTACACCTAACCTAATCCATGAAATGAGCAAGGTCAATGTGACAAAACCTTAAAAGAAGTAAGATTTTCCTGATAAAACTTTTAAGGGAGTTTTCGCTATCTTATCTATTAAAAGGAAATAGGAATTAAAAGAGATAGATATAACTAGTAGAGCATAGGGACGAGTATTTTCCAAATCCAAAATGGAGAAAAAAGATATCAAACATTGGATTCCTAAATCAAAAGAGTACCACCAATACATTTGGCCACACTAGTAAGCAAGAATATGTGATAAGTGTGAAATTTTTTCCAATCTTATAATTTTGAATTAATTATTAGTTATTATTTTTGGCACATGCTATCTTTTGTTTTTTTTTTTAATCAAGAAATCTTCATTTATTTGATCTATGATGGTTATACTTCATCTTCATTCATTATTGTAGTCCTTTAGATTATCAATATTTTCAACTCGATATGATACATGCTTTTAGTGAACGAGATTTATAGTGTAAATTGTAGTTAAAGGATCTTAAATTGATTGTCAACCAAATCTTTACAAATGTAATTTGTATCAATAAAATTGAATGAAATGGTATAACTTTTTCATCCTTTAGATACTTATAATCATTTAGCTGTCACAATAAATCTAAGATGGACATAAGTGGATGTTTACTCCAAGAAAGTAAGGGCACATGTCAATCCTAGATAAAATATTAGAATAGATTAGATTAAATATATTAAAATAAGGGGGAGAAATAAAGAAAGGAGTGCCATATTTTACCAATCCAAAACGTAGTACTCTTGAGACTCTCTTGTAGTTGTAGTCCCATGGTCTGCTACGTTTCTCAAGCGGTTGTCCTTGGCAAAAAATGCTCCTTCCAAGATCTCTCAATTGGTCATGCATCTCAAACCGACCATCATCTCTAATTTTAATTAAGCACCTCAACTTTAACTCTTCAATACCTTGACTTGGATAAAGCCCACAGTCCTCCCACATGTACATGGCGAATCTTCTCTCTTTGCCAATAAAGAAACAAACAATATCGAGAAAAATTTACTTATTTCCATCTTCTAATGCATCATAACTGATTGGCAATATCTTTTGGACATCTCTATGTGGTTCATTTTTTAATTGCTCCCGCACATCTTCCCATACCTGTCGATTTGTTTTTTTTTATACAAGTATGAACCTACAACTTGAAGTGCCAAGGGAAGCCCACCCATGTTGGATATGATATCACAAGATATACCCTCAAACTCCCTCAGAGAATGGTCCATACGAAATGCATGTCTATTGAACAAAAGCAAAGTTTGCACCTTATCCAATTTTTTCAATTCATACTTGTAGTCTACCTCAAATTTAGATTGATCAAGAATGGCTTTGTTTCTAGTTGTAACAATGATCACACTTCCTACCATAAACCAATGACACTCCCTAGCCAATGCATCTAGTTGACTCTTGTGATCTATATCATCAAGAAGAATGAGAACCTTTTTCCCTTTGAATCTAGATTTGATTATACTAATTCCATCATCAATTCTAGACACTTCACTTTTGTTTTGTAGTATATCTGATATTAGTTGACTCTGTAGATATGTAATGCCGTGGCGCCTGGTAGTTTCTCGAACATCTAGAAGGAAGCTAACACGCACAAATTTATTTGAGAGTTGATTGTAGATGCACTTGGCAAGAGTTGTCTTGCCTATCCCGCCCATGCCATAAATTCCAATCATTCGAGCATTGATGGAAGGATTGTCGATCCAATTCATAATTTCCTTCATACGATCATCAAGTCCAACTAGTTGCTCAGGCATATCCAGCTGAAAATCTTCCCGTAACTTGCTTATAATAGTTTCAACCACATGTTCTATTAATTTGCCCTCATGCCTGTCAAACAACAAAAACAATGAGAAGTTATGAACCTAGACATAGTCTATGCGAAGCATTCTATCCTTATCAACTGAGCCAACCCTTTTTGGCTATAGGAGGTTGATTTTATCTAGTGGTGATCAAGCTTTGAAGACCGAGCATTGGAGTCATTTGGAGGCCTATTGTTTAGTAATTGATACTATTGGTTGGACGTATTGTCATTTCTTTGGTTTTTTGGCTCTATACTGGAGGAAAATGTAAATTCTTGGGCACTATGGGATGCTTTGGTTTTAGGTGTCGTTGGTTTGGTTTTCAGGGACTATTGGAGCGTACTGGAGTTTGTTGTCTTCGAGTCATTTTGGTTGTTTATTTTGGGGATCTTTTTTGAGCTTGCAATGAAAGTAATTCATCTACATGTGCTCGGTTTTGTGAGAAGAAGAAAACTTATGAAAAGTTTAGTAAAGTACCCATTCGCAATTTTCTGAGATTCCCAACCATTTAAGTAACTGACTTCATTAAGTGCTCGTTGCCCTTCCTGGATATCCTTCTCATCAAAACGGTCCCGACTCGAATGGAAGGCATTTCCAAAATTTCTTTTTAGATGCCGCACATCCGATGGAGCAACTTTGTAAAATATAGGCAACACTATGTGTGACGCGCTCTTCTTATAGTTCATGATATGAATGAGCTCGCGGAGGCACCATTTGCTTGAAGCATAATTTTCGGAGATGACAGGGATTGAAATCTTAGACCGTACAATGGCATCAAGAATCTTTGAACCAAATTCCTCTCCAATCGGGATGCTGTTCTCGTCCCTAAACACGCAAAACGGTACAGTTCCTACCTTGAATAGACTATGGTAGAGGTGATCGGTGAATGTCTTGCGAGTATCTGAGCCGTTAAAGCTCAAGAACACGTCATATTGATCACTACATAAATTTGTGGCTTCCGAAGAGATGGATGAAGAAGAGGATGCTCCCTGAGTGCTCTTTTCCTCTACTCTCTTTCTCTGACTCTGCTCTTTGCCCATGGTGATCTAAGAGGGGAAAGTTGACAAGAAAGATGCTTATCTTTTGCTTAAAAGGATTGATGAATGACGAAAGATGCTTTTGCAAATGATTGTTGGCTTGGTCCTCTCTCTCTCTCTTTCTCTCTCTCTCTCCCTCTCTCTCCTTCCCTCCCTCCCTCCCTCTCCTATGATCTTTTCTCTTTTTGTGTGAATGTTGTTTCTCTATTCGTTTCGGGTCTCTTGCTTCACTTCCTTAATGTTTTGGTTCAAATTCGATGATTTCATTTTTTAAAATTTTATTTAAAATCGCCATATTCTTACTGAAGTTGGAAATGCGAGGTAGAGATGAACAAATGATTGTTGTCATTTCTCTCTTATTTATTTCATGCTAGCCCCACATGCCAATATTTTTATATAAGACCCGAGCTACTCACTTTTAACTCTTAAATTTAAATTGTAGATTGATATACTATCTGCGCTATAATTTGTTATATGACACCAAATGAGCATAATGCGTTAGTATCAAGTTACTAATGACAAATGAAATACTTGTACACTGTCCTTGAGTTCTTTTCCAGGTCATTTTTTTGTTACTATTTTGTTGGCATATCATTCAGCTCTTGAAAAGTCAATAACCCACTGAAAAAAGAATGTGAAATATTAAAAAAAAGAAGAAGATAATTTAGGAAAAAGCATAGAAAAGAAGGGAATGGTGTGTTTGGGCCTACTTTTAGAAGGAAGTAGCGATATTTAGAGGTAACATCCAAAAGGCTTTTGAATTATGAATTCATGACACATGGAAAACTTCATGAACACGAATTAAAAGCAAAGAAGGGAATGAAAGATGCATGGCAATTTGAGGGCGAAAGTTGGAATGAAAGATGCTTTTCTGCTGGATAAAAGGATCGGTGAACTAATCCCTATGAACAAGTATGAGCATGAATCTGTTACCACGCAAGAAAAAACGAACATGAAAACTTTAAATAATTGGTAATTGATTGACTAGGAGCAGTTGTAGATGCTTTTAGTCCTCACCTTATCTTCTTTTGGACCTCATTCTATTCAAGTCAAAACTTGTTGGCTTGATCCACTCATGAGTAATATGTACGTTAAATTTTCAATTGGGCCATAAAGAACTATAATATGTGCACAAGCATATTGCATTCACTTAAAAATATAATCATCCGTTCAGTTTTTTATTTGGTTATTGAAAACCATAATTTGATAAACCATTTAAAAGTTAATAATTGAGTTGGAACGGAATTAGAGATTTGTGAAAGACATCAAGAAAGGACCGAGCTACTAATTGTCAATGTGATTTATATTTTAATTTTGTTTAAAATTGCAATATTCTTAATGAAGTTGGAAATGTGAGGCAGAGATAAGCAAATGCTCATGATTATTTATCTTTCATATATTCCCTCCCAGCACCGCATGCTACAATTCCATTTAAAATGAATTTATTTTGAACTAGTGTGTTATCACTGAGCCTTTTATTTCAAATTTTCAGATCTAAAAGTTTATTGATATCTTGACTGTAAAATAGAGATATAATTTGTTAGGTGGCACCAAAAGGTGGAGCTTCCCTTAGTACTCTCTTTTCATGCACTCTTTTCTTTCTCCATGTTAGTCTGAACGATTAGAAATTAGGAACCGATTCAATGAAAGAAGGAGAAAAAGAGAAGAAAGAAAGTAAAAGGAAGTAGCTGAGGAAAATTCAGAGACAAGCAAGATTTGAAACAATAGCGTTGAGTGCTTGTCCCCATTTTCGTTGGAGGGCCCACCTTGAGAATATCACCAAAAAGATTTTTTATCCAATAAAATGAAAGTAGAATAAGATTATCGGCTAAATTTGAGATACGTCAGGTTAAATTGATTAATCACATATCTGAAGAACGAATTATTCTTTGCAACAAAAGAGGTGTAAGAACTGAGTGATATTAGGCAGGGTGAATATCCTAGCATGTGCATATGGCTCGACTTATTTAATTGTTTCCCTGCGTGTGTCATAAGATCGAACTAGTTTTTTTCTTTCTTACTATTGGATATCATGTAAAAAATTAAGAAGTATCATGCTATGGATTTTGATAAGTTTTATGTTGTGATGATTGAAACTATCATTAGTTGAGAGCAGGTAAAAAGTAGCAATATGGTTAAAATGCACAAACTTTCCCCATACTTTTTTATTACTCATTTACTTTTCTTTTTTTCAAGCAAATAATCGATCAACTTTTTAAAGCTTTGAAGGGAGAAAATAAGTTTTTCTTTCTTTCTTTCTTTTCTTGCTAAAGAGAGGAGAAAACGAGTTAGAGGTGAAAGGAACATACTTTATAGGATTAATGGTCCAACAATTCGAAGAAAACATAATATTACTCATCTAGAGTGTTCTATAGGAAGGTAAAATTGTCGGATGAAATCTCTTAAGAGAAGAGTTACTCTTAGGATGATCGGTTTTGAGATGAGTAGATTCTAAACTCAAAATCAGGTTATTTAGTAATATCAATTCTCCATTTTTGTAACCGAGAACCAAACTAGTTGACCTTGAACCAGCTTACTTTTATTTTTCTGATTTATTTTTCCTTAAATTGATTTAGGACCTTCAAACACAGAGAAACCTCATAGCGGATAAAAAACATGGCCTCCGGATTCAAGCGAAATGTGGCAATTTTGCATGCAATAGAGTCTAGTGCGCTTGCAGAACTACTCATTCTAGTTCAACAAAAGATCAATGCTAAGTTACGATGCAACTAACAATTAGACAGCAAGGGCATCATAGGATTAGCCACATCTAAAGTCGAAAATAAAGGCTTTCCTTTTTCATCGAAGTTTAATAGGCAACAGCGATTCCAAAAGAGAGAATAAAAGACCCTCCTCTCTACTCAGCAGCCACCCCACATCCCCAATGGACAAAAGGGGCCCGGAACACTTTTAGTTCAGTCAATTATTCTAATAACAAGGCGACAAATCAATATAAACGACAAGCTAATAAGAGATGAAAGAGCAATTACCTCCCGCGAGCTGAGATGCAAAGACAGGCTGAGAACGGAGAGAGAGGAGATTGTAAAAAAGCCTGGGCGAGAACTTTCAAGGGGGAAAAGAATAGAGAAAGCGAGTGAGGAATAAACAGTAGATGATAATCTCGAATTGTTCTGCAAGAGAGAGGCCGAATGGAAAAGCTAAAGTGAGAAATGAGAGAGAGAGAGAGAGAGAGAGAGAGAGAGAGAGAGAGAGGACCAATCAGTAGTAGACGATAGTCTCGAATTATTATTGATCGATTGGTAGACGATATGCTAATTGACTGTAGCTATTAAATTGTTTTCAGATGGCAAGCCTAGTCAAACCACACAATTTGGAATAGAGTACGGAATGGCCACTTCTGTTCATATCCACTTAAAACTATTTGGTTATACAGATAAATGTGGCTCTAACCAGCTTGTTAATCTTCCATTATATTATTATCAAAGACGTTTTTAGTCCTGTAAATGCTGCATTCTCCTGCCACCCCAAATATGCATAAATCATATTGTCAAATCCATCATGGGTCAATAATTTTCTACGCTATATATACATAAAAGTCATGTCATTGCTATAAGCAGTAAAATCGCACGAAAACCATACTTTATGATGAGTTTCTCTAATTTAATCCGCAAAGACAAAGTCCACCTAAAAATTGTCCACATAATAAATACATGCAAGTGCATTGAAACCAGCAGCTTCGCTGAGTTTCAAGTTTTCCATTGTAACCAGCACAAAACAAAGAAATGAAAAGAAAGTACAATCATGAATTTTTCATAATTTCTGGAAAGCATTTGAATTTCTGTCATTTTTCCAGAAATTACGAAAATTGCCAATATAATGGAAATCGGTTTTATGGACATCCAGCAATTTTCTAGCTAGTTTGATCTATTCAGATAAATTTTTGTTCTTGACAATTCTAATTCGTAGCCTATGAAAGGTTTTGTGCGATTATTAAAGGGAATAGACTTGCATGATTGATATTTGGAAAAATCTAGTTTTTTAATTTTTTTTAAGAAAAAAAAGAATTATTTCTACAAAAACTGATTATTTTGGATGTTTCAGGGTTTAAGTAATTTGGGACAATTGGGATATGTATAGGGCCGATGAACCCCAAAATCGGGTCTAGAAGGGTATTTTCGCAGTTTTCGTCGAGCAGACTTTTTGTCCCAAGGGAGTTCGGTCAATCATGTTTTGAAAACAACATCAGGATAAGGGCCGGCATGCAATTCCACCGGATTCAACTGGTCTAACCATACATAACCGATTTTTTTTATGGTCAAAATAATTGATTAGTTCAAATGAGAAGATTGAAGTAAAAAAAATTAGCAATATATGTGATGATGATTTTTAAAAAGTCGAGGGAATTTCACAAGTAACATTTTGTATGCCTTAAAGGATGTTAGGTGTTATGCCATGAGTAATAATCAAATGTGTTTTTGTCCTATCAATTGTAATAGACTAGAGAATGAAGGTTAGGCTTACCTCGAGGAGCGATTTAGAGATGAAATTACTATGATGGGTTTTAGAATTTGAGGAGAAGTTGCCTTGAAGCAAATCAAGTTGTGTCAGAATCCTGAAAGTCAATGCAATTCAAGGTTCACCTTCATGCTTCAACCTAGATATCTCATAACAAAAATGAGCCTCTCAGTGATTTCTGGTGATTGGCATTTCCCCTCTTCAAGCACAAGCACTTGGGACTTTATACAAAGCTTTACTTCTTCTCTTGCCGCAAAGGAGACGTGCAATCTTGTGGCAAATGATGTTTCTTAGACGAGGCAATTATACTTCTTTTGATTCTAACCTTTTTGACCATGACCGCCAAAACAACCCCTCCTTGAAATTGGAAAGACGACCCCTGTAGACTTGACTTGTTAGTTCCTTTTGTTATTAGAGCCCGTGGCCAAGCAAATCACAGAGGAAATTAACTTTTGGAAGATTGGCGATACTTTTTTGCTTTATCCTCAACTTTTCACAGTGGCTCCACGTGGCCACTCAAATTATTGATTGACTGGCAACCGTATTGCTAATCGATGCGACAATTAGATTGTAATTAGATGGCGTGGTCACTCAAATCAAATTGAAGATGGGTGATACTTTTTGCTTTGTCCTCGCCCTTTGCTTTACCTACCCCATCAACCAATAAATAGATACGTTTATGCTGAAGCCAAGGTGTTCACAATGGAAATTAGTTTTCACATGATACTATGTCAAAAGAGCCCTGCAATCATCTCCTTTAATTGGCTACTTTTACAAGGTGTTGATATTGGAAATTACTTTTTCTCTTGCCTCAATAGATGAGCCAAATGTGCTTGGGATACAAACAATCCTACCGTGGATTTGTGCATCTTCGATGAGGACATTTATTTCGTTATCCAACTAACTCTCACCTTTTGTTAGTTCCCTCTGTGATGGGATCACATGACCACGCAAATCAAAGTGAAGATTGACAACATTTTGCTTTCTCTTCCCGTTGTCACTCATATTTGGTGACCTATAACATATATGGATTAACTCAAGAACAAATATGTTGTCGTAGTTAAGGGCAATGTCAAATTGGGTCAATGGGATTTTCTTCTTACATAGAATGCTCATGCTAGTATTTGCATTATGCAAAAGAAATCTTTATCATGAAAAAAAAAATGCTTTTTTGAAGATTCTATATCAAATTTTCTATGAAATCGAGTTAATGACATTTTAGAAAATTCTGTGGTAAGGGAAAGCAAGTCAAATTCTTCCACCATCTTAGTTGCTTAGTTGCAAAGAAAGTGATGAGGCAAAAGCCAACAAGACCTACTCAAAAGAAAGTGGGGAAATAAGACGAGCAAGAAAAAACAAGTCAAAATCTTCCACCATCTTGCTTGCTTAGTTGCAAAGAAAGTGATTAGGGAAAAGCCGACAAGACCTACTCAAAAGAAAGGGGGGAAAAGGACGGGGGAGAAAAAGTAAGTCAAAGTCTTCCACCATCTTGATTGCTTAGTTGCCAAGAAAGGGATAAGGTAAAAGCCAACGTGGCCTACTCAAACAAAAAAGGGGAAAAAAGATTCTAGTGATTGAATGCAAGTCAAAGTCTTCCATCATCTTGCTTGCTTAGTTGCATTAGGAGACAAGAGACCATTATTTATCATGAAAATATTGTACAAATTTATTTTATAAATGATGCAATGGAAAAAAACCAATTGCAATATAATAATTATATTGAAATTTTCATTTTATGATGGGGCTTTTTATGGGGTCTGCACAATTTCTCTTAAGTATTTTAATAAAATCTAGATGTCCAGTAATGCTATGTAAGTACATTATAAATCAAACTCTTCAATTTGCCTGTTAACTTTAAATAACTAATATTGATGTGATAGCATACGTGGTAATGTTATGTTTCTATAATTATACTCTTTTTCTCTTAAATTGACTAGAGTGAGCCAACACAAATCATTGTCCACGAACGTGAACTCATGAAAATGCAATACCTATAATCTTGACGCTAGTCTATTACCAAGTGTTTGAGGAGAGTTGAAATTGACATGTGAAAGCTATATATTACTTGAAATATACATCAACCTAGTCAAGAGTAGCTACCTTATAAAGTTTGTCAAATTTCCATCTTTATTTAAATTTATGAAATCCATTTTCTTCTCCCCTGCTTCCTTTGCTTATGCTGATCGTGAATTTTTTTTTTTTCTTTTGAGATTTCCATTCGATCCCACATTCTTTTTTGGTCCAGATTCAATTCAACACATCTATTAGATTTATAGAATAAAGGCTCCGTGTTATAAGAATGCCATTAAAAGGAGTCACACGTAAAGCTAGTAAGATTTTTGCCTTTTGCTTAGGGATATACTTGTCGTTTTCTAGCTCAACAGATAATGGACCGTTAAACTGATCCAAAAAATCCGAATTTGTCAGCTATCAATAGTCATAAACCACAGGAATCAAAGGTATATTGGTGCTCTCTAAGTGTATTCCAGAGCAATAGTAAGACAAAGGGAATAACATTGGATCTTTGACTCTTCCCTCTTTCATCCATTGATTGAGATGAGACATAAGTCGCCCAAAATGGAAAAGAACAAAAAGGAATAAATGTAGAAAATTTATTAACATATACAACTAATCAATCAAGAAAAACGGATCCATATATGATTGTAAAACACCAAGATCAATAAATACAGCGGAATTAAAGCGTACCTGTTTGAGCCATTGCTTTACTTTAAGAAAAATAGATCACTCTGATAATCAGGGATCTATCGGAATACTAGATCTTCCTCTCTATGACCTATTTTGATATAGCAGCTTTCAATGGGATTAAAATAATTGATAGGTATAACCTACCCTTTTATAGGCTAGAGAGGGGACCTAGCAAACCCTAATCAATAGCGTGTCAATTGGGCCCTTCCCATTATGGGCTTCAGTCAAACACAATTGCCTACACTTTCACGCTTTCAACTAGGCCCGTTAACAATAGATGCCAATACCCAATTCAATCAGATCACTTTAGGGTTCAACAAATATTGGAATATCCATTAACCCGATTATTTAAAATAGAAAATCAATTAATTAATGTAAGCCCATATTATAGGAAATTTCCAACATTCTCCCACTTGGGCTACATTAATTAACTTATTTTATTTTGAAAAAGATTTGATATTGAAAACGACACTATCGGGTTAATAACTGAAAACTTTGTTTTATGTGACTAGAACTTTTAAAAAATAATATTCCAATAATGGCATCTTAATACCAATCCAATCCTATATAACCTCAATATAGGACTACGGAGATCAATGTGTTAAGAAAATACCACAACACAAGACCTTCCATAATCACATATAATAAGTATTATATTTTCATGGATCATGGCCTAATAGTGTAGTAAGAAATAGTGCCAACATGTGATCAAGATATACACTATTTCTTATCGGTCCTCAATGCATTAACGCAATTTCTAAACAACATGAAATTGCCTTAGTGCGATTTCTAAACAACATGAAATTGCACAATTATGTCACAATCCAACATGAGATCTCATAATCAGTGACATCCAGTCATCTTTAAACTAAAATTTGTTTAAGGATACTGTTTTATACTTCCATTTCTCAGTCAACAGGAGAAAGGATAACAATATAATCAATAACAATAGTTATTAAAATAAATGTTTTAATAAACATCATAAAAGCATTATCAGTCTGCATATAATTATAATATCCAGAAATACAATTTGTATAACTCCCACTAACAAAAGAAATCAAAAGAATCTTAAATACCCATATTCTTTACATGTTCTTTAAATAAAATGGGTCGTAAGCCTTTTGTTAGAGGATCAGCCAACATGGACTCAGTTCTAATACTTTCTATCACAATGTCTCCCTTTTTGACCAAGTCCTTAATAGTATAATATTTGATCCAATTAACATTTCAACCACGGCATTGTTGTTATTTATAGCAAAAATAACTGTTTGTCACACATAATGCAATAAGATCAATTATGGGCAATAAGTATTTTAACAAAAATAATTAGTTCATTATAAACTCCCCTTTGGGCAGAGTGTATAATGCACCATTATTTTTCACAGCATGAAGTTTATAAAGCAACAATAAGGAGAATTACATATAATTGTCAATGATCCATCCCCTTTGGGCAGACAAATCGTTTAAATTATACATCTCCATGATATCAATATATAGAGATGATAAAAGAGAATTACATATAATCTTCAAGGTTCAGTCCCCTTTGGGTAGACAAATCCTTTAAATTATATATATCTCCATTATCTCAACGTAGAGGGGAATTACACATAACTCTAAAAAATTTATCCCCTTTGGGCAGATAAACCTTTTGAGTCACACATCCCCATCATTCATCTCTAATATATCAATATAGAGGGGAATTACATATAACTTTCAAAAATTTATCCCCTTGGGCAGATAAATCTTTTTGAGTCATACATCCCATCTTTTAATTTTGGAATTTATCTTCATGCAATTTTCAAATTAATATACACAATAACCCCCTTTGGGCAGGTAATTGTATATACTAATTTTTATCAATAGGAAACTCCAAAAAATATATGCCCAAAACTCATCTAATAATATGAAGCACTTTACGACATGTGCTTCCCAAGATCATATTGCATTTATCAAGCAACAATTTTATTTTATTTTTATTTTTAACCAAGCTTTAAAATTTCAGATCTAATACCCATGGCTATTTGCAGTCTCTAATCTCTACAAGGTGTTGCTTACCATCATAACATCCCGTGACAACAAAGATAGGCAACGGGACTCTTAAGAGACTATAACAGTAGAAAAAGTCCTCATTCTTATTATGGAACGCAACTTCCTCGCAATATCATCGCTAACCAGGTAGGAACTACAATCTTTACAAGATAAAAGAATGGCACCCAAGCTGCGTACTTTACCTCAATTAAAACAGAATGAAGAACACTCTAAGCAAGCACTGTAACCAATTATTTCAGACAGGGAAAACAACCCTTCATTCTGTCACCTTTAGTCAATAGGTCCTCATGTTTAAATTAATAAATAAAAGTCCCATCGGCAATCTTAAGCACTCATGTCAAATCCCAAGTACATATAGGCAAGAGACGAGTGCGGACACCCTGAAAGGCTCATAATCAAGACGACACTTAAGTCGCCATAACTTTAAAATTAAGACACTTAAGTGCCATCATCGGAGTAAAATGGGACACTTAAGTGCCACTCCGCGAAAATCCGGCCAAATGGCTGACGTGGCGACTTTCCGGCGAGCTCGGTCCAAAACAACGTCGTTTTGCACGCTGACGTGGCGGAGAAAATGCAAAAACGACGCCGTTTCGTGTCTACGTGTAAATAATAATATATAAATTAATTAAATTAGATTTAAAATATTCAAAAAATTTAAAAAAAAATTAAGAAAATTTTAAAAATTTTAAAAATTAAGAAAAATTTAAAAATTTTAAAAATTTTAAAAATTTTAAAAATAAGAAAATTTAAAAAAATTTAAAAAATTAAGAAAATTTTAAAAATTTTAAAAAATTAAGAAAATTTTAAAAATTTTAAAAAATTTTAAAAGTTAAGAAAATTTTAAAAAATTTTAAAAATTAAGAAAATTTTAAAAATTTTAAAAAATTTTAAAAGTTAAGAAAATTTTAAAAAATTTTAAAAATTAAGAAAATTTTAAAATTTTAAAAAATTTTAAAAATTAAGAAAATTTTTAAAATTTTTTAAAAAATTAAGAAAATTTTAATTTTTTTTTTTAAATTAAAAAATTTTAAAATTTTTTTAAAAATTTTAAAAAATTTTAAAAAATTAAGAAAATTTTAATTTTTTTAAATTAAGAAAATTTTAAAATTTTTTAAAAATTAAAAAAAATTAAAAAAAATTAAAATTATAAAAAAATTATAAAAAAAGGGGGGTGGGAGGCGAACGGGCGACTCCTTGCCCGCCGCGACCGGCTCCCTCACCGCCACCACCTCCACCGCCGCCCTCCCCCACCCCCCCCTTTTTTTAAATTTTTAAATTTTTTTAAATTTTCTTATTTTTTTTAAATTTTTAAAATTTTTTATAATTAAAATTTTTAAATTTTCTTATTTTATAATTTTTTTTTAATTTTTTAAAATTAAAATTTTTAAATTTTCTTATTTTATAATTTTTTTTAAATTTTTTAAATTTTCTTATTTTTTTAAAATTTTTTTAAATTTTCTTATTTTTTTAAAATTTTTTAAAATTTTCTTATTTTTTAAAATTTTTTAAAATTTTTAAAATTTTTTAAATTTTTTTAAATTTTTTTAAAATTTTTAAATTTTTTAAATTTTTGTAAATTTTTTAAATTTTTGTAAATTTTTTAAATTTTTTAAATTTTTAAAATTTTTAAAATTTTTTAAATTTTTAAAATTTTTAAAATTTTTATATTTTTTTTAAATTTTTTTTAAATTTTTTTAAATTTTTTAATTTTTTTTTAAATTTTCAAAAAAATTTTTAATTTTTTAAAATTTTCTTTTTTATAAAATTTTTTTAAAATTTTTTAAAATTAAAATTTTTAAAATTTTCTCTATTTTTTTAATTTTTTAAAATTAAAATTTTTAAATTTTACTTTTTTAAAATTTTTTTTAAATTTTTTTTTTTTTAATTTTTATGCTGATTTGGAGCTCGCGAGCCACGTAAACAAAAAATAATAATAAAATATTGCCACGCAGGATTTAAGCAGGTCGCGGAGGTGGCACTTAAGTGTCCCACTAAAAAAAAAAAAAAGTGGCAAGACTTAAGGTGTCACAAGTTTTTGAAGTTATGGCACTTTAAGTGTCGTCCAAGTTATGGCACTTGTGGTGTTCTTCTACCGGCAAGAGACCAAGACAAAACAGCAAATAAAAAAGTGAATGCTGATTCTGCAGCGAGAATTGCGATATGTTATGAAAGAAAGCATTACTTCCACAACTTTTTTTTTAATTTATTTACGTGCTCTTCGTCACTCCACAAAAGGATTACACTACGTAGTCCAAACATTACAATAATTAATGTCAAAAGTTCAGCAAGTTCAATCGCTCAAATCCACGGAACAAACTCCCAATCCAATAAAACGGGCATAACTTCCAAATCAAATTGGATGAAAGATGGGAGTTTTGCAAACCCTTAAAGAACTTTGCAAGGAAAACATTCTCAAAACACGATCCAAACATAACCTTGTGCAGTGGCAACTAATCAAAGTGCATGCATACGAAAAAAAAATTGGTACCACAATAAATCAACACAGCATGAGGACGGAATCTTAACACACCATCTAATAGTCCACAAAAAAACATAATTAGCTCGTGAAAATCGACAAACTCACACTAGCTAACACGATGCCAAATAAGAAATCGATAAGATTGAAAACCAACACGATTAGCTAATACCAATCGAACAAAACTTGACACCGTCAAATCCAGACGGAATCAATCGATCCCCCAAAGGCCTCCACCCGATCAATGTCATCAAGATAGATGCAAAACAATGACGCCACTGCCGCGCTAGTAGCGGGCTAGGGCGCCTTCACATCCTCACTCCCTCACTTTCAATACTAAGAATGTGCATAATTCTTCTTATTCCTTAGGTTTCGACGTACATGGTGTTATATCTGTTGGGTTACATTTTCATTAAGCATCCTGATCTTTAGCAGGATTAAGCAATCCGTGGCTTTGATTCTTCACTAGCTTAAGGAAGAATTCATAAATTCACGTTAGAAAAACCACACAACACGTCCAAGCCGACGTGAATTCTTAAATAAATAGATGCCGCAACCGCAAGCTAGTGCATCAATAAAGTCCAACCCCCGCAAACTTATACATTGATCTTGTAAGTAGAACGAAGACAAGAAAAACCGCATCTCCTTTTTTTTTTTTTTTTATTCTATAGTGTAAATCACTTCTCTGCTCAATTGTACCCATCAAGTTAAAAAAAAAAAGGGAGACAAAACTTTGAAAATCCTGAAATTATTATTAGAATGATAGCATCTATCTGAAAACCTAAAAATTTCATAGCCTCCAACTAACAATTCACAGCTTGTCCTGTGGGATTATGGGCTAGCGGACAAGCAGAAAAAGAGGTCAAAACCAGTATGTCGCAAATCCAGCGACATGACAAAAAACAAGCTCATCTCTCAAAGATGCTAAAGAGTTTCCAAAGATCAAACCGTTTCGATACCATGTTATCAATTCCCAAAGCACTCCACATTCAAAAATCCCGAAGATCAAACCTTAAGAAGGAAATTCTCAAAAACCGAAGCATACATACAATCAGCAACATCAAGATCACAAGGTCATGACACAACGAGGATCAAGCATTTTGAATTTGCATGGTCTCGACCAAGAATGACCTCAAACCACGCGAATTACAGCGAAGGAAGAAAAGAAAAGAAAAAAAAAATAGGATTCTTTTTCCCTCACACGAACTTCACGAGTCCGCAATTCATCCTACGGACCACCTCTTCCATGTATGCATCAAAACAAGACGAACGATCAAGCAACAACCACGGAAAGAACTACACGCAATGCGTGTAGACTAATCTACCAACATGAATTGCATCGAAACCCCAGAGATCAAGTTGGCAAAATTAGCCGAAACCCTAATTGCTCATCCAAAAGGGAAACAAACAATCTCCAAACCAATCGTTGCTACCGTCGAATTGAAGAGAAAAACGAAGGTAACGCTAGAATGTAACTTAAAATTATAGGACCTTTTCTATATATAAACCCTAGAATTTCAAATTTAAAATTCTCACTCAATTCCCAACGGAATTATACAAATTATATATGGTTGGAAAGATCTCGACATGTAGAATAAAAACCCTATGGTTTTAGATCAATCAAGCAAAAAATCCACACAAAAGATAATGCCCATATTTGGCTCAAAGAGGAAAATTTCGAATTTGTCATGAAAAAGAAAATTTTCGGGTTCTACAATCATGTATGACAAGCTCTGATACCACATGTAGAGAATTTATTAACATATACAACTAATCAATCAAGAAAAACGGATCCATATATGATTGTAAAACACCAAGATCAATAAATACAGCGGAATTAAAGCGTACCTGTTTGAGCCATTGCTTTACTTTAAGAAAAATAGATCACTCTGATAATTAGGGATCTATCGGAATACTAGATCTTCCTCTCTATGACCTATTTCGATATAGCAGCTTTCAATGGGATTAAAACAACTGATAGGTATAACCTACCCTTTTATAGGCTAGAGAGGAGACCTAGCAAACCCTAATCAATAGCGTGTCAACTGGGCCTTCCCATTACGGGCTTCAGTTAAACACAATTGCCTACACTTTGCTGCTCAACTAGGCCCGTTAACAATAGATGCCAATACCCAATTCAATCAGATCACTTTAGGGTTCAACAAATATTGGAATATCCATTAACCCGATTATTTAAAATAGAAAATCAATTAATTAATGTAAGCCCATATTATAGGAAATTTCCAACAATAAATTCATTCACACCCATCATCTCGGTACCACCAAATTTAAGACTTGAAACGAGGTTAAAAATCTAGGGTTTCGCTGCGATAAACAAAAGCAAAGGATCAACACATGAAGAGAACAAAGAAGATTGTTTACATTCACCAGCCAAAAGATTGCAAGGTCAACAGCAAATGCAGGAAAGAAATTCAGAAGAAAACCATACGAAACCGTTTTACAAGCATATACTATCCTGGTAACAATATGCGTGTCATTGATGGGAAGACCTGAAAGTTTGTCTTCAATACAAAATAACTGTAGTCGTACGTCATCTTTTAACATGTAAAAGCAAACATTTCATTTGGCAAAATTTGCTAACCCCTGTCATGAAGAACGCGATATCCAAAAAGCACATCACTCCCAAATGTATCTTTCATGCACATGGCAAGGTGCTAAGTGTTGCTCTGTGATGCAACACCGAAAAATTGACTTGATCCCAGCATGAAATTAGCAATTTTTGCAAGATGGACTCCATTGATAAATTGTCAAAAGGTTCAGGACTCAATTGGCAAATTGAATGACTTAAAGCTGAATTGGTAAATTGTTAAAAGGTAAACATAAGGGAGAAAAGATCATAAGTTCCTCAAATTGGAGAGTTGAAAGCTGACGAGGACATTTAAGGGATCACATTACCTTCAGCCACTAATCATGTGTGAAAGAAAACCAAATGTCATGTGAATCAGTGACAACTGTCCTATTACGTTGTACTAACATTTCAGCCTTCTCATTATTGAGATGAAGAGCACGGAGAATCATAATGAAATGAGAGAAAGCAGTGTCCAATGATATACTCTTCAATCGGCCATCATATGTGTCAATCAGAACCATTTAACAACTCCGTTGCCTTCAATATCAGATCACCAAGTTTTGTATCTTCAAGCTAACTTTGAATGTTTAGTTGCAGATCACTTCTTTTAGGAACACTATTGGGGAAATCTAACAAAGTGAACCTCCGAATAATCAAGCATTACCCTGCAGCAATATATCCAGCAATCTGGTCATCCGATTTGGGTAAATTAGGTGACGTTGGAATGCTCTACAATGCACCGCCGACTCGGTGGCAGAGGTTATGTAGGTATTTCTTGTCCCGCGATGATGATGGCTGTGGAATAGTTTGCTCTAGGTTTGAATAGAGCACTTTTTGTGCTAGTCAGCGTTGCTGAGGTTGTGTAGGTCCTTCTGGAAGTCTGCTTTAGGTTTGAATAAATCGGAGCTGGTTTAGCAAAGTAGTCTTCCTGACGAACAAATAGTCTGGTGCTGTTTCAGTTTGATGTGTTTAGGTTGCTTTGGATGGTGGCTTTTCTGGGTTATTAGCCGATCTGCGTGGTATCTGGTAATTAGGGAATGACGTAGTTGCTGTAATTGCTTGTGTTGCAAAGATAATTTGTCATTGATCGATTGTGCAATCGTAGAGGAGGAGATTTATTGCTGTCAGTCGTCACTCTGATGATGGCTATGGAATACTCTCCCTTTTGGATTTGAATGGAGCGGACCTAGTTAAATCTAGTTCATTGAGCGTTAATCCCATCCCCATTTCTCGGTGGGTTTTGCAGAGGAGTCTTATTGACTGACGAAATGTCTGAATTATTTGCCTACAATTAAGTATGGCATCTTACTGCAGATTACATATTGTAGATTGTATTTATTTGATCTCTTTTTTGTCATGGAACTTGCAAAATCATCTCTATCTTCTTTTGGTTGTCTTAAGGTGACAAAGGTCGAGAGTTTATCACTGTGGAGCACTGTGGTGATGATATTCTAGCAAAACTTGCCGAAACTATGCAAGACATTGAGGATTGGGATGATTTGCAAGCTGTGAAATCAAAAGCTTGTGGATTTTTGATTGATATGTTTGGCCAAGATACCCCTAATGACAGCGAATGCAATGTTGTGCATGATATTAATATAGAAGATTCTCCACAACCTGAGAAAAATCGGACTTCTTTTTAGGTGGATTCCTCTACTGACAGTGAAGACGAAGATGATATATTTGGCAGTAAAATGGGCAGGAAACCCACATGCTATATTCCTTATCAAACAGTACTCCAAGCGATTCATCCACTCAACTTCTGGCCAGAGAATCTTCAGAATACATGGTATGCTTCTGAAAACTGTGAATTTGTCTCGCTCTTTTCTGTCTCCACCCCCATGCCCAAAACTAATTTGGTCAATAGTTGTTAAGTTTGTGGCTCGAGTTTTTGATTCATTTGGCTTGGGATTGGCCTATGTAATTGCATGGTCCAAATACGCGGCTTGAAGAATGTCTCGGTATTGTACAAGGTTGGCTTTCGGTGAAGCAATTGTGGACACCTGGAGGCCACAATAGTTACTGGGCAAATCCCAGGAGTCTGGCCACAATGGTCCAATTGTTTAGGAGGTTGACAAAAAGTAGGGAGATCTGGGCACGACTTTTTGTTCTTTTAACAATGATTCTGCAACCCATATATCCATTTATTTTTGTTGCTGAGGTATATTGGGGTCAACAAGGACAATGAGAGGAATTGAGAACAGATTGTCTTGGTTTTTGATTGGGAGAGAGATTGGGAGAGATTATAGTGTCCTTCTCATAAAACTCTTGGGAAACGCTTTCCACTCGTCTCATTCATTTTTGATTGACTATTGCAACTGGGGTTTTGGTTAGTGAGAAATTGATTTATTACTTATTGTAATTCCCTCTTGGTCATTGTGAAACAACTCCTCCCGTTGACGTAGATGAAACTGGGGAGAATTACCAAAAAAGTCCTAAACCTATTGTAATTGTGCCAATTCAGTCCTAAACTTTTTTTTTTTTGCCAATTTAGTCCTAAACCTTTTATAAATGTGCCAATTCAGTCCTTCGGCCAAAATTGGCCAGCCGTAGACGACGTGGACGCCGGCCGAAGACAACCGGCCGGCGAACAATTTTTTAATAATTTTTTAATTTTTTTTGAATTTTTGAATTTTTTGAATTTTTTTTAATTTTTTTTTACCTTCTTCTTCTTCCTCTGGCCGGTGCCGGCCGGCCAAAGGCGAGGGCCGGCGAGGCTGACCTCGCCGGCACTGGCAAGGCTCGCCCCCGCCGGCCACTGGCGAAGGTGAGCCTCGCCCAGCCATGGCGAGGCGAGCCTCGCCAGATCTGGTTACGGCCTCGCTAGTGGCCGGCAAGGCCGCCGTCGCCAAATCTGGCGAGGCTCGCCTCGCCATGGCTGGGCGAGGCCGAGCCTTGCCTTGGCTGGCGACGGCCGCCTCACCGTCGCTGGGCAAGGTTCGCCCTTGCTTGCCACTGGCAAAGGCGAGCCTCACCCAGCGACGGCGAGGCCGTCGTCGCCAAATCTGGCGAGGCTCGACCTCGCCATGGCTGGGCGAGGCCGAGCCTCGCCTTGGCTGGGCGATGGCGGCCTCGCCGTCGCTGGGCGAGGCTTGCCTTCGCCAGTTGCTGGCGGGGGTGAGCCTCGCCAGTGGCTGGCGAGGTCAGCCTCGCCGGCCCTCGCCTCTGGCCGGCGTCGGCCGGCCAGAGGAAGAAGAAGGAGGTAAAAAATCAAAAAAAAAATTTCGAAAAAAATTAAAAATACAAAAAAAAATTTAAAAAATTATTAAAATATTGTTCGCCGCCGGTTGTCTCCGGCCGTGTCCACATCAGCTCCGGCCGGCCAATTTTGGCCGGAAGGACTGAATTGGCACATTTATAAAAGGTTTAGGACTAAATTGGCAAAAAAAAATAAAAAATTTAGGACTGAATTGGCACAATTGCAATAAGTTTAGGACTTTTTTGGTAATTCTCCCGATGAAACTACTCATCCCCTTAAATTAGTTTGTCACTGTTGTTTGCTCTTAAAAATGTCTTTCCTGGATCATTTCCAGTTTGATTGTAATTCTCCTCCCAACAAAGGACCTTATGCAAGGTATTTGTACATAAGCATTTAATAAATTGCTTATGAGGGCTCTCATCCGATCAAACATATAGTAGACATTCCTAACTTGCCAGTTACTTCCACAGTCTTTAAAATCCAAAATGACTTTATTAGAACAGTCTAGTCAATAAAAACAGTTGACTTATGTTTTGGATGATGTAACAATACCTACATTTCCATACGTCCCAGTGATGGCCTTATATGCAACTGCCACTCAGCCAGTTCATGAGGTACGAAACTTGCACATTATCCTCCAGATTATGTTAAAAAAATCACTGGGTCTGATCGAAATGTCCATCTATTGCAGGATATCCTAAAAGCTCTCGGGATCTGCCATGCTCTTGTTCTGGAGATAAGCTTTGACAGACCAATCCTAAAATATGAGGTCATAGTAGCTTGGAGAGCTGCTAAAGAATCGTTTTGCTAATTTGTGTGACAGTGTATTGTCTCTTGAAGAGTGAATGTGTTGATGTTGCAAAATACTTGAATGTTAAGTGTGGTATAAAGACTGTGTACTATCATGCTGGATTAGTAGCCCATCAAAGAGTAGCTGTTCAAAAGAAATGGCATACTGGAGAGGTCCAGGTTGCATGAGTAACCGCTTTTGGGATTGGAATAGACAAAACCTGATGTTGTAAGTTGAAATGGACTTGAAGCCTTTGCCTATTTTCAGTTTTAGAATCAAGGTGACATGCTGGCAAATACTCAACTAATTCACTTTTTTCTAATGTTTTAGTTTCACTCATCGGTTTGTTAGTGTGCTTGGAAGTAAACTTTGCTAGTTCCATGGTCCAGTGGCCTACTAAATTGTCATTCTTGGCTATTGATTGCGGGAACTAGCAAATTATGTCTTTTTCAAGTCAAATTCTTTCTTCCATGCATGGAACTTTGGTATCTTTGAAATTAAGTTAAACTAGGATAAAGTTCTTTTCTTTACTGCAAGAGTGGCAAATAAATCTGATCTAACTTGACTTTCTGTTATAATGTTTTTGTCATATTTCAACTTATTTTTGTTGGTTTGGTATTTATTTATTTATTTATTTATTTATTTTTGGCATGTGGTCATCGTTAGGGGTGTAAACGGGTCGGGTCGGGTCGGGTCTTGATGTTACCCGACCCGACCCGAAACATACTGGTCGCATATTGTGACCCGACCCGACCCGAAACACGTTAAACTCGCATATGAAATCCGGGTCGGTTCGGGTCGGGTCGGGTCGGGTTTTCGGGTCTTCCTCTTTTTTTTTTTTTTTTTTTTTTTTTTTTTTTTTTTTTTTCGGGTGATGGGCCACAAATGAATGTATATTCTACAAATGAGCACAAGCATATGCATGTGGGGAAAAGAAAGAAGTTAAAATGAGGTCGGAGAGAAGTAAATATTTAAGAAATACATTCATACAATTGAAAAAGAAGATGCTAGAGAATCGGAAATAAGAAAAGCTGCACTTCTTGCCAATGCCCAAGAATTCATAAGGTATGGTGAGCTCGGTAAATATGCTGAAAAGGGTTTTACACATGGAGAATCGAGCTGTCTAATTTTGTAGTAACATCTTGTGCAGCAAGAATCTCATGCTATTGATCTGACACACACCAAAGATACACAAAAATTAACAAAACCAGATTCTCTCCCAATGCAGTCTTTCACACGAGAATTTTAAGAAGGCAAACAAAATTCACTTTGTTTGCAAAGACCATGATCTTGAACCTCACTGCAGTGGCCAAATCCACCCAAGACCAAAGACTCGTTCTTGGCCACATGGGATCTTCAAGTGAAAAGATAACATTTTCTGTCCAAAGCTTCCAATAATAAATTCAGGAAGGGCAGCATTGTTAGGAGCGCAAAAAGAGACGGAGGACTTACACAAGTTGCATATTATAAAATGCTAACCTCTAATACGTCAATCATCAAGAGAAGACAACATCGAGCTTGACTCCGTAGTAGTATTTGGCAATTCTACAATATGCAGAAAAGAGAGAAGTGCCTGCACATTTTATCTGAGCTGACAAGAGTCCAGCAGTTTTCTAGCGCACCAAAAAAGAGAGAAAGAAATGAAAGGGACCACTATTAGGAATATCATTCCTTGACTGGCTTTCTATCAAATGTCCAATTTTTGTAATCGTGTCTACCTAGCCTTGTAATCAATGCCACAAAGAAAGCAAGTTGAAGGATCTAAACCAAGATAGTATAGCAGCCATGAGTCAAAGTAGGTAGAGCTGTAAGGTAGCTATCAGAGACCCTCAATAGTGGATACGTAATGATCTATTCACTAATCAATACCCCTGTGCAAGCACAATCTAAACCAACATAACGGGGACCTCCCATGGAGACGGAGATAGAGACAGACATTAAAAACCAGCGAATGCCAGTACCGCAACCAAACATGTACCGAAGTGAATGTAGACAAACTTTGATCTCATCATAAACAATATTAATACGCCCCAAAACAGTTTCGAATAACTTATTATAAGTTTATCAAAGTTTATCATCAGTCACCCCGTCAACAAAGATAGCTGATTGTTTCTAACTCATCAAGTCTTCCATTACTATAATCTACCCTGCCCTTAAGCAGTCCAAAAAAAGGAAAGAAGGATCAATGAAATCCTTAACACACCAATGGCTCAGTAAAAAAAGTGAGAACTACCTTCTACACCACAGGAGTAGATTAATCCTGTGACCAGAAGTTTATACTTGACCCCACTAGCTTTAGCAGCAAGCAATGGTGATGGATATTTGTACTTTACCATGTGCATCATGTGCACATGGCTTGTTCTAAAATTTACAGACTTAACATGCATCTCTGTGGAAATACAAAGTAAGCAAAATCAAATGAAATGTACATGAAACATTACTCTAAAACAATAAATCAATTCAACATAGTTTGATTACATATATAACCTATTCCTTATGTGACAACTAACACAAGCAAAGGCATCAGGCTATTTTCTAAGCTTGTCTAGGTGGTGTGGCCCCCGGCCACTCAAGCTAAGATCATGACACATCACGCAAATCTAAACTTTGGTGAGTTCAATTATCAATTGCTTGTCCACCTTCAGTAATCCAGAGATTCGTGGTTAAAGCCATAGTGAACAAAGCGCAATGCCAGGAACAGAAATGAAGAAATTTTGACAGAGATCAAAAGAATAATTAAAGGTAGATCAATGCTGATTGGCGCATTTGTATCATACAATTAGGAGGACAATACGATTCCACCGCCTCGAAAAGAGAATTTTAGTTGCCCGAGATAGCTAAATTAAACCATCAATAATTTAAGGGGAAGTAGGGCCTCCATCCCAAGCAAAGGCTTGTTTAAATAGTAAGATAACGAAATCTTGTTAGCATTTTACATGTTGATTCACATTTAACTAGTAATGTGCCTCGAATGAGTGCCTGTGTTCACATGCTTATCACAACGTGTGCCCCGGAAAAAGCTCTCCACCAGAAAATTGCTTACCCAAGCACACATTTAGAGTTACTTCGAGTCATCAACATGAAAACCTGCAATTCTAAGTGGAAAAATCAGTATCGAGAGAGAACTTCAACAGCTTATTGTAACCATAGATCATCTTCAACACCTAGTTACTGCACTCCGTTTGCACCCACTTAATACAACCAGCACAATTTCGAGCACAACACAGCACATGAAGAGGATGTGATCTCATGCTCGTTGGTACACAAACACTCGATGAGTGAGCAATTCCGTATGAACAGAACAAATTATCTCAACCTTGAAGCACCCATCTCCTTTAATTTCAGTAAAGATACTTGCTTTCTATAAAAAGTCATAATTAATCTTGCAGCATACCAGTGGTATATGCGGGACCACGATATGGAGAATCGATAAGCATCAAACCCAAGCTTTGCAATAAGATCTATGTCTTCCGCATAACCGTAATCGATCAAAGAAAGGAACTTTTAGGGAGAGGCCAAAAAAAAAAAAAAGACGACGACCCGGGACGACCGTCGACGAGGAAGAAAGGCAACGAGAGATAGTGATGAAATTAGAGCTCAAACTCAAAACTAAGAACCACGCATCTAGCAGCCCACTTTTTTCTCTGTCAAATACAACAAAGAAAGGATAGAGAAGATCCCTCACATCTTAATACAACAAAGCAAGGGTTTCGGCGTCGGCGAGGCGGAGGCGAGGGGTGGCGAAGGCGACGGCGAGGCGGAGGCGCGTCGATCGGAGGGCCGCAGCGGACTCCACGAGAAGGCGCACTCGTCGGAGAAGAAGGCGGAGCCGACGAGGTTATGTTAGACTGTTCGTGTTTTTGGGGCTAAAGCCTAAAGCGTTTGTGTTTTTGTGTTTTAGCGTGTTTGTACTTTAGAAAACTTGTTTCGGGTCGAACAGTGTTCGAACACGACCCGAACACGAAACACATTTTGTTTGCTTGTTTTATATTTGTTACCCGAACACGACCCGAACACGAAACACGTTAATACATGTTTTGTGTTCGGGTCGTGTTCGGGTCGGGTCGGGTCGGGTCGGGCCGGGCCTTTTTGACACCCCTAGTCATCGTTTTGTTGTCCACAACACAATGTTCAAGTCAATCGAAAGCTATTACCAAGAATCAAGGAGGGCAGGAAGAGATAATCTACCAGTACTGTGCATTGCTCTATATGGCAAAAAGGATTTCAGCCGGGTTGTGTGCATGTTAACGAGTGGTCAAGGATGTAAAACCGAAATCTTTAATAGTGCAATGGCTCAAGCTAGGAATATGCAGCAATATTGTGAACTCAAGGTAATCAAATTTCTCAATTTATCTCTGATGATCTCAACTAGGTGATGCTTTTATTTTGTTTTTACACTTTCCACGTTGTTCTATTTATTGTTGTTAGTGTTGGTCTGGCGTTAACCTGTCCGGGTGCTGGATCATTAGATGGGTCGGTTGGCAACATATTCAAATAATAATGGAACCTTTGGGATAAACTCAAATTCCACACACCTAAATAGAGCAAAGTCTATTGATAAACGCATGTTTCCTCTCTAATTTGTAAAATTTTCAGGATGAGTGTCAGCAACAAACCTTACTTGCACACTTTGGCAAGTCTTTGAATCGGAAAGACTGTAAATACAGTTCTAATCCTTACGACGATTGTCTCAAAGCCTCTTCATGAAGGTAAACCTTTCAGGTGTCAACTCTCTTGAGGGCGAAAGGTTTTGACTTACGCATGATCTTGAGCTGCACAGTTCTTCTAGTTCCATCATCCGCAATTATTGGAAGACTGCATGGTAATGGAGGGGCAGAGGTCCTTAAGCGTGGACACAGAAGTTTTCAGTTCCGACGGTTCAACAGGACGATTCGACCAGTTGACCTTTAGACTAGAACCCAAACCGGTTCTTTGACGGTCCGGGTTTGGAAGCGCTGCTTGACACGATTGCAACGATTGCAAGACCCGATTATTACAGTGAACAAAAATTGCCATCTCTCACAGCGAAATTGTTGTGATAACATGGAGGGTTCAGCGGCACTAACTTGGCGGAGATGTGGTGGTTACTTGATGCTAACATCATCTTCCCTAGGATGATGCAACGACGGGCTGCGGCACTAACTTGGCGGTGAGTGGCGCTAGCTTGTCTGATGAGTGGTTCGTTGACAAATGAGTGTCGAAGTTTGGCGGGGTATGATGGCACAGATTGGAGGAGTTCGTGTCGTCCCGGTTCGTGAGGCTTTCATCCATGGTGGAGTTGGGTCGCAGTGGGCCTCACTTCAGCAACTTGATTCTTGGATTCGAAGTCTTTTTTAGTAGATTTCTGCAGAGACTGTCTCAACGTCTATAGCGCGCTTCGAAGCGCTGAGACGAATGAACTGAAGGCCTTTTGTACATAACCGGAATGTCTAATACAAGTACTGGTAATCAATTATGTAGACCCGAAGTAATATAGAGATACGCAATATCATGAATATAGGCATAATATGACCATCTACGAGATGCACATGCTATTCTGAATATGTAAGAGATTCAGTAATTTTGTGTGACATTCACCACAACCATATATGACAAGTTGTATTGTACATCATTTTATAAATTAATGATTTTTATTTGATGTTACAATTAAATAGATTTTGGGTGCTTACTTGAAGGGAGGTTTTTGACTCATAATTTTTTTAGATAAATAGGAGCACGGTACGATTTTTACTCTTAAAGTTAGGTTCTCCTTATATATATATGTATGTATAACTTTTTAGAGTTTGAAATCAGGTTTTGATTTAATGTTAACATCTCAATTTTTTGAAACTCAGACAGATTTTCAAAGCTGACGTTTTAATTTGGTTCATAGTAAGAAAAATTTATGGTTAAATATTTATGGGTTTTTGAATGCATGAAAATGAGAAAACATGGCATTTATCTTCTGCGGTATTGCTTGATAACTGGATTTGGTTGTTGAATGTGGAAACAAAGAAATAATATTCATCTTCAGTCACAAAAAAAAAAAAAAAAAAAAGGTTAAAAAAAGAAGAAGAAGATTTTGAATACAAGGCACGCAATATAAGAAATTGTTCAAGAAATTATGGTCTAGTATTTGAAGATATGCTAAAAAATTGAACACTATTTACTGTCCATTATTAAAAGATCTGCACCTTGGATAATATTTTTTTGTCCATAACCAATGACTTTTCAAAAAAAGTTGCAGGATGAGTTATTAAAGCTATATTCCGTCTAAGAACCATAAATATGGGATTTTTTTTTTTTTATGGCTGATCATAGTGAAATTTTATCACACTTTCATTATATATTGATCTAGTCCAAGGAGAACTAATAACTCTAATTTTCCGGGAAAAATAAAAATTAATAAATCTACCCCATTAGTCACTGATTATTTGCCTTTTATAAGGGTTTGAGTCTTGGCCTTTGTTTCTTTTTTTTTTTTTTTCACTAGAAAGAGTCTTGGTCTTTGTTGCATCTTCCAGCTGGCTAACATGGATGGGATCTTAGATTGTGACATTATTGCCTTTTGAAAGTTGGTCGCAAAAGAACCATAAAAAGAAGAGTATTTTGAATAGAAGGCATGCAGTTCAAGAAATTGTTTGGGAAAGTATGGTCTATAATTAGAATATATGCCAGAAAAATGGAACACCATTAACTGTCCAATATTAAAAGATTCTTGCATTTTGAATAATGTTTTATTGGTCCACAACCATCGACTTATCAAAAATAGTCGGGGGATGAGTTATTGAAGCCAACTATATTATATTGTCAAATGACCATAAATGGGGATTATTTTTCTGATGGCGAGTCATAATCAAAATTTGTCACACTTTCATTTTATATCAATCTAGGCGAAGGAGAACTAATATGTATGTTTTGGCCAAAAATAGAAAAATTAATAATTGTGCCTCACTAGTCATTGATTATTTATCTTGGTCTTTTATAATTGTTTGAATTATGGTCTTTGGTTTTTATTATTTTCAATAAACCATGCAATGCACTAAATAAACCACATAGCCCAACCACATATTTCCTTAACCCACGCACTTTAAGAATTAAGAGAAAATTCAACTATTCATCGCATCTAATTTAATAAGATTGGATCAAGCATTGAATGGATTTCAAGTTAGATTAGTATTTTGGACATACATCGAAAATGTTTAGATGGGTGAATTATTTTTCGTATATCTCATATCAACATGTTAGATTACGATATATGGAAATTGGGTCAGTGCTCATGGTCGAACTATGTCTTGGGATATGATATATGTTCATAAGCTAGTTTCGTTCTAGGTTTAATCACAAGCAATATGATTGCCAAGCTTAATTACAGCTCACATAGTTTTCGGGCCTTATTGCCTGGTGAAGCGTGAATGGAACTGAGTGTTGCAACTTAACCCCAGTTAAACCACCTAAGTTTTGGCTAATGGATTACTAAACTTAAACTTAGCTCGGGCTCTCCCAAACCCATACCAATTCACGACTTAGATTCAACTTTTTAACACGTCTGTGATTTTTCAATTAGAAGTCGCCACTAATCTATTTTTGGTGTTACTCCGCAAATCAGAAATTGTGAGCTCGGGGACTTGATTATGCTAAATTTTAATGCATTTTCGGTACTTTTCTCTTTTATTTTAAAAAATATATATATTTTGCAGGGAGTTTGAATTGATTTTAATTTACTTCCTTAACATGTGAGGTGATCATGTGAGTGCGCAAACCACCAATTTAACAACCAAGTAAACAATGAATAAATTACGGGACTTATCTTGTAGTAATGAATGCATCTTCAATGTTAGCTTGAAATTCACATCAAAAACCTTAGATATTATTCCTAATTAACACGCAGTCACCCAATTTTTTTAGGATTTTCTTTTGTTTAATGAAACCTAAGCTATATGTCATGCAATTTAATTCAAAGAATATTATCTAACTTGGATACCATCTAAACATGCATTCTAATATAATTAAAAAAGAATCTAACTATTTTATCATGCAATTCTATCTAAGAAATCAATTCTAATCTACATGATATGCAAATGCAATATTTTTTGTATTTTTGAGATAAATAAAGTAATTAAAAGATAAGCACCAAATCATTCACAGTCATCAAAGACGTTATCCATTGTTCAAATCAGGAAACAATACCTAATTAATTTGATTATTTTGTTAAAACAATCGATAAATTGATCTTGAGCCTTAAAGATCAAAATATCAATTTTATTCCCATATGATTAATTATTTCATTTAAAGCCTTATAGATGGAATAAAAAATCGACGTGCAGTTGCACCTTAGGCAATAAATCCTAATTGGAAATACGCCTTCCATTCATATATGCATGTAAGATATTGAAAAGCATATATATTAGACAATAAAATATCCAAATCAAATTTTGATAAGACAATTACGTAATTCCACAAATAATATTACCAAATTTGAACCGATCCGCTCAACAAGTGAGCGGCGGTGTGTGGTGGTGCTCGGTTAAAGCAAGGATGGCTGGTTGTTCAGCGATAGTCGAGGGGCCGGCTTTGAAACTTGGAGGGGCGCGGCAACTTATATGACTATAGGCTTGATGTGGGGTGCTACGACTAGCCGTCACGGTAGGTAACCTCGCCAAGGAAACGGCGGCAAGGCTGCAAGATCGCTGCTATGACAGCAACAGGGAAGCCGCTCGGGTCCTTGAAGTCTGTTACCGGCGTCGGGCGAAAGAGACTTCGTAAACGCCTTCTCTTTTTGACATTTTCTGCATGTGGAATTCGTCTCAGTTGGCGTGGTGCAGCTCTCCCACTCACTTTACCCACAAAACTCATGCACCAATTCCCTCTCAAATTGTGGACCAGCTTTCACAATTTATCCCTCCTCCGTGTACTCTCCCTGTTCTTTCACGTGTCACTTGCGAATCACACCGATGTTCAGCACGGCAGCAGCTTCTCAGCTTCGTTTGGGCAGCAACAGATGGCAGCAAGGACGCCGACGGCAGCGATGAGGATCTGTGAAAGCGTGGCCGTGAGGATGTATGACTTAGAGTACTGGCCGTAGCGTCCCTCTCCTTCTTCCTCTCTATTCACGTGTTTTCTCTTGGTCGTATGTTCAATGTGTGGCCCCCATCTGTATCGCCACCGCTTGGAGTGGACGCTGGTCCTCACGACGTCTTCGAGGGGCAGAAACGAGAAGATGCGGCGGATCGCCTCGTCTGGCAACGCGCTGATGAGATCACCTCGTTTGGTGGGATCCGGCCGGTCGCCGGAGGATTTGCGGCGGATGGCGCTGCAAGCGTCGCGGACGGGCGAGCGGTGCTCACCGGCAGGAGGAAGGCGGCGGGCGGAGGTGCTGCGGGCGTCGCGGACGGCGACCAGCGAGGGACGGGCGGCAGTGGAGACGGGGACGGGCGACCGGTGCTCACCGGAAGGAGGGAGTCGACGGGCGGAGGTGCGGCTGCTGGCATCGGCAGCAGCGGCGGCGAGTGCAGGGGTCGGCGAGGAGCTCGGCCGCACGAAGAAGAAGACCTTTGCTTTTTTGTCTTTTTGTTTTCCTTTTTTCTCTCTCACACGTCCCCTCTCTCTGCACACATTCAGACAAACAGCAAAGGAAACCCTTTTTGTTGACCTTGACTCCCTTTTTGCAGAACATTTTTTTGCCTTTTTGGCTCACGCACGAAATCCCCTTTGATCATGTGATCTTTCTTATTTTGAGTCAAAGAATATATTACTCATGGGCCGTGCAATATTCCCTCTTGATATTTAATCCTTAAACTTTCAATCCTCTATAAAATATATCGCTTAATGTATAAATCACGTGAATATATTAAATATTTACCGAATATTGAAAGAATAATATGAATCCTTTCGAAAATGCCGAATTGTCAACTCGTAAAATTAAAGCTTATTCGACACTGATCAAATGCAAAAGCGATAAACAAATACACAAGTGCAACTAAAATTATATACTATGCAATACTTTTTTTTTTTAGGGATTAAAATTAATTTTTAATTTTTTATGCAATAAATAAATGATTGGGTCGCGAAATTTAGGTGTCAATATTGAGCACTAGGGCATGTTTGAGTCAGTACAACCTGGGCATGGTTGGCATGGACCTAGATATTTAAAAAAAAATCATTTAAGCAAAATTAAATTCAAAACAACTGTAATATTTTTCTCAAATAATGAAAATAATGAGAAATTATTTGAGGAAAATTAATAAGAAAAAAACACTCGTTCTTTAAACCAAATTGAAACCCAAATACTTATTCAAATATTTTCAAAAAAAAAAAAAATTACGCTTGGTGGTGCTCTACTAATGATTTCACTCGAGCAATCGTGTCATTCGGCACCACTCCTCAGAAGTCAATCATCGTCAATTGTCCATATGCCTTATACGTCCCTCAAAATGATTCTTATATACCATTGGGTAGAGTGTTTTACTTGATCTTTGTTGTATTTGTGCTCTGCGTCTACCAATTCCTTTATATAGATAGCCATCAAATTCCGAAATTGCTACATTTTTTTTTTCCTATTATGTGTAGTCAATTGTATCATAAGGATGCGCCTACTTCAGCCTTTGGCTTAACATCATCTCCTCAACAAAATGGATTCCATTCCACCCAAGAAATGCACTCTAAAAATCAATGTGGATAGCTCGTATACGAAGGGAGAGAGAACAGGAAGCATCGCCGGCGTTTGTAGAGACGAGTCTGGGAACATCGTGGCTGCATTTGTGAAGGAAGTACGGGCGAACTCGGCGGAGCAAGTGGAAGCCCTGGCATGCATGGAAGCCCTACGCTTCTTTTGTTCTACTTCTGAACTCAAGTACTCTCTAGAGTTAGATAGTCGGTCAACGATAAGCGCACTTTCAAATTAAGAACAACCAACGCAGAGCATCCAGTCTCTTATCTCTAAAGGCAACAACCTGCTAGCCCAATACAAGAGCATGTGATTAGCCTACTACAGGAGAGGAGCGAGCTAGGTAGCTGATTGGATCTCTAAGGCCGATCGGCGAAAATCCCTTCCCACCAACTGGGTTTCTTATCCGCCAAAAATATTGTGAGACCTAATTCGTTTAGAAGTCTACTTAGTTTGTAATCATGGAGCTACTTGAAATAATGAAAGACGTTTACTTCAACCAATATATATATTACTCCACTATCTCCGAAATGTAGAAGAATTTACAAAAAATTTATAGAAACGCTTAGACTCCGTTCGTTTAGCGAAAAATAATTTCTGAGAAAATGTTTTCCGAATTTTCGACGTTAAATTTTCATGGAAAATAAATTCATTGAGAAACATATTTTCCATGAAAGAAAAAGTGGAAAACATTTTCTTCTCTCGATCTTTCTTATCTCTTGTCTCTATAAATCATCATTTCCTCCTCCCCTGTCTTCTTCTTATTTTCTTATTTTATTTTCTTATTTTTTTAATTTTATTTTTATTTTTTAATTCTTTAAAGTCTTCTCTTTGCAGAGGAAAAAAAAAAAAAGATGTGAGTAAGTATTTTATGCGAGAGTTAAGTATACTGTCTATGTGAGGGTGGTGTTTATATAATTTGAAATAAGGCGCTAGGTTGATTGACTTAGAAATTCAACATATGAAGGAAATAAATGAGTCATTGGCACAAAAAATAAGAAAAAGAAAAATAAAGGACAACCCTAAAAGAACAGGAAAAAATACGCGACGAAGAAAGGAGAGAAGATCTTCTTGGATTCCATGTTATAGATGTCACACATTGGAGTTTATAGAACTTGAAATTACAAAAAAAAAAAAAAAAAAAAAGAAAAAGTAAAGCTACTTTGCCGTTTATAAGGAAAATTACCCAATCAATCATAAATATATTGTGTGTATATATATATATATATATATAATATCAATTCAATTTTAAAATTTTTCAATTTCGTTGATTTAGTCTTAAATCTTTGTGAGAAATTTCAATGTAGTCATTCTAATCAATTTCCATCAACAATTGTTGATGTGGCGGTCCAGTCATTGTCAATTGTCTTACGTGGCACACTTGTAATGCCAGCAACTTTCACAAAAATTGTCTAAAAGGATTATATTAGATTTTTGAGCAAAGATTTCATATTAATTGATATAATTGATAAATTTATAACTGAATCGATATTCGTATATATAATTTTAAGACTAATTGGACAATCTCCCTACTAGTTGTAACCCGCAGCCACTTTGTTAGATAATGCTTGCTCTTCTTCTGATACTTACGCAGACCCGACGGAAGAGTGTCAAATGAAACCGGGAAAACTTATTAGTGGGGCAAAAAATAGAGCTTCCAGCAAAATTCAGGTGCAAAAACGGAATTTTCGAAAGAATTGAAAAAAAAAAAAAAACATGGCTCCAATCTCTCCCGCTCTCCAGCAGGTAAAAAAGCAGAGCAAAAAACATCAGTCCCGCCATCGCTGGCATGGTTTTTCTTGGAAGAGAGCGCTTCGAGCGCGCGCGCTCTCTCTCTCTCTCGAGAGCGCGCTCTCTCTCTCGAGAGAGACTACGGATCGATTCGATTCCTACCCTTGCATCGTTGATCGATCGATTCGAATCGCGTCGAACAGGTTGAGATTACATGGAGCATCGGGGGTTGGAGGAGGCAGAGAAATCTCTGGTTGCTGAGCTTGGCTATCGAGTTCGGCTTCGACGAGCAGTCCTCCAGCAAGTGCTTGGGACCGTCTCGTTTCGCTCAACGGTAACTTCAATCGTTACTTTGTCGCCCATTTTTTTTTTTTTTATGTGCTAATTAGCGTTTGCAGAGGTTAGGTTGTGTAGGTATTTCATCGTCCACCACGACGAATGTGATGATGACTAGGGAATAGTCTGCTCTAGGTTTGAATAGATCGGAGTGGGTTTGGTGAAGTAGTCTTATCTCTGATGATAACTGGGCACGCGGCAAAGTTTTTCTTGCTTATTGGCCAAAATGCGCAGTATCTGGTCATTAGGGAATGATAGCAAATAATCAAGGTATTGGTATTATGCACGGTTGCGAATGAATTTATATAGAAATGAAGCTCTTCTGCTAATGGATTTTTCATTTTGACTTTTAATTCCAAATTGCTGAAGAGTGTACTGATTGAGCCTACAAGTGGCGATACTGGCATTGCCTTTGGCATTCATGGCGGCAACAAAGGGCTACAGGCTAATCATTACAGTGCCAGCATCTATGAGTTTGGAAAGAAGGATCATCCTCCGTGCTTTTGGAGCTGAGTTGGTCCTGACCAATCCTGCTAAGGGCGTGATGGGGGCTATTCAGAAGGCAGAGGAGATAATGGCAAAGAAACCTAACTCTTACATTCTTCAGCAGTTTGAGAATCCTGCTAACCCAAAGGTACATGAGTGGTCAACTGTCATGTCTTGTTGGTTGTATATGCAGGTGATGACACGAACTTGAGCTTGGCTGTCATTGTTCTGTTTAGATACATTATGAAACAACCGAACCAGAGATATGGAAAGGCTCAGGCGGCAAAATAGATGCCTTTGTTTCTGGGATAAAAACCGGTGGTACTATAATTGGTGCTGGAAATTTTCTGAAAGAGCAAAACCCTGACATAAAGGTAGATTTTTTTTATGATATTTTTTGTCATGTGTTGAACTCAGACAAAATATTGTCAATTTTGGGTGATTATCAACTATGGATGCCTTGAATAGAAAACCTCGTGCCTGAACATTCTTTTTGTGTTGAGAGCGCTGCATCAGCTGCTTGTTATTCTTTTTCTCCCCTTCTAGTCTAAGTTCTTTACTGGTTCTCCTTTATTTGTCAGCTCTATGGTGTTGAACCTGTTGAAAGCCCCTCAATTTTCTGGAGGCAAGCCTGGTTAGTTCCCTCAAACATGTTACACCTCTCACAATTATTAAATCTCCATGCACAATCTAGTTTATCATCCAAATTTGTTTCATTAAGATTGGTCGATGACTTGTGAGAGATTGATATGATGGGGTCTCATTTTTAGTCCTTAGAGTTCAAGGCTCATGGTTTCGCATCATTCCATGGGAAGAGAGAGAAACGGTCTCCGCAGAAAGCTAAAACATGAGATGATAAATTGTTGATATAAATAGGCTGATCAAAATAGAAAAGAACTGCAATTCTTTCAAATAAAGACAGGCTTAAATATAAAAGGTATGACTCCCGAGATTTACTATATGGCGCATTGCCAATATTTCTAACAGAAGTTCTAGATTTGAAGTGGTGTTGTCATTTCCATATTTCAATTGCGGCACTATTGCGATATGTCAATGGTGCTTCTTGATTTAAGGCCTTATAACTTCTGGGGCATGTGGACTTAAGAGCAGGTTCTATTAACTTTGAAGTGTCTAAAGTTGTCATCTACATCCGTCTCTGCCGCATCTATGGCCTTATTAAACGGTTTTGGAATGAGTAAATATTTGCACCTCTCTCTCTCTCTCTGATAGTTGTTTGAAAAACAAGCACTAATCTCTCTTGGATATTACAGTTGCAGATTTAATCTTTTGTGGTTTTAATGATTTACATTGTCTCATAGATTGCTGCTGACTGGTTCTGGTAGGTCCTCACAAGATCCAAGGGATAGGTGCTGGTTTCATTCCAGGTGTCTTGGAAGTTGACCTTATCGATGAAGTAATTCAAGTAAGAATTCTTCTCTTGATTTATTAATTTCTATTAAATGTAAACCTTTTATGGTGACAGCAGGCTTTTGAAGAGATGTGATTGACTCTTTTACGTGTCACTGAGAGCTTCAGTCATTCTTACATCAGGTGGAACCTCTATGTTTGATTTCTCATCTGCTATTCGTCACTGGTCAGATATGAAAACAATTTGACTTAGGATGGTCTTGAGGTTTAGATGTATTTCCTAAATCAAGCAATTGCAAACGAATGCCATCGCAATGCTGGCCTCCACAAAATGTGTTTTTACTAGGTTACTGTTTTATGTAGATGTTGATGTATTGTTGTAAACGTTATTTTGCAATGGGTACTTGAGAAATGTGATAGACAATAATCATATTCATATTCAAAACACGGATAACAGGCTGCAATCTCATAGTGTAAGCTTTCCAATATTCCTCCTTGACTATCTAAAGATCATACACAGTCAGACAATTATGTCGGTTGAACAAAGTAACCCTTATCTCTGATGATAACTGGGCATGCTGCAAAGTTTTTCTCACTTATTGGCCAAAATGTGCAGTATCTGGTCCTTAGGGAATGACGTGATTGCTTGTGTTGCATGGATAGTTTGCAAATTGATTGATTGCGCATTGCTAATATGGAGATTTGTTCCGGTTAGTCGCTATTCTGATGATGGCTATAGAATATTCTACTTTGGATTTGAACAGACCGGAGCTGGTTAAATCTAGCTGACTGAGCCTTAATCTCGTCCTTGTTTGGCGGGGTAGTCCTATTGACTGGTGAGCTATCTAGCTTATTTCTAAGTCACTGCAAATTACATATGGTGTCTTGCAATAATACTAATATCGTGTCTCACTGAACTAAGTGCAAATTACATATTGTAGATTGTATTTATATGATCTCTTGTTTGTCATGGAACTTGCAAAGTCATCTCTTTCTTCTTTTGGTTTTTTTAAGGTGGCCAAGGTTGAGAGTTTTATCATTGTGGAGCACTGCTACGACTTCCTAGCAGAACTTGCTAAAACCACGTAAGATTCTGAGGATTGGGATGATTTGCAAGCTGCGGAATCAGAAACTTGTGGAGTTTTGACTGCTATGTTTGGCCAAGACATCTGGAACGGCGGTGAATACAATGTTATACATGATGTTGACGTTTATGGAAGATTCTTTATGACCTGAGGAAAACCAAACTTTTGTTGAGGTGGATTCCTCTCCTGATAGTGAAGACAACAAAGACAATACATTCGGCGGTTAAATGGGTAGGAAATCTACATGATATATTCCTGACCAAAGCAGTACTCAGAGCAATTCATCCACTCAACTTCTAGCTGGATGATGTTTAGAATCCATGGTATGCTTCTCCCATGGACATAGATAATTCTACCAAACCACTTAAGTCAGTGTGTCACAGTTCTTTTTTCTTATAATCTATTCTCTCCTTGATCGTTTCCAATTTGCTTGTGATTCTGCATACAGCAAAGAACCTACAAGATGTACATGCACAAAAATCATTTAGTAATTTGCTTATGGGGCCTCTCATCCAATCAAATGTCCAATGGACACTCATAACTTTTGCCAATTCCTTCCACAATCTTCAAGACCCAAAATGAGATATTAGAACTCTTTAGTCAATAAAGAAGTTGATTTCACTTTTAGATGATGTACAAATACCTATATTTCGCAAATACTTTGAGAGTATAGGAGATTATTAAACTGTTGAACTTAGCAATCTAACGTGATTGATCGGAATGTTTTGCGTAAATGAAGGCTTGTGATTTTTTTGTGCACATTTTTCATTTTCCATGACAATCCAGGTCAGAAACTATTACGGTGCTGAAGGGGCTTATTCCTGTTGAAGGACTGTAAGAGCACTATCACTCAAGATTCAATATTGTCAGTTTCGTCAATTTCAAATAAAAGACACTACTCTTGGATTTTGACTCCCAACCATAGGACTTTGAGTTATGAGGAATTGCAAGCCTTGGATGACATAGAATTGACAAATGTTGTCATATTTGGAAACAAGGCATTTTACCAATGCGGCATTAGGCCTGTAAAGCTTCTATAGCCAAGTCAGATTGCTTTATTCCTATGCCCACTGGAGGTGGTAAACGTTTACATTACTAGGTTAGTGAATGTTAACATTGTCTTAGCTGTATAATAATTGTATGTAGAAGAAAGTGGAGACAATGTTTAGAGCACAACCCCCGTGTGCATTGCTCAATGGTTCCACCAACTAAATGTAAAAGGGTGGACCTATATGTCAAAATTTAAGCTTTAACATGATCTTCTATTTTGCTTTGTTTAGCACTATTAAGAAGGTTGTGAACTTAAGGAAGAAAATGTTTTTCAAATGAATATTAACCGACAGGAACTGATTCTAGTACATAACCACGGGTTTCAATGTATTGCATCGGAAAAAATTAGAAAAGAAGAAAATATAGGACATTCTCGTTTTGCCTCCTCAAATCTCTATTTATTTTGTAATTTCTAGAATTTAAAAATTGTACTATGCTTCTAGGACTTTCTAATCACTTATTGGAAAATTGATCTTGTTTATGCATGTAACTGTCGTGCTCAGCTCAATCTCATGCTAACTTGGGTTTTGAGCATGAGTTTTCTTAAATTGGGTTAAATATGAAAGTATTTTAGTAATATGAGTCAGATCGAGTGTGAGTTGGGTAGTGATCGGGTTGGATATGGGTCACTAGACTTGCATTGCATAGAAATGGATTGAAATGGGATCTATTTGGGTTAAGATTATTTCGATTCAATCCGATCTTCCAACGTAGGAGTTAGCAAATTTGGTAGTAAATTTACATTAGCCGATCATCAAGTTGTTATTTCATGCGAAGAATCACAAACGCTCTCTGAGCTTACACCACTACTATACATAGGGAAAAAGGCAAAGAAAGAAAGAAAGCTATGGCATATCATTTTAATTAGAACAACCATACTCTTTGCAACCCAAGGCCACCTAAAGATTGGCGAAATCATTTGAACAATCAACGACAACCACATGAGAAGACAAAACGGACCGGATCTATCTAATTTATTGTGATCTTTCCTTAGTATCCGTAATTTTCCTAATTAATAATAATTTACTAATTGACGTATTTTTCCTTTTGTTACTTAAATTTTGTGTATCTTATGATCTGGAATATATCACAAAAAAAAAAAAAAACTGTCTAAGTTTATGATAATTTTTTCTCAGATTGTTAGTAATTACTCAATAGACTGTAATTTTCCTACGGCGTAAGTTGTTGTTCTTACCGTAGTAATTTATTTGTAAAATATCCTCGGATAACTTTTCTTGGGAGAGTGTAATTTTTCTTTTTGAAGGTCATAAATCCTCTAAGCCTGTGGTTCACGATATTCCTTAAAGATGGTAGTCTACTTATTAATAGTGAACTTCTTGTGCGTACTTCAGTAAAATATTAAATTGATTGCAACTCTATCCTATATGTCAATAATTTTCTTTACTTGTCATAACCTTTCTCGAGCAAATATATTTGATCACATTTGCATCTATAACTTTTCTTTAATTTCTGAAAGTTATGACAAAAAATTGAATTTGCAAAACAGGTTTGACGGATTCGTTTTTGCCCTCTCTATCCAACTATCCACGTTGAATGCAGAATTAATCTCATAAAATAAAGTTTTAAATTATGAAATTTCCATTACAATCCTGATGTTTTGGGCACAATAGAGTAGTTTTTTATTATTTTACCGAACAATAAAGTAGTATTGGATACTCTATTTTTCCAAAAAAATTTAGAATCATCCCATTGAAATATGCATATTAATATATATAAAGGTAAAAATGTAAATTAAAGAAAAAGCTATTACTCTGCCGATTATTTGTTTAGCGGATAAAACAGCAACAGAAAAGAAATTTGAGATACGTCTCGCAAATCTAAAACTTTCAGAACCACACGCAGGTCTCGTGTTTGCAAGGTAGCCTTCACGCCAAACGAACCCAAGGGCGTGTCAAATGAAACCAGAAAAAAAAAAAACTTAGAAGCGGGGGCAAAAATAGAACTTAAACAAACTTCAGGGGCGAAAACGGAATTGTCAAAGAAGGAACTGAAAAATATGGCTTCAGCCTCTGCCATATTCTCCGACGTATAAAAAAGTGGAAAACAAAAAACATGAATCCTGCCATCGCTGGCAAGGTTCTCGAACGAGAGCACATCGAGTACCCTCGAATTCGATTCGAGACTACGGATCGATTCGATTCCGGCTCGGGCATCATCGATCGTTCGAATCGCTTCGAACGGGTTGAGATTCCATGGAGGGAGCGGGGCTCGGAGGCAGAGAAGTCTCGGGTTGCTGAGCTGGGCTCTTGAGTTCGGCTTCGACGAACAGTCCACCAACGGGTGCTCGGACCGTCTCGTTTTCCTCTACGGTAACTCGAATCGTTATCTCGTAGCGCGTTTTTATGCTAATTAGCGTTGGTGGAGATGATGGAAGTAGCTCTCGTCCACACGATGATGATGGCGGTAGAATAGTCTTGCTCTGATTGCTCGTGTTGCGCGGATAATTTGTGCATTTGATTGAACGTACGTATTCCTAATTAAGGAGATTTATTGCGGTTAGTCTCTGTTGTGATGATGGCTATGGAATAGTAAGTCTACTTTGGATTTGAATGGGACTGGAGTTTAGTTCATTGAGCGTTAATCTCATCCCCTGTTTCTTTGTGGGTTTGGCGGAGTAGTCCTATTGAAAAGCGAACCGTCTGTTTCTGAACTCACTGCAAATTGCTTATGGGCATCTTGCAATAATACTAATATCGCATCTCACTAAACTAAATGTAGATTATGTATTGTAGATTGTATTTATTTGACCTCTTTTTTGCCATGGGTCTTGCAAAATTATCACTTTCTTCTTTTGGTTCTCTTAAGGTGACGAAGGTCAAGAGTTTATCACTGTGGCAATGTCTTCCTGGCAGAACTTGCCGAAACCATGCAAGACTCCGAGGATTGGGATGATTTGCAAGCTGTGGAATCAGAAGCTTGTAGAGTTTTGACTGATATGTTTGGCCTATATATCTGTAATAATGGTGAATGCAATGTTATACAAGATGTCCATATTATAGAAGATTCTCCACAACCTGTGAAAAATCAAACTTTCCTTGAGGTGGATTCCTCTACTGACAGTGAAGACGAAGATGATGTTTTCGGCAGTAAAACGGGTAGGAAATCCGCATGCTATGTTCCTGACCAAAGCAGAACTCTCAAATTCTGGCCAGATGATCTTTAGAATCCATGGTATGCTTCTTCCATGGACATAGACAATACTGCCAAACCACTTAAATCAGTGTTTCACTGTTCTTTTCTCTTATAATTTTTTTCTTTGCTTGATCGTTTGCAATTTGCTTGTGATTCTGCATGCAGCACAGGACCTATGCAATGTACATGTCCGAAAGCATTTAGTAAATTGCTTATGGGGCCTCTTATCCAATGAAATGTCCAATAGACAGTCATAACTTTTGCCAATTGCTTCCACACTCTTCAATATCCCAAATGACATTAGAATGCTTTGGTCAATAAAGAAGTTGATTTCACTTTTGGATGATGTACAAATACCTCTATTTCTCAAATACTTTGAGAGTATAGCAGATCATCGTCAAAGTGTGGATTAGCAATCCAGCATCATTGAAAGGAATGTTTTGCCTGAACGAAAGCTTGTGATTTATGCTGAGTGTTGTGACTGTCAAATTATTAATCTCCACTTCTACCTCGCCTGCCTTTTCAGAAAAGATAAACCATCGTGCAAGCTATTGTGTGTAACTCCTGAAAGGATTGTGGGAAATCCATCATTTCTTGAGATATTGACATAGAAAGGCATTGTTTCTGATGCATCATAACTTCTAAAAGGTTCTTTGTAAATATTTTATATATGACCATCTGCATTGCAGGCACTACTAGCTGGTTTTGTTATTGATGAGGCACATTACGTGAGGTATGTGTAATCTTTGGCATGCATTGTACATGAAGAAAGATCATGCTACAGTTACTTCAAAAGGAATCATTATTTGTGATGTCACTGAGAAACTGTTGTCCTTGTTCTGGATAAATATAAGCCAGTTAACTTTCATATATGATAACTTAAACTCCTTTTCCAAACTTTTCTGCATTTTTCTGTGTTTCTAGCCTGATTAAATTGTCAGTGTTACACTAGACCTACTGAAGCCCAGAAGCCTGTGAAGTTGTAATATAACAGAATTCAGTGTTCCATGTTTGAGGAAAAGATTTAGGTTTCGTTGTTTAGGAACACTTAGCAGCACATCGTTCATTATATTGAGTAAAGAGCACACAACTTAAATAAGCTCCAATGGAAATTACTTCCCAAACTAATTGGAACCAGCATAAGCTTGGATAAGGATCCAATCTCCTCTCTACGTTTGGCATGATACTCAGTCTCTTAAGCTGGTTCTTGGGTCCCTGTTTATTCTATTAATGCCTATACTTAACGTTAACAACTTGAGAAAGACAAAGGTTCAACCATGTGATCATTGATTGTGTTTCTTACAAGGTCTTAAATTGATTTGCTCTGCCAGTTTGACCTCATGGAAGGAACGTACTGCTGGTTTGAGCTTTTCTTGTTCATTTGATTGATTAACGTTGAAAGCTCATTGGTTGTCACTTTTATGGTTGTCATTATTGTTGTCTATGGGGACATTTCGTCCTTATAATGGGAGATTGGGTTGTCTCAAGCAGAACTTTCCGTATGTCCCATTGATGGCTTTAAGTGCAACTACCACTCAGCCAGTTCGTGAGTTACTAAAATTACATATTAATCGCCTGATTATGTTGAAATAATCTGTCTATTCTGATTGAATTATACATCCATTACGGGATATCCTGAAAGCTCTTGGGGTTCCCTATGCTCTTGTTCTTGAGACAAGCTTTGACAGACTAAATCTAAAATATGAGGTCATAGCTAAGACCAAGGAACCACTGAAGCAGCTTGCAGAGCTGCTAAAGAATCATTGTATATGGCCTTTTGAACAGTGAATGCGTTGATGTCACAAAATGCTTGAATGAGAAGTGCCATATAAAGACAGTGTACAATCATGCCGGATTAGTAGCCCGTCAAAGAGTAGCTGTTCAAAAACTGGAGAGGTGCAGATTGTATGTTCTACCATTGCCTTTGGGATGGGAATAGACAAACCCGATGCAGGAAGTGGAATATGGACTTTGGCTTTGCCTGTTTCTTACATTTTAGAAGTCAATAAAACTGTCATGGTGGAATGACCCGGAGAAGCAGAGGAAGAGGAGGCTGGCCAGATACAAGCTTTATTCGGTCGAGGGCAAGTTCAAGGCTTGTATCAAACGAGGGTTCCAATGGTTGAAGTGCAAATGCTGGAACATCATGCGTTGATTTTAATATGTAGAAATTAGGGAATATCATGCTCATCGTCATCAAAGAGAGAAAAGGGTGGGATCAACTAAAAAGGGTGGGATCAGTTGAGATTTTGTTTATCGGGTTTTCATCTTTATATGCATCTAATGGTAATTAAGTATTCAGAAAAGTGCTACAATGTTTGATCTTTCCAATGTTATGTTTGTTTGAATGGTTGTTTCATTCATCAATCTCCAGCATTCAAAACATAGGAAAATGAAATGACTCATATTTGATATTCATATATATATTTGCCGAAAGTTTTTTCTTTTCTCCGAATTTCCTTACCTTTTGATTTATCTGCAACATGATTCTGCATACGTTGCATTCCCACGCAAAGTAAAAGTTGTTCAACCTACTAATTTCTTCTCTTTTCAGTAAGCTCTTTGCTCAACAACATGATGCTGATTGCAAAATAAGAAGACTGCTTTCATGGGTAGGATTTGACGTTTAGAACTTTTTTAGGCTAAATGCTGCTTAAGCCTCCGTTTTGGGGGTTCTTTAACGCCCTAATTTCCTCAATTTGTCTATTTCAATTCCTCTACGTTATATGATTCATCATTTGGCATATATTTTAACATGCAGTTCGCAGGTGTTAAATAAATTGAAAGGCCTTCAAAATTTCCATTCTGATTTGAGTGATAGCTTTTGTATTTCTCGTGCCATCCCATCAAGCCTGGAGTTAAAAAAAAAAAAATTTGAGGAGAACCAAAGAACCTTCTCTTGTCTTTTTGAAACTTTCGTTGTTACTGTTTATTAATAAGACGTCAATGTAATATGGGATGGAACTATCATAAACAAGCTCAAACCAAATTGTTAGCATGTAACCGAAGTAGAAGAGAAAAAGGGGAAAGACCCGAGAACAGCACCAAATGGTTCAATCAGTTTAACACATTCATCTAATCATTTGATCGACTCACGTTCCAACTTCAAATCAATTCGATCGATAAGGTCGTGACTAATGTCGTATAAGTAGTCAAACACAAAGCCATTACCCTTTGAATTAAATGCCTAGGCACTCTGGTTGAACAATTAAATAATAAATTATAGTCAATAATTGACTTTATTTGTGAATCTTCTCGTGTTGTTTTTAATTAGTATCCTGAAAATTAGATTATTTCATGTCTGGTATGTTTAACTAGTTTTTTGACTCTTTTAACATGACCTGCACTTTATGAGTTAGTACTTAGAGATTCAACTTAGCTTAACAAGTTACTCGGCCTTGTCTTCAGCTCCGGAAAGTATTGACTCAAAGTTCAGTGGAAAATGAGCGAATCAGACTCTATGATGTGAGTAGCTTTTAACTACTAAAGTTCCACCATTGTAAAGTAGTACAATAAAGAGGAACATCTAAGAGTGGCTCCAAAAAAATTGCTTCGATTGAAACTTGAATGCATAACCTATGACCACAATTTGGTGTAGTATAGTCCGAGTACTAAGCAATTAGATGACCCCTTCAGTGTTTCTGTCGAAACCAAATGAGTATAAATATTGGGAGGGGCTACTTTCACCCTTCCAGAGATTATTCTTGACATTTTTATCCATCTTCAACTGTAGCCAACACCAAAGAAAATTTGATTCCAGGTATGGAAATTGTACGGCTGTGTATACTCTGCTTTATAGATTCATGCTTAAAGGAATCAAGTTTGAGATTATACACTTACAAGTGATTGCAAAATGCCAATACATGAACTTCCCAAGTCCGAGAGATGATTGTACATTGACAAACACTTTTATTTTGTGCTCAAAATTCTTCCAAATGAGAAAGTACTGTCTTTTGGGAATTTTTCTGCTGAAAATCTTGCCTGCAATTGATAGATTATTTGCTGATTCCATGACATTTGCTTTTTCCATGAAGAAGTCTCTCACATTGACAAAATCGTAGCTTGAAGTGGATATCTAAATAGTAATCTTTTTGATAAACCTCACTTCATGCTTAACTTCACGTACAGAACCACCTGCAGATATGCGGTTTTCTTGCAAGCATTTTGAAATTCGGTGTTTGCTAAATAATAGCACGATTTCAAAGCTTGCAAAGGACAACTACACATTATAAGAGGTCCCTTTATATTATGAATCATAAGAATAATATCAACAACATGGAGCACATTATAAGCACCAATGTCGAAGAACTTTGGAACGCCTTTCCATAACGTCTCATGACATCTCATTCCTGCCCACATCTCCTTCCTGTGATGTTTGGGGATGCTATCTGAATTTTATGAAATAAGAGTTGAATCTACACAAGAAGGATAGGATTTACTAATTATCAATGAATGAAGATAACTAAGATCGGAGCATCACAATATACACCATGAAAGATAAGGTGCAAATGCACAGCATCATTTGCCCCAATTGCAGTTGGACAACAATGAACAAAAACCTCATCAGCTGGCCAATGAAAAAGAAAACAACAGGCTTTGGAGACGAAAGCAACTAGCAACACTGTTCTTGTTTATGGTTAGGAACACAAAGATGAAAGTGCACTTCAGCTTTGGAGACGAAAGCAACTAGCAACACTTTCCTTGTTAATAAAATTATGCTGAGAAGATGAGGTGCTGGGATGCGAACGTAGAAAGATGAATTTGTTACATGGTTATTTCGCAATATCCCATCAACAAAATCAGCAGTACAATAAAATTTGCTAGGAGGTGAATTTCAACTTTACAAAGTCGACGTCGCATGAGAACGAGCTTATCAAATTGAAAAAAAAAAAAAAAAAAAAAATCAGAATCCTATATGACAACATTCAATGGATAGTATCGCATTGATAAAGCGATAGAAATGGAGGAGATTGTCCTCATGCATACTTGCTTACCGATTTTCAGGTGAAATTCCATAGCTCATATAGTATAAGCACACAGGTTATTTTTTCATTGTTATGGTATGACTAGTAGTGCATACCTCCCTCGCAGAGCCTCACCGAGTTCGGGTGTGATAACATTAGAATGCAATGGCATCAAACACCTCTGCATCAGGATGACATACAAAAGAATCAGCCAGCTACACATTTGACTGACAGAGAGGTTGAACCTCGAGTGCATACAAAAAGCAGACTCAACTGGAAATACAACATTTAAATCATTCAAACATGTGCTGTTGAGATCAGATGAAGTGTTTTGGATCCTCACAATCATCAAGACTTCCTAAACACACTCCAGTTGGTCCATGAGCCTCTTCAACATTGGCACAAAAGATGGTCCTCAGCTGTTGCTAGTGCTTCCTCTGCAAAATATATCTTCTTCATTTTGATCAGTCACTGGCATGGAATTTGAAGTTCCTCAGCCACGTTAGCCAGACTCAGATTAATCATGTGATAAAACGATTCCATGACAACAATAGGATTAGATGGGATACAGACTCATTAGCAAGTTCTTGAGCTCCTTGCCCCCGCTTGTTTCACAGAAAGGGCAAAAAATTTGTCCCGATTATGCAAAAGATCATCGATAAAGCTCATCAAATTTAAGTCCCAAAGTAAGCCTTGATCATCCTATAGATCAACCAGACCTGCCGTAGAAGTAGTACCAATTTACCTTGCTTGATAATCTTTCAAAATAATAATTTGACTGTAGGTTAAGAATAGGCAGTCTAGAATCATACATGAGAGACTAGCCAAAAATACTCTCCATTTTTTTATTTATTTATCACCAACCAGAAATACTTGAACTTTGATTTTTATTTTAGCTCAGTTCTTTATACTTACTGGAATTGATACTTATCTAGAAGGTTCAAGAGGAAAATCAAGGGAACAATAAGAAACTTGACAGGGTTCATCACAGAAAATCGAAATGTGTTTATCCCCAATGGGGTATCATTAGTCAAATTTGACACATAGAAGAACTCACAAAGGAACTCAAAATGGCCAAGGATTTTTTCAAAGAAAATATGAATTTTGAACATAGGGAAAATGGATACTTGCCATAGTTTACAATATTGAGTACCGAGAAGATCATCGGCCTCTAGATGAAAAATTCAAATCCCAAGTTTACGAGAGAGGGAACTGTTAATCACTAGGTGATTCTTGTCTAACTATGCTGATATTCATTCTTGCCTCACAAGTCGCTAATCTGCTTTGCAGTCTAGAAAAGCTGCCAATGGAAGGATAGATGAAAAACATTGCTATAACGTATTCAACAGCAAGTATATGTTGGCAAATCCAGAGTCTCCAAAATCAATCAAATAGATACCCGGTGCGGAGCAAATCATTCTTACAAAATATAGCTTCAAGAAAAGTGTTACTCCATTCTCTCACGCTGGCCATTCAAGGATGGAGAATCTTACTAGATAACCAGTGCCTTCTATTGACATTAGGGTCTATATTTTGATCTTGGCTGAAGCATCATGTCAGCTTCTATGACCAACTACCCTTGCTCCTTCAATTACGTAATACTGGCAATTTAGGGAAGTCAGAACCCTGTCATGGAAAACCTTCTTGTCAAAAGAAGATAGTGATGAAAAGTAGGTCAGGTCATGAATATTAGAAGAAAAATGATAGTTTACTGCTTATTTACCTCTGTCAAGGAAACATGACTCATCTCACTGTTGTAATACAGGTATAAGATTCATCACATCATTATCACTGTAGTATAATATTTCAACAGAGAGATCGAGATAGATCTCTTCATAATTTCCAGTGACGCATGTTCTAGATAATTTCAACAGCATTTCCAATGAGTTGCAACCTTGAACATCCAAAAGATCTAAATCCATCTTTTCAAGTCCCTGAAGCTGAGTAAGTTTCTCTCAGTCTTTAATTACTAGAGATTGTAACTTCTCACATCCCATCAAACTTGGCAAAGTCTCCATTGTCATGCATCTTGTAATATCCAATTTTTCTAAGAACTACACACTTTGTCAAAACCTTAATTTTCGACCAGATTGTTGCTCCCGATGGCTTTGTAATTCCTCCAAACACCATGATTTTGGACAGAGAAGCCTTTTAATGGAATTGCAGTCATGTATAAATATGCCCTCCAAGAACTCCAAATCATCATGGGTCTGAATTTCAACTAGGTTATCGCAATGCTTGGCGCATAATCATTTCAGATGGATTAATTGTGAAAGGGCCAATCTTTCAATCAAACTGCACTTTTTTTTTTTTTTTTATCAAAACTCTTCCAAGTACTTGAATCTTTCGAGCTTAAGCAATATCAGCTTATCACACTCCTCAATACAGAATTTCAAGGGTCTTGAGGAAATCTCATGGATGTCTTCAACTAGATGGCATGCCTTAAAATGGAGTTTTTCTGGGTGAATTAGGCTAGAAAGTCGTGGCAACTGGGACTCGACAAGAGATCACGGATATGTCAAGCTTGAAGGAAGCTACGCAGCAACCGGAGCTTGTCATAGCCCATTAGGCTAAGGCATTGGAGAAGAAACATTCCAAATGCTTTCTAGCGGGGTAGATAGCGGCGCACAAGTGATATAGAGAATCTCGAGTGAAGACAAGTCACCGATTTCACTTGGAATTGCTTTTTCAGACAAGGCACAATAGAAGACTTATAGTGCGCAGATTTTTCAACACCTTCCAATAGCACTAGGAAGCTTTTCAATCCCAGGATCACTAATGTCCAAATGTTGCATATTCAGCAAATCTCAAATTAAGCTAGGATTTCTTTGAGTGACTCACAACAGCAGGGACTCAATTTCTCCAGCTTCATCAGAGAACCGATAGACGTAGGAATCTCAGTAATATCAGCAAAATCTAACATAAGTTCTTCTAATTTGACAGATTCACCTCTTTTCAGTTCTAACTCATGTAACAATCCGCTCTTGGTCGATCCGTTGCCACATTCTTCATCCAAGATCCCAAATTCTCTTGTGGCTACTAAGATTGCCATGCTCTCCCCAATTTCAACTTGGTGAACCAACCAAACACTGAGACACACGTTCTCCCATCCCGTTTTGATCTTATCTTCTTCGCTTTCCCCTCCTCCTCTGCAATAAACACACTAAGTTATAGCTACTACCAATAGCTTCCTTCCTTTCCAAACAACTCAAATAGCCATTTTTCACGTGAACCACCGATTCTTTCTTTGTCTTTTAACACCACATTCAAAGAGAAACCTCAAATCAAGACAGTGTCAGATAATCAATGCCACTAGCTTTTATTGCAGGAAGAACTCGAAAGAAGAATAGAAAACACTCTTTTTTCTACATCAATTCTCGTTCAAGAAATAGAGCCCACATAAACTCCATCCACACTAGAGACTCAGACAAACTTTTGATAGAGAATTGCATAAAACAACTCTATACTTCACTTTAGAACCCAAGTGCTTGATCGGTGACATAAGTGTACAAGAACAAATCCATAGAGAGAGAGAGAGAGAGAGAGAGAGAGAGAGAGAGAGACCTGGTTTTAGAGGTGGAAACGCTAAAAACAACCATGGAGGTGCGACTCCTAGCGACATGAGTTCCATGCGTCCACCTAAGAGAATCTCGAAGGAGAAAGTAATGCTGCTCTTCAAGAACGAACTAGTCTCTCTACTTGATTTTAGGTATGAAAATGTACATGGCTGTGTCTCTTCTGCTTTTAGATTCATGCTTAAACAAATCAAGTTTGAGATTATACTGCCAAAGTGATTGCAAAATGCCTACATATGAATATTCCGACATAACCAGACCAGAGAGATGATTTTACACTAATGAATGCCACATCTTTTGTGTTCAAAATTCTTCCAAATGGGAAACTCCTGTCTTTTTGGAAAGCTGTTCATTGAAACTCTTGGCTGCAATTTACAGATTATTTGCTGATCTCTTGGCATTTGCTTTTTCCACAAAAAAAGTCCCTCCCAGTCACAAAGCGCCCAGCTTAAAGTGGACATCTAAATGGTAATCTTGTCAGCAACTCTCATTTTAAGCTTGACTCCACATATAGAACCATCTACACATGTGGTCTTCCTCCAAGTGATTTATGATGCAGCCATTGCTACCTCCAAGCGATTTGTGATGCAGCCTTTGCTAAAGAGTAGCACAATTTCAAAGCTCGCGAAGGACTAATACACCACATGAGAAGAGGTCGCCTTATATCAAGAATCCTTTGAAGAGTAATAACAACACGAGCCAATGACAAACGCCAATAGCAAAAAACTCCAAAATGCCTTTCTATCTTGACATAGCTCATTCTTGCTCATATCTCCAACCCATGGTGTCTGGGGACTTTCTCCAAGTTTCATCAAATGCAGCTTTAGTCTGCACAAGGAAGATAGCACTAACTAATTATCAATAAATCCAAGATCGTAGCATCAGAATTTACCCCATGAGAGATAAGGTACAAATGCGTAAATATCAATACCAGAGTTGGACCACAATGAACAGAGACTTTATTAGATGGCCCATGAAAAAGAAACCAACAGGCATAAAAGGAGTAAGCAATTAGCAACACTTTTCCTTTTTGTGTTTAGGAACAGAATTGAAATTAATAAAATTATGCTGAAAGGATTAGTGCCTAAACTACGAACAGAAAAATTTATTTGCTTTGGGTTATATTGCAAGATCCAATTAGCAATATCAGCAATAAAGGATTAGTTTGTGAGGAGGTTAATTTCAACTTTACAGATCCAATGCTGCATACATGAAAACTGATCTTATCAAATCAGAAAACCTATATGACAACATTCAAAGGATATCATCACACATATAAACTGATAAAAATGGAGGAGCCTAGCAGTGCATACCTCCCTCTACAAAGCCTTATCAATTCGGGAGTGATACCATTAGAATGTAACCGCATCGGACAACTCTGCATTAGGGTAACATACAAAAAATCAGCAGCTTAGTATTTGATTAAAGGAGAGCTAGAACCTGATGAGCATACAAAAAGCATATTTAATTGAAAAAAAAAATACATTTACAATCATTCAGGGATGTGACGTCGAGATCAGATCAAGTGTTTGAATATTCGGGAAGCATCAAAACTTCCTTGTAACACTCCAAATCAGCCCCAAAGCATCTTCAAGGTTGGCACGCAAGATGGTCCTCGGTTATCATGATAGCTTCCCCCCGCAAAATCCCTTTTCTTTATTTTGATCGGCCTCGGGTATGGAATTTGAAGTTCCTCAGCACAGTTAGCCATGCCCACAAACTAATTAGCAGATTCTTGAGCTCCTCATCCCAGCTTGTTTCACAGACGGGCAAAAAATTGTCCAATAATGCATAAGGTCATCGATGCAATTAATTGAATTAAAGTCCCAAAGTAAGCCTAGATCGTCGCATAGACCAACCAAACATGTCATAGAAGCAACACTAGTTTACCTTGCTTGATAATCCTTCAAAACAACAGTTCGGCTACTAATAATGTTAAGGTGGTCTACATTCATATATGACAGACTAGCCAAAACTACTTTTTTTTTTTGTCACCAAACGAAACACTTGAACCTTGAATTTTATTTTAGCTCAGTTCATCATATTCGAGAAGTTATGCTCTTCTTAGAAGGTTAATGAGGGACATCAAGGGAACAATAAGAAACTTGACAGGGGTTTCATGCATTATGGAAAATCGAAAGGCGTTTGACCCAAACACGATATCTACCATTAGTCAAATTTGACATATAAAAGAACTTACAAAGTAACTCAAAATGGTTTTTCAAAGAAAATATGAACATTGGACATTGGGAAAATCTAGGCGTAGTATACAATAATGAGTAGCAGAAGTTCATCAGCCTCTATGCCTTCTATTGACATTAGGGTCTGCATTTTGATCTTGGCTAAAGCATCATGTCGGCTTCTACAACCAACTGCCCCACTCCTTCAATTATGTAAGACTAGCAATTTAGGATAGTACGAACCCGTCATAGAAAACCTCGTGTCAAAAAAAGTGATCAAAAGTAGGTCATGAATCTCGGACAAAAAATGATTGTTCACCGCTTATTTACCTCTATTCGGGAAACATCACTCCATGAATCAAAAGACAGCTCTTGTTCATAATTTCTAAAGATGCGAGTTCGGATAAGTTCGGTGTTGCTTCCAAGGAGTCACAACCAGAAATATCCAAATCAACTAAATTCAACTTTTCAAGTCCCTGAAGCCGTGTAAGTTTTCTTGCAGTCTCGAACTCTTAGAGATCGTAACTTCACACATCCCGTCAAATCTGGCAAAGTCTTCATTGATTTGCATCCTGTAAAATCCAACTCTACTACAAGATTCACATTCTCAAGACATTGAATTTCGACTAGATTGTCGCACCCAACAACCACTAATTTCTTCAAACACTTTGATTCTGGACAGGAAAGCCATATAATGGAATTGCAATCATATAAAAATATGACCTCCAAGGACTCCAAATTTATAAATCTCGAAATTCCAAATAGACTATTGCAATGCTCAATGCGTAATCGTCTCAGATGAATCAATTGTGAAAGGGTCAAACTAGAGATGGAATTGCACTTTTTTATTGAAAGCTCTTCCAAATGCATGTGTCCGTTGAGCGAAAGTGATGTCAGCTTATCCCACTCCTCAAAACAGAGTTTCGATGTTATTGAGGAAAGGTCGTAGATGTCTTCAAGAAAATGGGGTACCTCAAGATTGAGTACTTCTAGGTGGATGAGGCAAAGGAGCTGTGGTTGTCAGAGTCAACCAACAGACATGTTAAGCCCGAAGGAAGCTCTGGCAGCGACCGGAGGTTGTAACAGCCCATTATGTTAAGGGATTGGAGAGAAGAAGGAAGCGCCGGCAGCGACTGGAGCTCCTCACAGTGACATAGTTGAAGGCTTTGGAGAGAAGAAAGATTCCGGACGCTTTCTGGCAGGTCAGATATCCTTGTATAATGAAGATTGAGACGCTCGAGGGAAGACAAGTCACCGATTTCACTTGGAACTGCTTCCAGACTACTGCACCAGATGAGATTTAGAAACTTGAGATTTTTCAACCCTCTAATAGCACTGGGAAGTTTTTCGATCGCACTACATTGCAAGTGAAGGGCTTGCAAATTCTGTAAATCCCCAATTGAGCTGGGGATTTCTCTCAGTGACTCACATTTGGCACTCAGTGTCTTCAATTTCCTCAAAGAACCAATAGACGAAGGAATTGCTGTAATACCAGAGTCATCTAAAAGAAGTTCTTCTAAATCTTTTAATCTACCCACCTCCTCTGGTAGCTCCTTGAGACCTGTACAGTAACTCAAGTCCAAGGTAACGAGGCTTGTGAGTTTGCCAATGGAAGGGTGGAGACGCTCCAATCTATCACAACCGCTCAATACGAGAATTTTCAACTGCGTGAAAGCTGAGAGTTCAGGAGTACATCTTAAATTAGAACAACCTCGAACGCGGAGAACTTTAAGCCGCTTTGACGCCTAATACAAAAGGAGAATAAAATGAGGAGTTTTGATTGGCTAAACAAAAAACAAACCTCAAGATCGCAGAGAGGATGTATTCTTTTCCCAATCTTACCTTGAATGAATTCCATCCTTCCCAATTCTCTGTGATTCCTTCCCAATCCTCTGTGATTCCTTCTCGATCCTCTTCACTCTCCTCTGTGGTTCCTTCCCGATCCTCTTCACTCTCCTCTGTGGTTCCTTCCCGATCCTCTTCACTCTCCTCTGTGGTTCCTCCCCGATCCTCTTCACTCTCCTCTGTGGTTCCTCCCCGATCCTCTTCACTCTCCTCTGTGATTCCTTTCCAATCCTCTTCACCCTCCCATAAGCTCAGCACCGATAATTCTGGCAAATGCAAGTTGATCGTCGAAAGAGACTTATCGTTTCTACGAATGCCCCCCTCAAGCCATCTCACTTTAGAAAACTTGGAATCTCCGCTAGAAGCTGCCCTCAAAAAGTCGTGGAACCAGGGGCGTCGTCTCTGCAAGTTTTTTCACTTTTTAGTTTTTGCTTTTTCTAAATCTTGAATTTGCACGATTACCTTTTTATCCTTTCCCTGTACATGTATGAATATGTAAACTCACATTTATTTCTTCTTTTTTTACGACCTTTTGAAAGTTAAACAAATGACGCAAAGATAGAGAAAAAAATAATTATTGCTTTAAAACAAGCGAGGCAAATGCACCTCAATGTTTTATCTCTTGCTTCTTCTTCTTTTTCAAAATTTTGTAGCACATGGATTTTCACTTTCATTTAAGAAGAAATACATAAAACTAGTTTACAACGTACAAATGTTTACTTGTAAATTTTTAAACGATTTATGTATAATTTTTAAAAGAATTTGTTAAAGAGTGTTGACGGGCCACCTATATGTAGCTAAGGAAGCACCCTATTTTCACTTCATTAGTTAAATGTAATAATGTGGAAGAGAAAAGAAAAAGGGGGAATTTTAATATATTCAGATATATAGAAAAGTTTACACGGAGGAAATTAAAAGAAATCAAATATGATATGCATTATCAAAATAGATATAGAAAATTAAAAGAAATATCCTTATCTCTAGAAGGTATCTAAATATCTTTAACGTCCTTAACTATTTGCGTGGAGTGTTTACTCATTTCTTTGACAATCGAAACGTTTTTTATTTTTTTGGGGTAAAGTTTGTTTAAAAAGTGACGTGGCGACATTGGTTAGTAGTTTTGACCAGGATTGAAAAAAATAAGTCGCTTTCAGAATAACTAGAAAATGAAACGATTAACTAAAAAGTGCCGTGGTAACATTGTTTAATCATCATACGTTGGTTTCCATAAGAATAGCATCGTTTCTTTTTCCATCTTATAAATCAAAAAACATACTGTTTAACTTTCCTGCTAAAACAGATCATTTAATTAGTTGCAGACGGTGAAAGAAATTTCCTTATGGCTTTATTTGACTTTATAATAATACCTATATTTTCCCTCAAAAGTTTAATTGGTTAGAAATTCACTTTTATGGTTAGACACGTTTGTCGTTATATCTGCTTTAAATATTAACCAATGAAATGCAATGGGTATAAATTCTCTTAAGTCTATTCGTCTGAAAAGTCGCTAAATTGTTGTAATCACCATCCCACACTATCTTTAATAGTTTTTGCTCGTACATCAATCTATACTATGTATTACATTAAAAAAAATCTATTGTATGGAAAGGGGATTTCAAACCTCAAACTTTCATCAAAAGTTTCCACACAATTCACATTTATTTCACCAAAATGAACTAAAGAAATAGGATATAACAAAATAGAAATAATCATATTTTAAATAGTCAATTGGAAATTAGTCCCATAAGTATTTCAATTTCCAAAGTTAAATCAAAATCTCTCGAATTGTACAATAATTTCATTTTTTTCGATGCTATTTATCATCTTTCAGCATTTTTATCCATTAAAAACATAATTGACTTTTCTTTTTCATTTTTCCAAACACCTAAATGGTGTGCTCTTTTTGCTAATGTTAAGAAGTTAGTGGATCCACAAAAGAGACTGATATTAATTCATAGGAACGAACTATTTCAAATTATATCAAGAATATAAAGCTGCTTTGTTTGCCCAACATCTCTTGGTCAATTTCTAGGGTTAATTCCTTGCCATTGTTCAGCCATGAGCCTGTGAAGCTTTTCAGATGGACAATATATAATAAAATGACATGAACATTGATAATTTAAGTAAAAGATAAAACATATTTGAGAAAATTGGCTTCATGCTGAAAATCATATATGATGAATACAAGGTTATGGATATAATAATAAGCATGACATTTCCTCCGATTAATCAATTTTTCTTTTTTTAAATTTAAAATAGTCAAGTTAGTGTAGCGAATTCTCGCACAAAAGAGGCATTGTCCCAAAAAATATAAATAATATTAAATAACTTATAGAGGATAGAAATGTCTGTCATAAGGAAATCCACTCTTTCTTATACACCTAGACCTTACCTAATCCATGAAATGAGCAAGGTCAATGCGATACATCCTTAAAAAACAGTAAGATTTTCTTGTATATATTTTTAAGGAGATTTTTGCTATCTATTAAGAGGAAATAAGAATGAAAACAGATAGATCTGGGACGGTATCTTCCAAATCAAAATGAGAAAAAAAATATCAAACATTCGATTCCTAAATCACAAAAGTACCACAATACATTCGGCCATACTAGAAAGCAAACATATGTGATAAGTCTGAATTTTTGTTTTCAATCTTATTGCTTTGAATTAATTATCGGTTATTATACTATCTCTATTTATTTTTTTAACCAGGAAATCTTCATTTATTTGATCTGTGATGTTTATACTTCGTCTCTATTCATAATTATAGTTGTTCTAATTATCAATATTTTCAACTAGACATGACAATTGCATGCTTCAAGTAAATGAGATTTATAGTCTAAAATTGTAGTTAAAGGATCTTAAATTGATTGCCAAACAAATTTTTACATATGTAATTTATATCAAGGAAATTGAATCAATGATATAACTTTGTCATCCTTGCCATACTCATGATTTATTTAGTCACACAGTTAATCTCGATGTACATAAATGGATGTTTAAATAGATATTTTTTTTCTAGAAAGTAAGAGCATCTTTTCATGCTCAATGAAATATTAGAATAGATCAGATTAAAAATATTAAAATAAGAGGGAAAGAAAATGAAGGGAGTGCCATATTTTACCCTTCCATAGCTTCTTAGTACTTTTGGGATTCCCTCGTAGTCGTCGTCCCATGGTCCACTACGTTTCTCAAGCGGTTGTCCTTCGCAAAAAATGCTCCTTCCAAGATCTCTCAGTTGATCATGCACCATGAACTCACCATGATCTCCAATTTTAATTAAGCATCTCAACTTCAACTCTTCAATTCCTTGACTTGGATAAAACCCACAGTCCTCCCACATGTAAATAGCGTATTTGCTCGTTTCTCCAATAAAGAAACAAACAATGTCGAGAAAAATCTGTTTTTGTCCATCTTCTAATGCATCATAACTTATTTGCAATATCTTTTGGATATCTCTATGTGGTTGGTTTTTTAACCGCTTCTTCACATCTTCCCATACTTTTCGATCCATTTTTTTATACAAGTAAGAACCTACAACTTGAAGAGCCAAGGGAAGCCCACCCATGGTGGATACAATATCACCAGATATACCTTCGAAGTCCCTTGGAGAATGGTCGTTACGAAATGCATGTTTGTTAAACAAAAGCAAAGCACGCATCATATCCAATTCATTCAGTTTATACTTGTAGTCTACCTCAAATTCAGATTGATCAAGAACGGCTTCATTCCTAGTGGTAACAATGATCAAACTTCCTACCATAAACCAATCACGTTTCTTAGCCAACGCATCAAGATGATTCTTATCATCTATATCATCTAGAAGAATGAGAACCTTTTTTCCTCTGAATCTAGTTTTGATTATATTAATTCCATCATCAATTCTAAACACTTCATGTTTTTTTGGTAGTATATCCGATATTAGTTGATTCTGTAGATATGTAATCCCCTTTTGTCTAATAGTTTCTCGAACATCCGGAAGGAAGCTGGAGTGCACAAATTTATTCAAGAGTTGATTGTAGATGCACTTGGCAAGAGTTGTCTTGCCTATCCCGCCCATGCCATAAATTCCAATCATTCGAGCATTCATGGAAGGACTGGTTATCCAATTCATAATTTCCTTCATACGACCATCAAGTCCAACTAGCTGTTGAGGCACATCTAGCTGAAAATCTTCCTGTAACTTGCTTATAATAGTTTCAACCACACGCTCAACCAATTCTCCTTCATGCCTGTCAAACAACAAAAACAATGAGAGATTATGAACCTAGACATAGTCTTTGCGAAGCATTCGATCCTTGTCAACTTAGCTAATCCTTGTTGCCTATAGGAGGTCAATTTTATCCAGTGGTGATCAAGCTTCAAAAGACCGTGCATTGGAGTCCTTTGTACGCCTATTGTTTAGTGATTGATACTATTAGCTAGAGGTATTGTCGTTTCTATGTTTTTTTTTTTGCTCTATACCAGAGGAAAATATAAAATTCTTGGGCACTAAGGGAAGCTTTGGTTTTAGTTGTCGTTGATTTGGTTTTCAGAGACATCTTGGGGAGTAATGGTGTTTGTTGTCTTCGAGGCATTATGGTTGTTTATTGGGTCATTTTGGGGATCTGTTCTGAGCTGCAGTGAATTAATTCATTTGCATCTCATCACTTCTGCAAGAAGAAGAAAAGTTACTTATCAAAAAAAGAAAAGTTATATGAAGTACCCGTTGGCAATTTTCTTAGACTCCCATCCATGTAAGAAACTGACTTCATTAAGTGCCCGCTGCCCTTCCAGGATATCCTTCTCATTAAGATGCTTCTGACTTGAACGGAAGGCATCCCCAAATCTCCCTTTTAGGTACCGCACATCCGATGGCTTCACTTTGTAAAAAATTGGCAACACTATGTGTGACGTGCTATTCTTACAATCTATCATATGAATAAGCTCACGAAGGCACCATTTGCTCGTAGCATAACTTTTAGAAATGATGGGAATCGAAATCTTAGATTGTGAGATGGCACTGAGAATCTGTGAACCAAATTCCTCACCAATTGGGATGCTGTTATCATCCTTGAACACGGAAATAGGCACAGTCCCTGCGTTGACCAATCTATGGTAGAGGTGATCGGTGAATTTCTTTCGAGTATCTGAACCTCTAAAGCTCAAGAATACGTCATATTGATCATCACCTTGTGCTGTGGGCACCAGAGAGATAACCGAAGAAGTGGATGCTCCCTCAGTGCTCTCTTCCTCTACTCTCTTTCGCTTTCTTGGACTCTCCCCTCTGTCCATGGTGATCTGAGAGGGGAAGTTGAAATGAAAGATGCTTTTTTCTGCTGCTTAAAAGGATCGATGAACAACAAAAGACACTTTTAGGATGCTTTTCTGCAAATGCTACAACGTGCACGTTAATTTCTCCCCAAGGCAATGCTGAAGGAGGTTCGTATTCTTCAGAAAGACACTTTGATGACACGGCCCTCAGTTCAGTAAGCTGACGTCGTTTCACTGTGGAAGATTAGGTGGCCCTAAAGAGGCCCCCGAAAAGCCCACATCATTTACTTGTTTAGAAACACATAGTTGAAACACATATAGATATTAAAACACATATTAAAACAGATTGAAGTGTAAAAAATTGAACAAATACATAACTCCATGCACGTCTATGATATTCTAAGACTGATTCTTTCGATTCGCACCTAAGATACTGAAACTATGTAGGAAACGCTATGGAAGCATCTTCCCTTAAACATAAGCTCACATGATGCTAATCCTTATCATAATCTTCAACCTCACTCTTATTATTTCTGGCCTAATAATAAACAACCCTGACTATGTCCCCCACCTCATCATCACAATCCCTTCTCTGTCTAATCCCATTTCCATTGGCCAAACTAATGTAGTGTCACGTAATTGTTGCCCAATAACCTCATCCTCTAGATGTGTGCACTTTTCTACTCGCGATTTTAATTTTGCAGGGTTCAAGTTTAAGGCATCGCTTATATGTAAAATTAACTAAAGCTAAAACATTAATCGTGGAAAATTTTTCAATTGCCCAGTTGCTTAAATTATGAAGGAAGTCGATGAACATGATTCTAAATGAAAGACAACTACTTCCTTTTGGGCCCACATTTTCTTTTTCCCTTTCTAGAAGTGCATAGAAATTAGGAAATGTAAAAGTTGCACTTTTCTACCAAAATTGGCCTTGCTTCCTTTTTTAAGGATGAATAAATGAAGGATAATCAAGCCTATTAATGAAATTAAGTTCCATTTACATCATTTCCACCCAACATGTATACGAACATATTTCAAGGAATTTTAACCTTCTCTCTCATGGTCTGCCTGTTTTTTCATTCTTCATTTTTAAAATTTTTAAATTTATGGCTTTAGTATGCTCAAAATTGGGCCTTTTGTGGGATAAAAATTTATGGCTCCGAAATAAGATTAATATTAATACAAAAGGCAGCGTCCCACTTTTAGTTAGAATACTGCGGAAAGCAATTTTGCTCTTTGCTTTAGATGTAATGCAATATGCTGCATCTTTTTGCATGTATACAAATTAGCATATCGGACGGTGTCGTGTTGACATTTCATATGGTGAAACGTTTAATATTCGCATTTGTTGTGTCGTGTTATCTGACCCGCTTTATTAAAAGAGTCGTGTTCATATCGGGGCGGTTCAATGCGTTTACTAAACACTTCTTGTTCAGCTTTTGTCATATTCATGTTATATCCTACTTCGATATGACACGACAAAAATCCCCAGCTATTATATCTTTAAACACATGACCCCTCACAAAACCAACGGAAAATAAATAAAAAGAATGTCCAAAGTCTCTGAATTTTTGCGGTATTTAAGGACCGCTTGACGAAACTTACACTTGATTTTTTTCCGAACCAAAAAAAAAAAAAAAAAAAAAAGAATTGCTAAAAGTGAACAAGTCTCTCGGCCTTTGTTCTCGGATCAAGGTACTCTCCCTCCTGCTTAACTTCAATCAATCTTTAGACCTCTTTGTTCTCTCTGCTTCTGTTTTGGTTCAAATTCGGTGATTTCATATTTTCATCTTATTTAAAATTGCTATATTCTTAATGAAGTTGTAAATGTGAGGTAGACACCAATTTAATTATATTTAATTTATCGATTGATATATTATCTACAAAATAGAGCTATAATTTCTTAAATGACATCCAATGAGCATGACAGGTTAAAATCAAGTTACTAATGATATATGAAATATTTGTACACTGTCATTTCTTTTATTAAAATTTTGTTGGCATATTATTCAGCTCTTGAAAAATCAGTAGACCAATGAAAAAAGAAGTATGCGAAATATTAAAAAAAAAGAAGAAGATAATTTCGGAGAAAGCATAAAAAAGAAGGGAATGAAGTGTCAAATGAAATCTCCTTTAATTGAAGACTTACTCTTAGGATGATTGGTTTCAAGATGATTAGGTTCTAAGCTAAGAATTAGGAATTTATACAATAATAATCGGTTCTCCATTTTTGTATCCGAGAACCAAACTAGCAGACCCGAACTGGCCGACTTTTATTTTTCTGATTTATTTTTCTATAAATTGATCTAGGACCTTCAAACACAGAGAAACCTCACAACGCATTAAAAAAAATAAAAAATAAATAAAAAGATCTCTGGATTCAAGCAAAATATGGAAATTTTGCGCACAATAGAGTCTGGCGCACTTGCAGATCTACTCATTCTAGTTCAACAAAAGATTAATACTGAATTGCAATGCAACTAACAATCTGATAACAAGGCCATCATGGCATTAGCCACGTCTAAAGTTGAAAACAAAGGATTTCTTTTTTCACCGAAGTCAAATCTGAGCGGGGGGACATACCTCGTCAACAGCCAGCAGCGACTCCAAAGATAGAATAAAAGACCCTCCTCAGCTATTCAGCAGCTACCCCACATCGCCAATAGACAAAAAGGGCCCAAAACACACTAGTTCAGCCCATCATTATTCCAATAACAAAGCAGCGGATCAATAGAAACGACACGCTAATTAGACATGAAAAAGCAATTACCTCCCGCGAGCTGAGACGCAAAGAGAGGTGCGAGATCAGAGAGAGGAGACCCTAAACAAGCCTAGGTGAGAACTTTCGAGAGGGAAAAGATCAAAGAAAGCGAATGAGGATGATAGATTTGAATTGTTCTGCAAAAGAGAGGCCGAACATGAGAATGAGAGAGAGAGAGAGAGAGAGAGAGAGAGAGAGCACAATTTGGACCAGAGTACAGAATGACCAATTCTGTTCATATCTACTTATAAACCATTTTGTTAAACAGATGAATGTGGCTCTTGCTAATTTTTCATTATGATATTATCAAAGAAGTACTTCCTCCTGTGAATGCTACGTTCTCTCCCACCCTAAACGTGCATTAATCATATTGTCAAATCTATGGTAGGTCAGTAACTTTCTATGCTATATATACATAAAAGTCGCGTATTTGCTGTAAGCAATTAAATTACATGAAAACCACACTTTGTGACGAGTTTCTCTAATTCAATCCGCTAAGACAGTCCACCTAAAATTGTCCACATATTAAATATGTGTAAGTGCATTGAAACCTGCAGCTTTGCTCAATTTCAAGTTTTCCATTGTAACCAACATGCGAAGGAAAAAAGAAAAAAAGTACAATTATGTATAATTTCTGGAAAACATTTGAATTTTCTGTCATTTCTAGAAATTACGAAAATTGCCAATATAATGGAAAATAGCTTTATGGACATTCAAAAATTCTCCAGTTGATCTGATCTGTTCAGATAATTTTTTGTTGTTGATAGTTCTTATCCGTAGCCTTTGAAAGGTTTTGTGCGATTATTGAAGAGAATAGACCAGCACAATCGATATTTGAAAAGAAAAATCTAGTTTTTAACTGTTTCCAAGGAAAAAAAAGAATTACTTTTCCCAAAACTGAGTATTTCAGATGTTTCAGGCTTTATTGCGTCAAGAAGGGTATTTTCGTAATCTTAAGACAGGCCTTTTGTCCTAAGGGAGTTCAATCAACCATTAATGTTTTGCGAAACAATATCGGGATGAGGGCCAGCGTGTGATTCCACCCAATTCAATTGGTCTAACCATTCATAACCAATTAGTTTAAATGAGAAGATTGTAGTAAGAAAAATTAGCAATATATATGTGCTGATGATTTTGAAAAAGTCTGGGGGGATTTCACATGTAATATTTCGTACGCCTTATGAGTAATATTCAAATGTATTTTATTATTTGTCCTATCAATTGTAATAGACTGGAGAATGAAGGTGGTACTTACCTCGAGGAGCTCACTGTGATGGGTTTGTTTGAGAAGAAGTCAGCTCGAAGCAGATCGAGTTGTGTCTAAGTCCCGAAAGGTAGCGCAATCCCAAGGATCACATTCATGCCTCGACCTAGACCGGCTTGGTTTGGAAAGACGCGAAGGTAAATTTGCAGATCATCTCTGGTCAGAACGTCGCGAGAAAGGACGAGTAGTCGTTATGAAATCACCAACTACAGACGGTGAACTTACTGTCTTCCGATAAAATCCTGAAATGACCCTCGTGTTCTGCCGAAGACCCCCCCAAATCCAAGAACCCTAATCACCTCAGCGGAGTCCGTTATCAGAAATTATAGCAAGCGGAACACTAAAAAGTTCGAAACTCGACACGATTCGAGTTGATTTTACCTGCTGATTGGTACCCACCGAAAAACCAGTCCTTTGAATCCGGTGGTACCGAAGGAGTGACTGCAGGTACTCTTTGCGACGGCCTCGGGTGTACTGCTTGGTGGATTCGCGAGAAAGAAGATCGCTGCTTCCTCCGCCGATTCAAGCCGAAGCTCTCGCTCTGTTCGTGGAGGCTTCGATGTGCTTCAGACCTGGAAGTAGAGAGAACTTATACGTGGGGGTCGGACAACGCGGTTCCGTGTTGACTCTCTCTGATGGAAGATGGTCACGTGCCATGGTTAGGTGGAGGCACGTGTCTTGGACGCCCAAGCGAAAGTTGGCTAAATTGCAAAAGAGTGTCGGTGGCCCACCATGGAACAACGGAGAATCAAATAGGTGCTGATTGGCAGGCGAAGGGCGAGGGCTCGCTGCCCTGATGCACGGCGAGCAGGAGCCGAGAGCCCTCGTGATCAGGCTGCCAGTTCCCACTAGCCATACAACGTAATACACTCATTATTCAAATCAATAATTTTCTATCAAAATTATTCAAATAGACTATATTGGGAAATTATTAATAAGTTGAAAATTAAATAAGTTGAATTAAAAAATTTATGATTGAATTGGTATGAATATAATAAATTTAGAACTTTTTTGATAATTTTTCCTCATTAAATCATATGGAAACCACACTAAATAATAAGTTTCTTTAATTCAATCCACAAATGTCTTCCTAGAAATTTCTTGTAAATTAAATTATTTTAGAATGAAAGAAGGTCACCTTCCTCCCATGAAGTTCACGACGGGTTCTAGAATTTTCCTCCCATGTCTCTTTTTGATTTTAACCTTTTTGGCCAAGACCCCAAAACAATTCCTTCCTCGAAATTGCCAAGACTTATTTTGATTCTTACCTTTTTGACCAAGAGCTCAAAACAATTCCTTCCTCGAAATTGCCAAGACAACTAACCTTTTTGACCAAGAGCTCAAAACAATTCCTTCCTTGAAATTGCCAAGACAACCCCTCTGTAGACTTTCCTTGTTAGTTTTCTTTTTTTTTGTTATTTGATCCATTGGCCTAGCAAATCATAGTGAAAATTAACTTTTTGAAGATGGACGATACTTTTTGCTTTATCCTCACCTTTTGACAAAGGCTCCGCTTGGCCACTCAAATTATTGATTGATTGGCACCCCTATTGCTGATTGACGTAGCAATTAGATTGTAATTGGACCACGTGGCCACTCAAATCAAATTGAAGATGGGTGATACTTTTTGCTTTATCTTTGCCTTTTGCTTTTCCAACCACATTAATTGAAAGAGTACATACTTTTATATTGAAGTCAAGGTGTTCACAATAGAAATTAGTTTTCACACTATACTATTTCAAAAGAGCCCCACAATCATCTACTTTAATTGGCAACTTCTGCAAGGTGTTCACATTGGAAATTACTTCCCCTCTTACCTCAAAAGATGAGCCAGATGTGCTTGGGATACACACAATCCCACCGTGGATTTACGCGTCCTTGTTGAAAAAATTACTACTTTAACCGATTAACTCTCAGCTTTTGTTAGTTCTCTATGTAATGGGATCACATGACCGCATAAAATCAAAGTGAAGATGGACAACATTTTGGTTTCCCTTCCCATTGAAATGAAAGCCTCTCACTGCTAGAGGCATTGAAATGGTAAAAAAATTACATTTTATCTCATATTTAGTGACTCGGATCATATATGGATTAGCTAAAAATTTAAAAGATACGCAATTCAAAGTATTTAATTTAATATATATTTTAATGAGTCTGAATCATGTCTATATGCAATTCATGTTAATCAACGAAAAAAATATTGATTTTTCCATTTGCTTTCACGGGACTCCTTCTTAGTTGGCCTCATGCTTGAGTGTGGTACCCCAAGTATATGGAGCCCATTGCATGTGGTGTGACAACTACATGAGCTTTTTCTTTACTTGCCTATTGCTTTGACCAACAATTGTGTGGTACGTCGTTTGTTCCCCACTCGTTACAAACTTCTAAATCTAGTGGAACTCAAGAGGAATTTATATGGATCCTATCTTTTTTAGTTTTCCAAACATGATCTTTCTCACGATATCAATGAGCTTGACGTCCAGATGACAACATCAATTTGGGGCAATTCAGCCAAACCTCCTCCATAGATTGTCACATGAAATACCGTTTATTCTGCCGCATCATTTCTCTCTCTTTCTCTCCACCAACCCCCCCTTCCCTACCACTACCAATTAATGTCACCATCCCATAATCACTCCCCTAACCAACACCAATGATGCCTTCCACAACTTCTCTCTCTCTCTCTCTCTCTCTCTCTCTCTCTCTCTCTCTCTCTCTCTCTCTCTCTCTCTCTCTCTCTCTCTCTCACCCACCCACACCCTTTGTCGTGGCTTGACTCAAAAATAGAGGCATCTCGCTGTAATGACACTTGACTAGATCTAGCGTTGCATTTGAGTCATTCTAGCATGCATCGAGCTATACTTGACATTAGATCTCAATTAGATCTAATGTTGAGCCCAACGCCATAGTGGGCCATCATCGAGGATATATATCTCAAGAACAAATATGTTGTTGCAGCAATCAAGCATGACGCCAAATTGGGTCAATAGGATATTTCTCCATACATAGCATGCTCATGTCAATATTTGCATTTTGCAAAAGAAATCTTTATCAAGAAAAAGACTTTTTCAAAGATTCTATATCAATTTTTCTATGAACCGAGTTAATTACCTTCTAAAAAATTCTCTGGTGAGGGAAAGCAAGTCTAAGTCTTCCGTCGTCTTGCTTGCTTAGTCGCAAAGAAAATGATAAGGCAAAAGTTGACAAGACCTACTCAAAAGAAAGGGGGGAAAAGGAAGGGGGAGAAAAAGTAAGTTAAAGTCTTCCACCATCTTGCTTGCTTAACTGCAGAGAAAGGGATAAGATAAAAGCTAGCAAAACCTATGGGGAAGATTCTAGCAATTACAAGCAAGTCAAAGTCTTCTACCATCTCGCTTGCTTGGTTGCATGGAGAGGAGAGGCCATTATTTATCTTGAAAATATTGCATAAACTTAATAAATAAATGATGCGGCGGAAAATTATAAGATAATAATTGTACCAAAATTTGCATTTTACAATTGGGTTTCTTATGGGGTTTGCACGGTTTCTCTTAAGTATTTTAATAAAATCTAAATGTCCAACAATGCTTCGTAAATATGTTATACATCAAACTCTTCAATTTGCCTATTGACTCTAAGTAACTCATATTGTTCTGATAGCATACATGGTAATGTTATTCTTCTATAATTATACTCTTTTCCTTTAAATTGACAAGAGTGAGCCAATATAAGTCACGGTCCATAGATGTGAATGAACGAATATGCGATAGGTGTGATCCTAATGTTAGTTTATCATCAAGTGTTTGAGGACGGCTGAAATTTACATTTGAAAGCTATATGTTACTTGAAAATATAAATCAACACAGCCAAAAGTAGTTACTTCATTAAGTTGGTCAAATTATCATCTTTATTTAAATTCATAAAATTAATTTTCTTTCTCTCCGCTTGCTTTGCTTATGTTGATCGTGATTTTTTTTTTTATGAGATTTACATTACATCCAACATTTTTTGGGTCCAGATACAATTCAGCACATATATCATATTTACAAAGTAATTGCTCCATATCATGAGAATGCTATTAAAAGGAGTAACATGTAAAACTAGTGAGATATATGCCTTTTGCTAGGAACATACTTGTCATTTTTTGGCTTAATAGATAATGGACAGTTATGATGATATGAAAAATCCGATTTTTGCTGGCTCTTATTAGTCATAAACCCCGGGAATCAAAGGTATCTAGGCACTCTCCATGGCTTCATTTGTTTTGCATAAAATGTTGTGGTTCTAGAAAATATTTTCCAGAAAGCCATTTTTAAGAAAATAATAACATTTTCCGGTGTTCACTTGAAACATGAGAATGAACTAGAAAATATTTTTCGCCATTTAGTGTGGAAAATTCGATTTGATTTCTTTTTGTGCACTCATTTTAATAATTTTTTTATTTTTTAAAAGATCGAAATTTTGATTATTTTATTTTTTGATTTTATTTTTGCTTTTTTGCTTTTACTTTTTCTTTTCTATTTTTACCTTTTATTTTATTTTATTTTCCTCCTTCTTCTTTGGTCAATCGCCAACCACAGGATGGGCCCGAAAAGAAGGAAAAAAAAAAAAAGAAAGAAAAAAAATGAAAATTGATTAAAAAATTCAAATTTAAAAAAAAAAAAAAAAAAGAAGAAGAGGCTAGCAAGGGTGTGAGATAAGATAGAGTAAAGTGAGGAAAATGTTTTCCCCTATTTTAGAAAACTTTTTGCTACTAATGCAAAATGTTTTTCTCAACTAGTTCATTTTCTATTAAAGGAACCTTGAAAAATCTTTAAAACTTTTCCTGGAAATTGTTTTCCACGAAACGAATGAACCCAAGTGTCTTCCAGTGCAATAGTAGGATAAATGGAACACCATTGGATCTTTGACTCTTCCCTCTTTCATCCGATACTGATTCATATTCTCACCATGATTTGGACTATACGGTGTCATTGTTGTTCTTGTGTCCATGTTGGGTACATTCCTCTAGAGTTGATTATTGTAAAAACTAATTTCAACCTACGGTAATTATTTCTAAATTTCACGCAAACAAGTTGGATCTATTTGACTTCCAAAAGTTGGCTAGTAATGAACATAGACTTCAAAGGTGTCGTATATGTCAGTGGAATGAGTAAGTCACAAGTTCCACCATTTCACGTTCTCGAGGTTATTTTCACCAACTCTATTAATGTGCTTGGTGTAGTCTATTCCCAATTACATCTCCACTTCACCGGTAGACAATGAAGATGAATACCTAGCAGGCCGTGGGGTGTTCTTCGAAGCAAAGACCATAGAGGTTTGTGGGCACTACTTAATGAGGCTCCATTCTTTCTCTGTGGATGGATTGTATTATATCGACCAATATGCCACATGCATATTTGAGAGCCAACTCATCGTTATTGCCAATATGTGCTCCAATTGGAGCTCCTCACTCAGTCCCAAAGATTTGTAATATGGAACAAGAAGCATTGTAAGCCCCCCCAACTTGAACCTTGAAGCTAAGGCAGTGGCTACCAAAAAAAAAAGAGCGAGATGTTTCTTGTAATGTTTGAGGAAGTTTGCCTTTATGGCCACTACTATTTCATTGAAAAAGATATCACCCTTCTTGTTCACGAATTCAATTGACATTGGGTGTTAAAATGGAATGACTCAATTGCTTGACCATTAATCTAAATCTTCGGGTCTCAGTCTCAATAAATTCTTCTTTTTTCATGTAATTTGCAAGCTCATTCTCTCATTCCAAGGTACAAGACATGTATCAAAGGAACAAATCCACCATGGTGTAAAACAAGAGCTTGAATTATCATATCAGAAAAGCGGAATGTGATTGTTTCAAGCATGTTTATGCTATTAGTCAAATTTGATGCATAATAAATTAGTCAAAAAAATTTAAGGCAAGGAACCCCCCCTAAAAAAAAATACTAAATCTGGGCAGAATAAGAAAGCTTCTGGGCGGAGTAAGCATTATACTTGTAAATTAGCACAAGAACGAAAGCAGCGAAATGGAAGATGAAATCCCAAAACTACCCAAATGGAATCTGCAAATCTATACAAAGCTACAACACACCATTTTGATTCAAACAAATTCTCCATATTCTTCACAACTCAAAGCCACCTAAGGATTGGCAAGGATCAATCTAATGATCAACAACAACCAAATCTGAAAGGAAAACAGACCGGATCTTGTCTAATTGATCGTGATTTTTCTTTGGTATCGGTCTTTTTCCTCACTAATAGTAATCTCCTAGTAAAATATCATCTCATAACTTTTTGAACACAACATAATTTCCTTTATGTAGTCGTAAGCTCTGTAGGTCCTATAGTTTGTAATATTCCATTAAAAATTGTAATCTACCTAAATTTATAGTAAATTTCTTTTCTTATTATTAGTAAATCATCTAATAGATCTTAACTTTTGTTTAGCATACATAATCATCCTCACTAATAGAAATTTATCTGTATAATATACTTTTGTAATTTTTCTTATGGAGGATGTAATATTTGTTTGGAGGGCATAAATCTTTGGAATCTGTGCTTTGTAATATTTCATAAAAACAGTAATTTATTCGGTTAATGGTAAATTTCTTTTTTGTAGGTTTAATGAAATATCTAAAATGATAGTAACTTTCTTTACATTTTGTAATGTTTTGAGACTTATATGTTGGTAATTTTCCTTACTCATCTTAATTTTTTTTATCCAATTGAAAGTTTGATCACGTTTGCATTCGTAACTTTTCTTTAACGTTTGCAAATTCAAATTACGACCAAAAGTCAACTTTGCAAAATAGATATGACAAACCATTTTTTTCCCTTTCTTATCCAATGGCCCATGTTGAATGTAGGACCGGTCCCGTAAAATGAGAGCTTCGTCTTATGGAATTCCCGTCGCTATTGCGACATTTCGGGCACAACAAAACAGTGTTTTCTTTTTCACCAAATAGTAAAGTAGCATTGGAAACCTATCTTTCCAAATTATTTTAAGTTCATTCTATTGAAAAATATATAGAGGTAAAAGGTAAAAATGTAAATTAAGATAAGCATTACTTTACCAGTTTTTCCTTTTACTGACACACAGCAACAACAGATAAAAAGAAAATTTGAGATGACTACCCATAGTCATATGTATGCAAAGAAGCCTTGACCCACATTCCTATCTACCAAGTTCAAGAATGATTCAAGCCAAGAAAAGATTAACGTAAAAAGAGCCATGGCTTTTTTGAGGGGGCAAAAAATAGAATTTCAACAAACTTCAGGCGCGAAAATGGAATCGGCTCTAATCTCTCCCATTCTCTAGCAGTCCCGCCATAGCTGGCAAGGTTCATCGAACAAGAGCAACTCGGGTGAGAACGTGCTTTCGAGAAGATTGAAATTCCATTCCTAACTCGTGCATCATCAATTGATCAATCGCTCAAATCGCTCCAAACGGGTTGAGATTCCATGGAGGATCAGGGCTTGGAGGATTTTAATTTAATCTTTAAAATTGATTTGTGGAAGAATAAATTTTAACCAAACTAAGTTAGTTGAAGACTGGAGGGACATTGCTGTTATTCACAATCAATGACAGATTTGAACTGCAATTGTCAGATATACTTCTTTTTCAAAAGGATCTCATGCAATCATACAAGCCACTGAACTCAAGAGTGGCGGGCGCCTTCTTTTTCAAAAGGATCTCATGCAATCATACAAACCACACGACATTACCCTTTATTGCGATGGATTTAATAAATTAGTAATTGAGGGACAAGGAGCAATTGCGGATGCTTTTAGTCCTTGCCTTTATCTACTTTGAGACCTCACCCTCTAGTCAAGTCAAACTTGTTGGCTTGGTGCATTCTCGATTAACGTGTACGTTAATTTCTAAATTGGGCTATAAAAGAATTAAGCGAAAGTTCGATTGTTATTTGGATATTGAAGATTATAATTTCATAAATCATATTGAGTTAAAACGAATTTGGAAATGGATAGAAGACATGAAAAAAAGGATCTTGTGAGTACCTAAGCCTCTAAAGCTCAAGAATACATCATAAGAATTACTTTCCCATGTTGGTGTTCGATAGATGAACGAATATGTAGATGGTCCATTAGTGCTTTTATTTTCTGCATTTGTGTCGCTTCCACTCTTTATCCTCTTCTTGAGAAGAGTACAACCTAACCAGACCAAAGAATTGGTGCAACAAGCACCATAGAAGAATGCCCTAAAATTAACTGATGCATTATTCTCTTTGATTCGCTTTGAGTCTTTCCTCTATTTGAAATGCTCAGGCTCAACTTGACTACTTGTGAAGAAAAGTCCTGAAATTGATACATATGCGCTTTGTGGAAATTAATAGGTAATTTATGAATGTCAAAAAAGAATAGCCATTACTTAGATGGGATCCAATCTAATTTTCCCTTCTCATCTAGTTGTTATCGATTGTTTGACCGATTTTTGCAAATCTTTGTAGGAAATTCCTCCCCCCCCCCTCAGGGCGGGGTTGGAAATGCTATTTTTCCAAAATTGGTAAATCATTCCATTGAAATATATATAAGGGTAAAAATGTAACTGAGAAACTATATTACTTTGTCAATATTTTCTTTTGCTGATGCACAGCAACAGATGGAAGAAATTTGAGGCACTTCCCATAGTTCTATAACTTTAGCATGACACGCAAGTCTTCTTTTTGCAAAGGAGCCTTCACACATATTCCTATCTATCGAGGTCAACAATGACTCAAACCCAGCAAAATAAAAATAAAAAGAACCAAGGGTGTAAAATCAAGCCAGAAGAACTTACAGGAAGGCAAGATAGAGCTTAGACAAACTTCAGTTACGAAAATGGAATTTCCAAAAAAATTGAAAAAAAATATGGCTCCAATCTCTCCCATTCTCCAGCATATATAAAAGTAGGAAGGAAAAACATTAATCTTGCCATCGCTAGGAAGGTTTTTCAAAAAGAGCACTTCGAGCACATGCTTTTGGCAAAGACTAGCGATCAATTCGATTCCGACTTGTGCACCATCGATCAATTGAATCCCTCGAATAGGTTGACTTCCATGGAGGATCAGGGCTTGAAGGTAGAGAAAGCTCGATTACTGAGCTTGGTGCTCGAGTTCAGCTTCAACGAGCAATCCACCAACGGGTGCTTGGACTGTCTCATTTCGCTCCACGGTACTTGAATCATTATTTTGTCATGCATTTTTTGTGCTAGTCAACTTTGCAGATATTATGTAGGTATTTCTTGTCCACTACGATGATAGATCAATTTGGTTTTGGTTTATTTTTTAATAAATCGAAACTGGTTCAGCGAAGTAGTCTTGCCGACGAGCAAAATGTTTGGTACTGTTCCAGTTTGATTGTGTTTAGGTTGCTTTGGATGGTGTTTCTTTTTTTTTTTTCTGTTATTAGCCGAATTGCATCTTAATGGACGCTTAGATGTCAAAAATACTCACTTTCTATTAACTTATGCACCCCGTGATACACCAACACGTGAAAAACCCTTATTCTATCACATCATTGCTTTCTTTCCACCACTCCCCCTCCCCCACCATTGCCAATCAATGTCAGCAGCCTACGGTCACTCCCCCGACCAGCGCCAACGACGCCCTCCGCAACTTAGCCCCCTTCTTTGCCTGCATCTCTCTATCTCTTCTTTGTCATGGCCCGACTCAAAAATAGAGGCGTCTTGCTCAAAGTTGCAATCACGCTTAACTAGATCAAGCGTCGCGTTTGAGAAACTCTGGCATGCATCAAGCTAGACGCGGCATTGGAACTCAATTAGATATGATGTCGAGCCCAAGCGATGGGCCATCATATGAGGACTCATAACTTAAGAATAAATATGTTATTGCAACAATCTAGCATGATGCCAAATTAGATCGATGGGATATTTTTCCTTACATAGCATACTCATGTCAGTATTTGCATTTTGCAAAAGAAATCTTTATTATGAAGAAAAGACATTTTCAAAGATTATATATCAATTTTTGTATGAAACCGAATTAATTAACTTTAAGAAAATTATTTGGTGAGGGAAAGCAAGTCAAAGTCTTCCACCATCTTGTTTGGTTAATTGCAAAGTTAGCAATAAGGCAAAAGCCAACAAGACCTACTCAAAAGAAAGGGGAAAAAGGAATTGGCAAAGGAAAGCAAGTCCAAGTCTTCCACTATCTTGCTTGCCAGTTGCCAAGAAAGGGATAAGGTAAAAGCCGACAACCCACTCAAAAGAAAAGTGGGAAAAAGATTCTAGCAATTGAAGGCAAGTCAAAGTCTTCCACTATCTTGCTTGGTTATTGGGAGACTAGAGATTATTATTTCTGTGAAAATATTGCATAAATTTAATTTATAAATGATGCAACAAAGAAAATCAATCACAATATAATATTTGTACTAAAATTTGTATTTTACGATGAGGCTTTGTATGGGGTTTGCACAGTTTCTCTTAAGTGTTTTAATAAAATCTAGATGCCTGACAATGCTACGTAAATACGCTACACATCAAATTCTTCAATTTGCCTATTGACTCTAAATAACTTATGTTGATCTAATAGCATACATGGTAATGTCATTGTTCTTTAATTATACTCGTTTTCCTTTAAATTGACAAGAGTGAGCTCAAACAAATCATAGTCCATAAATGTGAATATACGATACATATAATTCGAGGTGCGGACCCCTGAAATGCCATAACTTGACAAAAATGGACACTTAAGTGTCATAACTTTTGAAAAGTACACTTAAGTGCCAAAATCAGAGCAAAGTGGATCACTTGAGTGCTAATCCAACCAAAATTCGGCCAAATTGCATACATGGCATTTTTCTGGCGAAGCGAGTACAAAATGACGCCGTTTTGCACGCTGACGTGGCCAAATAATACAAAAATGGCCTCATTTTGCGTTGACGAGGTAAAAAATAATATAAAATTATTAAATTAAATTTAGTTAAAATATTTAAAAATAATAATTTTAATATTAAAAATTAGGGGGGGAGGGGGAGAAGGCGGCTAAGGGCTCAACCCTCAACCATTGCCCCCACCTCCCCGTTGTCGTCAGGAAGGGCCGGCGACAGAGGGGGGAGGGTCGGCCAGGGTTGCCGAGCCCTGGCTAGAGGCTAGCAACCCTAACCGACCAGCGGCAAGGGCTAGCAAGCCCTCGCTCCAGAGTGAGGTGAGGGTTGCAGCCCTCGCCCACATCCAGCGAGGGTCAGCGACCCTCGCCCAGCCGGGCCAAGGGCCACTGCCCGCTAAGGCGACCCTCAGCGGGCGGTGGCCCTTGGCTTGGCCAAGCGAGGGCCATTGACCCTCGCCTAGATCCAAGCTGCGGGGTGGGTGGGGGGAAGGAGGAGGAAGGAAAAGGGGGGGAGGAGGAAGAGGGAGGCGGCTGGTGGCGAGGGCTAGGACCATCGAGTCGCGGCTCCGGCCGTCGAGCGAGGGCACGCAGGCCCTCGCCGTCGGTCGGCCCCGGGGCTGCCGGCCCTCGGCCGGGGCTCGCCCGGCCCCGGCCGACCCTCCCCACCTTCCGGTGATCGCGAGGAGGCAACGCGGCAGCGAGGGCTCGGCTTTCGGCCACCAGCTACCTTCCTCCTCCGTTTTTTTTAAAAATAATAATAGTAAATATAAATTATATTATTATTTTGTTTTAAATTTAATTTAATTAATTTTTATATTATATTAAAATTCAAATTATGCCAAAACGACATCGTTTTGGGTGAATAAGAGCTAACTCAGCTCTTCGGCAAGCCACCTCAGCAAGAAATATTAATATTTAATTGCCACGTATGATTTCCGGCCAGCTTCACCAGAGATGGTACTCAGGTGTCCCACTTTTCTTCAAATGTGGCACCTAAGTGTATCTTTCGAAAGTTATGGCACTTAAGTGTCCATTTGTGCCAAGTTATGGCATTTGTAGTGTTTTTACCCCATATAATTCTAAAGCTAGTACATCATCATAAGGTGAGTTGAAATTGATACGTGAAAGCTATTTGTTACTTAGCATAGCCAAGATTAGCTACCTGATGAAGTTTGTCAAATTTTTATCTTTACTTGAATTTGTAAAATCCATTTTCTTCTCCCCCTGCTTGCTCTGCTTATGTTGTTCATGAGTTTTTTTTTTTAAGATTTAAATTAAATCCATCAATTTTGTGGCTCTAGATTCAACTTAGCACATATATTTAATTTACGGAATAATTCCTCCATATTACGAGAGTGCTATTAAAAGGAGTAACATGTAAAACTTATAAGATTTTGCCTTCTGTTTAGGATGAAACCTGTCATTTTCTAGCTTAACAAATTATGGATCCTTAGATTGATCTGGAAAAATCTGATTTAGCCGGCTTTTATTGGATAGAAACCATATGAATTAAAGGCAACTCGGTGCTCTATAAAGTGTACTCCAGAGCAATATTAAGATAAATGGAATAACATTGGATCTTTGACTCTTCCCTCTTTCATCGTTGACTGAGATGGGACATCAACGAGACAAAATGGTAAGAACAAAAAGGAATAAATTCATTCACACCCATCATCTTAGTACTACCAAATTTAAGACTTAGAAACGAGGTTAAAAATCGTGGGTTCTATTGCGCAATGAACAAAAGCAAAGGATCAATGCATGAAGAGAATAAAGAAGATTGTTTACCTTCACCAGCCAAAAGATTGAAGGGTCGACAGCAAAATGCAAGAAAGAAATCCAGAAGAAAACCATACGAGACCATCTATAATTTGCAAGCATATACTATCCTGGAAACAATATGCGTGCCATTACAGGAAGGGCTGAAAGATTGTCTTCAATGCAAGGTAACTGTAGGCATATGTCATCTTTTTAACATTTAAAGACAACAATTTCACTAGGCAAAATTTGCTAACCCTGTCATAAAGAGCATGGTATCCGAAAAACACATCACTCTCAAATGTACTTTTCATGCACATGGCATGATGTTACATGTTGTGTGTCGTGACATTGAAAAATTGACTTGATCTCGACATGAAATTAGCAATTTTGGCAAGATGAACTCAATTGACAAATTGTCAAAAATTTAATGACTCAATTGGTAAAATTGAAAAATTTAACACTAAATTGGTAAATTGTCAAAAGGTTTAGGGTTTTTTGGACAATTTTTCCGAGAAAGATAAGGGAGAAGAAGATTAGAAACTCCTCAAATTCGAGAGTTGCAAGCTGACAAGGACATTTAAGGGATCACATTACCTTCATCCACTTATCATATGTTAAAGACAGCCAAATGTCATCAGAATCAGTGACAATTGCCTTATTAGGCAGTAATAACATTTCAGCCTTCTCATTGTTCACTCTCATTGTTCACATGAAGAGCACGGAGAATAATAATGAAACAAGAGAAAGCAGTGTACAATGATATACTCTTTAGTCGGGCATCAAATGTGTCCAGCAAAACCATTTAAGGCTCTGTTGCCTCCAAAATCAAATCACCAAGTTTTGTATCTTCAAGCTAAGTTTGAATGGTAGTTGCAGATCACTTCTTTTAGGAACACTATTAGGGAAATTTAACATGTGAGCATCCAAAGGATCAAGCATTTCCTTGTGCTGATATATCCAGCAATCTGGGCATCCAATTTGGGCAAACTAGGCGATGTTGGAAAGCTCTTGCAATGCATAACCCAATTATAGTGATCGATCATAATCTTAGCAGGGGTTAACTTTTGATCAAAATCAAAGTCGAAACTCAGTGAAAAAAAAATAGGTATCTTCAAGGTCAACAGTCTTTAATGAAATAATAAAATTGATTCACATCCAATATGTGTTCGGATTGAGGGAAGGGAAAGAAAATGGGGGTAGTTGTGACATCCTGAAATTCGAGCCCTCTGAGGGATGAGTGAAGGTGAATTTCGTTAATGCATTGTTGGTTGATCTCCCTCGGAATTGATCACTCCTGAGATACTGACCTTGAGGGGAAAGGCTAATGAGGACAGAACTCGTATGACTAAAGGACTCAACCTGGGAAAACGACTTGACCGTGAGATTTACGTGAGGACGATCCTGTAGATAGACAGGCCGATTCTAAGGACGACTAAAAGTCGATTCGCGGACAAAACATAATGGAACAACGGGTGATTCCGTTTACTGTTATCGAATCCACGAACGACCCTATGTCGATCCTCAGCAATCGTGTACTTTGAAATAAGAATCTATCCTTCGTAATTTCATGCAGTCAAGGATGTCCATGAGTCGAGATGTCTTGAACGTGGTTTGGCACGAGTCGGTCACGCGTGAATCCTCACAGCCACCCGTCAGTCTAAGTTGTAACCGAAATGGCATTTGGCGAAATTGACATGGCAAGAGAACTTATGATTGGACTTCGAATTATCAGGAATGTCCGGACGGACTTTGGATGAAGCTACTTGCATCGATCGAGCGCTTGCCGAGAGCAATTGGAAAAAAGGGATTTTCGAACCGAGGAAGCAAGCCCGTGAGGACGTGGGCCGGGCCAAGTCAGTGTGGGCCTTAGGCCCAAGTTGGGACAGCCACCAAATGGGCCTAAGTCAATCGAGTGAGCCCATTGGGCCAAACCAACTATTTTTCTTTCAAAGCCCATGGTCCAACTTTGAGCCCAATCAAGCCCAACCAATTTCCAAGCCCACTCCTATTCATGGCCAAGCCCATTTCTTAGGCCCATCCACCAATTTTAGCCCAAGGTCAGATGTGTAATTTGTGCAAGGTGGAAATGGCCAAAATACCCCTAGTTGTAGGGAGAAAAGACTAGAGAAGAGAGAGAAGATGAGGCCATCATGGGCATGGGGACTTGGGGCAGGTTTTATGGAGGCTTTGACAGGCCTCCCATCACTCTCTCTCTCCCCCATTCGGTCCCCATCTCGACGGAGCTTCTCTCTCCTCCATTTTCTTCTTCACCAGTTCTGCTCCAGCTGACCCTTCAGTGAAGAATCCAGTCAAAAGTGGTCTTCCCAGATGAATCAGCCAACGAGCCACCTATCACCATGACTGGGAGAGACAGACCGTTCCAACGAGCTTAATTTCGTCCCGAACGGCGGCGCTGGGAAGGAACCGGTCGCCGGTCCGTCGGTCCGCCTACAGCCTGCACTGTTTCGCATTTTCGGCCATTTTTCTCCCATTCCGGTCCTTCCTCCGCCCATCCCAACCTCCAGCAAGACCCCCAAGACCCCCGGGAGCCACTGGTTGCCAACCACCCGCTTGCTGGAGCTCCGATCGGCCCATTTTCGCCATTGAAGCTGCTGGTTTCTTCTCTGCGATTCGGCCAAGAAATGACGAGAAGATAGCAAGGTTTTGGAGACTTTGTGGCCCGCTTTCAAGCCCTTCCCGGCCTCCGTTGGTGTCGCCGCTTTGGGGTATATCGACCGCCTTGGCGTCATGGTTGCCGTGAACTCACCGGCGCGCAAGTTTCTCCTCTAATCCTTGTTTAGTGAGTTAATGACGCTTAATGGGGTGTTTAGATTAGTCTAATTAGGTTTAGGTGGTTAGATTAGATTATTTTAATGTAAATTAGATTAGTTGTATGATTAGCTTAATGGATATTTAATTATGGCTAATTATATGATTAAATTAGTGTAATCTTGTTTAAGCCCTAATTAATTATTTTTAATTAAGTAATTATTTCCAATTTATAAATATTATTTTATTAAATTATATTATTAAAATATAATATTTAATTATTTAATTTTCGGAATTCAATTTAATTATTTAATAATTTCGAAAATTTTGCCGGATGGCCTGGTCGTTAGAATTTCGCGATCGCAAATCGCGGTGCGGTCGGTTTGTGTTAATTGTAAGCTTAAATTGAGAAATTGAGTGATTGATGGTTATGGTTAATTATTCCAAAAGTGTGGAATTGAGTGATATTGATGAAGTTTTGGTATTTAACTTGAAAATACCCGGTGTCGGCTTTTGGCACCGTACTTGGTTGGTAGGTCCAATTTGTATCAATTGATTGAATGGATGTTTATGTAGGGATTTATCCCAAAGTTGATTAGTGTTGGTTTTGATGGGAAAATGACCATGAGAGGTTGTGAGTTGAACCTAGAAAGCCACTAAATCTAAATTATGCCGAGTGGGGCCGTGATACCACTACATATAACATTGCCGAGTGGGGCCGTGATACCACTACATATAAAATTGCCGAGTGGGGCCGTGATGCCACTACATACAACATTGCCGAGTGGGGCCGTGACGCCACTACATACAACATTGCCGAGTGGGGCCATGATACCACTACATATAGACTTGCCTGTAAGGCTGTGATTAAAAGTTGAGAATGAATAGTCAGAATGATCGTGTGATGATTTCAATGACATGTAATCGACTAAGTCGATTGATCGCTGAATCGATCCGAGTAATTGAATTGTTTGGATGATGTGGTTGTCAATATTTATTGATTAAACTGATGTGCAGGAAGGAACTGAGGCAAGGTAAATCCTCTATCCTATTTGTGTGGCTAGAGCATCCTGAAGCGTATTTTCTTCCTAATTGAGTTTTAGAGGGTAGAACTCGCTGAGACGTAATCTCATCCCGGTTGTGGGATAATATTTCAGGTCCTTAGATGACGGTCATGGAGGACCGGAAGTCCTGGAGTTCGGAAGGTGGAGACTGAAGAATCGGCGAACGTGTTTGACAAGTTGGTCATAGGACAGTTCCCTAGTTGTTGAGCCTGTCTATTTTGTAGACAATCCAGTGTTGTATATAAACCTATGTGTTTATAAGAAAGCTTGTTTGATTGTGATTGATTGCCTGCTTTTTTATCGCAAGTTAAATGTTGTCAGGGGATTTGTTTCGCTTCTGCATGTGTAATTAAATGAATGGGTCGGCGACACGTCCTGGGAAGTCGCATTTGTATCGACCAGAGTGGGATGTTCGCACGCTCGGAGGATCAGGGCATGATAGTAGTAATAATCTAGGGACTTTTCTTTAGAGGCGGAGCAACAAGGGGATGAACTTGATTTTCCAATCCCCGTAATAGTCAAATGATTCTTGTACGTCTTTCTAAGTTATATTGAAAAACTTCATTAAATGCAGGAGTATTCTTCAGACCAATTGAAAAGTGCATGACATACGGTTTCCTTCCATTAAACCAAGTATTGCAGTTTTTACTGAAAATGCAGAAATGGTAAAATTGCATAACATAGGGTTTCCTTTCGATAAACCACGCAATTAAACCAAGTATTGCAGTTTTTACTGAAAATGCAGAAATGGTAAAATAGCATAACATAGGGTTTCCTTTCGATAAACCACGCAATAGATCAACTTATATGGACAAAAGGTAAATCAGGGTTATATTCGGTAAAGAGTGGCTATTTTACCACAAGGGATCGCACAGCAAAATTACCTCAAAGAACAGCAACTTCATCCCACTAGACAAAGCCCGAACTATGGAAACACATATGGCATTCTGGAACTCTACCTAAAGTCAAGCAATTTCTATGGAACGCATGCCAAAATGCACTACCTACAATGGACAATCTAAATCGAAGGAAAATAGTACCTGCACCACTTTGCCCTGTGTGTCATCATGAAGCTGAGACAATCGAACACACCTTGTTGTTATGCCCCTGGACAACGCAAATATGGAAAGACGACTTGCTGCAAATCAAGATAAACAGGGTCGGATTAACCAGATTTGATGAATGGTTGCATATCCAGAAACAAAATTTAACCAGATTGCAACTACCTTGTGGTGTATATGGCAAGATCGAAACCAGCACATCTTCGAGAACAAACCCCTTCATCCTAAACAGACCCTATACAGAGCAGCAACATTACAAACCAACTTCGACACCTGCAACAAAAGCGCAGAAAAGAAACAACAACGAGAGGCTAACCTGATTCGGTGGCAACCCCCGCCAGAGGGCTCTCTCCGCGTCAACATCGATGCCTCCTTCACCAAAGACGAAGCAGAGACATCGGGCCCAGAAGGAGCAACTATGAGACGAGAAGAAAACAGGGGACACACAGCAAACAGAGCAGCCATAGCTTGCCTTTACAGGGACTCTCAGGGACGCTTACTTGATGGATTTTCGAAGATGGTGGAGGCTGATTCAGTGGAACAAGCGGAAGCCCTCTCTCTGCTAGAAACCCTAACTTTTCTATCTAACTACACGAATGAAAGACTTCAACTCCACTCAGACTGTCAGAAGCTCGTGCGTGCAGTTCTCTTCACCGAAGACTTGAGTTGGAAGCTTCCGCCAATTGTGGACCGGATCAAGGAAGCTTTAAAAGCATTTCAGGGCCTTTCTTTGGCCCATTGTAGGAGAGAGGCCAACAAGCCAGCGAACTGGATTGCGAAAGCCCAACGACAAAATATCCTTCCGAGTAATTGGGTAATTTATCCTCCGACAGCCTTATTAGATTTATTATGTGCTGATGTTCTAGATGTAATCGATCCAAACTTTCCTAAGTAAATGAAATCAAACGTACTTTCGTCCAAAAAAAAAAAAGATAAACCACGCAATGCAGTTTTTTCATGAAACCACAAAAATGGTAGGAGTGACTTACCTTTGTTCTTTTGGTCATAGACTTACCTTGTTTAAAAGCTAAATAATCCAAACAGGCCAATTATATTTTTCCTTAGCTCCTGCACTTTCAGATTTAAGGGAAAAATTAAATTACCTTATGGCATCTTATTCTATAAAATTGAATCAAGCGTTGAATGGATTTCCAAGTTGATCGTTATTTTGAACATTCATCGAAATTGTTTAGATGGGTGAATTATTTCTAATATTAGCATATTGACATGTTGGATTATGATATATAGATATTGGATTCGCGCTCATTGTCAAACTACGTATTGATATATGATATATGTTTACCGATGATTCTGATTTGGGGTTTAATCACAGTCGATGTGATTTATTAGGCTTTAACCACAGCCGATATAGTATTTGGGCCTTGTCACATGACGAAGCATGGTTAAGATTGGGCATTAGGGCATGCCAGGGACGACACCACTTGGGCATTGTTGGTCTGCGCCTAGTTTTAAAAAAACAAAAAAAATCAATAAAAAATAATTTTTTTGTTTAAATATTAGAAATAATGAGAGATTAATTGAGGGAAATTAATAAAAACACACATTCTGTTAAACCCAATTATGACACATTTTCAAATAATTTGAAAAAAAAAAATACACTTAGTGGTGCTCTAATTGATGGCTCCACTCAAATGTCCCTCACCATGATTCAAATAATATAGTGTCATTGTTGTTCTCACGTCCGTGTTGGTTATATTCCTGCAGAGTTAATTCTTGTAAAAACTAATTAACCCCTACAGTAACCATTTCTAAATTTTACGCAAACAAGTTGGATCTATTTGACTTCCAAAAGGGGGCTTGTAGCAAACATAAATTTTGAAGGTGCTAGGTACGCCGGTGGAATGAGTGAGTCACAAGTCATAATAGAAACAATCGAAAAAGTGGTAGTTCACCTCTTCCACCATTTCAGGTCCTTGAGGTTATTTTCACCAATTCTATCGATATGCTTGGAGTAGTCTATTCCCAAGTACTACCCCAGCTCATTGGTAAATAATGAAGACGAAGACTTAGCGGGCAGTGGGGTGTTTTTCTACTTATAAAACAAAGATAATATAGGTTTGTGGGCACTACTCAAAGAGGCCACGTTGTTTGTCCGTGGGATAGAACTTGTCGTATAATATTAACCGGCATATGCCATGTACATATTTGAGAGCCATCTCATTGTTATCACCAATTTGCATTCCACTTAGAACTCATAACTAAGTCCCAAATGTTTGTAATATGAAACAAGAAGAGTTTCAAGCCCCTCCAACTTGAACTTTGGATCCAAGATAGTGGCTACCGAACAAAAGTGGGACGTTTTCAAAATATTTAAGGAATTTCACCTTTAAGGCCCCTACCGTTTCGTTGAAAAAGGGATCACCCTTCTTGTTTGCCAATTCAATTGACATTAGGTACAGAATTGGAAGGACTCGATTGCTTGACTGCTAATCCAAATCTTCGGATTTCAATTTTCAATAGATTCTCAGTTTTTCATGTGGTTTGCAAGTTCATTCTCGCATTCCAAGGTCCAAGAGGAGTATCAATGGAATTAATCCACCTTGGTGTAAAACAATAGCTTGAATTATCATGTCAGAAAATCAGCATGCGATTGTTTCAAGCATGATTTATGCTATTAGTCAAATCTGACACATAAAAAACTAGTCAAAGATTTCTAAACGACGACTAAATCCCCTAAGAAAATCACTAAATCTGGGCAGAATAAGAAAGCTTCTGGAGGAAGTAAGCATTACACCTATACACTAGCACAAGAACATAGGCAACTAAATGGAAGATGAAAATCCCAAAACTAACCAGATGAATATGCAAATCTATACAAAGCTACGACACACCATTTTGATTTGCACAAATTCCTCCATACTCTTCGCAACTCAAAGCCACCTAAGGGTTGGCAAGGATCAGTTTAATGATCAACGATGACCAAATCTGACAGGAAAATGGACCTGATCTCGTCTAATTGATTGTGATTTTTTTGTTATTGGTCATTTTTCTTACTAAAAGGAATCTCTTAGTAACATATCATCTCATAACTTTTTGAAGACAACGTAATTTCATTTCTGTAGTCGTAGGCTCTGTAGGTCCCATAGTTTGTAATATTTCATTAAAAATTGTAATCTACCTTATAGTAAATTTCTTTTCTTATTGTTAGTAAATTATCTAATGGATTTTAACTTTCGTTCAGTGTAAATAATCGTCCTCACTAATAGTAATTTATTTGTAAAATATCCTTTTGTAATTTTTCTTATGGAGGATGTAATTTTTGTTTAGAGGGCATAAATCTTTCGCGTTTGTGCTTTGTAATATTTCATAAAAGCAGTAATTTATTCAGTTAATGGTAAATTTCATTTTTGTATGTTTAATGAAATATCTGAATTTACTAACTTTCTTTTACATTTTGTAATGTTTTGAGACTTATATGTTGGTAATTTTCCTTACTAATCTTAATTTTTTTTAATCGAATGAAAGTTTGATTACTTTTGCATTTGTAACTTTTCTTTAACGTCTGCGAATTCAAATTATGACGAAAAGTCAATTTTGCAAAACAGATTTGACGGACCAATTTTTTCCCCTTCTTATCTAATGGTCCACGTTAAATCCGGGACCAATCTCTAAAAGGAGAGGTTCGACTTATGGAATTTCTGTTGCGATCATGACGTTTCGGCCATAGCAAAATAGTATTTTCTTTTTCACTAAAAAATAAAGTAGTGTTGGAAACTTAATTTTTCAAATTATTTGAAGTTCGTTCTTTCGAAATTTATATAAAGGTAAAAGGTAAAAATGTACCTTAAGATAAGTATTACTTTATCAATTTTTCCTTTTGCTGATACACAGCAACAGATAAAAAGAAAATTTGAGATAACTTCTCATAGTCTTATGTATGCAAAGAAGCCTTTTCCCATATTCCTATCTGCCAAGTTCAAGAATGAATCAAGCCCAATAAAAGATTAACGTAAAAAGAGCCATAGCTCTTTTGAGGGGCCGCCCGGGGGGGGGGGGGGGGTGGGGGCAAAAATAGAATTTCAACAAACTTCAGGTGCGAAAATGGAATCGGCTCCAATCTCTCCCATTCTCCAGCAATCCCGCCATAGCTGGCAAGGTTTTTTGAACAAGAGCAATTCAGGCGCGCGCACACTCTCGAGAAGGTTGAAATTCCACTCCTAACTCGTGTATCATCGATCGATCGATCGCTCGAATCGCTCCAAACAGGTTGAGGTTCCATGGAGTTATCGGGGCTTGGAGGAGGTGGAGAAAGCTCGTGGTTGCTGAGCTTGGCTCTCGAGTTCGGCTTCGACGAGCAGTCCACCAGCAAGTGCTTGGGACCGTCTCGTTTCCCTCTGCGGTACATCGAATCATCGTTACCTCGTCGCCCATTATTTATGCTGATTAGCATTTACAGAGGTAGTGTTGGTCCTTCTCGTAGTCTGCTTTAGGTTTGAATAGATCGAAGCTGGTTTGGCGAAGTAGTCTTGCTAACGAGCGAAATGTCTGGTGCTGTTCCAGCTTGATGTGTTTAGGTTGCTTTGGATGATGGCTTTTCTTGGCTATTAGCCAAATTGCGTGGTATCTGGTGATCAGGGAATGACGTAATTGATTGTGTTGCGGGGATGATTTGTGAATTGATCAATTTGCATTCCTAAATGAGGAGATTTATTGCAGTTAGGTCGTCATTTTGACGATGGCCATGCAATAGTCTACCTTTCGGATTTGAATGGACTGGAGGAGCTGGTTAATCCTGTCCTTAGTTCTCTGCGGGTTTTGTGGTGTAGTCTTCTTGACTAGTGAAATGTTTGATTTATTTCTGAACCAACCGCAGGATACATATTGTGTAGATTGTATTTGTTTGATCTCTTCTTTTTGTCATGGAACTTGCAAAATCATCTCTCTCTTCTTTTGGTTTTCTTAAGGTGACGAAGGTCGAGAGTTTATCACTGGGGAGCACTGTAGCGATGATTTTCTAGCAGAAATTGCTGAAACTATGCAAGACATTGAGGATTGGGATGATTTGCAAACTGCAGAATCAGAAGCTTGTGGAGTTTTGACCAATATGTTTGGCCAAGATACCCCTAATGACGGCGAATGCAATGTTGTGCATGATGTTAACATTATAGAGGATTCTCCACAACCCGAGAAAAGTCAAACATTTCTTGAGGTGGATTCCTCTACTGAAAGTGAAGACGAAGATGATATATTTGGTAGTACTCCGAGCAATTCCTCCACTCAACTTTTGACCAGACGATCTTTAGAATCCATGGTATGCTTTTGAAAACTGTGAAGTTGTCTCACTCCTTTCTGTCCTAACCAGTTTGAAGGGATTAAGGAAAAAAAAAGCATGGTGGCTTGGCATGTTTTTTCCCATGCCCAAAAGTAATTTGGTTGATAGTTGTTAAGTTTGTAGCTTAAGTTTTTTATCCTTGGACCTAGATTTGTCTTGGGATTAGCCCGTGTAATTGCTTGGACCAAATGTGTGGCTTGAAGAATGTCTTAGTATTTTACAGGGTTGCCCATTCAGTGAAGAAACTATGGGCACCTGAAGAAGACACAATAGTTACCGGGCAAATCCCATGAGTCTGGCCACAATGGTCCAGTTGTTTAGGAGGTTGACAAAAAGGTGGCAGATCTCTGCATGACCTTTTATTGTTTTTACAATAATTCTGCACCCGTACTTTTATATATTTTTGTTGCTGAGGTATATTGGGGTCAACAAGGAAAACGAGAAGAATTGAGAACAGATTGTCTTGGTTTTTGATCAAGAGATTAGAGTGTCCTCAGAAAACTCTTAGGAAACACTTTCCACTTGTCTCATTTGTTTTTGATTGACTCTTGCAATTGGGGTTTTGGTTAGTGAGAAATTGATTTATTTCTTATTGTAATTCTCTCCTAATCACTGTTAAACAACTCATCCCCTTAAATTAGTGTGTCACTGTTCTTTCCTCTTCAACTTATGTCTTTCCTTGATCATTTCCAGCTTGCTTGCAATTCTGCTCAGCAACAAACCTTACGCAGTGTACCTGTACAAAAGCATTTAGTAAATTGCTCATGAGGGCTCTCATCTGATCAAATGTATAATAGACACTCCTAACTTGCCAGTTACTTCTACAGTCTATAAGATCTAAAATGACTTATATGAGAATTGTTTGGTCAATAAAAACAGTTCATTCTTGTTTTGGATATGTAACAATACCTATATTTCTCATGTATTTTGAGAGTGTGGTACATCATCCAAGCGTTGAACTTAGCATTCAGTGCCTTTGACAGGTGTATTTTGCAAAATGAAGGCTTGGAATTTCTTTGTGCACGATTTTCATTTTCCATCACGACATGTCAGAAACCACTTATGGTGCTGAAGAGGCTTATTTGTGTTGAAGGATTGTAAGAGCACTGTTACTCATGGTTCGATATCATCAGTTTCAAGTAAAAGACATCACTCTTAGATTTCAACATGCAAACAAGGAACTTTGAGCAATGAGGAATTGCAAGCCTTGGATGACATAGAATTGGCAAATGTTGTAATATTCGGAAACAAGGCATTTCGACCAATGCAGCATCAGGCTTGTAAAACTTCTGTAGCCAAGCAAGATTGCTTCATTCTCACGCCCACCGAAGGTGGTAAAAGTTTACGTTACTAGGTTAGTGAATGTTAACATTATTTCATTTGTGTAATGATCGAATGTAGAAGTATGTGTGGAGACAGTGTTTAGAGCACAAGCCCTGTGCACTTTGCTGAATGGTTCCACCGATTATATACTAGACGGGTAGACCTATATATTAAAATTTAAGCTATAAAATGATCTTGCAATCTGCTTTGTTAGCACTGTTGAGAAGTTTGTGCTGAAATACAGGACATTCTCGTTCTGCATTCACCCATCTTTGTCCATTCTGTAATTTCTAGAATTTGAGGTTTGTTCTCTGCTTTTAGGAACTTCTAATTACTTACTGGAAAATTTATCTTGTTTTTGCATATAAGTGTTGTCATCAGTCATGTTTCAGGTCCAATTCAATAAGGTTATTAAGTCAAAGAGGAATAAGTTTTCAAATTACCTGCACCAAATACAGATTGTACATGTCTATATTTCCTATGTACATATGTGCTATGTCATTATCTCAACTAGGGGTGATCATTTCCATAATTGGTTTGAAATGGATATCCTTTCTTATAAGATGGATCTTGGGAGCATGCAAAATATTGGATCCACTGAATCACGAAGGAAGATATTGATCTGAATTTATTAAGTTGAATTATCCTGAAATGTTTTCTGTTCAGTCTTGAAGTAGTTCATATATGTTTCTAGCTGAAGTAATTATAAGACAAATGGTGACAACTTGTGCTTTCTGATCAGCTAAAGGTGAATAAAAGAGTTATTCCTCATCCCTTCATTTGCTCTTCTGATGTTTTTACCCTTCGTTTCAGCTGCCAGCAACTCTTAAACCAGATTTCACAGTTGTTATATCTCTTCTGCTATCTCTCATCCAGTATCAAATAGTTACTCTAACCCTCAAGTACGGAATACCATCAACTTTCTTGATCTCTCGGCAAACCGCTGCCCAGGCAGCAGCTGCCAACAACTCTTAAACCAGATGCCACAGTTGTTATATCTCTTCTGCTATCTCTCATCCAGGATCAAATAGTTACTCTAACCCTCAAGTACGGAATACCATCAACTTTCTTGATCTCTCAGCAAACCACTGCCCAGGCAGCAGTTGTCTTCCAAGAACTAAGGCAAGGTTTAGCTCTCTTCCGACTGAAGCATATCCCACTCTACAATCTTTATCCTGCCATAAAATGGTTTGCTCCATATGTTGCAAAGGATGTACATTTTTTATGTAGTTAATGAAAAGATGCATGCCTAAGATGTTTCCCTTGAAAATAAATTTTAGCATCTTAGCCTTCCAAGAGAAGTATATCATACCATACAATCACTGTCTCACCATAAAATGTTGGGCTATGCTCCATATGTTGCAATGGGGTTTCTATTGGACTTCTAAAACGTTTTTCTTTTTTTGGCTTAGTGTTGGGATTGTCAAGTCATTAATCTTCACTGCTTTACCTGCCTTTTCAGGAAAGATAAACCATTGCGCAAGCTATTGTAGGTAACTCCTGAAAAGATTGTGGGAAACCCATCATTTCTTAAGTATTGAAATGCTTGCATAGAAAGGTACTATTTCTGATACACTTCTGTAACTTCTTCTGAAAGTTTCTTTTTAACATTTTGACACTCGACCATCATGCACTGCAGGCACAACTAGCTGGTTTTGTTGTTGATTAGACACATTGTGTGAGGTATGCTCTTTGGCATCCTTGTATCTGAAGCAAAGATCATGCTAGAGTTACATTAAAAGGAATAAGTATTTATGATGTTCCCTTTGCAAAACTACTGTCCTTGTTCCAGATAGAGAAAAGCGAGACCCTCTGTGGAGTTCTAGTATAACAGAATGCAATGTTGAAATAACTCATTCTGGAAATGATCTAGTTCCTTCTTTTGCAAAAGGTCGGTGGCACATCATTAATCATAATAAACACAATGCGCACAACTAAGTTTAGCTTCAGGGAAATTACTTTCGGAAGTAAGTGAAAGTGTCCATGTTTGGCACGATAGTCAGGTCTTTTAAGCTGGTTCTTGTGTCCCTACTTATTCTTTTAACTTTTATACCATGTATTAACAACTCGAGATGTAAGGCAAAAGTTCACACGTGATCATTGATCGTGTTTCTTATAAGGTCTTTGTTGGACTTGCTCTGCCAGTGCAATTTCATGAAAGGAATGTATCCATGTTTTGAGCTTTTCTCCTATATTTGAATGATTGTAAACGAGTAAAGTTTATTGATCATTACTTTCTCGGTTGTCATTATTGCAGTCAACGGGGACATGATTTTTCGTCCATATTATAGGGGACTGGGATGTCTCAAGCAAAACTTTCCATACATCCCGATGATGGCCTTAACTGCAACCGTCACTCAGCCAGTTCATGAGGTATGAAACTTGCACATCATCCTCCAAATTATGTTGAAAAAATCATTTGGATCTGATTGAAATGTACATCCATTGCAGGATATCCTAAAAGCTCTCAGGATCCCCCATGCTCTTGTTCTCAAGACTTTGACAGACCAAACCTAAAATATGAGGTCATATCTAAGGCCAAGGAACCACTGAAGCAGCTTGAAGAGCTACTAAAGAATCGTTTTGCTAATTTGTGTCGCATAGTGTATTGCCTCTCAAAGAGTGAATGCAAATTGATGTTGAAAATTACTTGAATGATAAGTGCGGTATAAAGACGGTGTACTATCATGCTGTATTAGCAGCTTGTCAAAGAGTAGCTGTCCAAAAGAAATGGCATGCTGGAGAGGTCCAGGTTGTATGTGCAGTCATTGCTTTTGGAATGGGAATAGACAAACCTGATGTTGTAAGTTGAAATGGATTCTAAGCCTTTGCCTATTTTTAGTTGTCAAGCTGACATGCCGGCAAATACTCAACTAATTTACCTTTTTTCTAATGCTGTAGTTTCGCTGATCGGTTTATTAGTGTGCTTGGAAGTAAACTTTGCTAGTTCCATGGTCCAGTGGCCTCCTGAATTGTCATCCTTGGCTATTGATTGCAACTAGCGAATTATGTGTTTTTTTCACATCAAATTCTTTCTTCCACGCATGGCATCTGTTGTGCTGAAATCAAGTTAAACTAGGATAAAGTTCTTTTCTGTACTGTAAAAGTAGCAAATGAATCTGATCTAATTTGTCCTCCTGTTATGATTTTTTTTATCATATTTCGACTTTGATGGTTCAGTAAAATATTTTTTTATGGCATGTGGTCAGCGTTTTGTCATCCACAACACAATGTCCAAGTCAATGGAAAGCTGTTACCAAGAATGAGGGAGGGCAGGAAGAGATAATCTACCAGCAGTGTGCATTACTCTATATGCAAAAAGGGACTTCAGTTGGGTTGCGTGCATGTTAAGGAGTGGTCAAGGATTTAAAACCGAAATCTTTAGAAGTGCACTGGCTCAAGCTAGGAAAATCAGCGATATTGTGAACTCAAGGTAATCCAATTTGTGTTCTCAACTTCTCTCTGATGATCTCACCTAAGTGATGCTTCTATTTTGTCTTTACACTTTCCACTTTGTTCTATTGATTGTTCTTAGTGTTAGTCTGGCATTACCCCGTCTGGATGCTGGATGGGTCTGTTGGCAACATATTCACAAAGTAATGGACCCTTTGGGCTAAAATCATATTCCGCTCACCTAAATGGAGCAAAGTCTATTGATAAATGGGTGTTTCTTCTCCAATTTGTGAATTTTCAGGATAAGTGTTGGTGGCAAACCTTACTTGTGCACTTTGGCATGTTTGTGAATCAGAAAGACTGTAAATATGGGTCTAATCCTTGTGACAATTGTCTCAAAACCTCTTCATAAAGGTAAACCTTTCAGGTGTCAGCTCTCTTGATGGACGACACATACCGACTTATGCATGATCTGAGCCGCACAGTTCTTCTGGTTCCATCATCCGCAATTATGGGAAGACCACATGGTAATGGAGGAGCAAAGGTCCTTAACTATGGACACAGAATTCTTCAGTTGTGATGGTCTTGTCATCTCATGGTTGTCTTTTCCTTTCATATGTGACATGTTCCTTGTCTGGAACTAATTATTTTCGCATGGGGAAACAAAATGTGGGTCGACATATAAACCAGAGAGGCATATGGGAACATGCCCTCCGGTCTTGACTGCAGAAGAAAAAGTTTCTTGTTTCAGTTCAGCAAAGAATAACAATGAAATCCAATTATACAAGCGTATGTTGCAATTCTTCTTTCCCGTTTTGAATTAGTGATGAATGCATATCATGACTGCATCTAAAGTTAGTTTACTTGCAGATTCAATTTTCCAAGTAGTATATCTAAAGATACAATCGATTGGTTGAAAACCCTTATCAGGGTGCGATCATCAGTTAATCCAACTATTGAACACTGCCAGCTTGCTGGTCAGCAAGCATTGCATCGGTGGATTGGATTGTTCAAGTCATTAGTGGACTGGGATCTTAGATCCCCTTTAGGCAATAGTTTTTCACGGAGAGCACATGGCAGTGCATCCACAATTTGATACCGAGGGATTTAACATGATTTTATTATTCTTGGGTCAGGCACAACGTTAGATTCATTTTGACTTGGACGTGTCAACTGCCTAATAATGCTCTCACGTGGCACTTATCAGTTGCTTCTTTGTTGTATTTGCATAACAATTCACGGTGATGATTGCATATATATATAGAATTGCAGCCAACGCTTTGCACTCAGAGTAGTTGGAATAAGCACGGTTTTGATGACGGCATAGCATCGCACAAGGTGAGGGAAATTGACAGTATTGGCCCAGAAGGAGGTAATTCATTTATTGCCTTTTGAAGTGAGGACAAAATTGTTCCTCTGAATGTTAGTGCGTGCACGAGTCATTTGAAAAGGATTGTTTTGGAAATATATTGGACTGGGGGGATTCTCTTCGGCCTAGGAAATGAAGAAGAAACTTTGGGGTATACCCATCGTCCTCTGAAGACCACCGAGGAGAGCCCGTACCGTAGTAAATCTTCACGTGAGGGCAAATGTATTTTGGAAGCTTGTAAGAGGGTAGTAACTGCAGCTCAGATTGCATGGGATATTAGAGGAAGAACAGCTGTTACATGGATCGAAATAGATAAATGAGAAATAAACAAATAATCCTATAGATTATTGATATCAATCAACAGAAATCTCCTATTTTCTAGAAGTGGCAACTAGTTAATTATCATTGAGCTTGGTTGGCTCTATGATCACGTAAGTACCAAAATTACAAGTTTGAGTTGTGTTGTAACCGAAAGCGATTGATTTGTGCCCTTCGGTCCTATTAAATACTGAATTACTGACATACCGTTTAGTTGTGGTGATGGGTTTGCCATCATCAAAACTTACATTATAGGCGGTACTTAATGATCATGACCTAAATCAAACATTATGTAATGAATGGGAAAATTTTACGGTTACAATCAGGGATAAACGATGCGAATGGACTGTCTCAACCCTTTGATATTTATTAAAGGATTGGAATGTGATTATCCTTGTTCAGGAATTTGAGATGGTCCCCTTATCATTTTAAAGAGGATCCTAGTGGTTATAACCCGGCTAGTTTTTTGGTTATGACTCTGAGTTGTGATGATGCCAAATGCTTCTATGAGGTACATGTGCATGATTGTACATCATAAGAGAGATCAAATTGGATAAAGTGATTTAAGTCTCCCAAAAGAAAAAGAAAAAGACAAGTTAATGGTGACTTTGATGCAACAAGAAACACTAGTTCTAATCAGACTACCTATCGTGGGGTATTCCTCATTTGTATATTTTCCTTGGCTTGTATCATATCTATTTAAGCATTCTTTATCCCAAATCTTATAGGGGTTGTACTCAAATGGTCATATTGTAGACTATATATTGTAATTGCATGTATCGAAATTTCCAAGAACCTTCAAAATTGGAACCTCTAAAAGGTTGGATTATTGACTATCGAGAAAGGTTCGTACGGTGACTCCATTTCAAAAGTGGGACTACAACGAAGTCATTTGGAATGTGCATGCAACATTCAAAAAAAAGGAACATGGTCTTAACAGATAAGCTACCTAACATGGTCTTAGCAAATAAGCTACCTAACGATCCTATGTCGATTTCGATTAAATGTTGAGTATCACATTGTCTTGTTCTACCAAGACCGAAATTGGCTTTGTTTTTGGTCAATGGAGGGGGTCTACGTTTCATGCATGTCAAATGGCAGTGTTTGTATGACCAAAAAAGAAAAAGTGGCAGTATTTGACCCTCAACCCAAGACTATTATGTAACATCGTGTAAGAGGTAAAATAGGTAAAGAAAATGAAAAAAAAAAAAAGGAAACACGTGAATTATGCTTGATGTCTTTGAGTACTGTTGTAATTCATTTTTTTGGAGACGTGCACTAAAGCCAAACGATTTGTCTTTTTTGTCTTTTCCCTTTCTTTCCCAGCAAGAGAAAAGATCGTTTAAGAGAATTGACGTTGATAATCAATAAACTTTGATTCAACATGTGATAATAATTTATTCAATATGATCTTTAAATTATTCTTTAGACTTGTCAAAAGAATCATAGAATTATTTCTTAATCCATATTTGATGTGATAAGCTATTATATAAATTGGCTATATTCCAAAAAATTGGTCATAAATGGTTTTAGGGTGGTAAAAACTAAAATAATATGCATAAATAGATTCATGCTTACTTGAATTCATTTCACCTCTATGACTCTCTTTTTCCTCTCTCGCTCTCATTAAATCTTATGCTCACTTTACGCTCTCATCTCAGTTTAAGCATGAATTTTCCTAAATTAGGTTAAATATGAAAGTGTTTGTCATATGGTTAGATTTGGTATTAATTGGTTTAACTACGAATCACTAAATTTGTATTGCGTTGAAATGTGTCAAAATGAGTTAAATTGGTCAATTTGAGTCGAACTATTTTCGACTTAATCCACCCATTTGATGAGTTTACTTTCCTAAGGAAGAAAGTCATCACATTTCCCTAATTTATTGATAGTTGGGCTTTACTATCTTATTGCCGAGGGAATGAGGTTGAATCTCCGAATACTCACGACTTGAGTGGAGGTCCCAAGGGTGGTTTATTTGGCTAGTCTCCCAAGGGTTTACGTCTAAATAGCGGCTTGCGGCAAGACTCCACCGATGTTATCGAGTATCGAAGGATCATGTGATCCCCGAAAAGTGATTTACGGCGGTCTTTTGGTCATCAAAAGAAAATAGCCATCACATTTCCCTAATTTATTGCCAAATGTGCAATCTAGTCACTTAATTTGTTTTTGTTATTCTATCGAATTGAAATGTATCTTCTAGAAATTTTTTTCACGACAAGGTGACTAAGTTATAAAACTCAATTTTTTTGTTTAAGTTGGAATACCATTTTGTGTAACTCGTTCTATAAAACATTATTAGTTACAAAATGATATGCCAACAAATTTTTTAGCCCAAAAGAACATACTCTCTCCTAAATTGCAACCTACCAAGTATGCAAAGTAACAATAATAACCGAAAAATTAATCCCATTAGATTTGGGAAGCAGGAACCTTTCCCCTGACCCTTTCTGACAGGACAACAAAAAGACACCAACCAGCAAAAAGGAAATAGCAACTTTTTCTCCAATTTAAACTGGCTTAACTCACAAGTCTGACACGTGGCGGTCGGACATGGCACCCTGACTCTCTGAAAAAAACAAATAGAGAAAAAAAAAAAATAAAAATAAAAAATCCTTTTTTAATAGCAAGATCGCTGTCTCTTCCTCCTCAGATTTTAATGCTCAAAAACCAGTCACTCTCTCTCTCTCTCTCTCTCTTCTTCCTTCTTCCTTTGGACATAAATTCCATTTTACTTTTCATTTTTTTTCCACCATTTTTAAACTCTCGAACTCCTCGCATTCTCTCTCCTTTCCTCCTCTTCTTCCTCCTCCTCATCTTCTTCGTCTCGCCAGATCTCTCTCTGTAATTGGGGTCAAGTCCGCCGGGCAATCCCGGCGTTTGCCCGTTCGCCGGCCATCTCGCCGGCAATGCCGGCTCAGATCTACTGTCGTTAGCTTGATGCCCGACTCCGTGTGCTCTTTCTAATCCTCACACCAACATTCGGCGGACGGTAAGTGTGAATCTCGGGTTCGCGCGAAAAATTTGTGATTGTGTTGGCGTGCGCTACTGTTCTGTTTATGTGTGAATCTCCACTTCAGTTTAGAGTCTGGACTTAGCAGGGCGAGGTAGTGAGGTCGTGTTCTACAAGCAAAGGGGGGTTCAGGAGTTTGGGAAATGCTGTGTAAATGAATCGTGTTTCATTTGAGTTATGTGGGAATGCTTGGTGTTGGTTCGGATAATGCACCGAAAGTGGTTGTTGGGTCGATTCTTGGCAAACGTGGAATTAGAATTACCCGAGCGTGAGTCCTGAAATGCTTGCGGATAGGGATGGAGGGTTATTGAAATTTGGATAATATAAACTGGGTCTCCATTGTTCATGCGTTCTCGCGTAGTTTTGTCTGAGAAATAGTTGAATGCACTTGCCGAAGTTGCAAATTTACTCTGGATGTGGTTGTTCTGGGTCTTCCTATCTGCTCTTTATGTATGTAATTTTGTTTCTGTTCTTTCTAGATACCTGTAATTGAGAGATGGAGGTGGAGAAAAGACGGACAAAGGAGGCTTCCTACAGTTTTTTGACTGGAATGGCAAGTCCAGGAAGAAGCTGTTCTCAAACAGTCCTGATATACCTGGTGCTGGTACGGCCCACATTATCTTTTTATCAATTTTGTTAGTCACGGCCGCGCGTTGCTAGCATATGAAAGTTTTCTGGTGGAGATGGCTCATATAATGCTATTGGCATGCTTTGTTTCTTATTATAGATGGAGTTAAGCAAGGAAAAGATGATGCAGAGATTTTGGCGAAGTCAATGTTTCAGATGGTGGGAGTTTTTTTGATACTACTGTTGTCAAAATCTTTTTTAGTCATGTATGATTTCCATCTATTTGACTTGCATAATTTATTGCCTTGTTGTAGAATGTTATTGATGATTAGCATTTGCAGAGGTTATGTAGGTATTTCTTGTCCACTCCACCACGACGATGATGGCCTTAGAATAGTGTGCACTGGGTTTGGATAGATTGGAGTGGGTTTAGTGAAGTAGTAGTCCTACTGACGAGCAAAATGTCTGCCACCGGTCCAGCTTGATGTGCTTAGGTTGCTTTGGATGGTGGTTTCTCTTGATTATTGGCCCAATTTGTGTGATATCTGGTCACCAGGGAATGACATAATTGCTTGTGCGTGCGAATTATATGTGAAATTGATTGATTGTGCATATTTCTAATTGAGGAGATTCATTGCATTTAGTCTCCATCGTGATGATGGCTATGGATATGGAATCGTCTAGTTTGGATTTTACAAATCCAAATCGCAATTTTGATTCCATTGCCCCTAATGCTCAACCAAAAACATAATTGATTAAGAATTAGATAAGATTCCATTTTTGTGTCACCATAGATTTTCAACTCCCATTTTCATTCAATTTAGATCACCATGCTTCTAAATAGGCATCTAATTTTCAAATAAATTTCAAGGGTGCTCTTTGATGGTTTGCATTGATTGAACTAACTTAGATTTAATCGATTGAAAAATCCATCGCATTATTTTCGGGCGATCTCCTTAACATTGCTAGGGCTCGTTGATGTCTTATTCTCATGGCCATCGTGTTAGGACAGTAACATTTTGTTGGCTTATGGGGTTTTGATTTATTCTTCCAGACATAAGATCTTACATTTCGTTACCTGCGTGGCTACCTCAGCCATATACTCTCCTAGAAAGATGAAATTGACATTTAACTTATTGTGTTCGGGTAACGTTGACCATTACATTGGCGATTTGGGCAAGTCGAGGTCAACACACGTAGAGGCACATTGACCAAATTGGTTAGATAGTAAGCTCAGAAATTGCGGGTCGGGATCTTTTGAACTCGTGGCCTGCCTTCACGACCGTGCGTGGCTACTTCTGCAGCCACGACGTTTGCATTTTCACCTTGCAGGAAAAAGGTATGATAGAAACTTGGCCCTCAAGGTACACTTGAGGAGCCATTCTACCTCGCATTCATCAAATTTCAATCACGCATCGTACCCTCGTGCACTCAACGGCAGAGCCTCAACACGGACTCCACAGGCAAAAATGCTCTCACTCAGGTTCTGCAAGAAGTTTGCTCTCCGCACAAGTCACAAATGACTTAACCTGCAATATTATAAAACAAAATTTTCACCGATGCCCTCCCCGTGTGTATTAACCTGAAAACATGCGCACCAGATGCAAAATGTTCTGATGATTGAATTTAGTTCATGGAGCTGATTAAAATTGTCTGATCCGCTCATCTCTCTTCTTTTCAGTAAGCTTTTTTCCTAGTAAATTTGATGCTGATTGCGAAACTAGATGAATAGTTAGTATTTGGTAGGATTGACGTTTGATCTATTTCGGGGCCGATTATGTTGGTAACAACTTTGTTTTGGCCAAATGTTGTTTATGCCTTGTTTATGGGGTTCTTAACCCCCCTAGCTTCTTCAATTCATCTATTTCGATTCCTCTTCGTTGTAAGATTCATCATGTGACAACGTATACTTCTGAAGCTAGATAATCTTAAAACGCCTTGCGCCGATGTTAAACAAACTGAAAGGCTTTCCATGGTTCCGATTTGATTTGAGGACAATTTTAATATCTCTAGTATCATTCCATCAAGCTCAGATCTACAAAAATGAGGAAAATTGAGAAGCTTGAAACGGATCCTCATTAATTCTATCAAAACTTTTTTGACACAACATAATTTCCTTTTTGTCATCGTAATTTCTGTAAGTTCTATAATTTGTAACATTATATTAAAAATAGTAATCTGCCTAAGTTTATAGCAAATTTCTCCTAATGGATCTTAACTTTACTTTAGGCATATGTAATCATCCTTACTAATAGTAATTTATCTATAAAATATCCTTTAGTAATTTTTCTTAGGAGGATGTAATTTGTGTTTGGAGGGCGTAGATTCTCTAGAACCTATGATTCTTCATATTTCCGTAAAAAACGTATTTTATTCACTTAATGGTAAATTTCTTCTTTTTTTTTCTTTTGTTTAACTTTAGTGAAATATTCAATTTGATAGTAACTTCCTTTTCATCATAATTTTTTTTAATGGAATATAAATTTGATTATTTTGCGTTCGTCACTTTCATTCAACGTTCGCAAAGTTATGACTTAACAAATTTGATGGACTGATTTTTCCCCCATTCTTATCCAGTGGTCCACATTGAATGCGGGACTGATTTTGTAAAAGAGAGCTTTGACTTGTGGAATTTTCGTCACGACCAAGAAGTTTTGAGTGAGACAAAGTAGTGTTTTTTCTTTTGCCGAACAGTACGGTAGTGTTGAAACCCTATTTTTACCAAATTATTGGAAGTTCGTTCTACTGATATACTTGTCATAAATCTATAATTTAAGTACGATACCACAAGTCTTGTGTATGCAAAGAAGTCTTTCTCCATATTCCAGTCTAACAAGTTCAAGAATGATTCAAGCCCAAGAAAAGAATAAAGTGAAAAAGAGGAAGGGCCCCCCACCAAACAGACCCAACTTCCAAGGGCGTCGAATGAAGCCAGAAAAACTCATGAGGGGTGGCAAAAATAGAAACTTCGACAAACTTAAGGGCGCAAAAACGGAATTGTGCATCATCAATCGCTTCGAATCGGCTCGAGCAGGTTGAGATTCCATGGGAGGTATCGGGGCTCGGAGGAGGTGGAGAAAGCTCGGTTTGCTGAGCTTGGGCTCTCGAGTTCGGCTTCGACGAGCAGTCCGCCAGCGAGTGCTTGGACCGTCTCGTCTCCCTCTACGGCAACTCCAATCGTTACTTTGTTGCCCATCTTTATTTATGATCAGCGTTTGCAGAGGTTGTGTGGGTATTTCTCGTCCACCACGATGATGACGGCTGTGGAATAAGGATAGATCAGAGTAGGTTTGGTGAACTAGTCTTACTGACAGGCAAAATGTCCGGCACTATTCCAGTTTAAATTGTTTAGGTTGCTTTGGGTGGTGGTTTTTCTTGCTTACTGGCCAAATTGCGCGATATTTGGTCTTTAGGGAATGACATGGTTGCTTGTGTTGCATGGATAGTTTTGCAAATTGATTGATTTTGTGCGTTGCTAATAAGGAGATTCATTGCAATTAGTCGCTATTCTGATGATGGCGATAGAATAGTCTACTTTGGATTGGAATGGATTGGAGCTGGCTAAATTTAGTTCAATTGAACGTTAATCTCATCCCTGTTTATTTGTGGGTCTGGTAGAGTGGTCCTATTGACTGGTGAACTCAATTCAGATTACTTATGGTGTCTTGCATTAATATTAATTTCATGTCTTACTGAACTTAGTGCAAATTATATATTGTAGATTGTATTTATTTGATCTCTTTTTTGTCATGGAACTTGCAATATCATCTCTTCCTCCTTTTGGTTTTCTTAAGGGAACAAAGGTCGAGAGTTTATCACTGTGCAACACTGCGGCGTTGACTCCCTAACAGAACTTGCTAAATCCATGCAAGAATCTGAGGATTGGGATGATTCGCAAGCTGCAGAATCATAAGCTCGTGGAGTTTTGAATGATATGTTTGGCCAAGTTTGTGGAGTTTTGGCGGTGAATGCAGTGTCATACACGATGTCCATGTTATAGAAGATTCTCCACAACCTGAGAAAGGCCGAACTTTTCTTGAGGTCGATTCCTCTACTGATAGTGAAGACCAAGACAATATATTTGGCAGTAAAATGGGTAAAAAGTCCACATTCTGTATTACTGACCAAAGCAGTGCCCTGAACAATACATGCACTCAACTCTAGGCTAGACGATCTTCAAAATCCATGGAATGCTTCTCCCATGGATGTAGACATTACTGGCAAACCACTTAAGTCAGTGTGTCACTATTCTTTTCTCTTATACTTTATTCTCTCCTTGATCATTCCCAATTTTTTGTGATTCTACAAACAACAAAGGACCTACACAATGTACATGTATAAAAGCATTTAGTAAATTGCTTATGGGGCATCTCATCCAATCAAATGTCCAATAGACACTCCTAACTTCTGTCAATTACTTCCACAATCTTCAAGATCCAAAATGACATATTGGAACTCTTCGGTCAATGAGCAGTTGACTTTTTTTGGATGATGTACCAAATACATATATTTCTCAAATACTTGGAGAGTATAGCAGATCATCAAAGTGTGGAACTTAGCAATTCAGCATCATTGAAAGGAATGTTTTGCGTAAATGAAGGCTTGTGATTTCTTTGTGTTTATTTTCATTTTTCATGATAATCCATGTCAAAAACTATTATGGTGCTAAAGAGGCTTCTTGGATTCCATGTTATAGATGTCACTAATCGGAGTTTATATAACTTGAAATTAAAAAAAAAAAAAAACAATAGTAAAGCTGCTTTGTCTGTTTGTAAGAAAAATTACCTAATTAGTCATAAATTTATTGTATATATACTAATTCAATTCTAAATTTTTCTAATTTTGTTGATTTAGTCCTAAATCCTTGCAAAAAATTTCAACATAGTCATTCTTGTTAATTTTTGTCATGAATCGTTAACGTGGCAATTGAATCACCATCGGCAGTTTTACATGACACATTACAATGTCAATAATTCTCTATGAAAATTGGCCAGAATAATTAAATTAGATTTTTTTTTAGCAAAGATTTCGGATTAATTTAGTATATTATACGTATATATAATTTTAGGACTAATTGTAACCTAAAGCCATTTTGTTAAATAACGCTTGGCTTGATGTATCACATTGACGGTATACTTGTAACTCTCGCGTAAAATACTTGCTCTTCTTCTAATACTTACTCAGACCCAACCCAAGGATGTCAAATGAAACTAGGAAAACTTTTGGGGGGCGCAAAAAATAGAGCTTCCAACGAAATTCAGGCGCAAAAACGGAATTTTTGAAAGAATTGAAAAAAATAAAAATGGCTCCAATCTCTCCCATTCTCCGGCGGGTAAAAAAGCAAAGCCAAAAAACATCAGTCCCGCCATCACTGGCATGATTTTTCTTCGAAGAGAGCGCTTCAAGCGCGCTCTCTCTCTCTCTCTCTCTCTCGAGAGAATACGGATCGATTCGATTCCTTCCCTTGCGTCATCGATCGATCAATTCGAATCGCGTCGAACAGGTTGAGATTCCATGGAGCATCGGGGGTTGGAGGAGGCAGAGAATTCTCGGGTTGCTGAGCTTGGCTCTCCAGTTCTGCTTCGACGAGCAGTCCTCCAGCAAGTGCCTGGGACTGTCTCGTTTCGCTCTACGGTAACTTAAATCGTTACTTTGTCACCCATCTTTTTTTTTTTTTTAAATGCTTATTAGCATTTGCAGAGGTTAGGTCATGTAGGTATTTCATCGTCCACCACCACGACGATGATAGCTGTGGAATAGTCTGCTCTAAGTTTGAATAGATTGGAGCGGGTTTGGTGAAGTAGTCTTATCTCTGATGATAACTCGGCACGCAGCAAATTTTTCTTGCTTATTGGCCAAAATGCGCTGTATCCGGTCATTAGATAATGACAGCAAATAATCAATGTATTGGTATTATGCACATTTGCAAATGAATTTATATAGAAATGAAGCTCTTTTGCTAATGCATTTTTCATTTTGACTTTTAATTCCAAATTGTTGATGAGTGTACTGATTGAGCCTACCAATGGCAATACTGGCATTGCCTTTGGCATTCATGGCGGCAACAAAGGGCTACAGGCTAATCATTAAATGCCAGCGTCTATGAGTTTGGAAAGAAGGATCATCCTCCGTGCTTTTGGAGCTGAGGTGGTCCTGACCAATCCTGCCAAGGGCATGAAGGGGGCTATTCAGAAGGCAGTGGAGATAATGGCAAAGAAACTTAACTCTTACATTCTTAAGCAGTTCGAGAATCCTGCTAACCCAAAGGTACATGTGTGGTCAACTGTCATGTCTCGTTGGTTGTATATGCAGGTGATAACATGAACTTCAACTTGGTTGTCATTGTTCTGTTTAAATACATTATAAAACAACCGGACCAGAGATATGGAAAGGCTTGGGCGCCAAAGTAGATGCCTTTATTTCTGGGATACGAACTGGTGGTACTATAACTGGTGCTGAAAAGTTTTTGAAAGAGCAAAACCCTCATATAAAGGCATATTGTTTTTATGATATTGTTTGTCGCGTGTTGAACGACAATATTGTCAATTTTGGGTGATTATTAGCTATGGATGCCTTGAATAAAAAACCTTGTGCGTGAACATTCTTTTTGTGTTGAACCTGTTGAAAGCCCTGTATTATCTGGAGGCAAGCTTGGTTAGTTCCCTTGAACATGTTATACCTTTCGCGATTATTAAATCTCCATGCACAATCTAGTTTATCATCCAATTTTGTTTCATTAAGATTGGTCGATGACCTTTGAGAGATTGATATGATGTGGTCTCATTTTTAGTCCTTATAGTTCGAGGCTCATGGTTTCGCATCATTGCATGGGAAGAGAAAGTAACGGTCTCCGTAGAAAGCTAAAACATGAGATGATAAATTGTTTATATAAATAGGCTGATAAAAAAAGAAATAGAAAAGAAAAAGGAAATTAAAAATAATTCAAATTAAAAAATAAAAAGAAAATTAAAAAATAATTCTAACAAAAAAAGGAAAAGAAGAAAAAGAAAGGGGAGAAAGAAGTGAGGATTTATAGAGGTGTGAGATAAGAGAAATCAAGTTAGGAAAATGTTTTCCACTTTTCAAAAGTAGAAAACATTTTCCTTTAATTTAGAAGACTTTTTTCTTTTTATGGAAAACATTTTCCTCAAGACATTCATTTTCCATAAAACGAATGCCGAAAAATCCGGAAAACATTTTTTTGAAAATTATTTTTCGAAAAACGAACAGAGCCTTAAATGTTGATAATTTTCCTTACTCATTATAAATTTTTTCAATCAAATGAAATTTTGATCACCTTGTGTTCGCAACTCTCCTTTAACGTTTGCAAATCCAAATTCTATGACAAAAAGTCGATTTCGCAAAACAGATTTGACGAATCGGTTTTTTTCCCTTTCTTATCCAGCGGTCCACGTTGAATGTGGGACCAGTCCCATAAAAGGAGAGCTTCGACTTATGGAATTTCCATTGCGATTATGATGTTTATGGCATAACAAAATAGTGTTTTCTTTTTGGCCAAACAGTAAAGTAGTGTTAGTACCGACCAAAAAAAAAAAAAAAAGACAATGTGGAAAACCTATCCTTCCAAATTATTTGAAGTTCGCTCTATATATATAAAGCTTGTTATGAAATACATGAATGAATAGAATACATGAATGAATATTCATTATATTCATCTTATCCAATGTACTTATTATGATACATTTGTATCAAATGTTCTAAGTACATCTCCCTATATAATGAACGTTCGTCTCCCTTATCCGCATACATGTATCATTCGATACATTGATATTAATGATAAGTACATCCTTGTTCTCCTATAAATAGGAGTTTAGTTTTGATGTACAATACACAATCATTTAATTACAATACAGTGAAATATCTGGCTTTCTCTACTATTTCTGGTGTTCACTTGCTTTCTCTTCTCAATCTCTTCTTTATTATATATTTGCAACGCGATATTTTACAACAAAGCTAAAAATTTAAATTAAGATAAGTATTACTTTATCAATTTTTCCTTTTGCGGATATACAGCAACAGATAAAAAGAAATTTGAGATACTTCTCATATTCTTATGTATACAAAGAAGCCTTTACCCAGATTCCGATCTACCGAGTTCAAGAATGATTCAAGCCCGGAAAGGAAAATGTAAAATAGAAAGCCCCCCCACCCCCAAAACCAACCAGACCCAACCGTGGGGGCGAAAATAGAACTTCAACAAACTTCGGGTGCAAAAACGGAATTTTCAAAAGAACGGAAAAAAATTATGGCTCGAATCCCTCTCATTCTCCAGTATATAAAAATAGGAAAGGAAAAACATCATCAATCCCACCATAGTTGGCAGGGTTTTTCGAACAGAGCACTTCGAGCGCTCTCTCTCTCTCTCTCTCTCTCAAGAGACTACGGATCGATTCAATTCCATTTCGTGCATCATCGATCGATCGCTCGAATCGCGTCGAGCAGGTTGAGATTCCATGGAGGTATCGGGGCTTGGAGGTAGAGAAGGCTCGGTTGCTGAGCTTGGCTCTCGAGTTCGGCTTCGACGAGCAGTCCGCCAGCAAAGTGCTTGGATCGTCTGGTTTCCCTCTACGGTAACTCGGATCGTTACTTCGTCGCCCATTTTTCCATGCTGATTACCGTTGGCAGAGGTTATCTAGGTATTTCTCGTCCCCGCGAAGATGATGGCTGTGGAATAGTTTGTTCTAGGTTTGAATAGAGCACTTTTTGTCCTGGTCAGCGTCGCAGAGGTTGTATAGGTCCTTCTGGAAGTCTGCTTTAGGTTTGAATAGATTGGAGCTGGTTTAGCGAAGTAGTCTTCCTGACGAACAAAATGTCTGGTGCTGTTCCAGTTTGATGTGTTTAGGTTGCTTTGGATGGTGGCTTTTCTTGGTTATTAGCCGAATCGCGTGGTATCTGGTGATTAGGGAATGACATAATTGCTTGTGTTGTGAAAATAATTTGTCATTGATCGATTGTGCATTTGCAAGGAAGGAGATCTATTGCTGTCAGTCGTCACTCTGATGATGGCTCTGGAATAGTCTCCCTTTTGGATTTGAATGGACCAGAGCTGGTTAAATCTAGTTCATTGAGCGTTAATCCCATCCCCGTTTCTCTGTGGGTTTTGCGGAGTAGTCTTATTGACTGGCGAAATGTCTGACTTATCTCTGAACTAACCACAAATTACATATGGTGTCTTGCCTACAATTAAGTATGGCATCTCACGGTATTAGCTGCAGATTACATGTAGATTGTAATTATTTGATCTTTTTTTGGTCATGGAACTTGCAAAATCATCTCTCTTCTTTTGGTTGTCTGAAGGTGATGAAGGTCAAGAATTTATCACTGTGGAGCACTATGGCGATGATTTTCTAGCAGAACTCGCCGAAACTATGCAAGACACTGAGGATTGGGATGATTTGCAAGCTGCAGAATCAGAAGCTTGTGGAGTTTTGACTGATATGTTTGGCCAAGATACCCCTAATGATAGCGAATGCAATGTTGTGCACGATATTAATATTATAGAAGATTCTCCACAACCTGAGAAAAATCGGACTGTTTTTTTAGGTGGATTCCTCTACTGACAGTGAAGACGAAGATGATATATTTGGCAGTAAAATGGACAGGAAACCCTCATGCTATATTCCTGATCAAAGCAGTACTCCAAGCAATTCATCCACTCAACTTCTGGCCAGACCATCTTCAGAATACATGGTATGCTTCTGAAAACTGTGAATTTGTCTCGCTCCTTTCTGCTCCCACCCCCATGCCCAAAGCCAATTTGGTCAATAGTTGTTAAGTTTGTGGCTTGAGTTTTTGATTCATTTGACTTGGGATTGGCCCGTGTAATTGCATGGACCAAATATGCGGCTTGAAGAATGTCTCAGTATTGTACAGGGTTGGCCTTTTGGTGAAGCAACTGTGGACACCTGAAGAGGCCACAGTAGTTACTGGGAAAATCCCAGGAGTCTGGCCACAATGGTCTAGTTGTTTAGGAGGTTGACAAAAAGTTGGCAGATCTGGGCACGACTTTTTGTTCTTTTAACAATGATTCTGCAACCCATATATCCATTTATTTTTGTTGCTGAGGTATATTGGGGTCAACAAGGACAATGAGAAGAATTGAGAACAGACTATCTTGGTTTTTGATTGGGAGAGATTAGAGTATCCTTCTTATAAAACTGTTGGGAAACGCTTTCCACTCGTCTCATTCGTTTTTGATTGACTCTCACAACTGCCGTTTTGGTCAGTGGGACATTGATTTATTACTATTGTAATTCCCTCTTGGTCCTTGTGTAACAACTCCTCCTGTTGACGTAGATGAAACTGCTCATCCCCTTAAATTAGGGTGTCACTGTTCTTTGCTCTTAAAAATGTCTTTCCTGTCATTTCCAGTTTGCTTGTAATTCTGCTCCCAGCAAAGGACCTCATGCAATGTAACTGTACAAAAGTATTTAATAAATTGCTTATGAGGTCTCTCATCTGATCAAATGTTTGGTAGACACTCCTAACTTGCCAGTTACTTCCACAGTCTTTAAGATCTAAAATGACTTTATTAGAACTGTTTGGTCAATAAAAACAGTTGACTTTTGTTTTGGATGACGTAACAATAGCCATATTTCCATACGTCCCAGTGATGGCCTTAACTGCAACTGCCACTTAGCCAGTTCATGAGGTACGAAACTTGCACATTATCCTCCAGATTATGTTAAAAAATCATTTGGGTCTGATCGAAATGTACATCTATTGCAGGATATCCTAAAAGCTCTTGGGATCCGCCATGCTCTTGTTCTGGAGCCAAGCTTCGACAGACCAAACCTAAAATATGAGGTCATAGCTAAGACCAATGAACCACTGAAGCAGCTTGGAGAGCTGCTAAAGAATCGTTTTGTTAATTTGTGTGGCAATGTATTGTCTCTTGAAGAGCGAATGTGTTGATGTTGCAAAATACTTGAATGATAAGTGGGGTATAAAGATAGGGTACTATCATGCTGGATTAGCAGCCCATCAAAGAGTAGCTGTTCAAAAGAAATGGCATACTGGAGAGGTCCAGGTTGTATGAGTAACCATTGCTTTTGGGATGGGAATAGAGAAACCTGATGTTATAAGTTGAAATGGACTCTAAGCCTTTGCCTGCTTTTAGTTTTAGAATCAAGGTGACATGCTGGCAAATGCTCAACTATTTCACTTTTTTTCTAATGTTTTAGCTTCGCTGATCGGTTTGGTAGTTTGCTTGGAAGTAAACTTTGCTGTTTCCATGGTCAAGTGGCCTGCTAAATTGTCATTCTTGGCTATTGATTGCGGGAACTAGCAAATTATGTGTCTTTTTCAAGTCAAATTCTTTCTTCCATGCATGGAACTTTGGTGTGCTGAAATTAAGTTAAACTAGGATGAAGTTCTTTTCTTTACTGTAAAAGTGGCAAATGAATCTGATCTAACTTGACTTTCTGTTATAATGTCTGTCATATTTCAACTTATTTTAGTTGGTTCAGTAATTATTTTTTTTATGGCCTGTGGTCAGTGTTTTGTCGTCCACAACACAATGTCCAAGTCAATCGAAAGCTACTACCAAGAATCAAGGAGGGCAGGAAGAGATAATCTACCAGCAGTGGGCATTGCTCTATATGGCAAAAAGGATTTCAGCCGGGTTGTGTCCATGTTAAGGAGTGGTCAAGGATGTAAAACCGAAATCCTTAGAAGTGCAATGGCTTAAGCTAGGAAACTGCAGCAATATTGTGAACTCAAGGTAATCCAGTTTCTCAATTTATCTCCGATGATCTCAACTAAGTGATGCTTCTATTTTGTCTTTACACTTTCCATTTTGTTCTATTGATTGTTGTTAGTTTTGGTCTGGCATTAACTCGTCTGCGTGCTGGATTATTAGATGGGTCTGTTGACAACATATTCAAACAATAATGGAACCTTTGGGATAAACTCATAATCCGCACACCTAAATGGAGTAAAGTCTATTGATAAATATGCGTTTCCTCTCTAATTTGTGAAATTCTCAGGATGAGTGTTGGTGGCAAACCTTACTTGGACACTTTGGCAAGTCTTTGAATTGGAAAGACTGTAAATACGGTTCTAATCCCTACGACAATTGTCTCGAAGCCTCTTCATCAAGCTAAACCTTTCAGGTGTCAACTCTCCTGAGGGCGAAAGGTGTTGACTTACGCATGACCTTGAGCCGCACAGTTCTAGTTCCATCATCCGCCATTATTGGAAGACTAAATGGTAATGGAGGGGCAGAGGTCCTTAACTATGGACACAGAATTCTTCAGTTCCGATGGTTCAATAGGACGATTCGACCAGTTGACCTTTAGACTAGAAGCCAAACCGGTTCTTTGACGGTCCGGGTCTGGAAGCGCTGCTTGACACGATTGCAAGACCCAATTATTACATGTAAACAATAATTGCCGGCTCTCACAGCGATATTGCTGTGATAACATGGAGGTTTGAGCGGCACTAACTTGGCAGAGATATGGTGGCTACTCAATGCTGACATTATCTTCCTAAGGATGATGCAAGGTCGGGACGTGGCACTAACTTGGCGGTGAATAGCGCTAGCTTGTCTGATGAGTGGTTCGTTGACAAATGAGTGTCGAAGTTTGGCGGGGTATGATGGCACAGATTGGAGGAGTTTTTGTCGTCCCGGTTCGTGAGGCTTTCATCCATGGTGGAGTTGGGTCGCAGTGGACCTCAATTCAGCAACGTGATTCTTGGATTCAAAGTCTTTTTCAGTAGATTTCTGCAGAGGCTGTCTCAACGGGGATGGCGAGCTTCGAAACGCTTGCGAGCGACGAATGAACTGAAGGCCTTTTGTACATAAGCAGAATGTCTACTGGCGATCAATTATGTACACCCCAAAGTAGTATAGAGATGCACAATATCATGAATGTAGACATAAAATGACCATCTACAAGATGCACACAATATTCTGAATATGTAAGAGATTTGGTAATTGTGTGTTGTTCACCGCAATCATATCTGACAATTTGTAACATTGTTTTGTAAATTAATGATTTTTATCCAATATTGCAATTAAACAGATTATGGGTGTTGTTTGAAGGGAGGTTTTCGGCTCATACTTTTGTTAGACAAATAGGAGCCTGGTACGATTTTTACACTTAAAGTTAGGTTTTCCTCTATATATATAGCTTTTCAGAGTTTGAAATTAGGTTTTGATTTAATGTTAACATCTCAATTTTTTGAAACTCGGAGAAAAACTTTCAAAGCTGGCGTTTTAATTTGGTTCGTAGCAAGAAAAATTTCTTGTTAATTATTTATGGGTTATTGAATGCGTGAAAATGAGTAAACATGGTATTTGTCTTCTGCAGTATTGCTTGGTAATTGGATTTGGTTGTTAATGTGGAAACAAAGAAATAATATTCATCTTCAGTGGCAAAAAAGATAAATAAATAAATAAATAAGAAGAAGATTTTGAATAGAAGGCGGGGTTTAAGAAATTGTTCAAGAAATTATGTTCTATTATTAGAAGATATGCCAAGAACACTATTTACTATCAATTATTAAAATATTTGCATCTTGGATAATGTTTTTTATTGAATCATAACCAATGACTTTTTCAAAAATAGTCGCAGGACAAGTTATTGAAGCCAATTAGATTATTCTATCAAAAGAACTATAAATGAATATTATCTTTTTGATAGCTGATCATAATTAAATTGTATCACTTTCATTTTATATCAATCTTGGCAGAGGATATTCTTACCTTTTATCCAAAAAAAAAAAAAATCTTGGCAGAGGAGAACTAACAAGTGTAATTTGGCCAAAATAAGAAAAATTGTCTACTTCGTCAGTCACTAATTATTTGTCTTGGTCTTTTATAATGGTTTGAGTCTTGGTCTTTGTTTTTTTATTTTTTTTCGCTAGAAATAGTCTTAGTCTTCGTAGCATCTTCCACTAGCTAACATGGATGGGACCTTAGATTGTGATAGTCTCCCCAAGGGTAAGAATCAATATTTGCCTTTTAAAAGATGGTCGTGGATAATGATGTAGAAATATGATATTCTTAAATTAATCATTTTAGGTAAAAGCACAACAATTATAATATTATTTCAATTTAAAAAATAGCATTAAATAGGAAAACTACTTTTATTTATGAATGTACTTACGCAATACTATCGTTAGATTATAATTATTATTGGTTGTAATCTTGCTGAGATGATTCAATGTTTGTTGACATTTCATGTATACATTTATGAATGCAGCCAACACTTAAAAAGATTATTGAAATTTCTTGAAATTGTGACAAGAGGGCAAACAAAGAAATAATTAAATGTTGGAAATGTGGTACGGTCACTTTTCAACTTGGTCACAGGAAGAAAACGGTAAGTAGATGCTAATCTCCAAATTCATTAATTGATTCTTGTCCATCTCCTTCTAAGTTCTAAACTTCATCAATTCATCGAATGTGCGAGTATATTTCAGACAAGTTATAATAAGGTGCATATTATTATATAGTAGTTTCCTTTCGATAAACCGTGCAATGCACTAAATAAACCATATAGTCCAACCACATATTTCCTCGACCTTTGAGAATTAAGGGAAAAATTAAACCATTTCATGGCATCTTATTTAATAAGATTAGATCAAGCATAATGGATTCAAGTTAGATTGTTATTTTGGACATGCATTGAAAATGTATATATGGATGAATTATTTTTAGTATATCTCATATCGGCCTGTTGGATTACGATATATGGAAATTGGATCAGTGCTCATGGTCAAACTACGTCTTGAGATATGCTATATATTTATAGGCCGATTTCATGTCGAGCTTAATCACAATCGACATGATTTCTGAGCTAACTACAATCAATGTAATTTTCGAGCCTTATCACCTCCCAAAACGTGACTTGAACTGAGCATCGAGTTATGCTTGGGCCAGCATGACCCGCACATGGTTGGCATGGGCCTAGACATTTTAAAATTTTAATTTAAGAAAAATTAAATTAAAAACAATGGTAATTTTTTTTTCAAATAATAAAAATGATGACAAATTAGTTGATGGAAATTAATAAGAAAAAACACTCCTTTGGTAAGCCAAATTGAACACAAGTATATCTTCAAATAATTTGAAAAAAAAAAATTACATCTAGTGGTGCTCTAATAATGATTACACTCACACAATCGTGTCATTCACCATGATTCATATAATCCATTACTGTCGTGCTCTCATGTCCATGTTAGGCACCGTTCCTCCAAAGTCAATCACTGTTTCGTACGGACGCCTTGTATGTGCCTCAAAACTAGGCAATCGATGTTTCATGTATTCCACCGGAATTGAGTGTTTTACCTAATCTTTTTTGTATTTGTGTTCTGCATCTACCAATTCTTTTATATAGATAGCCATTTCCGAAATTCCTACCTATTTTTCCTATTATTTGCAATTAATTGTATCATAAGGATGCGCATATTAGTCTTTGGCTTAACATTATCTCCCCTGCAAAATGGATTCCACTCGAGAAAGGCACTCTAAAGACCAATGTGGATGGCTCGCATGCGAAGGGACAGAGAACAGGAAGCATTGCCCTGCGTTTGTAGAGACGAGTCTGGGAACATTGTCGCTGGATTTACGAAGGAAGTGCAGGCGAACTCGACGGAGCAAGTGAAAGCTCTAGCGTGCACAGAAGCCATATGCTTCTTCTCTTCTACTTATGAACTCAAGTACTATCTAGAGTTAGATAATTAGATAACGAAAAGCGCGCTTTCAGATCAAGAACAGCCAACGTGGAGCATCCATGCTCTCATCTCTGAAGGCAAAAACTTGCTGGCCAATACAAGGGCATCCGATTAGCCCACTGTAGGAGAGAAGCGAGCCAAATAGTTGATTGAATCTCTAAGGTCCATCGGCAAAAATCCCTTCCCACCAACTGGGTTTCTTATCCCCAAAAATATTGTAGAATCTAATTTGTTTAGAGGCTTGCTTATTTTGTAATTGCGGAACTACTTGAAATAATGAAAGAAGTTTATTTTGACGAAAAAAAAAAAAGCATTTAGATTTCTCCAAGATCTCCAAAATGTAGAAGATTGTACGAAAATTTTGTAGAAACACTTAATTGCATAGTTTTTCGATAATCAGGGTTCTTCCTAAAATTCTTATGAATGGAAAGACAGAATTGGCCTAAATGAAGAGAAAAAATGGGTCGATTTGCAGTTCTGCTCTTGCTTTGATGGTCTTGTTCAAGAATCTGGTTATCTCCTCGAATCTCTCACTTATCTCCGTGTTGGCATCTTTACATCAAATCATTTTCTTTCGCGTGGCTCGCACACTTGCCCATCCACCACCGCGAGCGATTGATTCCATGGATCAGTCAGTCTTAGGCCTTACATTATTAACAAATGCAAAAATGGCGGGTTACTAGAAGGGTGACAATGCTTTATTCTGCTTGAAGGGGATGATTAGGATGAACCCTTTGCCTAAACCTCCCTGTTTCGCTCAATTCTTGGAGGGATCGTGGAGAAGATGAAGAAGCATTGCGCCCCGGCCATCGACAGGACCGGTCGGATGAATTCGAAGGGAATGACTCCCATCGTTTTTAGCCCATGCATTCTGATGAATTGTCTCTGCCAATTGAGAAGGTCCAATCTTGGACTCGAACCCACAACCGTGAGCTTTAATCCTCAACAGATGGCTTATGTTGCATAGGCAAATGGAAAATAAAGCAATGATTTTGTTAATGAATACAACGCGATTTACCATTCATTGTTAAAAGATTTGCATCTTGGAAATGTTTTATTGGTTGACAATCATTGATTTTTCAATGATAGTCATGAGAAGAGTTATTGATGGAATCGAAAGGACCATCAATGAGTTTACCTTTTCTGTTGGCTGATCATGATGAAATTTTGTCGCACTTTCATTTTATATCGATCTAGGCCAAGGACAACTAATAGATTTTATTTGGCTGAAACATCTTCTGACTAGGTAACATGAATAGAACCTTAGGCTCCATATGTTTCACAGAAAACATTAGACCATGTGATTGCATTAAGGAGCCATGAACCCAACCCTTCGCTAATAGGAAGGCCGTTATCATCCGTGAACGCAAATATTGGTACAATTCCATCATTTATGAGATTGTTGTAGTCTCGAAAGCTCAAGAATGCATCACAATGATCACTTCCCCCCTTTGGTGTTGGAGAGATGAATGTAGATGTAGATGCTCTGGCAGCGCTCTTCTTTTCAGCGGGCGCTATTGCTTCCACTATTTTTCCTTGTCTTGAGAAGATTATAAGCGCACACCGAAAGAAGAATTGGCGCGACAAGCACCACTAAAAGAATGCCCCAAAGCCAAACTGATGGCACTTCGTTGTTCTCGTTGATTTGGCTCTTCCCTTCATCCATGGAAGTCCAATAGCAAAAAGAAAAAAAAGGGAAATGCCCTTCCTGTAGCGCAAAAAGGATAGATTAACGTATCAACCGGACTTATGCATCAACTTGAAACGATCGCCGCCACACGCTCAAGAGTGAAGTGCACTGCTTCTTTTACCCAAGAAAAAGAAAAATTACAGACCCAAGGGTGTCAAACGAAACCAGGAAAAACTTGTGGGGGGCAAAAAGAGAGCTTAAACAAACTTCGGGCGCGAAAACGGAATAGTTAAGAAATAGAAAGGGGAAACGTCAATCCCGCCATCGCTGGCGAGGTTTTTCGGACAGGGTACTTCGAGCGCACGCTCTCCAGAGAGAGGCTAGCGATCGATTCGATTCCGGCTCGTGCATCGTCGATCGATCGAATCGTTCGAAAAGGTTGGAATTCCACGGGGGATTGGGGCTTGGAGGAGGTAGAGAAAGCTCGGGGTTGCTGAGCTTGGCTCTCGAGTTCAGCTTTGATGAGCAGTCTGCTAGCAAGTGCTTGGGCCATCTCGTTTCGCTCTACGGTAACGCGAATCATTACGTCGAGTTATGTAGCCCATTTTTTTTATGCTGATTGGCCGTCGAAGCACTTGCTGGCAGACTGCTCGTCGAAGCTGAACTCGAGAGCCAAGCTCAGCAACCCCCGTGGTCCGTCCTCCAGCAACGCGGCGTCAAGGTCCGCGGATCCGACGTAAGTGCCCCTTTTTCTCCCACGCGCATTGCGCACGCTAGCAAGAACACTCGTTCGGCAGATGACTTGACGCGCTAGCTCGGCTTGCGTAGTTCCCGTCCCGCTGGGTTGGCGTCGGAATTCGCGATAGCTTCGGTTCATTCAATGCACGAAAAGTTTCGCGCAATGTTTTTTTTTTTTTTTTTTTTTGGTTACGTGAAAGCCTAGTTGAGGTCTTGTAATGCTCGGGGCGTCTTGATTTCAGCTTTTCATTCTTTGAAATGTGCGGCCGTGAGTTGTGGGGATAAGAGGTGGGAGAGTGTGTGATGTGTTTGATTTTATGCTCCATCCAGTGGAGATGCGAATTTGGGTTCCTGGGTAGTTTCGTATACGGCCTTGCTGTTTGGATAATTCTTCTGTGGATAAATTGTCCTTGTTCTCAAGGATTTCTCTGTGCTGGCTGAGCTGTGGTCATTGGTCAAATCTTGTACTCTGGACATGCTTACTAACAAGATTAGTGAGTTGACAGTCTCTTTAAATGGGTTCGTAGGTTTTGTGTGAGAGGGTGAGTCTTCCGTTAATGAACTTCACATTTCATATCTCGAAATTTGAGATAGTTAGATTCGAGATACAGCAGGATAAGTTTGGTGTGACTGTAAGAGATTCATGCCAAATATTAGGATATGGATATCCAACAAACATCAAACGGCATAGAGGGCGGTCAGTTTGATGAGTATCAGCTGTCTCATAATTGGACTTGACTATAAAGTGGTAAATGAGGATTGCACATCGAGTGTGTTTATCAGGTTGTTTAGTTTGGTATTTTTCGTACAGTCATATAATTTTTAATTTCTCGCATCGCTGAACTAAGTGCAAATCGCATATAGTAGATTGTGTTTATTTGATCTCTTATTTGCCATGGAATGTGCGAAATCATCTCTTTCTTCTTTTGGTTTTCTTAAGGTGACGAAGGTCGAGAGTTTATCACTGTAGAGCACTGTGGCAATGACTTCCTAGCAGAACTTGATGAAACCATGCGAGATTCTCAGGATTGGGATGAATTGCAAGCTGTGGAAATCAGAAACTTGTGGAGTTTTGACTGACATGTTTGGCCAAGATATCGGTAGTGACGGTGAATGCAATAATTTACAAGGTATCGATATTGTAGAAGATTCTCCACAACCTAAGAAAAACCAAACTTTTCTTGAGGTGAAGATTCCTCTACTGATAGTGATGACGAAGACAATATATTTTCAGTAAAATAGGCAGGAAATCTACATGCTATGTTCCTAACTAAAGCGGTACTCTGAGCGATTCTTTCATTCAACTTCTGGCCAGACAATTTTTCAGAATCCATGGTATGCTTCAACCATGGACATAGCCAATACATGCCAAACCACTTAAATCACTATGTCACTGTTATGTTCTCATATAATTTATTCTCTGCTTGATCATTTGCAATTTTGCTTGCAATTTTGCACATAGCAAAGGGCCTACATGATGTACATGTACAAAAGCATTTAGTAAATTTTTCTTGTGGTGCCTCTCATCCAATGAAATGTCCAATAGACAGTCATAACTTTTGCCAATTGCTTCCAAAATATTCGAGATCCAAAATGACATATTGGAACTCTTTGGTCAATAAAGAAGTTGACTTTTGTTTTGGAAGATGTACAAGTACCTATTTTCTCAAAATACTTTGAGAGTATAGCAAATCATCAAAGTGTGGAACTCAGTGATCAAGTGTCTTTGATAGGAATGTTTTGCATAAATGAAGGCTTGTAATTTCTTTGTGCACTTTTTTTATTTTCCATGACAATCCATGTCAGAAACTATTACGGTGCTAAAGAGGCTTATTCCTGTTGAAGGATTGTAAGAGCACTGTCACTTAAGGTTCAATATCAGTTTCAAATAAAAATGGCCAATGTTGTCATATTCAGAAATAGAGCATTTTGACCAATGTGGCATTAGGCATGTAAAGCTTCTGTAGCCAAGCAAGATTGCTTCATTCTCATGCCCACTAGAGGTGGTAAAAGTTTATGTTACTAGGTTAGTGAATGTTAACATTATTTCATTTGCGCAATGATCGAATGAAGACGTAAGTGTGGAGACAATGTTTAGAGCACAAGCCCTGTGCACTTTGCTCAATGGTTCCACTGATTAAATACTAGACAGATAGACCTGTACATTGAAATTTTAAGCTTTTTAATGATCTTGTAATCTGCTTTGTTAGCATTGTTGCAAAGTTTGTGCTTAAACTTAAGGATGAAAATATTTTCCAAATGCAAATTAAGCTATAGGAAGTGATTCGGGTACAGAACCATGGGTTCCAATGTACAGGATCTGACTAAGTTGGAAAAGAATATTATACTGGACATTCTTGTTCTGCCTTCGCACATTTCTATCTATTCTGTGATTACTAGAATTTGAGGTCTTTACTATTCTTCTAGGACCTTCTAATTACTTACTGAAAAATTTATCTTGTTTTTGCATGTAAGTGTTGTTGTCAGTCATAGTTAAGGTCCAATTCAAAAGGGTTATTAAGTCAAAGTTTTTAAATTACTTGTGCCAAATACAGATTTAGATCTCTATATTTCCTGCAGGTATGTGCTATGTTATCATCTCAACTGGGGTGATCATGTAAGATGGATCTTGGTAGCATGCAACATATTTGATCTATTGAATCACGAAGGAAGATATTAATCTGAATTTATTAATTTAAGTTATCCTGAAGTATTTTCTGTTGAGTCTTGAAGTAGATGATATATGTTTCTAACTGAAGTAAATATAAGACAAACAGTGACAACTGGTGCTTTCTGATCAGCTGAAGGTGAATGAACGGATAATTCCCTCATCCCATCTTCTCTTCATGTGCTCTTCTGATGTTTTTACCCTTCGTTTCAGCTACCAACAACTCTTAAACAAGGTGTCACATTTCATTATATGTCCCCTGCTATCTATCATCCAGGACAAAATAATTACTCTAACCCTCCATATGTTACAGTGGATGCACATTTTTTATGTATTTAATGAAAAGGTTCATGCCTAAGATGTTTGCCTCAAATAAATTTTAGGATCTTAGTGTTCCTAGAGAAGTATATCATAGCATACAATCATCATTTTGCCATAAAATGTTGGGGTATAATTGTTGCTGTGAGGTTTCTATTCGACTTCTAAAGCTATTTTTTTGCTGACTGTTGTGATTATCAAGTCATTAATACATAAAAAATGTGCCTTTTCAGGAAAGCTAATCCATCATGCAAGCTATTGTATGTAACTCCTGAAAGGACTGTGGGAAACCCATCATTTCTTGAGATATTGAAATGCTTGCATAGAAAGGTACTATTTCTGATACACTGTAACTTTCTTTTTAACTTTTTGATGCTCGACTGTCGTGCATTGCAAGCACAACTAGCTGGTTTTGTTGTTGATGAGGCACATTGTGTGAGGTATGTTCTTTGGCATCCTTGCATCTGAAGCAAAGTTAATGCTAAAGTTACTTCAAAAGGAATATGTATTTATGATTTTGCCACTGCAAAACTACTGTCCTTGTCCCAGATAAAGAAGTTAACTTTTATATACACTCAGTCAAACTCTCTTTTTTGAATGTTTTTGCATATTATGTATTTCTAGCCTAAGTACATTGTCCGTAGTACACTGAACCTCTTGAAACCCAAACCTTCTGTGATGATCTAGTATAACAGAATGCGATGTTGAAATAACTAATTTTGGAAATGATCTAGTTCCTTCTTGTGGGAAAAGTCAGTGGCACATCGTTAATCAAATAAAGCAAAATGCACACAACTAAAATGAGTTCCAATGGGAATTACTTTCGGAAGTAATTGGAAGTGTCCATGTTTGGCTTGGTAGTCAGGTCTCTTTAGGTGGTTCTTGTGTCCCTATTTATTATTTTAACCTTTTTACTATATGTTAACAACTTGGGACATAAGGCAAAAGTTCACCCATTGGATCATTGGTTGTGTTTCTTATTAGGTCTTTACTGGATTTGTGCCGCCAGTGCCATCTCATGAAAGAAACATACTGCTGGTTTGAGCTTTTCTCATATATTTGAATGATTGTAAATGAGTAACGCTTATTGATCATTACTTTCTTTGTTGTCATTATTGCAGTCCATGGGAACGTGAATTTTGTCCAAATTATAGAGGACTGGAATGTCTCAAGCAAAACTTTCCATATGACCCTGTGATGGCCTTAACTGCCACTGCCACCTGTTCGTGAGGTATGAAACTTGCACATTAACCTCCAGATTTTGCTGAAATAATCATTTGGGAATGATTGACATCCTAAAAGCTTTCAGGATCCCCCATGCTCTTGTTCTTGAGACAGATTTGATAGACCAAATCTAATGTCTGAGGTCATAGCTAAGACCAAAGAACCAATGAAGCAGCTTGGAGAGCTGTTAAAGAATCATTTTGCTAATTTTTGTGGGATAGTATTTTGCCTCTCAAAGAGTAAATGTGTCGATGTTACCAAATACTGAATGATACGTGCGGTATAAAGACGGTGTACTATCATGCTGGATTACCAGCCCATCAAAGAGTAGCTGTTCAAAAGAAATAACATACTGGAGAGGTCCAGGTTGTATGTGCTACCGTTGTTTTTGGCATGGGAATAGATAAACCTGATGTTGTAAGTTGAAATGGACTTTGCGCCTTTGTCTATTTTTAGTTTTAGAATCAAACTGACACGTTGGCAAATACTCAATTAATCCACTTTTCTTCAAATGTTTAAGTATCACTAATTGGTTTCTTAGTGTGCTTTGAAGTAAACTTTGTTAGTTCTATGGTCCAGTGGCCTGCTAAATTATCATTCTTGGCCATTTTTCGAGCCGAATTCTTTCTTCCAAGCACCAAAATTAAGTTAAACTAGGATAAAGTTCTTTTCTTTACTGTAAAAGTGGCAAATGACTCTGATCTAACTTGACCTTCAGTTATAATGTTTTAGTCATATTTTAACATTTTTTTTTTAATTTGGTTCAGTAATTATATTTTATGGCATGTCATCAGCATTTTGTCATCCACAACACAATGTCGAAGTCAATCGAAAGCTATTACCAAGAATCAGGGAGGGCAGGAAGAGATCTACCAGCAATTTTTCCACTCGACTTCGCCAGACAATGTTTAGAATCCATGGTATGCTTTAACCATGGACATAGCCAATATATGCCAAACCACTTAAATCCCAGTCACTGTTCTGTTCTCATATAATTTATTCTCTGCTTGATCATTTCCAAATTGCTTGTGATTCTGCACACAGCAAAGGACCTACACAATGTACATGTCCAAAAGCATTTAGTAAATTGCTTAGGGGGCTTCTCATCCAATCAAACGTCCAATAGACAGTCTTTAACTTTTGCCAATTTCTTTCACACTCTTCAAGATCCAAAATGACATACTAGAACTCTTTGGTCAATAAAGCAGTTGATTTAAGCTTTGGATGATGTGCAAATACCTATATTTCTCAAATACTTTGAGAGTACAGCAAATCATCAAAGTGTGGATTAGCAATCCAGCATCTTTGATAGGAGTGTTTTGCGTAAATGAAGGCTTGTGATTTATGCGGAGTGTTTGGACTGTCAAATTATTAATCTTTGCCTGCCTTTTCAGAAAGATAAACCATTGTGCAAGCTACTGTATGTAACTGCTGAAAGGATTGTGGGAAACCCATCATTTCTTGAGATATTGTAATGCTTGCATAGAAAGGGATTGTTTCTGATGCACCATAACTTTTTCTGAAAGGTTCTCTGTAAATTTATTATATTCAACCATCATGCATTGCAGGCACAGCTAGCTGGTTTCGTTATTGATGAGGCACATTATGTGAGGAATGTGTAATATTTGGCATGCCTTGTACATGAAGAAAGATCATGCTAGAGTTACTTCAAGAGGAATAATTATTTGTGATGTTGCCACTGGAAAACTGTTGTCCTTGTTCCTGATAAATATAAGCAAGCTAACTTTTATATATGCTAACTTAAACTCTTTTTCCAAACTTTTCTGCATTTTCTGGGTTTCTAGCCTAATTAAATTGTCAGTGTTACACTAGACCCTCCAAAGCCCAGAACCCTATTAAGTTCTAATATAACCAAATGCAGTGTTCCTTGTTTGATGAAAAGATTTAGGTTCCGTCATTTGGGAACACTTAGCGGCACATCGTATATTATATTGAGTAAAGAGGACACAATTTAATAAAACTCCAATGGAAAGTACTTCCTAGAGTAATTGGATCCAGCATAAGCTTGGATAAGGATCCAATCTCCTCTTTATGTTTGGCAGGACACTCAGTCTCTTGAGTTGGTTCTTGTATCCCTATTTATTCCATTAACGCTTATACTTTATGTTAACAACTTGAGAAAGGCAAAGGTTCGACCATGTGATCATTGATTGTGTTTCTTGCAATGTCTTAACTGGATTTGCTCTGCCAGTTTGATCTCATGAAAGGAAAGTACTGCTGATTTGAGCTTTTCTTGATTTGACTGATAACATTGAAAGCTCATTGATTGTCACTTTCGTGGTTGTCATTAATGTAGTCTATGAGGACAGGATTTTCGTCCAGATTACGGACTAGTATGTCTCAAGCCTAACTTTGCATATGACCCAGTGATGGCCTTAGCTGAAACTGCCACTCACTCAGTTCGTGAGGTACTAAACTTATATATTAACCTCCTGATCATTATGTTGAAATAATCTGTTCATTCTGATTGAATTATTCATCCATTGCAGGATATCCTAAAATCTCTTGGGATTCCCCATGCTCTTGTTCTTGAGACAAGCTTTGACAGACTAAATCTAAAATATGAGGTCATAGCCAAGACCAAGGAACCACTGAAGCAGCTCGGATAGCTGCTAAAGAATCGTTTTGCTAATTTGTGTGGCATAGTATATTGCCTTTCAAAGAGTGAATGCGTTGATGTCACAAAATACTTGAATAAGAAGTGATGTATAAAGACAGTGTACTATCATGTTAGATTAGTAGCCCGCCAAAGGTAGCTGTTCAAAAGAAATGGCAAACTGAAGAGGTCCAAATTGTATGTTATAAAAAGAAATGCCATACTATCATTCTCGTGTTATCGACTAGCTATATTATAAATTATATAATCAGTACATTGACTTTACTAGCAACTTTTCTCATGTTATATATAATCAGTATGCTCAAAATTAGATTATTTCGTGTTTGATATATTTAACTAATGTTTTGACTTGTTAGTGCGGCCCGCATTACGTATGATTTAGTGCTTGAATATGCAAACTTGGCTTAACAAGTTAGTTAAAGTTTCGGTAAACAACGACCAAATTTGAATATATGATTATCTTGTGGGTAGCTTTTAACTACTAAAGTTCCACTGTTGTAATGTAGTATGATGAAGAGGAACATTTGAGAGTACTGGCCCCAAAGAAAATGGTTCTATTGAAACTTGAAAGCATGACCAATGACTACAATTTGGCGTAGTAGAGTCCAAGTACTAACCAAGTAGACGACCGTTCAACGGCTTGGTCCAAACCAAATGGATATAAATTTCGGGAAGATTTAACATTTTCTTTATCAGTCAACTATAGCCAACACCAAAGAAAATTTGGTTTCAAGTATGATTATGTATGGCTATGTCTACACTGCTTTATAGGCTCATGCTTAAAGGAATCAAGTTTGAGATTATACTATCAAAGTGATTGCAAAATGCCAATACGTGAACTTCCCAAAATCCAAGAGCTGATTGTACACTAACAAACACTTTTATGTTGCGCTCAAAATTCTTCCGAGTGAAAAACTACTGTCTTTTGGGAACCTTTTTACTGAAAATCTTGCCTGCAATTGACAGATTATTTGCTGATTCCATGATATTCACTTTTTACATTAAAGAAGTCTCTCACATTCACAAAATTGTAGCTAGAAGTGGACATCTAAAACGGTAATCTTGTTGACAAACATGACTTTATGCTTAACTTCACATCCAAAACCACCTGTACATGCAGTCTTCCTGCAAGCATTTTGAAATTCTACCTTTGCTAAATAATAGCATGATGTCAAAGTTTGCAAAGGACTACTTCACCGCATTAGAAGAGGTCCCTTTATATCAAGAATCCTATCAAGATTATCAGCATAGAGCACATTATAAACACCTTTAGCGAAGAACTTCGGAACACCTTTCCATAATGTCTCATGACATATCTCATTTCGGTCCACATCTCTGTCCTGTGATGCTCGGGAATGTTCTCTGAATTTTATGAAATGCAACTTGAATCTACACAAGAAGGATTATTTACTAATTATCAATAAATGGGGATATTTGAGATCGGAGCATCACGATTTACATCATGAAAGATAAGGTACAAATGCACAAACATCATTTGCACCAATTGCAGTTAGACCGTAATGAACAGAGACTTCATGAGCTGGCCGATGAAAACATAAACAATAGGCTTGGAAGAAGTAACAATTAGCAACACTTTACTTGTTTGTGTTTAGGAACATAATTGATGTCAATAAAAATATGCTGAAAGGTGAAGTGCTTAAACTACATAATAGAAAGATAAATTTATTATTTGGTTATTTTGCAATATCCTGTTAGCAAAATCAGCAAAACAGGGTAGTTTGCTAGGAGGTGAATTTTAACTTTACAAAGTCAACATCACATGAGAACTGACCTTATCAAATTAAAAAAAGTCAGAAACCTATATGACAACATTCAAAGGATAGTATCACATTGATGAACTGATAGATTGTCCTCATGCATACTTGCATACTTTTTCAGGTGCAATTCCATAGCTCATATAGTATGAGCAAACAAGTTATTTTTCCATTGTTATGGTATGACTAGTAGTGCATACCTCCCTCTGCAGAGCCTTATCGAGTTCCAGAATGATAACATTAGAATGCAACGGCATTAAACAAACATTTCTACATCAGGGTGACATACAAAAAAAATCAGCAGCTACATATTGGATTAACAAAGAGGTTGAACCTCATGAACATACAAAAAGCAGACTCAACTCAAAATACAACATCAACATCATTCGAGTATGTGCTGTCGAGACCAGATAAAGTGTACTAGATCCTCACAAGCATAAAAAATTCCCCAAGTAACATAGAGAATCTCAAGCAAAGACAAGTCACCGATTTCACTTGGAATTGCTCTTTCAGATAACAGCATGATGGGAAACTTATAGTGCACCAATTTTTCAACCTTCCTATAGCACTGGGAAGCTTTTCAATACCAAAACCACTAATGTCTAGATGTTGCAAATTCTGTAAATCTCAAGTTGAGCTAGTGATATCTGTGAGCAACTTACAACAGCTGGCGCTCGGTTTCTCCAGCTTCCTCAAAGAACCGATAGATGTAGGAATCTCAGTAACATCAACAAAATCTAATATAAGCTCTAATTTGACAGATTCACCTCCTTTCAGTTCTAACTCACATACCCATCCGCTCTTGGTCTAGTCTGTTGCCACATTCTTCTTCCACGATCCCAAATCTCCTGTGGATCCTAAGATTGCCACACTCTCCCCAATTTCAACTTGGCGATCCAACCGAACGCTGAGATGCACCTTCTCTCGTCCCAGCAACGATCTGATCTTCTTTGCTTTCTTCTCCTCTTCTTTGCAATGAACACATTATTTCATAGCTTCTACCAATAGCCTCCTTCCTTGTCTAAACAACTTAAACAACAATTTTCACTTGAACCACCGATTCATTGTTTGTCATTTAACACCACATTCAAAAAGAAACCTCAAATCAAGACGGTGTCAAATAATCCGTGCCGCTAGCTTTTATTGCAAGAAGAACTTGAAAGAAAAACAGAATTACTCTTTTTCCGTACCGATTCTTGTTCAAGTAATAAACCCCACATAAACTCCATCCGCAATAGAGACTCAGACAGACCTTTGATCGAGAATTCTATAAAACAACTCAATACTTCACTCCAAACCCCAGTGCTTGATCAGACTGACATAAGTGCACTCGAACAAATCCACATAGAGAGAGAGAGAGAGAGAGAGAGAAATACCTGGTTTTAGTGGTGAAAACACCACGAACAACCATGAAGGAGCGACTCCAAGCTGCATGAGCTCCATGCATCCACATGAGAGAATCTCGAAGGGGAGAAGTAATGCTGCTCTTCAAGAAAAAACTAGTCTCTTTACTTGGTTTTAGGTATGAAAATGCACATGGCTGTGTCTCTTCTGCTTTTATATTCATGCTTAAATAAATCAAGTTTGAGGTTATATGACCAAAATGATTGGAAGATGCCTACATATGAATTTCCGATGTAACCAGACCAAACAATTGATTTTATAATGCCATTATTTCGGGTTCAAAACTCTTTCAAATGAGAAACTACCATCTTCTTGGAAACCTTTTCATTGAAACTCTTGGCTGCAGTTGATAGATTATTTTTTGATTCCACGGCATTTGCTTTTTCCACGAAAAAGTCTCTCCTAGTCACAAAACTGTAGCTTGAAGTGGACATCTAAATGGTAATCTTGTTAACAAATCTCATTTTATGCTTGACTTCACATATAAAACCACCTGCACATGCAGTCTTCCTCCAAGCAATTTGTGATGCAGCCTTTGCTAAAGAATAGCACGATTTCAACCTTGCAAAGGATTAATACACCACATGAGAAGAGGTCACCTTATATCAAGAACCTTTGAAGAGTTTTAACAACATGGAGCAAACGACAAATGCCAATGGCAAAGTACTTCAAAATGCCTTTCTATACTGACATAGCTCATTCTTGCCCTTATCTAAACCTCGTGGTGTTTGGGGACTTCCTCCGAATTTCATCAAATGCAACTTTAATCTGCACAAGGAAGATAGCACTGAGTAATCATCAATAAATGATGATGTCCAAGATCGTAGCATCAGAATTTACCTCATGAGAGATTAAGGGACAAATGCATAAACAACAACACCAATCAGAGTTGGACCACAATGAAAGGAGACTTCATTAGCTGGCCGATGAAAAAGAAACACACGGGCTTAAAAGAAGTAAGCAATTAGCAACACTTTCTCTGTTTGTGTTTAGGAACAGAATTGAAATTAATAAAATTATGCTGAAAAGGTGAAGTGCCTAAACTATAGAATAGAAAGATGCATTTCCTACTTGGTTAGTTTGCAAGATCCAATTAGCAAAATTAGCAATACTGGATCGTTTGCAAAGAGGTCAATTTCAACTTTACAAACCCAATGCTGCATACATGAGAACTGAGCTTGTCAAACCTATATATCATCACACAAATAAACTGATGGAAATGGAGGAGCCTAGCAATGCATACCTCCCTCTACATAGCATCATCAATTCCAGAGTGATATCATTAGACTGCAACCGTATCGAACAACTCTGCATCAGGGTAACATACAAAAAATCATCAACTTAGTTTTTGATTAAAGGAGAGCTAGAACCTAATGAGCATACATAAAGCATATTTAATTGAAAAAAAATACATTTACAATCAATAGGGATGTGACATTGAGATCAGATCAAGTGTTTTGGATCTTCACGAGTATCAAAACTTCCTTAGGACACTCTAGTCGGCCCCAAAGCCTCTTCAAGTTTGGCACGCAAGATGGTCCTCAGCTGTTGCTGATGCTTCCTCTGTAAAATCCCTCATCTTTATTTTGATTAGTCTCAAGTATGGAATTTGAAGTTCCTCAGCCAAGTGAGCCACACCCAAATCAGTCATGTTATAAAGCAATTCCATGGCAACAATAGGATCAAATGGAATGCGAACTAATTAGCAAATTCTTGAGCTCCTCATCCTAGCTTGTTTCACCACGGGCAAAACATTGTTCATTAATGCAAAAGTCATCGATACAATTAATCAAACTGAAGTCCCAAAGTAAGCCTTGATCATTACACAGACCAACCAAATCTATGCACCAATTTACCTTGCTTGATAATATTCAAAACAATAGTTTGACTACTAGTAATGTTAAGGTGGCGTACATTCATATATGATAGACTAGCCAAAACTACTTTAACATTATTTTTTTTTATCACAAACCAAAAACACTTTATATGTTCTATTTTAGCTCACTTCATCATACTTAATGGTAATTGATGCTATTCTTAGAAGGTTCAAGAGGGACATCAAGGGAACAATAAGAAACTTGACAGGGTTTTTGTTCATCGCGGAAAATCAATATGTTTGTCCGAAACAGACATCCGCCATTAGTCAAATTTCACACAAAAGAACTCACAAAGTCACTCAAAATGGCCAAGGATTTTTTTCAAAGAAAATATTAATTCTGGACAGGGAAATTATGGGCGTAGTTTACAATATTGAATAGCAAAAGTTCATCAGCCTCGATTTGAAAATTTCAAATCCCAGGTTTACTTATGGAGGAACTGTTAAATCACCGGAGAATTCTTGTTTACCTTTGCTTGATATTTTCATCCTTGCCTCGCAAGCTGCTAATCCATTTGGTACCGTAGAAGCTACCAATGGAAGGATAAACAAAAAATATTGCTACATCGTAACCAACAGCAATATGTGCAGGCAAATTTGGAGTTTCCAAAATCAATCAAATAGATACCCAGCGCAGAGCAAATCATTCTAAAAGAAATTAAAATAAAGTTTCGCGAAAACTATTACTCTATTTGCTCACGCTGGCTATTCAAGGATGGAGAATCTTACTATGCCTTCTATTGACATTTGGGTCTATATTTTGATCTTGGTTGAAGCATCATGTATGACCAACTCCCCCATTCCTTCAATTATGACAAAACCTTGTCATGGAAAACCTTATTGTCAAAAGAAGATGGGGATGAAAAGTAGGTCATGAATCTCAGAAGAAAAATGATTGTTAACTGCTTATTTACCTCTGTTGAGGAAACATCACTCTAGAAGTCAAAAGACAGCTCCCGTTCATAATTTCTAAAGACACGCATTTCGGTATTGCTTCCAATGAGTCACAACTAGAAATATCCAAATCAATTAAATCCAACTTTTCAAGTCCCCGAAGTTGAGGAGGTTTCTTGCTGTCTCAAACTCTTAAGAGATCCTAACTTCTCACATCCCATCAAATCTGGAAAGTCTCTATTGATTTGCATCCTGTAAAATCCAAGTCTTCTAAGAACTTCGCACCATCAAGAGCTTGAATTTCGACTATATTGTCGCACCCGACAGCCACTAATTTCTTCAAACATCGTGATCCCTGGACAAAGAAGCCTTTTAATGGAATTGCAGTCATATATAAATAAGACCTCCAAGAATGCCAAATCATCACGGCCCTGAATTTCAACTAGGCCATGGCAATGCTCGTATGTAATCATTTCAAACGAATCAATTGTGAAAGGTCCAATCTTCAAATGGAACCGCACTTTTCTATTGAAAATCTCGAGGAAGGCAAGTCAACGATTTCACTTTTCAGACTACATCACGATGAGAGATGTAGAGTCTGCAGATTTTTCAACCTTCCAATAGCACTTTCGGAAAGCTTTTCGATTGCAAAATAACTCATCGAGCTAGGGATTTCTCTCGAGACTCACAGCCATAAGCGCTCGATTTCTTCAACTTCCTCAGAGAACCAAGAGACGTGCTCATGGTCATCAAGAGAGAAAAATCCTGCGAAAGAAAAATCCTTTCCATCCGAGAAAGTGGAGAGAGAGAGAGAGATATTGAGGACACGGATGGACCCGTGGTCGCCGAGCAACCGATCCCATGGACTTGGCCGGAGTCTAGAGATCATGACGATCCAAACTCTTAACCAAAACGAGATGTACGTAGCCAAATCCAGACCTCGCATGCTCGATCACGCTTCGCCCCCGCACAAAGTGGACAAGGTGAAGAAGTTGGCGATGAAAGCATCGCGGTGGAATGATCCGGAGAAGAAGAGGAAGAGGAGGGTGGCCAGATACAAGCTTTATTCGGTCGAAGGCAAGTTCAAGGCTTCTTTCAAACAAGGGTTCCGATGGTTGAAGCGCAAATGCTTGACCTTCGCACGTCGATTCTAATTAGCAGAAATTAAGGAATACCGTGTCCATCGTCATCAAAAGAGAAAAGGGGTGAGAAGAGGAAACAGAGAGATTTGCTGTGCTCTTTGGGTGTTCATCTTTATATGTATCTCATGGTAACCAAGGCTGTGCATGTTTTTATTTCTCAAAACTGTTTATAAACACTTTTTCTTTTTTTTTGTTCCAGGGAACAAAAAAAGAACAGAAACGCGTTTGTTTGCGTTTCTGTTCTTTTTTTGTTTTTTCGTTTTTGGAACAAAATTGAAACAGAAATCAGAAACAACTTTGGGTGCGTTTGGTAACGTTTGTTCTTTTTTTGTTCCAGGGAACGAAACAAAAAAAAGTGTTTGTTCGGAAACAGTTTTTGAACAAAAAACGCGTTTGGTAAGTGTAAAAAAAAACTGTTCTTGGAATAGAAAAAGAACAGAAACACGTTTGGTAACTGCAGTCAATTTCTGTTCCTAGAATAGAAAAAGAACAGAAACATGTTTGGTAAACGACAAAAAATTTATGTTTCCATTTTTTTTTAAAGCTTTTTATTTAATAAAGTTTAAACTTAATATTGAATTCTCATTCCTATGAAATGCTCATTAATTTTATTTTGTTCATGGTGAGTGAAGACAAATATTTTATATGGGTGATCATATGGCATATTTCGTAAAAAAATTTGTAAGTAAAGTTTGTATCAAATTTTTTTCAAGTACTTTTTAATTTTTTAGTTTTAAAGCATGAGTAAATGAGTGAGTTTGGACTAAATAACTTGATTTATAATGCGAGAAAAGAACCTAGAATAAGCCGGTGGCGGAAACTCAAGTTACAAGTAAACAAATGATGATTAGAACTATGTTATAGAAAGATATCTCGAGACACCACATGCATTGTACGAGGAGGAAAAATTCCACCAAATAAGAAATTTTACCCATTGCCAAATAAGAAATTCGCAGAAAAAGATATCTACATTTTTTAATGAGTGCCATTGCCAAACTTTTAGTAAGAAAACATATCTAACAAACTAAAAGCTATTCGGTTTGTAAACAAAAACGTTTGAAGGTGCATAGTAAAGAAATTTGAGCTATCGAATTGAATGCAATTAACTAATTCATCCAATGCAAACAGAGTTTCTAACTTTCTAACTTTTCTGCATCAGATGGAAAAAAGAGTGATGGTCCACAGAGTTTTTGTTCTTTTTCGGTTTCCCGAAGTGTTTCGGAGAAGAGAAACAACAAAAAGTTGTTTCTACAGATTTCTGTTTCAATTTTGTTCCGTAAACGAAAAAAACAAAAAAAGAACAGTAAACGCAAACAAACGCGTTTCTGTTCGGACCATCACTCTTTTTCCATCTCGATGCAGAAAAAGTTAGAAAGTTAGAAACTCTGTTTGCATTGGATGAATTAGTTAATTGCATTCAATTCGATAGCTTCAGCCTTTACTATGCACCTTCAAACGTTTTTTGTTTACAAACCGAATAGCTTTTAGTTTGTTAGATATGTTTTCTTACTAAAAGTTTGGCAATGGCACTCATTAAAAAATGTAGATATCTTTTTCTGCGAATTTCTTATTTGGCAATGGGTAAAATTTCTTATTTGGTGGAATTTTTCCTCCTCGTACAATGCATGTGGTGTCTCGAGATATCTTTCTATAACATAGTTCTAATCATCATTTGTTTACTTGTAACTTGAGTTTCCGCCTACCGGCTTATTCTAGGTTCTTTCTCGCATTATAAATCAAGTTATTTAGTCCAAACTCACTCATTTACTCATGCTTTAAAACTAAAAAATTAAAAAGTACTTGAAAAAAATTTGATACAAACTTTACTTACAAATTTTTTTTACTTAAATATGCCATATGATCACCCATATAAAATATTTGTCTTCACTCACCATGAACAAAATAAAATTAATGAGCATTTCATAGGAATGAGAATTCAATATTAAGTTTAAACTTTATTAAATAAAAGCTTTAAAAAAAATGGAAACATAAATTTTTTGTCGTTTACCAAACATGTTTCTGTTCTTTTTCTATTCTAGGAACAGAAATTGACTGCAGCTTACCAAACGTGTTTCTGTTCTTTTTTCTATTCCAAGAACAGTTTTTTTTTACACTTACCAAACGCTTTTTTTGTTCAAAAACTGTTTCCGGAACAAACACTTTTTTTTTTTTCGTTCCTCGAACAAAAAAGAACAGAAACGTTACCAAACGCACCCCAAATATTCAAAAGGGTGCCGCAAATGTTCAATCTTTCCGATATTATGTTCATCTGACTCATTGTTTCATTCATTGATCTCCAGCATTCAAAACATAGGCAAATGAGACGACTCGTACGTGAGTAATATATATTTATATTTGCCGATTTTTTTTCTTCTTTTTTTTTTTTTTGAATTTTCTTACCTTCTAATACATTTGTAACAGGATTCTACATCCATGCCCATGCAAAGTAGGATTGTCTGATTTGTTCAATTCTCCTCTTTTCTGTAAGCTCTTTTCCTAATAAATGTGATGCTCATTGCAAAACCAGATGAATACTTGTATTTGTAGGATTGACATTACCATCTATTTTGTGGTTGATTTTGTTGGGTACGATTTTGTTTTAGCCAAATGTTGTTTACGCCTTGTTTCTGGGGTTCTTTAACCCCCTAATTTCCTCAATTTGTCTAGTTCGATTCCTCTTCATTGTAATTCATCATATGACAACATATATTGCTGAAGTAGATATTCTAAAATCAGATGCGCCGGTGCTAAACAAAAGGAAAGGCTTTTGATGGTTCCATTTTGATTTGAGGACAATTTCATATTTCGAATGCCGTCCCGTTGAGATTGGAGTTACGAAAATGTGGAAAACTGAAAAGCCCAAAGGAACCCTCTTTAATTCTATCAAAACTTGCGTAGTTATTGTTCAAATGGTCGTAATTTATAGGATCTTGATGTATAATGTGATAGAACTTTCAAAAACAAGATCAAAGCAAATCTCTGGCATGAAATCGAAGGAGAAGGAGAGTATGAAAACCCATGAGCAGAACCGAACCAGTTCACCAGGTTTAACACCTTCATCCAATTATCCAGTCGATTCACAATTTTCAAATTTTAAATCAATTCAACCGATAAGGTTGTGACTAAAATTCTAAAAGTAGTCAAAACGCATAGCCATTGCCCTTTAGAATAATGGCTTAGACACTGGTTAAGCAACTTAGTAAATAAAGTGTAGACTCAAAATATCGACTGTACTTGTGATTTTTCTTGTGAAATGTTCAATCAATATTCTGAAAATTTAATTATTTCACATTAAGTATGTTTAACAAGTATTTCAACACGCCCCACACTATATTTGTGTTAGTAATTATAGATTCGAACTTGGCTTAAAAAGCTACTTGGCCTTGCAAGCTACTTGGCCTTGTATTGAGCTCTGGAAAAATTGAGTATAAGTTCAAGTAGACAAGCAGCGATTCAGACAGAGTACCTTGCCAGTAGCTTTCAGCCTTTCAACTACTAAAATTCCACCATTGTCATCTAGTACAAGGGTACAGGAATATCAAAGAGTGACCTCAAAGAAATTGCTTCGATTAAGGCTTCAATGCGTGACTGGTTAACACAATTTGGTTTAGTAGAGTCTGATTATTAACCAATAAGATGACCCTTATAAAGTTTTTTGTTCAAACCAAATGAGTAAATTTTGGGAATGGCCTTTTAACCCTTCCAAAAATTTCCCACATTTTTCAATAGTCTTCAATCGTAGCCTACGCCAGAGAAAAATAGGTTTCAGATATGAAAACGTACATGGAGGTGGCTCTTCTACTTTTAGATTCATGCTTAAATAAATCAAGTTTGAGATTATACGATCAAAACGATTGCAAAATGCCTACATATGATTTTTCAATGTAACCGAGACTAGGAAGATGATTTTACACCGACGAGCGCTTTATTTCATGTTCAAAATTCTTTCAAATGAGAAAACTACTGTCTTCTTGGAAACATTATCATTGAAACTCTTGCCTACAATTGACAAATTATTTGCTAATTCCATGGCATTCACTTTTTCCACGAAAAGAATCTCTCCGCCACAAAATTATAGCTTGAAGTGGACACTAACTGGTAATCTTGTTAGCAAATCTCATTTTATGCTTAACTTGCAAATGCATTCTTCCAGCAAGCAATTTGTGATTTGGCCTTTGGTAAAGATTAGCACGATGTGAAAGCTAGCCAAGGCCTAATGCACCATATGAGAAGAGGTCGCCTCACATCCAGAATCCTTTGAAGAGTACTAACAACACAAACGCCAACAGGAAGGAACTTCAGGATGACTTTCCATAATGACAAAGCTCATTCCTGCTCGCATCTCCATCTCATGGTGTTTGGGGACTTTCTCCGAGTTAAATGAATTGCAGCTTGAATCTACACAAGACAAATAGCACTGACTATTATCATCAGTAATGAAAAAAACCAAGATACATAGCATCACAATTTACCCCATCAAAGATAAGGTACAAATGCATAAACATCATTTCCACCGGTTGGACCACAATGAATAGACGCTTCATTAGCTGGCTGATGAAATAGAAAATAACAGACTTGGAGAAGTAAGCAATTAGCAATACTTCCCTTGTTTGTGTTTAGGAACAGAATTGATGCTAACGGAATGATGTTGAAAAGGTGTGAGTGCCTAAACTACAGAACAGAGAGATGTATCTGTTACTTGGGTATTTCACAATATCCTATTAGCAAAATCAGCAATAGCGGATAGTTTGCAAGGAGGTCAATTTCAACTTTACAAATCCAATGCCACATACACATGAGAGGTGAGCCTATCAAATTAGAAACCTACATGAGAATATTTACGAGATATTATCACACTAATAAACTGATAGAATGAAGGAGATTGTCATCATGCAGACTTGCGTACTAATTTCAGGTGAAATTACATAGCTCATATAGTCTAAGCACACAAGTAAGTCTTTCATGGTACAACTAGCACTACATACCTTCATGGTACAACTAGCACTACATACCTCTCCCTTCAGAGCCTTAGCAAGTTGAGAAGTGATATATTTAGAATGCAACTTTATCAAACAACTCTGCAACATGGTAACATACAAAAAGTCAGCAGCTACGTGTTTGATTAACAGAGAGATAGAACCTAACGAGCATACAGAAAGCATAGTTAATTGAAAAAAATACATTTACAATCGTTCAAGTACGTATTGTTCAGACATGATCAAGTGTTCGAATATTCACAAGCATCAAAACTTCCTCAGGACACTTCAGTTGGCCCCAGAGCGTCTTCAAGGTTGGCACAGAAAATGGTCCTCAGCAATTGTTATGGAATTTGAAGTTCCTCAGCCAAGTTAGAACTAGTAATCATGTTATCAAATCTCATTTTATGCTTCAATTCACATATAGAACCACCTGCACATGCAGTCTTCCTGAAAGTGATTTGTCATTCAGCCTTTGCCAAAGGAGAGGACAATGCCAAAGGTTGCACAGGACTAAAACACCACATGAGAAGAGGTTGCTTTATATCAAGAATCCTTTGAAGAGTATTAACAACACAGAGCACATGATAAACGCCATTAGCAAGGAATTTCAGGATGCATTTCCATAATGACATAGCTCATTCCTACAGTGTTTTGGGACTTTCTCCGGGTTTCATGGAATGCAGCTTCAATCTACACAAGGAAGATAGCACTGACTAATTATCAATAAATGAAGATATCCGAGATCCTAGCATCACAATTTACACCATGAGAGATAAGGTATAGTTGCGTAAACATCATTGACACCAATTGCAGTTGGACGACAATGAACAGAGACTTCATTAGCTGGTCGATGAAAAAGAAATCAACAGGCTCAAAAGAAGTAAGCAATTAGCAACACTTTCCCTGTTTGTGTTTAGGAACAGAATTGAAGTTAATAAAATTATGTTGAAAAGGTGAAGTGCCTAAACTATAGAACAGAAAGATGTATTTGCTACTTGGTTATTTTGCAAGATCCAAATAGCAAAATCAGCAATACAGGATAGTTTGTGAGGAGGTCAATTTCAACTTTACAAATCCAATCCCGCATACATGAGAGCTGTGCCTATCAAATTAGAAACCTATCTGAGAACATTTAGAGGATAGTATCACACTAGTAAACTGACAGGAATGAGGAAATTGTCATCATGCATACTTGTGTCCTAATTTCAAGTGAAATTCCACAGCTCATAGAGTATCAACACACAAGTTAGTCTTTCATGGTACAACTAGCAGTGCATACCTCCCCCTTCAGAGCCTCGCCAAGTTCAGAAGTGATATCATTAGAATGCGACTGTATCAAGCAACTCTGCATCAGGGTAACATATAAAAAGTCAGAAGCTATGTGTTTGATTAATGGAGAGGTAGAACCTAATGAGCATACATAAAGCCTATTTAATTAAAATAAGTACATTTACAATCGTTCAGGTATGTGTTGTTGAGACAAGATCAAATGTTTGAACATTCACACAAATCAGACCTTCCTTTGGACACTCCAGTTGCCCCTAGAACATCTTCAAGGTTGGCACACAAGATGGTCCTCAGCTGTTGCTGATGCTTCCTCCGCAAAATCCCTTTTCTTCATTTTGATTGGTCTCAAGTATGGAATTTGAAGTTCCTCAGCCAAGCTAGCCACACCCAAATCAGATGATAAAACAATTCCACGGCAGCAATAGGATCAAATGCGATGCAAACCAATTGGCAAATTCTTGAGCCCCTCATCCCAGCTTGTTTCACAGGCTGGGCAAAAATTGTCTAATTATGCAAAAGGTCATCAACATGGTTGACTGAATTGAAGTCCAAAAGTAAGTCTTGACCATTGCATAGACCAACCAAAACTGTCACTGAAGAAGCACAAGTTTACCTTGCTTGATAATATTTCAAAACAACAGTATGACTACTGGTAATGTTAAGAGGGTCTACATTCATATATGACACACTAGCCAAAACAATTTTCAACATTTTCTTTGTCACCAAACAGAAACACTTGAACCTTGAATTTTATTTTATCTCAGTTCATCATATTCCGAGAAGCAATGCTCTTCTTAGAAGGTTAATGAGGGACATCAAGAGAACAATAAGAAACTTGACGGGGGTTTCGTTCATCACAGAAAATCAAAAGGTGTTTGTCCCAAACAGGATATCTGCCATTAGTCAAATTTGACATACAAAAGAACTTACAAAAGAACTCAAAATGGCCAAGGATTTTTTTCAAAGAAAATATGAACATTGGACATTGGGAAATTCTGGGTGTAGTATATGATAACGAGTAGTAGAAGTTCATCAACCTCTAGATGAAAATCTCAAATCCCAGGTTTTTCGATAAGGGAAATGTTAATTACTGGGTAATTCCTATTTATCTTTGTTGGCATTTATATTCTTGCCTTGCAAACTGCTATATGTTTGCAGTCTACAGAAGCTGGCAACGGAAGAATAAACAAAAAACATTGCTATAACGTAATCAACAGCAATTATAGAGAGGCAAATCCGGAGTTTCCAAAATCAATCAAATAGATACCCATTGTAGAGCGAATCATTCTAAAATTTTCTCTTTTCACTCATGCCGGCATTTCAAGGATGAAGAATCTTACTATGCCTTCTATTGGGTCTACATTTTGATCTTGGTTGAAACATCACGTTAGCTTCTGGCCAACTCCCCCACTCCTTCAATAATGCAAGACTAGCAATTTAGACCCTGTCATGGAAAGCCTTCTTGTCAGAAGAAGATGTTGATGTAAAGTTGGTCATGGATCTCAGAAGAAAAATGATTGTTCATTGCTTATTTACCTTTGTCACGTCTCGAATCTCGAGCGCGCCAACATCCCACCATGGTCATGCAAATGCGACATTCCCAGGTAGTGTCGCTGATCCCATTCATTTATTATTGTGCAAGCGGAACGTATTATAAAACCCATGACAATGAAATACGGGATAGAAAAGCAGGAAGCAAAACCACAACATAACATTTTCATAATTCAGCAGAATTACAAACAGAAGCCTACAGCCAAAAGTCTACAAAAGATTGGCTCTTAAAAAGGAACTGTCCTACGACCTACAAGTCGGACACGTTCTCCAATCTTATGACTTCACCTCTGCAACTCCTCAAGGCCAACCAAAGCTATCTAGCCGCTCCGTCCACCAGGGACTTGAAATTTTAATCCCCAAACTGGGATGAGACAATGTCTCAGCAAGTTCAACCCCCTAAACCCCTATTAGAAAGAAAATGCGCCCCGGGTGGCCTAGCCACATCACACAGAGAACTTACCTTGCCTCAATTCCTTCCTGCAGGTTAGCACAAGTCAAATCACTCAATCACAGATAGTAATAGGACTTAAACAACCGGAACGCATTCACTTTCATATAACCAACAACTACGGGGGTCCTGATTATAAGACTAAATCGTTATGACATGTCCCATTCCATGCCACACAATTCCGTCCCATAATCCGACACATCAACAACACTCAACATGCATTCCAAATGTTATTCACTGCCACACAAGGGCATAACCTACTCGCTGTTCGGCTATCTACTGGCATAAAGCCAGGCATTGCCTTCTCACTTTAGAGCGCGGCTTCGTCAGTACATCGACTGCGTTCCCAAAGGAGCATGGGCCCAGAATCAACTGCGACCCGCAACCACTGCGTGGGCATCCCATATAGGGGCAAGTCCGGCTCAACAGCCTATGACGATTCCTCTTAGTTATCACACAACCAAAGCATACTTGGCCCCAAGACACTTTATATTTCACTTAATGCTTCCACTTAAAACAGTGATCCTCGCCATTTTTCTTCATATTAAAAATATTCCAGAAATTACTCACGTGCGTGGGGACACGCTAATTTCGAATCAAAAAGCCAATATCTCACTTTTTCAAACCCCACTATTTAATATAATCATTAAAATCCAATTTTTGCATCAAAACCCAACACTTGGGTTTTTATGAATAAAATCCATATTTATCACAATCAACACTCAATTTGCCACATCCATTCATCAAATTCAAATTCTAAATGCACAGTAGGGATCAACACAAAATTATGAGAAAATAAGGTTCCAAAATAATTTTCAGAATTTATTAAATAATTAAATTTATTTCAAAAATTAATTAAATAATAACATCCGTATTTTTCACGATCCCACACTCAATTTATAAATTCCAACCATCAATTTCAAAATCTGACTACACAGTAGCGACCGGCACGAAATTATGAGAATTTATGGTCCCGACAAAATTTTCGGAATTTAATAAATAATTAAATTTATTCCGAAAATAATTAAATAATAATATTTTAATAATTTCGAATAATAATATATTATTAAATTATTTAATAATTTCGGGAAATTTAAATAAATCAAAAGTAAATTCATTTATGTCAAATCAAGGCTTATTTTAAATAAACCTACTTAGCCTTAATTAAGCACATTTTAAATTAAAACACCACCTTAATCTAATCTACTCTTAAATAACCTAAACTAACAACCTAATAATACTTAACATAAACTAAACCTCCTTAAGCATAATTAACCCTCTAAGCGAGGTTTAGTGAGCTAAACTCATCCGATTAACGAACCGAGCGAACCAAAACGATGAGGACGACGCGAGGATCGACTTTCCTCAAGGCGGGCCGAGCATCCGGGCTCGGGAAGACGGCCAAAACGGGCCAAAACTGAGCTGAGAAACCCATTTTTTTGGCTGCTGGTCGCAGGCGGAGATCGGGCGGTTCCGACGACGGAATGGGTGGAGGAACAGCGGAGGAGTTGTGGCGGTGCCGTGCGGCCAACGGCAGGGTCTCACGGTGGCCGGAGGCGGTGGAGGGAGCTCCGGCGATTCCTGCACGAGCTGGACAGCAGCTCGGGATGTCGGCCAAGCACGGGCGAGCGTGGGCGGCGGCGGACCGCGAGACGGCGAGCGGCGACGGGCGACGCGAGGTAAGGACGGCGACTCCGGCGACGGCGAGCAGAGCGTGGTTGGCGAGCAGCTTCTTCGACGGTGTTGCAACCTTCGCTGGTCTTCGGCCGGTTGGGCGAGCGGGCGAGGCACGCGGACGGCATGGCGAACGGCGACGGGCGGGCTGGCTTGGTGGCGACGAACGGACGAGCGACCTCGACGGCGAGCTTCGGCGAACGGGTGAAGAGGGCGGCGTCGGGCTCGGCTAGCTTCCGGTTGAAGCTCTCCCTTCTCTCTCCTCCAAAGTCCCAAGCTTGAAGATGATGTTGATAGGTGCCTTTCCAAGAGCCAATATCCACCCTCCACTTGTCCAAATCTCATTCTCTTTGGGCCAACCACCATGACATCATCCCATGTCATCTTCCACTAACTCATTTCCTCTATAACCTATTTCAATGGGTCCAATTTCATTTTCCGCCGGGGCATAAAACTTTGTGCAACAATTTCTTCAATTCCACTCGATTCTCTTCCAGTTGAGTCCAATTAAAGTCCATAAAATTCATCTAATGTCACCACACTTCAATTCACATCTTCACTTCTATAGAACCAACTTAAGTCCTAAAAGCAAGACCAAAGGCGGACCTACTAATTTCTCGAGCTTAAATAGCCATTCTTTGATTTAATTTCTAAAAAATTCTGATTACATGAAAAATCTTCCAAAGATAAGTCAATGATCCTGAAATGATTTGTGATACACTCTGACTTCCAATTTCTGAATTCGATCTCAATTTCACGGTTAATTTCACTTTGGCATGATACTAGCCTGGCCCAACCTACCGGGTAGCCTTTAGAAATTTTCATGCATTTGACCTGTGGTTGATCATCTCAAGCCACAACGTACATCTTTGAAACATTGGTGACGTTCGGTTGTCGGGGTAATCTCAAGATTTCAAATACGAACACAGGGTACCCAATCGATAGAAAAGTCAGTTCAGTGCCGATCGACAAGAATTGTGCGATCTGGTGGAATCACCTACACCTGATCATATGCCTCTATCGAGTCGACCTATCTCCGATCTCTAATCGATTTATAATTGTGCCGTAATGACCCTTGCAGATTAACTCGGTCGAAAGGTTGTTTCCTGGTCAAATTCTCGAGTCTGATGCATTAGAATTTCTTAGCGGCTTAACCTGATAGACTAGTTTTCACATGAGTGGCCGACTCAAGGAAAGGAACTATATGCGTACCAACGAAATGCCCGTCTCAATTTATTGAAAATAGCATTGGAAAATTGAGATGTCACAACTCTTCTCCTCTTATAAAAATTTCGTCCTCGAAATTTAAATCTTCACCAATCCTTAACAAAAAGGTGGGGGTACAGTCGTCTCATATCATCTTCTCTTTCTCAGGTTGCTCCTTCTGTGCCAATGCTGCTAGATCACTGCTATCTTGCCCAAACCACTTCGGATTCAAAATACTGAAGACTTGCCCACTTAAAATTCCAAAGGTGTTCAACACAAAATCTGCGAAGCTAAACTGGCAATTCTGAGCAGTCTCTAAACTGTCTCTAATAATTGCAACTGAATCACTGATTTCTAACCCAACTCTGGACCTGCGATTTTCTGATCTTTGATCTCATCTCAACCGACTGAAATCCTGTACACTCTACTCTGCACTAATTAAAAAGAAACTATTTGACTGATCTGCTGAACCTGGGAACCCCTGGTTAAGGTCTGATATAACTCTGACACTGATCATGGCAACTACAATCACTGACTACTGTACAGACCTAAGCCTATGATCTTTCTTTCCCTGACTTCATCTCAGCAATTGAAATTCTGCACTCTCTGCTATGCACTGCTTAAGAAAGAACCATATGAAAGTTCTGCCAACATGGAACATCTCATCTAGATTGAAATACAATTCATTCCCGGCACTCCATGTAGATGATTTATATGATATACACATACTTCGGTGTACCCACTTTGTGACAAGACAGAATCTCCAATTTCTGAAATCGAACTTAGATTGGCGATTAATTTCACTCTGAGCTTTTTAGGATAAATGACCTGTGGTCGATTTTCTTCGAGCCACGATGAACAAACTCGACACATTGGCGACTCTCGAGGGTCGTGAAAATCTCAATGATTCAAATACGGACACAGGGTACCAAAACGACAGTAAAATCAAATTAGTATCAGTCGACGAGAGTTTTCCAATTTAGTGGAGTCACCCACGATCGGTCATTCATCTCAGTCGAACCGACCTATCTCTGATCTTAATTCGATTTTTAACTGTGCCGTAATGATTTCTAAAGATGAGCACGGTCGAGAAGTCGATTCCTAGTCGAATTCTCAAGTCTATTTGCCTTGAAGTCCTTAATAACTCACCCAACTAGTCTAGTTATCTCGTAAGTGGCCAACTCAGAGAAAAATACTGTAATCGCATCGATGAAATGCCCAATTTAACCAATCGAAATCAGAGTTTGAAAATCAGGATGTCACACACTCAAAACAAAGATCTATTCATACTGTCTGGACAACGTTGAAATTGTTATGATTATCTTCTTTAATCTCTGTATCGTCAATTACTCACAATCATCCTCAGAACCTTAGCGTTCTGTCTTCAGAAACCTGAAAATCAACCTCTCTCTCATCTGCATTCTCTTATAGAGTCTTCTGAATTTCTGAATCTATTCACTGAAGCGCTTTGATTCTGATCTGTACTCTCGGCTCAATTCTGAGGGTAGTCATAAGATTCAAAAGGTGGCCTACCTTAGATTTGAAAACCAAATTTCGAACTTTCTCGAGTAAGATCCAATCTTTGAGTATCAACTGTGCAACTAAGGACTTTCGACTCAATGTATTTGCGACTTTGCTCACCTTTCTAGAGTGATTTAAAATACCATAGTCATAATCCTTAATAAGTTCCATCCAGCGACGCTGTCTCATATTCAACTCCCAAGGTCTCAACTGACGGGACACATATGCAACAACCCTATTCTGCTGTATCAACACACAACCCAATCCTTTAAACGACGCATCACTGTAGATCTCATCACTTCTAGGACCAGATGGAATAGTCAGCATAGATGCGGTAGTCGACTTCTACTTAAGCTTTTGAAAACTACGCTCGCACTCATTTGTCCACACAAACTTTTCTTACTTCCTCAGTAGTCGAATCAACTGCAACGCTGACGCTGAAAACCCTTCTATGAAACTTCTAATCTCTGTCACTGTAGTCAATCTCAGCCAACTGTTCACTGCTTTAATCTCGGACGGGGTCTACGGAGATTTCTTCGCCTGAAATCACATGACCTAGGAACGCAATACAAGTCATCCGAAACTTGCATCTGTTAAGCTTATTTTAAAATCCAAAAGCACTTAAGGTCTGAAGTACCATCCCCAAATGTCTCTTGTGCTCCTCAGCACTCTTTGAACACACCAGGACAACTTCAATGAACATGATCACAACTGATTCAAGTACCCTTAAACATTCCGCTCATTAGACCCAAACAAACAGCTGAGATGTCCATCAAACCACACGGTATTACAATGAACTCATAACTGCCATATCAAGTGCGAGATGCTAACTTCGGTGTGTCTTTCTTCCTGATCCTCAATTGATGATACCCTAACCTCAAGTCGATCTTGAAGAATATCAATGTACAAATGCAACGAACCAACTTTTTTCTTCACGAATAGAGCGGGTGCTCCCCAAGGTGATGCATTGGAACGTATGAATCCCCTATTCAACAATTCCTGCATCTGCACCTTCAGTTATTTTAACTCGGGTAACACCATCCAGTAAGGAGCCTTAGGGATTGGCTCTGTTCTGAGTGCTAATTCAATCACGAACTCAATTTCTCTTTCTGACTGTAAACCTGACAATTTTTCAGAAAATACCTCAGAAAGCTTCTGTACCACAGCTATGATCTCCATATCCGGCTCCTCAACTGACGCATCCATTACAGCTGCCATGTAGATTCGGTAACCAACAACTAAAACCAAGGTCGTCTTCAGTGACAAATAACATGGATCGAAGGTCCTTTCTGACTTTCAGTAATTCAAAACTTTCATAAGTTAACTAAACAAACTGAGTTATATCACTGCCACGATTCAAAACATAAAGCTCCTCAAGTCAAACCTTCTTATAAATGACTCCCCAGTCATACTTAAGCAAACCCTTCAAGCACAACTATAATCAGAGATTCATCTTTCTATTACTTTATTACCACCACGAAAATCTTACAACCTTTACTGAAAATTCTGCTGCACTACTCTGATAAAAACATCTCAAAAACATTCTTCTCTTGATCGATGCTTGTTCGATTGATTCATGCTTTTCCAGCCATCCTAGTGGTGTCCTATCTGCAGTAACGGTGCTTACACTCTCCTGAACTTACACGGATAGTTCCTAACCTGATGGCCATGCTGGCCACATTCAAAGCATGTTCCCCTTTTTACTCTGACATTGGTCTGACTCAAACCTCCTTTCCACAATCTCGGCACACAATTAGTGAGTCCTCTACTTCTCAACAAGTGACATCATGCACCCTTCCTTGCACTGGGGTCCGTTCCAAGTACCCCACTAAGTGTCTCGAAGCATGCTTCCTCTGTTCTATCCTATCAATGGCGGTGTTAGGAACAGCTGTGATTCCATCTGTTTATACGGACAATCTTTGATCAAAAGACTGTACTGGCGACCCTTGTAACAAGTCCTTTCTCTCTTATAGCACGGAACAGATCCCTATCTTTTCTTACAGACATGACACACATCGATCGAGTTGAGCACTGACTTTCTCATTCTACTCTTCTGGTTGGGTGAAATAGAGCACCTTTCTTCTGACATCAGCCTTTCTTCCCAATTGACTTCCATCTCTATCTAAACTAACCTTGATTCAGATATGGTGGCTTGATCCTCGATCATGACTCCAAATTGGGCCTAAACAAGCACGGCAACAATAACGATCACAACACTGGCAGCGGTAGAAACAACGGCAACAGGGGCGGCTCGATCCTGAGCTTACTGACCCAAAATGCTTCCAAGGAACACTAGCACCTAAACGATCCCGATGAACCTAGGATCATTTGGTGCTGCTACACTCTCAGTACCAGCCTTCGGCGGTACTCTCACACACACGTTGGATTGAGCCTGCGCTCTACCTCGAGTACCAACTCTTGTCGGCATCCTATCCCGAGGTACAGATTCTATCGACCTCTTCCAAGGAGTTCTCCACTCCTAGTCACTCATCCTATAGGCTCTTTATCGATGCCTGTTTTCGATTCCAACATTAGGTTAGAATTTGAGTGACCCCGCAAATAAGCTACCAATCAACTATCACTCACATGCATCAGCATATTAAAAGCCTTTCTTACTAGCTATCCCATGACTCATCGCACCTTATCACTCCATACACAGACCAAGCTCTGATACCACTTACACGGGGTTATCACGCCCCGAACCTCGAGTGCGCCAACATCCCACCATGGTCATGCAAATGCGACATTCCCAGGTAGTGTCGCCGACCCCATTCATTTATTATTGCGCAAGCGGAACGTATTATAAAACCCCTGACAATGAAATACGTGATAGAAAAGCAGGAAGCAAAACCACAGCATAACACTTTCATAATTCAGCAAAATTACAAACAGAAGCCTACAACCAAAAGTCTACAAAAGACCGGCTCTTAAAAAGGAACTGTCCTACGACCTACAAGTCGGACACGTTCTCCAATCTTATGACTTCACCTCTGCAACTCCTCAAGGCCAACCAAAGCTATCTAGCCACTCCGTCAACCAGGGACCTGAAATTTTAATCCCCAAACCAGGATGAGACAATGTCTCAGCAAGTTTAACCCCCTAAACCCCTATTAGAAAGAAAATACGCCCCGGGTGGCCTAGCCACATCACACAGAGAACTTACCCCGCCTCAATTCCTTCCTGCAGGTTAGCACAAGTCAAATCACTCAATCACAGATAGTAATAGGGACTTAAACAACCGGAATGCATTCACTTTCATATAACCAACAACCGCAGGGGTCCTGATTATAAGACTAAATCGTTATGACACGTCCCATTCCATGTCACACAATTCCGTCCCATAATCCGACACATCAACAACACTCAACATGCATTCCAATTGTTATTCACTGCCACACAAGGGCATAGCCTACTCGCTGTTCGGCTATCTACTGACATATAGCCAGGCATCGCCTCCCCACCTTAGAGCGCGGCTTCGTCAGTACATCGACGACGTTCCCGAAGGAGCATGGGCCAGAATCAACTGCGACCCGCAACCACTGCGTGGGCATCCTATATGGGGGCAAGTCCAGCTCAACAGTCTAGGACGATTCCTCTTAGTTATCACACAGCCAAAGCATACTTGGCCCCAGAACACTTTATATTTCACTCAATGCTTCCACTTAAAACAGTGATCCCGACCATTTTTCTTCATATTAAAAATATTCCAGAAATTACTCACGTGCGTGGGGACACGCTAATTTCGAATCAAAAAGCAAATATCTCACTTTTTCAAACCCCACTATTTAATATAATCATTAAAATCCAATTTTTGCATCAAAACCCAACACTTGGGTTTTTATAAATAAAATCCATATTTATCACAATCAACACTCAATTTGCCACATCCATTCATCAAATTCAAATTCTAAATGCACAGCAGCGATCAACACGAAATTTTGAGAAAATAAGGTTCCAAAATAATTTTCAGAATTTATTAAATAATTAAATTTATTTCAAAAATTAATTAAATAATAACATCCGTATTTTTCACGATCCCACACTCAATTTATAAATTCCAACCATCAATTTCAAAATCTGACTACACAGCAGCAACCGGCACGAAATTCTGAGAATTTATGGTCCCGACAAAATTTTCGGAATTTAATAAATAATTAAATTTATTCCGAAAATAATTAAATAATAATATTTTAATAATTTCGAATAATAATATATTATTAAATTATTTAATAATTTCGGGACATTTAAATAAATCAAAAGTAAATTCATTTATGTCAAATCAAGGCTTATTCTAAATAAACCTACTTACCCTTAATTAAGCACACTTTAAATTAAAACACCACCTTAATCTAATCTACTCTTAAATAACCTAAACTAACAACCTAATAATACTTAACATAAACTAAACCTCCCTAAGCATAATTAACCCTCTAAGCGAGGTTTAGTGAGCTAAACTCATCCGATTAACGAACCGAGCGAACCAAAATGATGAGGACGACGCGAGGATCGACTTTCCTCAAGGCGGGCCGAGCATCCGGGCTCGGGAAGACGGCCAAAACGGGCCAAAACCGAGCTGAGAAACCCATTTTTTTGGCTGCTGGTCCGGGCAGAGATGGGGCGGTTCAGCGACGAAATGGGCGGAGGAACGGCGGAGGAGCTACGGCGGTGCCGTGCGGCCAACGGCAGGGTCTCACGGTGGCCGGAGGCGGCGGAGGGAGCTCCGGCGATTCCTGCACGAGCTGGACAGCAGCTCGGGATGTCAGCCAAGCGCGGGCGAGCGCGGGCGGCGGTGGACCGCGAGACGGCGAGCGGCGACGGGCGACGCGAGGCGAGGACGGCGACTCCGGCGACGGCGAGCAGAGCTTGGGTGGCGAGTAGCTTCTTCGACGGTGTTGCAACCTTCGCTGGTCTTCGGCCGGTTGGGCGAGCGGGCGAGGCACACGGACGGCATGGCGAACGGCGACTGGCGGGTTGGCTTGGCGGCGACGAACGGACGAGCGACCTCGACGGCGAGCTTCGGCGAATGGGCGAAGAGCGCGGCGTCGGGCTCGGCTAGCTTCCGGTCGAAGCTCTCCCTTCTCTCTCCTCCAAAGTCCCAAGCTTGAAGATGATGTTGATAGCCTATCAACATTTTCTGATTTAATTTCTGAAAAATTCTGATTACATGAAAAATCTTCCGAAGATAAGCCAATGATCTTGAAATGATTTGTGATACACTCTGACTTCCAATTTCTGAATTTGATCTCAATTTCACGGTTAATTTCACTTTGGCACGATACTAGCGCGGCCCAACCTACCGGGTAGCCTTTAGAAATTTTCATGCATTTGACTTGTGATTGATCATCTCAAGCCACAACGTACATCTTTGAAACATTGGTGACGTTCGGTTGTCGGGGTAATCTCAAGATTTCAAATATGAACACAGGGTACCCAATTGATAGAAAAGTTTGTTCAGTGCCGATCGACAAAAATTGTGCGATCTGGTGGAATCACTCACACCTGATCACATGCCTCTATCGAGTCGACCTATCTCCGATCTCTAATCGATTTATAATTGTGCCGTAATGACCCTTGCAGATTAACTCGGTTGAAATGTCGTTTCTTAGTCAAATTCTTGAGTCCGATGCATTAGAATTTCTTAGTGGCTGAACCTGATAGACTAGTTTTCACATGAGTGGCCGACTCAAGGAAAGGAACTATATGCGTGCCAACGAAATGCCCGTCTCAATTTATTGAAAATAGAATTGGAAAATTGGGATGTCACAACCTTTGTTGAAGAAACATTACTCCTCTCACTGTTGTAATACGGGTGTAAGATTTATTACATCATTATCACCGCAAGATAATGTTTCCAAAGACTTTACCAAAAAAAAAAAAAAGATAATGTTTCCAAAGAGAACTAAAAGATAAACTAGGCACGTAGTTCATAATTTCTATTGACGTCCGTTCTAGATAAGTTAGGTATTGCTTCCAATGAGTCACAACCAGAAATATCCAAATAAGTTAAATTCAACATTTCAAGTCCCTGAAGCTGAGCAAGTTTCTCACAATCTCGAACTTTTAGAAATCGTAGCTTCTCAAATCCTGTCAAATCTGGCAAAGTCTCCATTGATTTGCATCCTGTAAAATCCAACTTTTCTAAGAACTTCGCACCATCAAGACCTTGAATTTCAACTAGATTGCCACACCCTAAAAGCCTTGAATTTCTTCAAACACTTGCATTCATATAAAAATATGACCTCCAAGGACTCCAAATTATCATGGCCCTTAATTTCAACTAGGCTATCGCAATGCTCAATGCGTAATCGTTTCAGATGAATCAATCCTGAAAGGTCCAATGTTTTAATGGAACTGCACTTTTTTATTGAAAGCTCTTCCAAGTGCGTGAGTTCGCTGAGCGAAAGTGATGTCAGCTTATCCCACTCCTCAAAACAGAGTTTCAATGTTATTGAGGAAAGCACGCGGATGTCTTCAAGTAAATGGCATACCTCAAGATCGAGTTTTTCTAGGTGGATGAGGCGAAGGAGCTGTGGCAGTCCAAGACTCTGACAAGTAATTGACAGACATGTTAAGCCCAAAGGAAGCTCTGGCAGCGACCGGAGCTCCTTACAGCCCCTTAGCCCAAAGATTCCAGACGCTTTCTGGCAGGTCAGATATCAGTGTGAGATTGAGATAGATAGTCTCGAAGAAAGGCAAGTCACCGATTTCACTTGGAATTGCCCCTTTCAGACTATCGCACTTGATGAGATTTTTAGAGACTGTAGATTTTTCAACCCTCGAATAGCATTGGGAAGCTTTTCAATCGGAGTATATTGCAAGTTAAGGGATTGCAAATTCTGTAAATCCCCAATTGAGCTAGGGATTTCTCTCAGTGACTCACATTCGAAGGCACTCAGCGTCTCCAATTTCCTCAAAGAACCAATAGATGAAGGAATTGCTGTAATACCAGAGTGATCTAAAAGAAGTTCTTCTAAATCTTTTAATTCACCCACCTCCTCTGGTAGCTCCTTGAGACTTGTACAGAAACGCAAGTCCAAGGTAACGAGGCTTGGGAGTTCGCCAATAGAAGAGTGGAGACTCTCCAATCCATAACAAAAGCTCAATAGGAGAATTTTCAACTGCGTGAAAGCCGAGAGTTCAAGAGTACATCTTAAATTAGGACAACCTTGAACGCTGAGAACTTTAAGCTGCTTTGACGCCTAATACAAAAGGAGAATAATCCGTCAAATGAGGAGTTGATTGGCTAAACAAAAAAAAAACCTCAAGATCGCAGAGAGGATGTATTCTTTTCCCAATCTTACCATGAATGAATTCCATCCTTCCCAATTCTCTGTGATTCCTACCCATAGGGACAGAATCGATAATTTTGGCAAATGCAAGTTGATTGTCGAAAGAGACGCATCGTTTTCAGGAACGCCCCACTCAAGCCATCTCACTTCAGAAAACTTGGAATCTCTGCTAGAAGCTGCCCCCAAAAAGTCGTGGAACCAGGGGTGTCTTTGCAAGTTTTTTCACTTTTTAGTTTTTGCTTTTTTTAAATCTTGAATTTGCATGATTACCTTTTTATCCTTCCCCTATACATGTATGGATATGTAAACTCACATTTATTTCTTCTTCTTTTTTTACAACCTTTTGAAAGTTAAACAAATGACGCAAAGATAAAGAAAAAATAATTATTGCTTTAAAACAACTAAGGCAAATGCACCTCAATGTTTTATCTCTTGCTTCTTCTTCTTTTTCAAAATTTTGTAGCGCATGGATTTTCACTTTCATTTAAGAAGAAATACATAAAACTAGTTTACAACGTATGAATATTTACTTGTAAATTTTTAAATGACTTATGTATAATTTTTAAATGACTTATGTATAATTTTTAAAAGAATTTGTTAAAGAGTGTCGAACGGGCCACCTGTAAGTAGCTAAGGAAGCACCCTATTTTCATTTCATTAGTTAAATGTAATAATGTGGAAGAGAAAAAAAAAAGGGAATTTTTAATATATTCAGATATATAGAAAAGTTTACGTGGAGGGAAATTAAAAGAAATCAAATATGATATGCATTATCAAAATAGATATAGAAAATTAAAAGAAATATCCTTATCTCTAGAAGGTATCTAAATATCTTTAATGTCATTAACTATTTGCATGAAGTGTATACTCATTTCTTTGACAATCGAAACGTATTTTTTTTTTTCGGTAAAGTTTGTTTAAAAAGTGACGTGGCGACATTGGTTAGTAGTTTTGACCAGGATTCAAATAAATAAGTCGCTTTCAGAATAACTAGAAAATGAACCGATTAACTAAAAAGTGCCGTGGTAACATTGTTTAATCATCATACGTTGGTTTCCATAAGAATAGCATCGTTTCTTTTTCCATCTTATAAATCAAAAAACATACTGTTTAACTTTCCTGCTAAAATAGATCATTTAATTAGTTGCAGATGGTGAAAGAAATTTCCTTATGGCTTTATTTGACTTTTATAATAATACCTATATTTTCCCCCAAAAGTTTAATTTGTTAGAAATTCACTTTTATGGTTAGACACGTTTGTCGTTATATCTGCTTTAAATATTAACCAGTGAAATGCAGTGGGTATAAATTCTCTTAAGTCTATTTGTCTGAAAAGTAGCTAAATTGTTGTAATCATATCCCACACTATCTTTAATAATTTTCGCTTGTATATTGATCTATACTATGTATTACATTAAAAAAATCTACTGTATGGAAAGGGGATTTCAAACCTCAAACTTTCGTCAAAAGTTTCCACACAATTTGCATATATTTCACCAAAATTAACTAAAGAAATAGAATATAACAAAATAGACATAATCATATTTGAAATAGTCAAGACAATTGGAAATTAGTCCTGCGAGTATTTCAATTTCCAAAATTAAATCAAAATCTCTCAAATGGTACAATCATTTCATTTTTTTCGACACTATTTATCATTTTTTTAGCATTTTTGTCCATTCAAAACAGGATTGACTTTTCTTTTTCATTGTTCCAAATACCTGTATGGTGTGCTTTTTTTGCTAATGCTAAGAAGTTATTGGATCAACAAAAGAGTGTGATATTAAATCATAGCAACGAACTATTTGAAATTATATCAAAAATATAAGGCTGCTTTGTTTGCCAACATCCTTGGTACAATCATTTCATTTTTTTCGACACTATTTATCATTTTTTAGCATTTTTGTCCATTCAAAACAGGATTGACTTTTCTTTTTTATTGTTCCAAATACCTGTATGGTGTGCTTTTTTTGCTAATGCTAAGAAGTTATTGGATCAACAAAAGAGTGTGATATTAAATCATAGCAACGAACTATTTGAAATTATATAAAAAATATAAGGCTGCTTTGTTTGCCCAACATCCCTAGGTCAATTTCTAGGGTTAGTTCCTTGCCATTGATCAGCCATGAAACTGTAAAGCTTTTCAAATGGACAATATATAATAAAATGACATGAACATTGATAATTTAAGTTAAAGATAAAACATAGTTGAAAAAATTGGCTTCATGCTGAAAATCATATATAATGAATACAAGGTTATGGATATAATAATAAGCATGACATTTCCTCCGATTAGTCAAGTTTTCTTGTTTTATCTTAAAAATAGTCAAGTTAGTCTAGTGAATTCTGGCGCAAAAGAGGCATTGTCCCAAAAAATATAAATTATATAAAACAACTTATAGCAGATAGAAATATTTGTTATAAGGAAATCCACTCTTTATTATATGCCTAACCTAATCCATGAAATAAGCAAGGTCAATGGGATAAAACCTTAAAAAAACAGTCAGATTTGCCTGCATATATTTTTAAGGGATTTTTGCTATCTATTAAGAGGAGATAAGAATGAAAAAGATCGATATAAATAACTAGTTGAGGGACCGGTATCTTCAAAATCAAAACAGAGAAAAATATCAAACATCCGATTCTTAAATCACAAGAGCACCACAATACATTCGGCCATACTAGAAAGCAAACATATGTGATAAGTGTGGAAACATTTTCCAATCTCATTGCTTTGAATTAATTATCCGTCATTATACTATCTTTTTTTTTTTTAAACCAGGAAATCTTCATTATTTGATCTATGATGTTTATCATCTTCATTCATAATTACAGTCCATCTAATTATCAATATTTTCAACTAGATATGACAATTGCATGCTTCAAGTAAATGAGATTTATAGTCTAAAATTGTAGTTAAAGGATCTTAAATTGATTGCCAAACAAATTTCTACATATGTAATTTATATCAAGGAAATTGAATTAATGATATAACATTTTCATCCTTGAGATACTTATGATTTATTTAGTGTCACAATTAATCTACAATGTACATAAATGGATGTTTAAATAGATTTTTTTCCTAGAAAGTAAGAGCATCTTTTCATGCTCAATGAAATATTAGAATAGATTAGATTAAATATAAAATAAGAGGGAGAGAAAAAGAAAAGAGTGCCATATTTTACCTCATCTCTTATTACTCTTGGGACTCCCTCATAGTCATAATCCCATGGTCCACTACGTTTCTCAAGCGGTTGTCCTTGGCAAAAAATGCTCCTTCCAAGATCTCTCAGTTGATCATGCACCATAAATTCACCATTATCTCCAATTTTAATTAAGCACCTCAACTTCAACTCTTCAATTCCTTGATTTGGATAAAACTCACAATCCTCCCACATGTACATGGCGAATTGTGCAACTTCGCCACTGTAATAGTGAGGTATGTCAATAAAGAAACAAACAATATCGAGAAAAATCTGCTTATGTCCTTCTTCTAATGCATCATAACTTATTTGCAATATTTTTTGGACATCTATATGTGGTTGGTTTTTTAATTTCTTCTGCACATCTTCCCATACTCCTTTATTCTTCTTTTTATACAAGTATGAACCTACGACTTTAAGTGCCAAGGGAAGCCCACCCATGGTAGATATGATATCACGAGATATACCATCAAAGTCCTTCGGAGAATGGTCCATACGGAATGCATGTCTATTAAACAAAAGCAAAGCACGCACCTTATCCAATCCATTCAATTCATACTTGTAGTCCACCTCGAACTCAGATTGATCAAGAACAACTTCATTTCTAGTTGTAACAATGATCAAACTTCCTACCATAAACCAATTACATTCCCCAGCCAATGCATCTAGTTGATTCTTGTCATCTATATCATCCAAAAGAATGAGAACCTTTTTTCCTTTGAATCTAGATTTGATTATATTAATTCCATCATCCATTCTAGACACTTCATTTTTGCTCTGTAGTATATCCGATATTAGTTGACTTTGTAAATACGTAACACCGCGACACTTGGTAGTTTCTCAAACATTTGGAAGGAAGCTAACATGCCCAAATTTGTTCGAGAGTTGATTGTGAATGATCTTGGCAAGAGTTGTCTTGCCTATCCCACCCATGCCATAAATTCCAATCATTCGAGCATTGATGGAAGGACTGTCTATCCAATTCATAATTTTCTTTAGACAATCATCAAGTCCAACTAGTTGCTTAGGCACATTTAGTTGAAAATCTTCTTGTAACTTGCTTCGAACAGTTCCAACCACATGTTCAATTAGTGCTCCCTCATGCCTGTCAAACAACAAAAACAATGAGAGATTATGAACCTTATCGACTGCGCTAACCCTTGTTGACTATAGGAGGGTGATTCTATCTAGTGGTGATCAAACTTCGGAAGACCGAGCATTGGAGTCATTTATAGCCTATTGTTTAGTGATTGATACTATTGGCTAGAGGTACTGTCGTTTCCTTGTTATTTGCTCTATACCGGAGGAAAATGTAAAATTCTTGGGCACTATGGGATGCTTTGGTTTTTGTTGTTGTTGGTTTAGTTTTCAAGAGACATCTTGGTGAGTACTGGTGTTTGTTGTCCTCGACGCATTATGGTTGTTTATTGGGACATTTTGGGAATCTTTTCTGAGTTTGCAGTGAAAGTAATTGATCTGCATTTCATTGGTTTTGCTTGAAGAAGAAAACAAACTTATCAAAACAAGAAAAGTTCAATCAAGTACCCGTCCTCAAATTTATCAGATTCCCATCCATGTAAGTAACTGACTTCATTAAGTGCTCATTGCCATTCCCGGATATCCTTCTCATCATAATGCTCCCGCCTCAAATGGAAGACATTTCCAAAATTTCCCTTTAGATGCCGCACATCCGATGGGGCAACTTTGTAAAATATAGGCAACACTATGTGTGACGTGCTCTTCTTGCATTCCATGATATGAACGAGCTCACGGAGGCACCATTTGCTCGAAGCATAATTTTCAGAAATGATGGGGATCGAAATCTTAGACCGTTTGATGGCATCGAGAATCTCTGAACCAAATTCCTCACCAATTGGGATGCTGTTCTCGTCCCTAAACACGCAAAATGGTACAGTCCCTGCCTTGACCAGATTGCGATAGAGGTGATCGGTGAATGCCTTGCGGGTATCCGAGCCTCTAAAATTCAAGAACATGTCGTATTGACCGCTATGTAAACCTATGGCTTCTGGAGAGATGGATGAAAAAGAGGACGCTCCCCGAGTGCTCTTCTCCTCTGCTCTCTTTCTCTTCCTCTGCTCTTTGTCCATGGCGATCTGAGAGGGAAAAGTTGAAACGAAAGATGCTTTTCATGCTGCTTAAAAGGATCAATGAACAATGAAAGATGCTTTTGCAAATGCTTTTTGGCTTATGAAAGATGCTTTTTCTGATGCTTAAAAGGATTGATGAACAACGAAAGATGCTTTTGCAAATGCTTGTTGGCTTGGTTCTCTCTCTCTTCCCCCCCCCCCTTATGATCTATTCTCTTTTTGTGTGAATGTTGTTTCTCTATTCGTTTTAGGTCCGTTGCTTCACTTCTTTTATGTTTTGATTCAAATTTGATGATTACATAGTTTAAATTTATTTAAAATTGGCATATTTTTAATGAAGTTGGAAATGCGAGGTAGAGATTAACAGATGGTTGTTGTCATTTCTCTCTCTTATTTATTTCATGCTCACCCCACATGCCGGTAATTCTATATAAGACGAATTTATGATATGACGTTACTGAGCTATTCACTTCTAACTTTTAAATTTAAATTATTGATTGATATATTATCTGCAAAATAGAGCTCTAATTTGTTAAATGACACCAAATGAACATGACGCGTTAGTATTAAGTTACTAATGATATTGAAATACTTGTCCACTGTCCTTGAGTTCTTTTCCAGGTCATTTTTTTTATTACTATTTTGTTGGCATATCATTCAGCTCTTGAAAAGTAAGTAAACCACCGAAAAAAGAAGTATGCGAAATATTAGAAAAAGAAGAAGATAATTTAGGAAAAAAGCATAGAAAAGAAGGGAATGAAGTGGTCTGGGCCTACTTTTAGAAGGAAGCAGCGATATTTAAAGTTAATGTCCAAAAGGCTTTTCAATTATGAATTCATGACGCATAGAAACCTTCACGAACATGAATTAAAAGGAAAAAAGGGAATGAAAGATGCATGGCAATCTGAGGGTGAATAGTTGGAATGAAAGATGCTTTTCTTGCCTAAAAGGATCGATGAACTAATCTCTACGAACAAGTATGAACATGAATATGTTACCTCGCAAGAAAAAATGAACAAGAAATCTTTAATTAAACGGTAATTGATTGACTAGGAGCAATTGCAGCTGCTTTTAGCCCCACACCTCATCTTCTTTTTGACCTAATCCTATTCAAGTCGAACCTGTTGGCTTGATCCCACACGAGTAACATGGACGTTAATTTTTTAATTGGGCTATGAAGTACTAGAATCTGCATACGAGTAAATTGCATTCAATCAAAAATATAAGCATACGTTCGGTTTTTTATTTGGTTATTGAAAATCGGAATTTAATAAATCATTTAAAAGAAAATGTTGAGTTGAAACGGAATTAGAAACGTGTGAAACGTCAAGAAAGGACTGAGCTAGTGATTAGGAATGTGATTTTATATTTTAATTTTGTTTAAAATTGTCATTTCTTAATGAAGCTGGAAATGTGAGGTAGAGATAAACGAATACTCATGGTGATTTGTCTTTCATCTATTTTATGCCAGCACCACATGCTACAATGCCATGTGAAATGAATTTATTTTGAATTGGTGTGTTATCACCAAGCCTTTCATTTCAAATTTTCAAATCTAAAAAGTTGATTGACATCTTCTGTAAAATAGAGATATAATTTGTTAGATGGTACCAAACGGAGAAGCAGATGCTCCCTCAGTGCCCTCTTTTTGTGCACTCTTTTCTTTCTCCATGTTAGTCTGAACGATTAGAAATTAGGCACTGATTCAATGGAAGAAGGAGGAGAAGAGAAGAAAGAAAGTAAAAGGAAGCTGCAGAGGAAAACCCAGAGACGACCAAGGTTTGCAACAATGGCGTTGAGTGCTTGTCCCCATTTATGTTGGAGGGCGCACCTTGAGAATATCACCGCAAAGATTTTTTTTATCCAATTAAATGGAAGTAGAATAGGATCATCGGCCAAAATTTGTGATAAGTCAGGTTAAATTGATTAATCACATTTTGAAGAACGAATTAATTGTTTGTAACAAAAACAGGTGCAAGAAATGAGTGATATAAAGCTAGGTGAATCTCCTAATATGCCCGTATAGCTCGATTTATCCAATTGTTTTCGTGTGTCAAAAGATCAACCAGCTTTTTTTTCTTTACTATTAAAAGGGAATATCCTTTTTACTATTAATGGTCCAACAATTCGAGGAAAACAGAATATCACTCATTTGGAATATTCTATAGGGAGGTAAAATTGTCAAACAAAATCTCCTTCAGATAAGACTAACTCTTAGGATGATCGGCTTCGGGATGAGTAGGTTCTAAATCAAGAATCAGAAACTTATACCGTTATAATCAGTTCTCCGTTTTTGTATTAAGAACCAAACTAGTTGATCCAAGAACCAGCCTACTACTATTTTTCTAATTTATTTTTCTATAAATTGATCTAGGACCTTCAAACACAGAAAAACCTCACAATGCATAAAAAAAGAAATGGTCTATGGGTTCAAGCGAAATGTGGCAATTTTGCGTGCAATAGAGTCTAGCGTGCTTGCAGACCTACTCATTCTAGTTCAACAAAAGATCAATACTGAATTACAATGCAACAATCAGACAGCAAGGCTATCAATAGGATTAGCCATGTCTATAGTAAAAAACAAAGGCTGTCTTTTTTCAACGAAGTCAAATCTGAGCTGGGTACATACCTCGTTAACAGGTGACAACGACTCCAAAGAGAGAATAAAAGACCCTCCTCCTCTGCTATTTAACGACCACCCCACATCCCCAATTGACAAAAAGGGGCCCAGAATACACTTAGTTCAGCCGATTATTCCAATAACAAAGCGACAAATCCATAGAAACGACACGCTAATAAGACATGAAAATGCAATTACCTCCTGCAAGCAGAGATGCGAAGAGAGGTCCGAGATTGGAGAGAGGAGAACTTAAACAAGCCCGGGTGAAAACTTTCAAGGGGGAAAAGATCAAAGAAAGCAAGTGAGGACCATAGTTCGAACTGTTCTGCAAGAGAGGCCGAACGTGAGAAAGCACAATTTGGACCAGAGTAGAGAATGACCAATTCTGTTCATATTTACTCGTAAACCATATTTTTAAACAGATAAATGTGGCTCCTGCTAATATTTCAGTATGATATTATCAAAGACGTTCTTCCACCTGTAAACACTATATTCTCTCCCACCTTACACATGCATAAATTATATTGTCAAATCTATTGTAGATCAGTAACTTTCTATGCTATATCACGGCTTTGCTGTAAGCAGTTAAATCTCATGAAAACCACACTTTATGACAAGTTTCTCTATTTTAACATGCATAATCCACATGCATTGAAACCAGCAGCTTTGCTCACTTTCAAGTTTTCCATTGTAACCAGCAGCCCAAAAAAAAAAAAAAAAGGTATTTTTCATAACTTCCAGAAAACGTTTGAATATTCTGTCATTTTCCAGAAATTATGATTATTGCCAATATAATGGAAAATGGTTTTATGGACATTCAAAAATTCTCTAGTTGATCTGATCTGTTCGAATAAAGTTTTGTTGTTGACAATTTTGATCCATAGCCTTTGAAAGGTTTTGTGTGATTATTGAAGAGAATAGACCAGCACAATTGATATTTGGAAAAAATATAATTTTTAACTGTTTTCAAGAGAAAAAAAAAGAGAATTATTTCTACAAAAACTGAGTATTTTGGATGTTTCAAGCTTTAAGTAATTTTGGACATTTGGGGTACGTGTAGGGCCACTGGACCCAAAATCAGGTCTAGAAGGGTATTTTCATAATTTTCATGGAGCGGGCCCTTTGTCCTGAGGGAGTTCAGTGAACCGTTGATGTTTTGAAAACAATACCGGGATGAGGGCCAGCATTTGATTCCACCAGATTCAACCGATTAGTTTAAATGAGAAGATTGTAGTAACAAAAATTAGCAATATATATGTGACGATGATTTCACAAAAGTCGAGGAAATTTCACATGTATTAATCTGTATGCCTTAAAAGGATGTTAGAAGTTATGGGATGAGTAATAAATAATCACACGTATTTTATTCTTTGTGCTATTAATTGGAATAGACCAGAGAATGAAGGTTGTGCTTACCTCCAGGAGCGATTCAGAGATGAAATAGTTGTGACGGATTTCAATGTTTGAGAAGAAGTCGCCTCGAAGCAGATCGAGTTGGGTCCGAGTCCTGAAAAGCCGCGCAATCCTGAGGATCACCTTCACGCCTCGACCTAGGCCGGCTTGGTTTGGAAAGACACGGAGGTAAATTTGCAGATCATCTCAGGTCAGAACGTCGCGAGAAAGGACGAGTAGTGGCTACGAAATCACCAACTACAGACGGGGAACTTACTATCTTTCGATAAAATCAGTGGCCACAACGGCAAGGGTGGTGATAGGGATTCCTAGGGGAGAGGAGGCTGAATTTTGAGAGGGAGAGAGGAGGGTCGTTGGTGGTGGAAGGTAAAGAGAGGAGGATGGCTTTGGTGAAGTTGTGTTTGGGTGAATGGTTTTCGCTCCTATTTACAGGGCTTTCCCCCAAAAACGGTCCTAATGGGCCATTAATTACCGTGGCTTAGGTAAAAAGTGTGGGGGCAAGGTGACCAATTTCCAATTGGCCCACTTGGTCTATAATAATGGCCCTTAATTAATGAATGATCACACTTGATTCCCCCCTTAATAGGTGCCCTAGGTCATCTAGTATACCTTCATTATCTGCCTCAAATAAACCTAGTCAATAGTCATTTAAGAGGGCCTTACTTGGTCATCAAGCCTCAAAGTAGGGTATGACTATAGCTAAGTAGCTTGGGATACCTCAGGATGACAATTAAGAACTAGACTTCAAGCTTGTCCTAGGGTGAAGAAATAGTTTTGAGCAATTTTCAAAATTAGTGTCATTACCCTATCAAACAAAATAGAAAAATTATGAAATGTTAATATGTTGTAGAGAAGACTTTAAATAACATTCTGCCTATTGAGCAGATCTAATGACCGCAAAGAAAGACCCATTTCAAATTCTAGAGTTTTTCAAAACTCTTTGAAATTTTTATATGTTGTAGATAAGGATATCCTTTAAATTTTTTGTGCAGGAAGAATTCTAAATTCGAAAGGAATTTATAAAAATTCAAGAATGCAACCTGGTCACTATTTTTACTACACTAGGCAGGTTCTCGATGGTAAATGATTAGGCCTTCACCCTAACCATTTCACCTCAAAAAAATCTGAAATTTAAGTATATTGTAGACCAAGATGTTTGACCAAATTTTATGAACGAAGTTTCTTCAAATTCAAATCATAAAAAGTTCTGTAAAATTGACAAACAGTGAAGGTCCAACAATTTTGAAAAATCAAAGGCAGCAAATCCAATTGGAAAGAGGAGGTGCCCCACTTGGTCTTGAGTCAAAAATCACTAATGGTTGGAAAATCTTATCTTCCAAGTTTCCAATTAAGTTCTAAGTTAGCTTGGACACTTCTTCTTGGTCATCGAATGGCTAAAGTTCAAGAGATATTAATGTTGGCTTATGCTTATCTTTAGTTCAAAGTTTGGACTTCACTTTGCTTCTCTCTCTCTCTCTCTTTGGCATGTGGCCCTTCCTTGTGGGCTGCAAAATCCATGTTTCACACTTAGTCATTAGGGTATGATTAGGCTTAGGCTATAGGGACACCTATTCCACACTCAATTTAATATGTTCATATTTGTTCACATTTGTTTACACTTGTTTTTCAAGAAGATTTTACTAGTCCCATGCCTAAATGTCCTTTTCATTAATGGTTCTAAGTTCAAGGCTAATATTATTTTCCAAGGTAAAGCCCCAATGTGCCAAGTGTCCATTACTAAGTGACGGATATATTAAATGCAACTTGAAAAAATATCTAAATTTGTGATGGCTTGTCATTAGGTGGAAATTAGTTGAGTTTGACCATGATCGGCCACTTTATTTGGCTCGTGGTTCGTGCTTAAGCCATGCCCAAACGGAGTCAAATGCAACCAGGCTCGATTGACCAAACCGAACTTGAGCTCCCCTTTATCGAGAAAAGGGGTTGCATGTAGGTTTATTGGCTAGGTCCTAGCCCAACCGATCAGTCCTCTAACCAATTCGTGGGCTAGTCTGTGGGTCAATTTTGTTTGGCCAGTCCCATGGTCAATCACTAAGCTAGTCAACTAGTCTTGTAGCCGATCCAGTGACCAGTATAAAGTCATGCACCACAAGTCTTAGTTAGTCCAAAATTGAACCATGTTGAGTTTATTCAATCCATGGTCAATTATTGGTTGTCATATAATCATGTGGGATTGATCGATTCGTTTTGATTCACGATTGTCTTACATCGATTCATGGTCATCATGGCTGTTAAAATGACTAGGTGGAATCACTTGCAATCGGTACATTGACCAATCGAAATCGAGTCATGACTATCCACCGATTCATGATGGTACGTGATCATCCCATGGCTAATCTTTTTGGTCAAATAACCCTCCCATGGTCGAACACTCCATATCCAGACCTTTGGTTGCTAAGTCTCGATTAGGCCAATCTGACTCACGACCGGCCTTTATGCTGGGTCATGGCCTAGTTTTGCCATTGGTGTTCTGGTCATTGGCCTACTAGTTAAGGCTAAAATAAGGGTTGAAATTGAGGATGTTATAGATGCATAAATTGCAAAGGTCGACCTCGAGACTCAATATGTCTACTTTTGCATATGATTTCAATTGCTTGATTATTCTTGATTGGCTTGTGATTGTTTTTGTCATGAATGATTGTTTCTTTCCTATTGTATGCACCTAGCCCTACTTTTAGTTTAGGATTAGATTAGGTCTTTGAAGGTGGAGGTCCCTCGAGACTCGGATAGGATGGAAAGTCGATGTCCGCTTCAACCGTATTTTTGTACCATTTGTCCTCGATATATGTTTTGGGTTGTCTTGTGATGTATAAACACCCGAAGAGTTGCGGGTTTTTTTTTTTCATTTTATTTCCTTTGTTGTTTAGGGTTACATGTTAGATTTACCAATTTCCTTAAACTGCCAACTTGATTGTTTACTTATCGCTCTATCTTTGAATTTCAATTGCGCGCCTTCTTTTATCTTTCATAGAAATAGAATTGCATGAAACCAACCATCCACGCATGATCACTTAATTAGTGTAATCAGCCCTAAAAAGTAAAAAGAAATGCATGATCACTTTAGGAGACACGACAAACTGTTAAGTATTAAAAGGGCGCTAATAGAAATATTAGCGTAACTCAAGTTTCCAAATCAAGAATCTCTAGTTGCGTAGAAATCGAGGGATAACTCCCGACCCTCGTTTAGGTTTTCTAGCCGACTTCCAAAAATGAAATTAGTGATAACTCCCATCTTAGTACTTTCTAAACAATTAGATAATAAAATAAACCCATCGTGAGGGCATACCCACTGTGAAAAGTTCCTAATGGATGAAATGATGCCATCCATGGAGAGCGAGTACTATGAGGTGGGATACTATGGTAAAGATACCCCTAAATTTCAATCTCTCTTTTTTTTAGGTGTGTCGTTCGTGTAGGTACGAATCATGACACATTCCGCTATCACAGGAGTTACAAGTTTGGGAGAGCTCGCGACTGTGAATGAGGGAACTCACAAGGGTTCGTCCCACAAGACAAGGTGATGATGTCTTTTGGAATATGAACTGTGAGAGAACTCTCATGGCTAGGTACTCCTAGAGACTCCACTAGAGACTGGTTACTAGTTAAGAGGATTGGAAGCTGTTTAAAATAGTTGTCGTGTTAAATAGCATGTCTTCTGTAGGGCTGTCTACATATAAAAGTCGCGTGAAAAAAGAGGTAAGTCACTAACCATGTGTTAAATGGTCTTGTTGGTGGAAGGCATAAGGAGTGAAGTGAGTGTAAACCCCTTGTCTTGCAAGTGGTGAAAGGACATATGAATGAATGATTGGTTATATTGAAGTTACGGTTGTTTAAACTTAAATGCATATTTGAAAGTTTTAGCACTACATCACGCACATAATCGCGGTCTAAAACCCCAATTGCCCAATTTAGAACCTTTAGGAGGGTTTGTGGGGGTGGAAACTGCTAGTAAACACTCGTGGTAATCTATACTTCCATATATCTACTCATCTCAATTGATAAAATTTGCACTAGTTGACGATAGTAGTGGTGAGAAAACTACTTTTATCTTTCGGGATGGGGACCTGGAGCCTTTAGCGTCCTCACCCTTAGGCGTCAAAACCTCACAAGTCCTCATGCGATGTGTGGTTGTGCTTGCCATGGTTTTGGTTGGTAAGACATCATTCCCATTTTATCATTGTTATTATTTCTAATTTCTGGATTTCAATTCCATACTTTGTATTTCCAACGACCATGAGTTTTTAATCTTGAATGCCCTTTTGGATTTAGGATTTAGATGGGCAAGCCCAAGATCAACGTTATTCCCGTGCCGAAAAGTCTCAAGGTTATATAGGATAACCTCGACCCGAAGCATCAAGACTATGTGGAGAAGTGCTACTGAAGGTCGAACCCCAAATTGTCGTGGTGAAAGCGCTAGTCCACTTTTGGAACCCTGTGACTTCTATCTTCGTGTTTAATCAATACATTTTGACCCCTACAATTGAAAAGTTTGAGATAGTCATTAGGTTAGGTAAGGTTTCCCTAGGCTTTGCCATTCCTCCTATTGGCCAAAATCCAATCTCTCTTTTGAGTCAATTCCTAAACATTCCCTATGATAAGGAAAATTCAAATTCCATGACTTATACTTTCCTTGAGCTACTTTCCTTGAGCAACATCTTCTTATTCTTGAGCCTAAGTCTAGAAATCAAATTCCTCGTACCTTTCTTATTATATCATTTGGTTTTGTGATATTTCCACATGCTCAAAAAACAATGGATCCCTTAGGGTGCGTATAACAAAATTTATGTTTCTCTATTTCTCTATTTTTTTGTTTCCCGGAACAGGTTTGGAACAGAAATCCATTTTGTAATGCAATTTCAATTTTCTATTTTTGGAATAGATTTCTATTCCAGAAATAGATTTGGAGTAGAAATCAAAAGTTAAAATTTTTAGCTTTTCTATTTTTGGAACTAAGAAATCAAAATTTTTCTCATCGTTCACTCTTGTCATTGCCTGTCGTCCACTTGCCGCTCGTGGGATGCCGTACGCCTACAGCCAGTTGCCGGCCACCTGCCACCGACCCCAGCCACTAGTTGCCGATCGTCGGCCACCGTGTGGCACCCCTCGACGGCCCCCGAACCATTAGGGTCGCCACTGTTCACTAACCTTTTACTTGACCTGATAATATATCACTCTAATACCAAAGAGTTATAATAAGTCTATAAGTCCTAGGGGTTTATATATATTTCCATAGATCCCTGCACAGAAATATGGCGGAAGCACATCCATCAACTCCCTTCCCTATATTCAGAAAACGATGCACACCCACTAAACATTTATAGGTAAAAGCCAAACACTTTTATTTACTTAAACCAGATGGACATCATTCATCGGTACATCAAAATGCCATAGTCTTCTATATTCGGCTATATTTCAAAAGATGATCGACATCTCCTCCAACAGTCGTATACTTAAAGTCCATCGATCAGTGTCGGCGTTCAAAAGTTTCTTCCTTTGCTATTCTCCTCCTCGCGGTCATATCCAACCACTTGATCCATCTACCGGTAGCAGTGGCAGCAGAGGTATCTTATCTAGTCTGAAATGTTAGTCCCCAAAATGGGTGAGTACAACCACTTAGCAGTAAAGATCCACCAAACTACACAATGTAACAAGCAAGACAATCAAGATATCACGAGTAAAGCACATATCATTCATGCTATCAAGCACACATCACCATGCAGTCGTGCATATATTACCATGTAGTCATGCATATCTTGCCATGCCATCGTGCATATACCACCATGCAGTCATGCATATCTCACCATGCCATCGTGCATATATCACCATGATTCGTATCATCCATGCTATCAAGCATACATTACCATGAGATCCATTCATGCCTTCATGATCGCATTTTCAATATCAAATAGCATCAATTTTATTTTCATAAGCAAATCATGCATCATGCCATATGCATACACCCATGCACATGATTCAATTTCAATTCTTATCTTTCATAAGGATCTCATCATTTTTCATCTAGGAACCAATGTTTGCATCTCATAATTTATCGCTCGCACCCAACCTGACGTCACGAGGAACCTCTGGGCATGCATCATAATACAACCCCTCACCTTTCGGGCATGTATCATAATACAACCAGGCATCCAAAGGGCATTGACTCATTCGAACATTTGGGCATCTCGTATCCCAACTAGCATCATGAGGAATCCCCCAGGCACACACCTCCAGGGCTTTCGACACACACACTCCAGGCATCTCAACACTCCTGGGGCATCGTCAGCTCACACCTCCGACGGTCTCTTTATTATCACAATATATAATCTCATATATGTCTCATTTTCATCATGGCATTAGATGCAACAATATCAAAGATCTAAACCATCTTTTGATGTCACATGATATGCCAAACATCACCATATATGCAGTACGCATAAGATCCATGATATCACATTTCATAAAGAAGTTCATTGGTTTTTGAAACTAGAATCAATTTTCGGATAAAACAGAATGCACTTCTTTAGTGAAAACTCTTGGAAAATTAGTAAAAAATCTCAATAAATTTTGAGAATTTAACATGATGTAAAAAAGATCCAGATGAAGATATTTCATGAAGAACACCATGTCAAAAAAGTTCCACATCAATACATAGATCCATACATCACAACAAAAGAAATTCCAGCACCACTTTTACACAAATTCGGAAATAATTTCGATTAAGCCCCTAAAGGAACTCTGAAAATTCTGAGATTTTGATATGTTATAGCTGAGATCTAAAGGTAAAATTCTCATACAGAAATAGAAATTTAATTCCTTCTGGATTAAAAGCTATAATTTTTATAACTCTTCCTATCTCTTGGTTTACTGTCCAGATTCATCTTTTTCAAAGAAAATTGTTTTCCTCGATCTTTACTTGTCCGTTTATCCTCAAATTTTAGTATGTTGCTTCTCACGATGTCGTCTACAACTCTCATCATGAACACAAGATCAAATTCGGACTGGATAATTTCACAAAATTCATGGAATCACAATAGATCAACATAACAGTTTCCAAATCTTGCTTCATCAAAGAAAAATAGTTTCATTGACCTACACTTGTCTGTTTCCTTTCAAATTTTTATACGTTATTCTCCAAGAGGTCCTTTACAACTTTCATCAAGAAGTCGAAGTCATATTCCAACTAGAAAATTGCATGCAACTCACGAAATCACCAAAGGTCGACATAATAGTTTCCAGATCTAGTTTCTTAAAAGGAAAATCATTTCACCAACAATAATTGTCCGTTTCATCTCAATTTTTAGTATGTTAATCGTCAAGAAGTCCTCTATAACTTTTATCAAGAAGTTGAAGTCAGATTTGATGTGAATCATTGTGGAAGGATCGTTCTACGAAGGCCCAGATGGTGCGAATTGCAAACCTCGACCTCCAATCAAACCTGTGATTGGCAACCTTCGTATGAACGTGACCTGTTGACGAACACGTGTCAACCCACCAACGTTATAAACGCCACGAGTGAAAGAATTCGCTATCTCGCCCGATAAGTCAAACTGACCGCCACAAGAGAATCTTGATTAGGTCAAGTCCTCAAAAGAACAATAAAAAGAGAACCTCTCAATTCTTTTCCTCAAAAATAAAATATATCTGTCCCCAAAGAAATTTGGCAAATTCTTTATATAGACTGTCACACAAACCCTAAAAACCAACCCTAAAAATCTAATGCGTTATATTCTAAAATATTCCTATTTTAGAATATTCTTAAACAAGACTATATAAAAATTGACTTGGTCAATTATTTGGTGACAAGATAATTAAATTACACCAAGATTTCCAAGATTGTTCAAGATTTGATTCAAGGTCATCTTCATGCCAAAGATCACGAACCATGACGCCAACAGCTTGCCTGAATTGTTTGGCCCGTGCTCGAGTAATCGAACCAATATGAATAGATAATGGGTCCCTAGCACCTCCTCCTCGATATGGCTCGATGTCCACATCAAGATTCCAACTAGAACATCGCATGCAACTCACGAAATCATCAAAGGTCGGATTGTTTTTCCAGAAACAGAATACTAGGCTAGAACACAACTCCCATAACTTCAAAATTTCACACTTCATCCACATCCGAAATTCACCATTCATAACACACAAAACACAGCAAGCAAGGGATAGATCAATGGACTCTACTTGCCTCTAATCCAAGCAAAACACAGCAAGCAAACGGCGGCTCGACGACGGGACTCGACGGCTCAACAACGGCGACGAACCTCCTCCTTCTTCCTCACATGCTCACTCTCCCTCTCTCGATTTCACTCTCTCTCTCTCTCGGTAACCCTCTCTCTCAATCCGCCCACTCTCCCTCTCTTTCTTTCCCCTTCATCATTTGCAATCATTTGGTTTGCATGGCTAATGCCACTTGGCTCTAGGGGAAAGACACTTGGCAAGCTTCTCTTGCCACTTGTTTATTTTGCCATGTAGGTTGATGGGCTAATTGGGCTAGCCTCTCCCCTTGGTTGACAGCCCATTGGCCTCCTTAGGCTAATCGAATGGCAGCTCCTTTCCTTTGGGCTTCGCGGGCTAGGCCTAAATGGCCGAATGGTGGGGTCTTGTGGGCTGGTCTTGGCCTAAAAATTTTGGCCCACTTCCTCTTTTAATACTCCACTCTAAACCCCCACTCAAATATATACCTAATTGAAATCTATATAACCATAAAACTTGCAACATAAATTATAAATTCCAACCTATGAAACACATAGCCAAGAATAGAATTTTATTTCCTATCAAATAATTATCCACTAAAAGCTTGGCCTTAATCTTATTACAAATCATGGATCGAAGCACATCTAAGGATTGACATGAAATTCTAGGATGCCACACATTGGATGTCGGCTGCCAGCCACCACACTCTGGCTGCCCATCACCAACCACCGGTCACCAAATTCCGGATGCCCACTGGTCGTTAGCTGCTCATCGCCAATCATTGGATGTCGGAGGCTCATCACCAACCACCGGATGTTCATCGGTGACCATTTACCGCTCGCCACCAGCTGCTAGATGTCGGTCGCCTGCCACCCACCGCTGGCCTCCTATCGCTGGACTACGAATGTCGAACGTCAGATGTCGAACTCCGTACGTTGGATGTTGGTTGCCGGTTACCGGACCCCGAACTTTAGCCACCCCTCGTCGATCACTGGACTTGGCACTAGACTTTAGACTTCGGTCGCCCACCGCTAGTCACCAGACGCTGAACTTCGGTCGTTGAACATTGGACTTCGGCCACTAGATGCCGGCCGTTGCCACTCCTAGAAATAGAAACTTTGGTCTCTTATCAAACGAATTTTTGTTTCAGAAATAGAACTTTTGAATTGTTATCAAACACGTTTCTTTACTCATAAAATCATCCTTGGAATAGAAATTGAAAAATCAATTTCTGGCTAGAAATTGATTTTTGTTCCAAAATTTTGCCATACGCGCCCTTAGTTACCCATGTTGTTAGTCAAGCGTGTGCCTTTAGTCACTTTGCATGCATGAGCCTCACTAAGACTTTTGTATCCCTCAATTGATTCAAAGTAAATAGACGAGGAACTCTTATAGCCCCAATAGGTCATGTCCAAATTTGGCTTATTGCTTACATTAAAGAGTTTGCTCCTCGCATGATGATAATCTATATCACGAAAAACTACCATCCCATTCTCATGTTCCATGGAAAGAATAATTTCTTTCCAGTGTGGCTGTTGTGGTCCTTCTCTATATGGTTGCATTTCCTTAAAAGACTCAATATGAGCCTAATCCAATGGCAAGTCCGATGGCTAGGGAATCTCGAGGTGCGCCTTATTAGCGAAGTACATGACTCACTCCCTCTTATGGGATTGACAGGTCTAATGTTGTATTATCCTTTAAGGGTGCTCCGTCAATATTGCGCGCTTCAAATAATCCCACCAATTCTTAAGTTGAGGTTGTACCATATTGATTATCACAATGAGGTCATTGTGGAGGACCAAATTAGCCACATTGAAGCCATAATTCGAGCTACTGTCGAGGCATGGTATCCCCACATGTCACATCATGTAGTTGCTGTTGACAAATTTGACTTAGAGGGGGAAATGAGGACACACCATGCGACGATCAACTTATCTATTGTTAAGTAGAACTTGAGTTCAAGGTCGAATTGCCTGATATTCCCAAACCTCAATAATTTCAGCAAATTCATGTTATGGAGCATGAAGACGAAGCCTTGACCAATGTGGAACGCTTGACCCATGATAACAGGCATCTCCATACGGCCTTATCTAGTTCTTAGGATTTTTACTAGAAATCCTTTCATGTATTTCCCTGTCCTTGTAGAGGAAGATTCTTCGTATTTTCCTCGTTTCGTTGTAATCGAAATTTTTCTATATTCACATTTGTATTACTTGCAAGTTTCATTGCTTTGTAAGTTTTGATATCTAGGTTTTGTTTACCTTGTAATTGTTTGATGTAATCAATGAAAGTTCATAGAATTGCCTTTTGATGTAACTTTTAGAAAATGGGTATTTGGATTAAATATTCACTGTCATCCTTTTCAATTATATAATTTCTTTTGAAGAAATTTTGATAAGATGACGTTATATAATACTGGGGTCATATATGCTTCTTATCACTATTTCATCTCAAGAAAATATAAAATTAACAAGGTTCATACTTTCCTAATTTCTTTAATCACATGCTGATTTGAGTTCCTTCTTTCGCATAGGTAATAAAACACGGCTAAGAAGTATTTTATTATACGCACCCATCATCAAGCGAGGATGGTGAACGAATTCGTATCATCACTATGGAGAACCAAATGGCACAAATGATGGTGCTACTGATCGATCTTTCCAACCAAGTCAAAAATCTTACCCTGTAGCTCCCGCTGCTGTGACGACTGTTTCCATCACGCTTGTTGACACGCTAGTGGTTGATCCTGTGACATCCAGATTTTCGGGTTCTAATTTTGACTGGATAAATAGGGCCATTTTTGTTCAGTTGAAGTCGGGGATTGTGAAATTGAGGAGTACGAGGGATTCTTGGATAAAGAAAATAATCAATTTGATAAGTGAGACATCAATTGATTTAATGAGAGTCATTTGAGAGAAATTCAAGAGGGATATTGGATGCAAAAATGCAAGAGGGGAATCAAGAATTCTAATATGAAATTCTTTTGGGAATATATGAGCTTATTCAAAAGAAATTGAAATAAGAATTTTCTACTTGAGGAAATTCTTTTCTTTTGAATTTATCCTCATTTTCCCTTTCTCAATTTGGCCAAACACCTTTCCCCCTTTCTCTCTCTCTTTCTCTCTTTCTTTTTCCTTTTTCTCCTTCTCTCCCTCTCTCTTTCTTTTCCCCCTCGTGCGAATCCCCTCCCCATCAACCGCCTACCCCTTGCCAAATTCAATTTGGCTTCTTCTTCTCTCCCCATTTGACTAGTCAAAACCCTTATCCCTTCCTTCTCTCTCTTCTCTCTCTCCTCCCTCACCCCACGTGACCGAGCCAACTCCTTTCTTTTTCCTCTCTTGTTCGTGAAAAACCAAAAAGGAGAAGCTTGAGCGGAAGTTGTAGGCGCACGGAGACTGCCGCTCGTCCCGCCGCTGCACCGCCGCCTGTCCCGTCGCCGCACTGCCGCTCGCACGCTCGCTCGACGCCGTGCGCGCCCAGGCGTCCCTCTTCCGCTCGGCCCAGCCCTATTCCGCCTCTCTTCAGCTCCGTCTTGGCTAGCACCGGCCACGATCCGGCCACCTCCGGCCACCGTGGGCCACCGCTCGGCCTCGCCAAGCCACCACCCGCTCTCCCGACCTCTTGCCGCCCCCAACCCTCTCTCTTTCTTGCTGTTTTGTGGCCGAACCAGCAAACCCACGGAGTGGGTATCCAGCTGTTCGTGGGCCGTTTTGGGCCGTTTCCCGGCCCCGAACCCGAGCCGTGCTTTGGGGACAATCGTTCCTCGCGTCGCCGCCGTCGGATTGATCCGATTTGCGCGCGATTTGGTGAGTAATCTCACTAATCCTATATTAGTTGGCTAATTATGCTTTAGGTTGGTTTAGTTTTAATTAATTATATTTAGGTTGTTAGATTAGAATTAATTAGCAATTATTAGTCAATTGTGATGAGATTTAGATAAATTGATTGCGCAATTAACAAGTAGACGTGGTCTACTATTTATTGGGAGTGTCTCGGGAATTTTCGGACCCCTAATTGGGCTTCAATTTGGCGATTTGGGCCTAAGGGAGATTTTTGGCATTTAAATATTAATTTTCGGAATTAAATTAAATAATTATTTATTTTCCGAAAATTCAAGGGAGATGGTCTAGAACCGGAATATTTTGCTGATGATCGTGGCAAAGTCCGTTTATTTAATCGGACTTTATTTTAAGCTAAATTGAATTTTTAATATTAATTAATTTTCGAAATTAATTAAATAATTATTTATTTCTTGAAAATTCAATTGGGATGGCCCGTGACCGGAAAATTATGCTGATGACCTTGGTGAAGTTCGTTTATTGAATTGGGCCTTATTTTGAGCTAAACGGAATTTTTAATATTAAATAATAATTTTCGAAATTATTTAATTATTTATTTATTTTCAGAAATTAAGTTTGAGATGGCCGACGACCGAAATCTCGTGCTGATTGTCGTGGCGCAGTTCATTTATTTATTTGAGCTTTGAATTGTGCCAAATTGATTTAATTGTGGATATTTAGGATATGTTCCTAAATTGATTATTTGGGTAAATTGAGTACGAATTAAGGTTGTGGATAATTACTTTAGAAATGGGATGAATCATCATGAAAGGCACGGGGCTTGATGATTAGATATATCACCTCGGAGAATGCACATGGCTCGGTGACGAAGTATGTCGCCTTGGAGAATGCATGTGGCTCGGTGATTAAGTGTGGCATCTAAAAGGACACGTGGGCTCGGTAATTTGATGCATTACCTCGGAGAAGGCACGTGGTCCCAATGAGTACATTTGGCATCTAAAAGGACACGTGGGCTCGGTAATTTGATGCATTACCTCGGAGAAGGCACGTGGTCCCAATGAGTATATTTGGCATCTAAAAGGACACGTGGGCTCAGTAATTTGATGCATTACCTCGGAGAATGCACGTGGTCCCAATGAGTACATTTGGCATCCTGAAGAGACACGTGGGCTCGGTGACTTGATGCATCGCCTCGGAGAATGCACGAGGGCTCGCTGATTCAAAATGGCATTTTAAAGGGCACGTGGGCTCGGTAAATTAATGCATTACCTCGGAGAATGCACGTGGCTCGGTGATTGGTTTTATCAGTTGATACTGAATAGCAATAGCTAGAATGACCGGGAAATGGTAAGGCTGTCATGAAATCGACGAGGTCGATTGATCATTGTTTTGATTTGATATTGTGAATTGATTGACTGATGGGAATGACCGTGAGTGGTCTTGTTGGCTTGTAATCGACTAGGTCGATTTGATCGATGCTTTGATCGATGATATGATTGCTTGAGTGCCTATTGTGAATTGTACTGACTTGCAGGTGAGATCTGATGCTAAGGTACGTCTTCTGACCTATGCGTGTTTAGGCAGCCTTTAGTATAATAGTTTACTAATTGGGCTTAGTGAGGTAGAACTCGCCGAGACGTAGTCTCATGCCGGTTGGAGAAAAACATTTCAGGACCCCGCTAAGGAGCGAGGAGGAAGAGTCGGAGAAGGATTTTTGGGAAAAGAAGATAATCCTGAGAGGGGCCTTGAGTACGGCCCAGATGGACTGAGATTGTATCTTCTTTGATATCTCCATTTTGATGTGAATAGAGTTTAGAATAAAAAGTTTGTGAAGTGTTCCGGTTTGTGGTTTGTATAAAAGTTTGGTTATAAATTTCAATATGAAAAATATGGCCCTGCTTTTCTATCCCATCGTTTTATTGTCTGCGGGGATTTTAACTGCTTCCGCATGTGCTTAAAAATGAAAGGGTCGGCGATACATTGTCCTGGGATATCGCATTATAAAATCGACCAAGTGAGACGGATGTGTGCGTGCCTGAGGATCGGAGCGTGACAGATCCCATAGAGAAATGATTTGTTGAAGAAGTTCCTACTATTACCCCAACCGTTATAGACTTGGAGGCTCCACCCAAGGAAACTCCTATTCTCACCTTGACGAAGAAAGTGCAAGACGCCTTGCGAAGATCAAGAAACGCCTGTGCAAGCTGCAAGGCTATCAACTACAAGGGTTCAACAAGTTGTCACCCTTTGCTAAGGTGAAAGTCCCAGAATTCTATAAAGACCTACGGTCATAAGGAAGTATGATGGAACTGGGTGTCCGAAGACCCATCTCAAGTACTATTTGGGCAAGATAACCCATTAGTCTGACAACTCTCCAATATTGATTAATTCTTTTCAAGATAGCTTGATAGGTCCTACCTTAACCTGGTTTATTGAGCTGGATTTAGAGAAGATATATAGCTAGGAGGATTTGGTAGATGAATTTCTACAACAATACAAGTATAATACTGAAATCGCTCCAACTCCTGAGGATTTGGTCCAAGTTGATAAAAAGGAGGACAAATATTTAGAGCGTACACCTAGAGACGGAGAGTCGCCGTGTCTCAAGTTAAGCCTCCTTTATCTGAAAAGGAAACTATGTAGTTGTTCCTTCGAGAGTTGCCTCGAGATTTCTTTGAGAATATGTACAATAATATTTGAATTAACTTCCCTGCAATGGTTGAATTGGGGGAACGTATAGAGGAAATCATGCGAGATGGAAGACTGTTTGAAATGATAGTTTGTAGGTTTGCTCCAAAGAAGGATAAGGAGCCCATTGTAGAGATCGCTTACATTCAAAAACATCTGTTCAAAAGCCATAAGCTCTTCCCTCTCATAAGCCCGCCATGGAAGCTAGGAGCTCTTCCCGAAGTTTTGATCACCAGGGGAAGACCCCGCAAAGACAATTCACGCCTCTACCAAGATCGATGTCTCAGTTACTCCCCATGTTGATTGAAAACTGACTGGTAGCAAGAGAAGTCCTGAGGGACAATCCATCGAAGTTCCTTGGCTTTGACCTCAATAAGACTTGTGAATATCACATGTGAGAAAATGGTCACAATGTTGACAACTATTACGTTCTTCAATCAAAGATTCAGAATCTACTGGATAAAAATTTGCTAACCTTCAAGGACTCGTAATATTCACTCCCGAAGCATGCTGAGGCCATTAATGTGATCTTTGGGGATGAATACAAGGATCCTTTCCTTGTTGATACTCCCAAGCTGAGTCAAATCATGGCCTTTGCTAATCATCAAATAAAAGGCGATGATATCTCCCACGATGAGAAGATAGCTTGCCAAGTTGGCCGAGTCCGATGTAATCCAATACGAAGATGATGGAGCAACTCAGAGCCAATAACTTTAGTCGAGTTTGATTTGTCCGATAAGAATATGATTTCAAGGGTCATAAGAAAAGTTGAAGACTTGAACGAGAATAATTCTCGAGATGATGATCGTCGAGCCCTAAAAGGGAAAGCCCCAATATACCAAGAAGAGGACTCGGATACTGAGAGTGAGGATGTGTATAAAAATTCCCACATGGATCGTGAGTTCATTAAGAAAGCTTGCGAAAAAGAAAAAATTGTTGATACTCTTGGCCAACCAAGTAGCAAGTATAACTTCATGATAAAGTTCACACCTCCACCGAGCTTTTTCGTAAATATGAAAGACATTGTCCCGAGTAGATGGGGGCAACGAAGAAGATGAGGTTGGTCTTGTTACATCCCCGTTGGAGGATGAAAGAGCTTACTCCGACAATGATGAGTCATAGGACCTCCTATTGGGTCTGTGAGTTTGTAAGAAAGGCCCATGAGATAGGTGAAATAGTGCTTGGTAAAAGTAAGGCCAATGCCTATGAAAAATTCATCGAGAAAAACAAGATCAATGGTCATGCAAAAGACCATTAACACAAGAAACAAAAGAAATGCTTTGCAAAGCATGTATTGCAAGCTATGCCATTAGAAAAGAGAGCAAAGCTCTCATGTCTTAAAACAAAATAGTCAAAAGGGACTCTCGATATAGGTCAAATTTCAAAAATCATGTCTTTATGAAAGTTGTGTGATGGTAATGATGCCAACATATTCATTCACTTTAATACCCTTGATATCTTAAAAATTTCAAGCCTTCTAAGCCTCATCGTAACCAACATTTCAACTTTTATCTAAAGTCTCTTTCGATTGGGATGGTTCGAGTTGAAGTAGGAATTTCACATAAGAGCTATCGCTAGAAGGAGTAAAAGCAATTCTATCTTATTTTATCTTCAAAGTTCTTGACTTATAAACTTGATGAATATATAGAATGATTGTTCTTTTCTTGGTCTCAAAGTGACTATCCTTTGTGTAAACCCATGACTAAGCCTACATTACGGTCCTTTCAAAAAACCTTTTGATCAATGAATTCATATTCACTGTAAACGTATATGAAAACCATCACCATAGGTTATGTGAGACCTTTTCAATGAGAATAAAATAGCTTTTCCACATAAAAATCTTTATTGAGAGCAAATGCAAAAGACCTTTTTGATTAAGTTATTTCCACTTTGGCACATTTGATCTAAACCTTAGATGGTTGATCAAACGTCATTTTGTTAAAATTCTTTCCTAAGGAATTTGACAATTTTGCATCATTTACCAAGGCATGTTTGAATGATTGCACATATTAGCTTTTGAGAAATCTTGGAATTCCTTTTTCAAAATATATATTTCCCCAATGGATATGTTTTTGGTCATCCTAAACCATATCCTTTGTCTTTGTGTTTTGGTCATCCTAAACCATGCCCCTTTGTTCATAAGGTTCTTGGTCAATCTTAAACCTTGTCCCTTAGATTCTTGGTAAACCTTAAACCCCATCCCTTAGGTTCTTGGTAAACCTTAAACCTTGTCATTTAGGTCCTTGATCAACCTTAAATCTCATATTGTAGGTTCTTGATAAATCTTAAACCTTGTCCCCTTAGGTTCCTGGTAAACCTTAAACATTGTCTCTTTTGGTTCTAGGTCATTTTTAAACCTCATTTTTAGGTTCTAGTTTATTCTTGAACCTTATCCTCAGGCTTGTCTTTAAACCTTTCCTTTTCCATATTTATTACATTTCCTTCGTTCCATCCAATGAGAGAGATGAAGAGAAAGATCTCAAGCATGAGCGCACATGTTTACAATGAACAACGGTAAATGCCCAGGTATATCCCTGATCAAATTTCATTTCCTATCATTTTCTTTTCCCCAAGAGAAGTCGACTAAAAATTGCATATATCAATTAGTCTTCAAATGGAACCTCTCTAAACTCCCACTCAAAGAGGGGCAACTTTGATACCGACTTTCAGTCGACATGTCAAAAAAATAGAAAAATCGAGATTAGGATTTTTGATCATGATGGATCCCATTTCTCGACCAAAAAAAAGTGACTTTTCATTTCATTATTTTGTTTTGTCGTTTTTAAGTAATTTTCTATTCATTTCCAAAAAACTTGAAAAGTCAAACGATTGACTTTTTAGTCAACCATTTGATCAAAGGTCAACCCCAAGTCAAAAGTTGACTTTTTCTATAAAAAAAGATGTCAAATGATTTAAATTTCACTTTAGCCAAGTTAATTTTCAAAATTTTCAAAGATTTCACTAAAAAATCAACATTTTAGGAAAAATAAAATATATAAATAAATAATTCACAAGACACTTGTCAATTTAACTTTAGTGTCAATTTTTTTTTTTGAAAATTGATTGAGAACCTTGTTTTCCGATTTTTCGATTTTAAGTTCAAAATCAACCAAAAATAAATTTACTTTTGTTTTAGTCATAATTAGGTCTAGTTCTTTTTATGACATTTGATTGAAGGACTATTTCTCATTCACTTGTTCACTCAATTGTGAGAATCATCATGTCAAAAGGCAAATGGTCCGAATCAATCCTTTATGATTTGCAAACAGCACCTGTATTTCACTTTTTTTTTTAAGATAAGTCCAAATTCGGAGTCCATTTTGAGAAATTCACTCGAGAACTTCCCAATTTGAAGAATTTTGTTCTCTTGAATATGAGAAAATCAAGTTATTGACCTTCAATCGAGGAAATAAAGTTGATCTATTCGAGATTAAGGTTTAATTTCATGAATTGAAGTCCAATTTTGATATTAGACCTCGATTCATTTTTGGCCTAAGTCTCATGATGTCAATTTAAGGTCAATTTGGATGCAATAAACTATTCTCAGCATGGGAAATTAGTGAAATAGGTATTTCACAATATTAATTGAATTCAATTTCAATTAATTTGCAATTTCGATCAAGGAATTGCAAAATTTCCCGTTTTGGCCTATAAATGTTCAATTAAGTGTACCCATGGTCTAGGTTCACTATTTTCCACAATAATCAATCAATTAAGTCAATAAAAAACCAATAGATTACATTCATTTGGTTTAATTGGCCTAATTTGATTAGAATTGGATCATTTCTTCTCAAATTTGGTAAGTTTCCTCTTTGTATTTTTTTTTTAAAAATCCTCGAGGACAACCCAACCAAAACCGGTCGAACTGGGTAAACTGGTTGGACTGGTCTAATTGGTAGCCAGTGAGGCAGGCCTATCGGCCCCTTGCCAGCCAATTCTGGATCGCCGGCAACCGCCTCTTGGATCCTTGTCATGTGTATTTCGCCTTTATGTTCTTACATTTTGAAAATTTTGCAAAATGATCCATGAATTTTGTAAATTTATGATTTCGCCCCTAACTAGACCCTAGTTGCGATTTCCATTTTAACCCCCGATTTTTGCAAATCAAAGCCATTCGATCAGTCATAAGACACATTCTAAGTGGGATTAGCCCTTGATGAGCTTAGTTTGGTCATTAAATCAAAATTTTGATAATTAGATCAAACTGACGATCAAGATTTGGCGATTAGTCAAACGTATAAAAGGATTTTCCCTCCAAAATCAAAGGGGAATCATTTATGATTTTTCAAAGTTAAATTTGGAGAAAATTCTCTCTCCAGCTCTCTCTCTCTATGTCTCTGTCTCTGTCTCTCGATCTCTCTATTTCTCTGTCTCTATCTCTATCTCTGTCTCTGTCTCCCTCTCTGTCTGTCTGTCTCTCTCTCTCACACACACTTGTCGGTTGCCGCAATCACTGCCGCTCGCTCGAGCCCCTGTGGGCGACATCCCAGCCATGACATCTTCCTTTGATCTTCCTCCTCTCCTATCGTGATTGCTCGGATCCTCGGTAGCCGTTCGTCTGCCCCATCCAAATCGATCTCTTGATCGAAGCAATCACTGGCGCGAAGGCTGGTGGTCTTTGACGCTGCAAGAGTGGCTTGTTTCGGTGATCAACTGGGCTTGCTTGGACGTGATCCACTTGTGATGGGTTTCTTTAGGTTGTCCAAGAGCCATCGGTAGCTAGAGTCCAACCAAGCAGCAACTGAAGGCTTCCAAATCGCCCAATCTTCACCGGTGGTTCAAGGTAGTCTGACTTGGACTGGTTCTGTCTAGATTGCTAAACCGGCGGTCTAACCGCAAATCTAAGCCCTTAGTGAGTCCACAAAGGCCCGGTCATGTCTTTGAAGTTCGAGGTTCGATTACACTTAAAGTTCAACAAAAATCACAAAGGTAATGCTCCTAATCTCAAATCCAATGAAGTGAGATTGGATTAGCCAATCGGGTTTATGATTCAACCCTAGGTTTACGATTTATGCTTACATATGAGATTTAGAATTTCATTGGATGATTTACAATGATTTGATGATCATTGATAATGAATTTGAAATTGATTGAGCTTGATTTGCCTTAATCTGCAATTTTGTATCTTTGTGGTGTGACTTTTTGTTCCGGCTAAATTGAGGTAGTAGATGATATCTTATGGCCTCAAGTCCTTATAGACAGAAACTAGACTTCTTAAGCTTCGATTTGATAGATTGCATGCCTCAAGAGGACGTCAATTTGTTTCCAAAATTCATGCGAAAAAAATCACTGTAAAAATAATAAAACAGAAAATCGCAGCAAATCAAAATCACAAATTAACCTGAAAATTACTATAGAATTGATAGATTTCACAAATTAACCTAAATTGGACTTGATATATCATATATTTTTCTAGCTTTTTTGAAATTGATTTGGTTAGGTAAAATCGCCGAAATTTGTCATAGGATTAGTTTGTCTTGCACCAAGTCCGATTTAGGTTTGTTTGGAATTAAGGCTTTAGATGAGTCCATTTGATGTTGCATCATTCATGAGACTTGTAATACACATTTTGAATATTCTAACAAGGTATGATTTGCACGAATTGAGTATCGTTTACCATGTTAATCACATGCGCAAAAGCCTGTTGGTGCTTCTGTGATTTGCATGCTTCATTGCGTGACTCTCTTTTTTTGTCATTTTTGTATAGGCTTGTGTGAGCCAAATTAAGCTTAGATGTCTCATGAAACATGTTTTTCATGTTGCATTTTACATATAGAAAAATTTTTGCACATCATTATATCATATAAAAAAAAAATTTGATCATGTTCTATGATGGTTATGTTGAATTAGGGGTTTATCACGAGCCTATATAAACCCATTTTTTCGGGCTCCTTAAAAGAAAATCATGCCTTGGTGTCTCCTCGACATTTGAAGTACGTGTGACAAGCTTCACATTCATGTATGGCATGTCATATTTGAATCTCATTTGATATGTGAAAATCACGCATCAATTTGGCCAATTGTGATTGAAATTTATTGAGCACATGTTACAACTCGAACCTCGAGTGCACGCACATCCCTCGGTGGTCGATAAAATTGCGACGTTCCAGGACGCGTTAACAACCCAATCGATTATGCACATTTGGAAGTGTATAATAAACAATCCCTAGACAACACAAATATGTAATAGAAAAGTAGGATAACAATTTCAAACCAAACATGCTCATATAAACAAACTAAGTTTATACATAGAGGCCCAAAAAGACAAAAGAGCAGCCAAGCTAACTTTGCCCCAGACCCTATCTATTTGGGATCCGGGTCTACTACGACACCGTCAGGGGGGTCAGCTACTCCCTCGCCTGCAATGACATTGACCGCAATGGCGGGGACATCAAAACCCTGCAAGGGACCTTCCCAAACCCGATTAGGCCCATGGTAAAACCACACCCTGAATCGATGAGGTACTAATTGTGGTAGGCCCTCATCGACCAAGATAGTGGTCACGATGAGCTCATGGAGCTAGGGACTCCCGGGGACAGGGACATCAGTACTGTGCTCTGTATACCCTCGCAATTGTCCAAAACAAACCGGCCTCACCTCCATCTACGGACTTGAAAAGTTAAACCCAGAATGGGGTGAGACAATATTTCAGCAAGTTCACGCTCTAAACCTCGATTAGAAAGGAAATACGCCTAGAAGTAGTCTAATCACACATCATACAAGACTCGCCTCGGCTCAATTCCTTCCTACACGTCACTACAGTTCATATAACTAATGCATATAACAGATGCACACATCAATTAGAATGTCTCGCTTATATTTCAATAAATCATAGGAGTCCTGATTGTCGGGCTAAATCGTTATAACATGTCTCATACTGTGCCACACAATTTTGTCCCATAATCCGGTGCGTCAATTTCAATCATTCATGCATCCCAATTAATTACAACCCAACGGCCACGACCAACTCAATAATCAGCGGTCTTCTGGCATAGCCGGGTGTTATCTCACACCATCGAGCACGGCAATATCTACATCTAGATGGCATTCCACAAGGGAGCATCGGTCCAGCCTCCACTGCAATCAGCATCCATTGACTTGGGTTATTCCCAAAGGAGCATCATCTAACTCAAAAGCTCATGAAGCATTCTCATAGCCATCACACGATTATTTAATCCCGACCAAGGACACCGTGCATTGCACTCAAATGTCTCAATTAAAATAATGAACTTGGTCTATTTTCTTCATATTAAAAACATTCAGTAAAATAATTGTTGTGGGTACACAATCAGATCGAACTTTAAAAATTGATATCATTCCTTTTAAAAATCACATTGTTTGATATAGTACTTAAAAAGATTTTTGGTGTCAAAACCCAACACCCGGTATTTTCTAATTAAATACCAAAATTTCACAATTTTGAAATAATTAATCGAAAATCACAATCACCACTCAATTGCACAAATTATCATTTAATTGCGTAAACTAATTGTACCACGACAATCAACACGAAATTCCAGCTACCGACTATCCCAATATAATTTTCGGAAAATATTAAATAATTAAATTAATTGTAGTAATTAAAATAAATGCAAATTAAATCAATAAATGCCTAATTAAGCCTAAAAATGCTAATCTAACCACCTAATGGACTAATTAAATTACTCTAACCATCTTATCTACATAACAACATACTAAACTAACTAACTAGATTCACTAATCACCTAATTGACTAATTTAACTAGCCTAATTTAACTATTCTAATATAACTTAACTTAATCTAATCACCACTTAAGCATCGTTAACCTCCTAAGCAAGGTTTAGCGAGTAAACTCATCGGATTAGCGAGCCGGTGAGTTCACAATGACGGCAACGCCAAGGCGGGCAAGACTCAAGCCTAGAGCGACGCTAAGAGAGGTTCGAAAGGGGCCCAAAACAACCCACGAAGTCTTAGCACCTAGCTGGGATTTTAATTCTAAACTTGGGTTGGAAGAGCCGGACGAGTAGCTCAACTTGGCTGGAATGGCGAGGAAATGACATGGCAGCTTGAACAAGTGGCGGAAGGGGACTTGATGATGACGGTTGGTGGCTGGAATGATGGCGACGTGGCTTCCAGCTGGCCTAGTTGACGGCTCGGGATGGTGGACGCACGATTGGCTGGCGTGAGCGCAAGGGAACAGTTGCGCGGCTTCGGCAGGCTGGAGTGATGCTCGACGGTCCTCGGAAGATAAGGAGGGGCGGTTGATGGCTGTTGCTAGTTCTTAGCTGGCTTTCTACACTTGATTCAACAACAATGGAGGAATGGTGAGGCAGGGAAGAAGAAGGAGATGATCTGCTGTTGGAGGGGGAAGCAAATGCCCCAAAAGTCTTCAAAAATATCACAAAACCATCATCCCTTGGCCCCCACGAGCCTTAGCCACAACCCAGCAGCCCTTATCCCTCGAAATCTTCTCCAAGAAGTCTCGAAGGGTGCTGAAATGTTGCACCCCACCCTTGGCTACAAATTTGTGACATCTCCCCTTCAAATTCAATCCAATTTCACTCCAATTCCATCTAATAGGTACCCAAAAGTTCCAGCTAAGGCATCCACATCCATTCCACAATTTCCTTCACCAAATGGTCCAACTTGAACGCAAAAAATCCACACAAAAATAGCTCTCTTAATTTCCCGGTCCAAACTAATTTTGATTTTTCGCCAAAAATCTGGACTTGCCGAAAATTCTTTGAAAGATGAGTTAACGTTCCTAAAATAAATCGTGACAGATAGAATTTTCAATTTCTAAAATTGAGTTTAATTTCATGATTAATTTCAACCGGACGTGATTTTAGCGTAACCTAATCTACCGGGTAGCTTTTATGAATTTTTAGTGCATTTGACCCATGGTCGATTATTTTCGAGCCACGTTGTGCATTTTTGACTCATTAGCAACCCTCGGTTGTCGAGAAAATCTAGAGGTTTCAAATACAGGCATAGGATATAGAAATGACAAAAAAATCGGTTTAGTGCCTTCGACGAGAATTTTGCAATTAGATGGAATCACCCACACTTTAATCATATGCCTATATCAAAACAACCTATCTCCGGTCTCTGATCAATTTTGACGATGCCGTATTGACCCTTGCAGACTAGCACAGTTGAGCAGTCAATTTCTGATCGAATTCTCAAGTTTATTGTGTTTAGATTCCTTAATGGTTTCACTTGATATACTTGTTATCTTGTGAGTGGCCAACTCAGAGAAAAAGACCATAGGTGTGTCGATGAAAAGCCCATTTCATTTCATCTAAAACAGGGTTGAAAATCATGATGTCACAACTCTTTCCCTCTTATAAAAATTTCGTCCTCGAAATTTAAACCATTATAAATCTTAAACAAAAAGATGGGGGTATTGTCGTCTCATCGAGTCTTCACTTTCCCAAGTTGCTCTTTCTATCCCGTGGTGTTGCTAGACCACTTTGATTAACGGGATCATCTTGGTGCGCCAAACCTGCTCCTTCCGGTCCATAATCTGGACTGGTCTCTCCACGTACAACACTCTGTCGTTCACGTCTAATTCTTCATAATTTAGCACATAGGTCAGGTTAGGTTCATACTTTCGCAACATCAACACGTGGAAGACGTCATGCACTTGCGCTAGTCTCGACGGCAACGCAAGACGATACGCTAAAGTCCCTATTTTTTACAAAATCTTGAAGGGACCAACGTACCTCGGACTTAGCTTCCTTTTCTTGCCGAAGCACGAAGTATCCCTCATCGATGACACCTTCAGAAAGACATGTTTACCAACTTAGAATTCCAATGGTCTCCGACGCTTATCAGCATAGCTTTTTTGACAACTCTGAGCGGTCTTTAATCTATCCCTGATAACTGCAACTACATCCATTGATTGTTGAACCAACTTTGGGCCTGTAATCTTCCGTTCTGCAACTTCATCTCAACAAACTGGAGTTTTGCAAGCTTTTCCATACCGCATTTCAAACGGTTCCATCTGAATACTCTGCTGATAGTTGTTGTAGGTGAACTCGACAAGATGGAGTTGTTCCTCCTAGCTTCCTTTGAAGTCTAGTACACAAGCTCTCAATATGTCCTTGAGAATTTGAATTGTCCCTTCAAACTGGCCATCCGTTTGCAGATAATAAGCCGTACTATACTGCAGCTTTGTTCCCAAGGCAGTCTGTAAACTTTTCCAGAAGGTTGTCGTGAACTTCGAGTCTTGATCAAATGTAATTGTCACTAGCACTCCATGCAAAGAACTATCTGACGCTTGTACAGTTCTGCATATATGTCCAATGCATAGTCCTTTTCATATGGCGATGAAGTGAGTAGACTTCGTCAATCTATCGACCACAACCCATATAGAATCATTACCTCTCTAACTCCTTGGTAAGCTCATCACAAAGTGCATTGTGATGTGTTCCCACTTCCACTCGGGAATCTTGAGAAGTTGCAAAAGCCCTCTCGGCTTACAGTGTTGTTCCTTCACTTGCTGACACGTCAGACACTTTGCGACATGCTTGGCGATATCCGCCTTCATACCAGTCCACCAAAAGTGTTGACACAGATTCTAATACATCTTCATACTACCTGGATGAATGCTATAATTGCTACAATGAGCTTTGAACAAAATCTCCTCCTTAAGTTCTGCATCCTCAAGTACACACAATTGTCCACGAAACCTCAGTGTTCTGTCTTCAAAAATCTGGAAATCAGCCTTTCTCTTGTCTGCATCCTCTTGCAAAATCTTTTGGATCTCTGGGTCTATCAACTGAAGCATCTTGATCCATATTTACACTTCATACTCAATTCTGAGGGTGGCCATAAGATTTGAAAGGTGGCCTACCTCAAATTTGAAAACCAAATCTCAAGCTCTTTCGAGTAAGATTCGCTCCTTGATCACCATCCGCGCAATAAGACTTTCGACTTAACGCATTTGCAACCTTGTTAGCTTTTCCAGGATGATACATGATGTCGCAATCATAATCTTTAAGAAGTTCCATCCAACGACGCTATCTCATATTCAACTCATTTTGAGAGAATAAATACTTCTGATGATCTATAAAGATCTGGAACCTTTCTTCGCACAAATAGTGTATCCAAATCTTCAAAGCGAAGATAATTGCTTTGAGTTCTAAGTCATGCATCAGGTAATTCAGCTCATAAGGTCTCAACTGACGGGACGCGTATGCAACAACTCTACCATGCTGTATTAACACGCAACCTAGTCCCCCTAAACGACGCATCACTATAGATCTCGTATCCTCCAAGACCAGATGGAATTGCCAACACCGATGCAGTAGTCAGCTTCTGCTTTAGCTTTTGGAAACTACGCTTGCATTTATCTGTCCACACAAACTTCTCTTATTTCTTCAGTAGTCGAGTCAAAGGTGAGGCTAATGGTAAGAATCCTTCCAAGAACCTTTTGTAATAACCTGCCAAACCCAAGAAACTTCTGATCTCTATCACAGTCGTCGGTCTTGGCCAGTTGATAATTGCTTAGATCTTAGTCGAGTCCATGGAGATTTCTTCACCTGAAATCACGTGACCTAGGAAAGCCACACGAATCAACCAAAACTCGCACTTACTGAACTTAGCGTACAATCCATTATCTTGTAGAGTCTGAAGCACTGTCCTCAACCGCCTTTCATGCTTCTCTAGACTTCTTGAGTACAACAGGATATCATCGATGAAAACGATCACAAACTAATCTAGATACTCCTTAAAGACTCGGTTCATCAGATCCATAAAAGCAGCTAAGGCATTTGTCAAACCAAACGGCATTACAGTGAACTCATAATGGTTGTATTGCATACGAAACGCTGTCTTCAGTATGTCCTCCTTTCTAGTCCTCAATTCATGATACCTCATCCTTAGGTAGATCTTAGAAAATATCGACACTCCCTACAATTGGTCAAACAAGTTGTCGATCCTTAGCAGTGAGTACTTGTTCTTGATCGTCATCTGATTAAGTTGTCGATAATTGATGCAAAGACGCAATGAACCATCTTTTTTCTTCACGAACAGAATTGGTGCTCCCCAGGGTGATGCACTGGGATGTATGAATCCCTTATCTAACAACTCCTGCATTTGCACCTTCAATTCTTTCAACTTTGACAACGCCATACGGTAAGGAGCCTTAGGGATTGGCTCTGTTCCAGGGGCCAACTCAATCACGAACTCGATCTCTCTCTCTGGTGGCATACCAGGTAACTCCTTTGGAAACACGCCTAGAAACTCCTGTATCATAGCGATGTCCTCGATCTTCAACTCCTCAACTGTTGTATCCACGACAATCGCCAAGTAACCTTGATAACCCTCGTCTAACAAACGGGTTGCCTCGAGCGACGAGATTAAGGCAATCGAGGGTCCTCCTCGACTTCCAATAAACTCGAAACTTTCACCCACTAACGGGTTAAACTAAATCGCTTTATGTTAGCAGTCCATCTTAGTTCTTTACTTGGTGAGCCAATCCATGCCAATTATCACATCAAAATCATACATAGTTAGGACTATCAAATTTATCTTTCCATCTCGCTCACCAATAACTAACTTAAAATCAAGACAGCCTACCGTAGACAACACCTTATCGTTTAACGATGTAGATATACTAACCACTGACTCCGACAATTCAGGACTCAACCCTACCAACTTAACGAACTACTCAACTATAAATGAATGAGTAGCGCTAAGGTCAAATAAAGCATAAGTAGCATGGTCATTTAACGAGACCGTACCTGTGACCACGTCAGGCGAGTCCTCTGCTTGTCGTCTAGTGATGGCGTACATTCTTCCTTGTGCTGGAGGTCGGTTCAATCCACCCTGAGGCATATTTTGCAACTCGTATCCCCTGTTCTGTCTTATTGGTGGTGGCGACGGCAACTGTTGCGGTCCCATCGGTCTACAGGGACAATCTCTGACCGGTGGCCCTACTGGCCACACCCATAGCAAGCATCCATCGTAGAACGACACAAGGCTGATCTATGTCGTCTCCCACAAAAAACGACAGACTCCACTAAAGTTTGGTGCTAACTTGCTTACCCCATCCTTCCTGTTAGGCGGGATAGGGTACCTTCGTCCGGTCATAGGTTTCTTCCCAAACTATCACCATCTCTATTCGAACTGAACCTCGACCTAGATGTAGTAGCTTGCTCACTCAGATTCCTCTCTATCAACTGGGCTCACTCATACAAATCATCATAATCCTTCAGGTTGAATGGTACCAGTGGATTCTTCAACTTCGATCGGAGGCCATTCCTGAACCTCTTAACTCTGTTAGCTAGATCCTTTATCAGCCTAGGGGCGTATTGTGATAGCTCTACAAATTTGGCCTCATACTAGTCCTCTGTCATCAGACCTTGATGAAAGCGCTGGAATTCCTCCATCTTCTGCTCCCTTGCACTATCAGAGAAGTACTTGCCATTAAAGGCTTCGAGAAAGGCGTTCCATATCGGAACCTCGCCTTCTAGGGTCACCCTCCCTCTGGTGGCTCTCCACCAAGTACTTGCATTGCCCTGCAATTGATACACTGCAAGGACAACCTTCTCATCCTTTATGCACATCAGCAGTACAAATGTTTTCTCCAAGTCTTGGATCCAGAGAGTTGCAGCCTCAGGATCACCAGCGCCGGTGAACCTCGGCAGGTTCAGCTTTAGGAACTGTTCCACAAGCTTGTGCATCGCTCTCACAGCAACTACGTTCCAAGGTGGAACCTCAGCAAGTGCAACAATAGCTATGGCAGCAGCAATGTTAGCGGCAGTAGTGGCAGCTGTAGTAGTGGTGGCTGTAGCGGTGGCGGCGGCAGCTTGATTCTAAGCCTGCTGCCCTAATATGTTCCCTAGCGTCTCTAGCGCCTAAACGATCCCCTCAATTCTAAGATTGCCAGGTGCTGTTACACTAGCACCAACCGACGGCGGCACTATCCCACTTGCGCCAGCTTGAGCCTGCGCTCTACCTTGGCCACCTTAGGTACCGACTCTTGTCTGCATCATACCCCGAGTCATAGGGGCTACTACCCTATTCCTAGGAGTTCTCTGCTCTTGGTCACTCATGATGCAGATTCTTTACAAAAACCTACTTTCCAATTCCACACAAAATTAGAAAATGAGTGACCACACAAACAAGCTACCTATCAGTTATCAAATACATACATTAGCATAATAAAAAGGCATTATCTACTAACTATCCCATAACTCATCATACCTTATCACTCCAAATACTGACTAGCTCTGATACCACTCTGGGAGGGGATGTCACACCCCAACCCTTGAGTGCGCGCACATCCCACAGTGGTTGATAAAATTGCAACGTCCTAGGACGCGTCGCTGACCCAACTAATTATGCACATGCGGAAGCGTATAATAAACAATCCCCAGACAACACAAATATGTGATAGAAAAGCAAGACAACGATTTCAAACCAAACACACTCATATAAACAAACTAAGTTTATACACAGAGGCCCAAAAAGACAAAAGAGCTGCCAAGCTAACCCTACCCCGGACCCTATCTACTTGGGATCTGGGTCTACTACAACACCATTAGGGGGGTTAGCTACTCCCTCGCCTGCAGCGGCGTTGACCGTAATGGTGAGGACGTTGAAACCCTGCAGGGGACCTTCTTGGACCCCATTACGCCCATAGCAAAACCATGTCCTGAATCGATGAAGTACCAACTGTGGTAGGCCCTTTCAACCAAGATATTGGTCACGATGAGCTCATGGAGCTAGGGACTCTTGAGGACAAGGACATTAGTACTCTACTCTGTATACCCCTGCGGCTGTCCAAAACGAACTGGCCTCACCTCCATCTATGGACTTGAAAAGTTAAACCCAAGACGGGGTGAAACAATGTCTCAGCAAGTTCACGCTTTAAACCCCAGTTAGGAAGGACATACGCCTAGAGGCAGTCTAATCACACATTATACAAGACTCACCTTACCTTAGTTCCTTCCTGCACGTCAGTACAATTCATATAACTAATGCATATAACAGATGCACACATCAATTGAAACATCTCACTTATATTTCAATCAATCATAGGAGTCCCGATTATAGGGCCAAATCGTTATGACACGTCCCATACCATGCCACACAATTTTGTCCCATAATCCAGAGTGCCAATTTCAATCATCCATGTGTCCCAATTGATTATGACTCAACTGTCATGGCTGACTCAATAGTTAGCAGTTGTCACGACCCGATCTCGTCGCCCTCGAAATGTCCAAGGTGGGAAAGGTCGGGTTTAGGGGTACTTGATCACGAGAGTTCCCTCACGAGATCGCGAGCTCTCCCAAGCTCGTGACAGCGGGTTTATTTATGCAGTCTAGTTGTTTATAACAACCTAAAAAATAGACAGGAGTCACCACTAGCCTCATTTTAGGGGTCGGCTAGAAACCCAATCAAGGGTCGGGAGTGTTCCCTCGATTCCTATGTAACCAGATATCTAGGTTCGGGGACTTGGGTTACGATAATATTGCTATTAGCGCCCTTTCGGTACCTAAACAGTATATTGTGTTTTTCCTAACATGTCAATGCATTTCTTTTTATATTTTCAGGATCGTCAATTCTATACTAAATGATCATGCATGGTGGATTACTTTCATTCTATTCTATTCCTAAGAAATGAAAGGAAAACAAACAATGAAAATGAAATTGCAAGACATGAAGCAAACAATCAAGAAAATCAGTTAAACCTAATCATGTAATTCTAAAAATATAAAAAAAGAAAACAATTGGGAAAGAAAGGAAACCCGTAACTCGTTGGGTTTTATACAATGTATGGAACCTGAGACATATGTTGGGAAAACAAATAGTACATGACAATGGTCGGAATGGACATCGACTTCCACCATCTTCACGCTTCATCCATGTTCAGGATCCTATTCTAAACCTAATCTAAGACATCTGGATGACTAGATCCATACAAATGAAAGAAACAATCATCACATATCAAAACAATAAAAAAAAACAAGACATCTTTTGTGTTCAAGAAGAGTAACCAAAGTCACAAAGTCTATAGGTTGAATTCTAGGTAATACCCCAAGGTTCAACATTATTGTATGTCATACCTAAATCATTCATCTAACAATCACATGTGAAATGTATAACATGACAAGCATTCAAGCCATATGACCTTATTGTCAGATTGAGAACACACAATTTTATAAAAATTGATGAACACACAAAAATCATTCTGGAACAGTAGACTTTCAGATATGAGGAGCAAAATTCATGAAGACATTGACTTCTATTTTGCAACAAACATATGATAGGGCAAACGATTGCCAAATCAAGCATATTATATGTCTATGGAACGCTTGCGAAGTCTATTATAAATCTCCAGACGATATTAAGTTCTAATAACATCATCTACCAGCTCATTCCAATTAAAATAGAAAATTGCAGTAAGTCAGAATAGCAAATCAATCTAAAACTACTGCAGAATCAACAGACTTTGTAGGTGTTTTTGAGCGACCAAATAACATCCGTTCAGGGCATACGACATATCAAATCGAAGCTCTAGAAGTGTACTTTTTATGTCTAGAAGGGCTCGAGGTAAAAAAAAAAAAAATACTCATCTAGCACCTCATTTCAGCCAAAACAGAAAGTGACATATCAGGCATACGAAATCGCGACACATCGACTATTCCATTTCAATACTAAAAGCAGTCAGCTACAGAAAAAAAAAAACAGCATATCACAAGCAGCTTTAAGAAGACAACATTCTCAAATTCAGCATGCATATTTTTTTCTAAAAACTCCAAGAGCAAAGATATATCAATCGGCTAAAACAATTTACACAAGAACAGAGCAGCAACATAGCAAAACAAAACCAAGCTAAGACAGAATTTATCTAATCTATATTTAATCCACAACTTCCAGCATGCAATCGGAATGGTAACAGAGCATACGAGACTACAAATTGTGATTGTTTGATGACAAATTGCCATGAAATTGAAGCCATATTTTCTCACAAGCATGAATGAGTCTACTTGATCAAAATGGCATCAATCCATAACCAAACTAGCCTCAAGTTGGAATCAAATGCACACCCAATCATGGGATATCAAAACATGGTCAGCATACATGGATCGATTTTCAGTAAAATTTGACTTATCCTTGACATAATATTTTTTCCATATGCTTCAATCATAAAGAGCAATTATAGCATACTGATATTCATATATGGAGTGTGTCATGGAAAATCAAATTTGCATTTGCAATGAACAGAAAACATCAAATGCACGTGACCCGCCTTTGACCAACTAAAAGCGAACATGATAACAACAAATCATAGTAGCATAACAGTTAAGAATACTACCATCACTCTTAAGTAGTAAACAACTTCACTGATGGCTAATGCCCTCTTTAATACTACTCATAGACAAACTAAGAGTAAAACTCATTTTCTTACTTCTCCAACTCAACATGAAAAGATTGTTTGTAAGAATTCAAAACATAGGATGCTGTACAGTCTCACCTTCATGTACATAGGGCCTTGAAACAGCTCAATAACAAAGATGTGAAATGGCGGACAGAAAAGAAGAAACATAAGTAATGAAAACAACTAAATGCAGAGAGTCCATAGTCAATGATTGTAGCCTTGTCAACCACTGTCACTAAACTTCTATTTGAAGAGGCAAGCTCTCACTCGATCGTTGGCCACACCACATACACAGCGATGACACATCAGAGTGATACGGACAGGGGAAAATGAGATATAATAGAGAAATCTAAGCATACAAGCAACGATTCCAACACCAATTTCCATCCCTGTACGATACAGCAATCATTTGTCTTGATTACACAGCACAGAACACGGCTCAATCAAATATCTACTCAAGTCAATACCAAATCCGAAACAGAGCTTAAACGGATTCTCTAAATCCATCAATCAACAATGAAGACAACAACGACAGCACCTGAACAAACGACATTTATTAGGAAAATCTCGATAAACTTGTTCTTCCTCACCTGATCGAGCCAGAGACAGAGAGCTGAGCCAAGGCTTCCAACTCGGCGCAGACTTGAGCCACGTATCTCGAGCTTCGAAAGGGCGCGATTCGCAACGACGGCGTAAGATCCAATCGAGAGAGTGATTACCAGAGAAAACGAACAAGAGAGGGGAAGGTCAGAATCCAAGACTCGAATGGATTGAGAGAGAGAACAGAAATCGAAACCTAACTCATCGAGAGGGATAGAAAGAAAGCTCACCGATCGAGTGAGCTCGATCCAGAGAAAAAAATCGGTCAAGCGTCGTTGTAGTTGCGATTGTCGCCAATCCTCACTCACCGATCCTCAACGGGCGGTTTCGAATCAAGTTAGATCCGGAGAACGGAACCATGGGCGTCGTCGCTGATGTCACCAATCCTCGATGGTCAGCTTTGGATCAAGCGTCAGACCTTGCGCTCCTTGGCCGGCAATTGTTTGAGACGATTGAATGAGCGATGTCTGATTTCCGAGAGCGATCCATCGCCGTCGTTGTCATCACCGTCGCTGTTGTCGTCACCGTCGCCGCCACCGTCTCCGCCGATCCTCATCAGTCGGTTCTAATCAATCGAAATCCTTTGAATCGAACAGATTTCTGGAGAGATCCCGATCGAGAGAGTCTATTCAGCCGTTTAGCAGCGAGAGCCCAAAGAATTTTCGAGCGAGCGTGGGAGAGAGAGAGAGAGAGAGAAACGGTTGTCTAGAGAGTGAAAAATGGATCCGTCCAATCCCCCCACCAAAAAAAATAAGCGAGCCCTTTTATATTTTTTTGTTTTCTTTGTTTTTTTTTTCTTTTCTCTCTTTTTATTTATTTATGTTTTTCTCTCTTTTTTTTCCTTATTTCTAATTTTTTTATCTTCTCATTTCATCATTTTTTTCATTTTTTTTTATATTTTTGCAAAATATTTGTTTAAAATGTCGACAAAAAATTTCGGGTGTCAACGGCGGTCTTTCCACACCTATTTCTCTCGTTGCATCTCCATCTTTTTCAACCCCTTTAGATTTTCGTGTTTCCAATGCTTCTAAGATAGACTATCTCTATGAAATCTCTCTTAGGATGAAACCAAGATCTCTAAAATTCAACTTCCTTTGATGAACCCCTATTTTGCTTTTGCTAAACCCACCTCATCATTGTTGGAGAAAACTTCCTTATCTGTTTTGAAGTTGACAAAACGTTTCCATCAGTTTAGTTTAAAGACTTGCAGCCTCTATCGTCAAAATTTGAAGACCTCCAGACTCAAGATTTAAAGTCCGCCCTCATTAACAGATTCTAGACCGACGAGGGAAAGTATTATTCGTTGAAGAAGACTTATCCAGATGCGGGTATATCTTTAAGGATTTGGTTCGTGCGGTTGAAGAAGATCTCATGGCTGGAGATTGCACCTTAAGATCTATTATTCATATCAAAATTAATTCGAGAATGTTAGATCCGTTGATTGGCGAAGTATACTTGGAAGGTTCTACTTATGGAAACCTAGATCTTGATTATATGGGCGAGTAGGATTGGTGGGCTATCATCACATTCCTTAGATAACTCGAGATCTTCCTAATAGATTCTGTCCAACAGGTTGATTAGAAAAACTCCTTTGGAAGGTGCCAACGGTTACGAAGGCATGAAAGAGTATATAAGAAGGATGCTCAAGTTATTTGAGTGTATGCGTGAAAGAAAAATTCCAAAGTCTGAAGCTCCTAGTTCTTCACTATCTCAACTATTGAGCTTTTCTTGTATTCAAAAGAGAGATTAAATACTTGTGAGACATTGAGGAAGTGTAGTAGAGTCTTTACATTGTGAAATCAAAGACGTGAGACTATAAAATCTCTTTTGATTCATAGTGGAATCCAGCCGATGGGCTGTCAGTGCGAGAGAGTGGACATAGGCTTGGTCTGAACCACTATAAACTTTGTATCTCAATTATCTTTCCCTTATCTCCTTACTTTAAAATTGCAACTTCATACTTCTGCTTTTAGTTCTTTACACCTTTAACTTGTTACGCTTAAAAATTAATTTTGTTAAAAATTCACATAAATTTCTTTTATCACCTATTCACCCCCTTCTAAGTGCTCGTACTAGCCCTATCAATTGGTATCAGAGCCCGTGTGCTCATTTGTTTGAAGTGTTTTTACTTCTGAGTTAAAGATCCATGGCTAGTATGTTGGCTCCAGGTTTGGTTGAAGGCCAAAGCAACACTAGACCACCTTATTTTGATGAAAATGAATACAACATATGTAAAAACAAGATGAAGACATTCCTAAGATCGAAAGACCCTCTGAAATGGGATGTGGTAGAAAAATGAATCATTCCTAAAGCTACATCAGTCTTAGAGAGGGGAAAAGAAGTTGTAGTGGCTAGCGAGATGACTCAAGAAGAAATAACTAAGAGACAAGCCATTGATGCAAAAGTAATTTACTCTTTATATTGTGTATTGTCTCCTACAGAGTATAATAGAATATCTTCTTGTAAAACAACCAAAGAAGTTTGGGACAGGTTGCACATTAGTAAAAGAGACAAGGATCAATATTCTACTCGGACAGTATGAAGCCTTCAAGATGAAGCCAAGAGAATCTATTACTGACATGTTTAGTCATTTTACAGAAATCGTAAATGGTCTAGAGTATTAGGGACGACCAATCTCAAGACCCATGAAGGTTAACAAGTTGCTGCGTGGACTCTCCAAAGACTAGAATCACGTAAAGACCTCGATAAGGGAAACACAAAGGATCATGCCACTTTCTGTAGATGAGTTGGTTGGCACACTTCAGTCCTATGAAGTGGAGCAAATCAATGAAGAAAAAGATTCCAAAGGTAAGAAATCAATTTCTTTGAGATCCAACGATGATTCTGATGTTACAGCCTCTGAAGATGACATGGATGATGAAGAGCTAGCCCTTATGATAAAAAGGTTCAGGAAACTAAACAAAAAGGGAAAAAGATTCAATTGGAAGAAATAAAGCACTTAGAAGTCTCAAAACAAATCAACTGAAGATGATGAATCCAATAAAGATATGATCTATTTTGAATGCAAGAAAAATGGACACATCAGACCTAACTGTCCCATGTTGAAGAAAAAGAAAGGAAAATCTGAGAAATACAGGAAGGCTCTCAAGGCAGAGATATGGAGTGATACTGAATGTGAAGAAAGTGACGAAGATTATGCCAATTATGTCTAATGGCAAAATCAGAATCAGATTTAGACTCCGATATAGGTACAGACTTAGACTCAGATAGTGAAATCGAGGTAAGTCATTTTAAAATCCTTACTAAAGTCTCTAAATATATTGATGAACTGTGTCTTAGTCTCAAAACCTCTCTCAAGAGAATTTCCGAGTTAAAAAGGGAGAATTCTGTACCAAAGCAACAAGAAATTTTATGGAAAGAAAAGTTTGAAAATTTAGATAAAAGCTTTGTTACATTAAAAGAAAATGCAAACTCTCTTTCAAAAGAAAATATGTTTTTGAAAAAGGACATTTCAAATATTTCAAAAGAGATTTTCTATAAGATCTGAGAAATTGGAAGAGATTCTTTCAGTACAAAGACCCTACTTTAACAAATCAGGTTTGGGAATGACTTTTGAAACTATTCCTCTAATTGATTTTCCAAAAGTAAAAGAAAGAATTAAACAAAGGCTTACAAAAATTTTTTACATAAACCATTTTCAAAAAGTCTTTGTAAAACCTGTTGGCCGAAGTGCTCTCAAATGTTCTAAGTGCAACAGCTCAGAACACTTTCAGAAAGAATGTCCTATGGCTTGAAGACCTGTTAAGAAGGAATGGGCAAAGACTGCTTATTGCACTAACTCATCTGGATCTAAGAAAATGTGGGTACCAAATAAAGCTTGAGTTTCTTTTTTAATTGCAGGTCATTATCAAGAAAAATGTCAAATGATATTTGGATAGTGGTTGTTCAAGGCATATGACTAGAGATTCAAGTTGTTTTATAAAGCTTATACAAGTTAATTGTGGAAAAGTCTCTTTTGGTGGAAACAGCAAAGGAAAAATTGTTGGATGTGGAATAGTAAAAATTAGAAGTCTCATAATCAACAACGTTTCCTTAGTTGAATGACTCAATTACAACTTGTTGAGTATTAGCCAATTGTGCGACACTAGATTCAAGATCAATTTTCAAGAAGGAATATGTTCGGGAACTAATAAAGATCTTTCACAATCTTTTACTGGACGAAGACATGGGAACATCTATCTTCTGGATATAAAACCAAAGAAGTCTTAATGTCTAATTTCAATACAAAATGAAGCAAATCTTTGGCATTGAAAGCTTGGCAATGTCAATGTAAAGTAGATTGCCAAGATCTCTTCTAAGAGTCTTGTTCGAGGGATGCCCAACCTGAAGTTTTAAAAATCTAATTTATGCACACCATATGTATTGGGAAAACATGTTAGAAGTTCTATTAAACCATTGAATCAGGTTTCTACTAATTGCGTTTTGCAGCTTCTGCATATGGATATCTTTAGACCAACAAGAACTAGAAGTATAGGCGGAAAGAGATACTGTCTAGTGATCGTTGATGACTACTCAGGATTCACCTGGGTTTACTTTCTAGCAAGTAAGTCTGAAGCTTTTCTTACTTTTCAAAGTTTGCTAAGAAAGTTCAGAACGAGAAAGGATGTGCTATTTCAAGTATACGAACAGACCATGGAGGTGAGTTTAAAAATCAAGAATTTGCAAAATTTTGTGATGAATTAGGTTTTCAACATGTTTTTTCTTCTCCATACACTCCAGAACAAAATGGAGTTGTGGAAAGAAAGAATAGATCTTTGCAGGTGATGGCAATGACTCTTCTAATAGAAAGTAGTATTTCCTCTCATTTATGGGCTAAAGCAGTTTCTACAGCATGTTATATTATTAACAGAGTCTTTTTAAGGCTTGTTTTGGAGAAAACTCCTTATGAGTTATTCAAAGGAAAGAAGCCAATTGTTTCATACTTTCATGTATTTTGTTGCAAATGTTTTGTTTTGAAAAATACAAATGATCGAACTGGTAAGTTTGAAGAGAAATCAAACGAATGAATCTTCCTTGGATATTCAACCACCAGCAAAGCTTACAGAGTATTCAACAAAAAGACTCGGTCTGTGGAAGAATCTACGAATGTCAAATTCCAAGACTTTTTGCAAAATCAACTGATTCAAACTCATCCTGAAGAATTTGAATATGCTCCAAACTCCACAAAGTCTACCTCCCCTGAAGTAGCTCAAACCTTTGAAAATCATCAAAAGGAAGTTGAAGAATCAATTAAAGTAGAAGAACAGCTTCCTGCCAGACCATCAAATAACTAGAAGCACAAATCTAGTTATCCCAAAGAACTCATCATTGGTGATATCAATGAAGGAATTCATACAAGATCAAAAAGGCAAGAAGAGTTTAGCGTTGTGGCACTTATTTCTAAAATAGAACCCAAAAGTATAGAAGAAGCTTTAACTGACGAAAGCTGGATTGAAGCAATGCAAGAAGAACTTAGACAGTTCAGCATTAATGATGTTTGGGAATTAACTCCTAAACCAAAAGGTAAATCCATTATTGGAGCTAAATGGGTTTTCAGAAACAAGTTGGACGAAAAAGGAAAAGTGATCAAGAACAAAGCAAGACTCATGGCCAAATGATTATTACTTGCTTTTGCATGTTATAAAAATTTCAGGTTAATCCAAATGGATGTCAAGAGTGCATTCCTGAATGGATTCATCCAAGAAGAAGTTTATGTGAAACAATCTCCTGGATTTGAAGATTCAAAGAGACCAGACTCAGTATTCAGACTGAAAAAGGTTCTATATGGTTTAAAACAAGCACCTCGAGCTTGGTACGATAGGTTAAGTAAGTTTTTAATGCAAAATGGTTTTGTCAAAGGAAAAGTGGATACTACATTGTTTATTAAAAGGGAAGGTAAAAACTTTCTACTTGTTCAAATTTATGTTAATGATATTATATTTGGATCATCTAACGAAAACCTGTGCAAGAAGTTTTCTAAGTCTATGTAAGATGAATTTGAGAGAAGCTTGATGGGTGAATTATCCTTCTTTCTCGAATTACAAGTAAAACAATTGAAAGAATGAATCTTCATTCACCAAGAGAAATATGCAAAAGAACTTATTAAAAAGTTCGGATTGAAAAATTGTAAAAAGACTGAGATACCAATGTCTAGTTCTTCGAAATTGGATGAAGAGAAGGAGGAAAGAAAGTTGATCAGAAACTTTACATGAGTATTATTGGTTCACTTCTTTATCTTATTGCTTCTAGACCTGACATTTTGTTTAGTGTTTGTATTTTTGCTAGATTTCAATCTGATCCAAAAGAGTCTCATCTAAGCGCCGCAAAACACATCATCAAATACATTGCAACTACTTCAAATTTGGGTTTGTGGTTTCCTTAAGAATGAGACTTTACCCTCCTTGGGTATTCAGACGCAGACTTAGCATGTTGCCAAGTTGATAGAAAGAGCACATTTGGTACATGCCAAGTGCTAGGAAACAGGTTAGTATCTTGGTTATCAAGGAAGATTTGGTACATGCCAAGTGCTAGGAAACAGGTTAGTATCTTGGTCATCAAGGAAGCAAAGCACTGTAGCGCTTTCAATAGCGGAAGCAGAATATGTGGCTCTTGGAAGTTGCTGCTCTCAAATCTTATGGGTAAAACAACAACTGAGAGACTTTAGAATTAAAGATTCGTGCACCAAGATCAAATGTAACAACACCAGCACAATTAACCTCACTAGGAATCCAATTCTTCATTCAAGAGCAAAGCATATAGAGATTCGACATTATTTTATTGGAGATTATGTTCAAAATGGAGAAGTTATGATTCAATTCATTGACTCAAAGAATCAACTGGCGGACATTTTTACAAAACCTCTGGAGAAAAGCCTATTTGAGTCTATTCGCATTAGACTGAACATTACATCTCTTATCCAGTAAAGTCTGGACGTGCTCAAGACTCAAAGGTAAAGTCTGAAGATATTCATACTCAGAAGATCAAGAGTTACGACTGTAAGTTGCTCATTTTTCAATATTTTAAACTTGAAAATGTACAGTTATTTATTAATTGCTAATTGAAATTATCTTTCTAAGTTTCTCTTTTTCAAAAAGGCAGTTATCAATTTTGAAAAGACAGTTATTTTCAAAAATGGAAGTTATTCGTTTTTGAAAAGGTATTTTTATTTTCCTTTTACGACGTTTCGTTTACCTCGCTTCACTTGCTTTATACACTTTTGTCGAGACTCGTCTTCTTTGTTTTACTCGTTTTCTTTGTTTTTACACTAAAACCCTAGACTACAAAATTCTTATTTGCTCTCACTTTCACTCTCGATCTGTTCAAAAGTTTTCACCTTTTTCAAGCAAGTTTGTGAATTCCTTCCTTGGAAGAGACAATGTCTTCAAAAAAGTCATCAAGGATTGCAAGCAGGGGACCACAATATATGCCCGAGGGTCCTAGCCACTTCGACTTGATCGAAGAAGAAGTTTCTACTCCTCTACAGCAACAAAATCAACAACAACCTTCTCAGCAACGTCAAACTCCTCCACCGACTCATATAGAAGAAGAAGTTTTGGAAGAAGCGGAACCTGTAAGAACATTAACTCCTAAAGTCGCTTTCAAGCTTTATTCTAATCTAAAAAGAGGAGGAACTCCTATGACATTGATTGATGAATACTTGAAAGAGAGGGGGTATAAGAACGAGACTCTATCTTTACATGACATGGAAAATATGGGTATTACCGAAAAGGGTTTGGCTAAAAAAGCCTTTACTAATTTTCCTAGTGACCCACAAATGGGGACTACTAATCAACCTCTAGGACTAGATGATGATGAAAGAATGTTTTCCCATTTTTAGCCTAGAATGGGAGTGGCTGAAAATATTACTGATGGTTCTAATCTGTTCAGATCAAAGAATCACAAAAGGGTTTATTCGAATTTGTTGAAGAGAGGGGTTATGCACCCAAGGAATGTTGATTTTGATTTCCTTGATTTAGTGAAAATAAATCTGCAAAAGAAGTTTGCTACCCTGTAGTTGGAGCACTTTTGTTCTGAATCCACTACTGCTTATATTGAACTCACTGCATACTTTTATTCGAATTTATTGTTTATGGATGCAAATAGCTTCTCTTTTACTGTGAGAGACAAGGCATTTTTGGTGGATATGGATACTTTGGCTGATCTAATTGGAGTGGAAAGAGGATGTTTCCGACCATTTGGTGTACCTTTTGCTCATGCTACTCAGTCATTGGTGAATGACAAGGATGCTAAAGGCAAGATATCCTATTCTAGGATGAATGCCACCAACATCTTGTTACACAAACTTGTGATCAACTGCATTAGGCCAAAGTCGACATCCAAGACCGATGTGTCTCGGTTTGAAGCGAAACTGATGCATGCCATCAATTTTGGATACAAATTTTCTCTGCCTCACACTATTATTTTCCACATGTATAGAACAGTTGTGAAAGATAAGGGACAACTCCCTTGTTCTGCTCTTATCTTGCGTCTTTTTAGACATTTTAAAATTCACATCCCTGCTCCATTAAGTTTGTCAACAATTTCTCTAATGGTGATTGGATTCAAAATGGTCAAAAAGATGCACTTGCAAGAGCTAAGTAAGGTATTGGAACGCATGGAAGAGAAGTCTCCTCTAAAAGCAAAAGAAGACTCTGCTGCAGTAAAAAGGAAATGCAAGGAGCCCATGGCTGCTCTTGTGAAGAGAAAAAGAATTCTCATCTTGCAGGATGAAGAGGATGAGGATGAGATGACTCTTTCAGCCTTACGTAATTTGAAGAGTTTTGTTAGTTTTGAAGAAGTAGAGCCAACATAAGGAGAAAAAGAGAGAGAAGAGATAGAGAAGGGAGAGGTTGAACAGAGGAGGACAGAGGAAGAAAGAAGAGAAGAGGAGGAAGAAGAAGAAGAAGAAGAAGAAGAGAAAGAAGGAGAACAAAATCAAGGTCAAGGAGACTCTTTCGAGCCAACCTTGGCTGTCTCCCTATCAAGTGATTCTAAGATGGCAGGAACTGCTGACATTCATCACTCTGAAGCTAAAGTTGAACAAGAAGAAAACTTACCTACTCAACCTGAAGGCAATAAAACAAGGGGAGCTGTTGGACCAAAAGGTATTTCTTCACCTTTATTTACTAGTGATGTTTTGTCACCATAAAAAAAGATGGAGATTGTTGGAGAAAACTTCTCTACGTGTTTTGAAGCTGACAAAACGTTTCCATCAGTCTAGTCTGAAAACTTGCAGACTTTCGTCTAAGTCTGAAGACCGCTGGATCGCCAGACTCAAGATTTAAAGTCTATCCTCATTGACAGTTTCTAGACCGTCGAAGAAGACTTATCCAGAATTAAGTATTTCTTTAAGGATTTGATTCTATCGACTAAAGAAGATCTCTCGGCTGAATATAACATCTTGGAATCCTTTATTCATCTTGAGATTGATTCAGGAATTTTGGATCCATTGATTGGCGAAGCATACTTGGAAGGTTCTACTTATAGAAACCTAGATCCTGATTGTATGGGCGAGCATGATTTGTGGGCTATCGTCATATTCGTTAAATAACTCGAAATCTTCCTAATTGATTCTGTGCAACGGATAGATTGGAAGAGCTCCTTTGGTAAGTGCCAACAATTATGATGGCATGGAGGAGTATATAAGGAAGACGTTCTAATTATTCGAGTGAGTGCGCGATAAAGAAATTCCAAAGTTTAAAACTCCTTGTTCTTTGTCAATTCAATTGTTGAGTGTGAACTTGTACTCAAAATAGAGTTTATACTTCTGTGAGACATCGAGGAAGTGTAGTAGTCTCTACACTATGGAATCAAGGAAGAGTTATACTGTAACAACTCTTTTGACTCTTAGTGAAATCCAGTCGGTGGGCTGTCAGTGCGAAAGACTGGACGTAGGCTTGGATTAAGCCGAACCACTATAAACCTTATGTTCTTATTCTCTTCCCTAAGCTCTTTTACTTTGATCGTAACTCTATCGGATTATTAGAGTCTAATTTCCTTTTCATAGTCTATTGCTAAACAGAGTTGATTTAAAAGTAAAATTTTATACTTTATTCTGCAAAATTTGTTTTCGCACCTATTCACCCCCCTCTAGGTGCTGATACTAGCTTTCACACACTCCGACCGTATTTTTGTACCATTTGTCCTTAATATTATGTTTTGGGTTGTCTTGTGATATATAAACACCCAACAAGTTGCAGATTTTTTTCTTTCATTTTGTTTTCTTTGTTTTTTCGGATTGCATATTAGATTCACTGCTTTCCCTAAACTACTTACTTGATTGTTTACTTACCGCTCTGTCTTTAAATTTCAATTGTATGCCTCATTTTCTCTTTTATAGAAATAGAATTGCATGAAACCAACCATCCACGTATGATCACTTAGTTAGTGTAATCAGCCTTAAAAAGTCAAACGAAAAGCATAACCCAAGTCCCCAAATCGGGAATCTCTAGTTGCATAGAAATCACGAGATACCTCACAATCCTCGATTAGGTTTTCTAGCCGACCCCCAAAAATGAAGCTTGTGGCAACTTACATCTTATTAAATTGTTCTGAACAACTTGATAATAAAATAAAGGGATAAGTATATTAAAAGTCCTAAAACTTATCATGAAAATGCAATTGAGTCCTAAAACTTTCAAAAAGTACAATTAAGTCCTAAAACTTATCATGAAAGTTCAATCAAATCCTAAAACTTTCAAAAGGTTTAATAAAGTCCTAAAACTTGTCTCGAAAGTGCAACCGAGTCCTGAAACTTTCAAAAAGTATAATCAATGGAACGACTTAGATTAAATCATTTTGATAAATTTTAGGACTTGATTGCACTCTTTGAAAGTTTTAGGACTTAATTGCATTTTGTGACAAATTTTAGGATTTAATTGCATTTTTTGAAAGTTTTAGGATTTAATTGCGTTTTCATGACGAATTTTAGGACTTCCAATGCACTTATCCCTAAAATAAACATGTCATGAGAGGTATGAGTCTCGATGAGACTCACCATAGTTTAGCATATCCACTATGGAAAGTTCATGGCAAAGAATGCTTTAAGTGCCATAACTTTGGCCAAAGGGACACTTAAGTGTCACATTCGAAGAAAAACGGATCACTTGAGTGCCACTCCCGCCAGAGTCCGGCCAAAATGCCGACGTGGCATTTTTCTGGAGAAGCGCGTCCAAAACGACGTCGTTTTGCACGCTAACGTGACCAAAACGGCGTCGTTTTGGGCTGACGTGGTAAAAAAAATAATTAAATTAAATTTAAAATTAAATTTAGTTAAAATATTTAAAATAATAATTTTAAAATTAAATTTAGTTGAAATATTAAAAAATTAATAATTTAAATTTAAAAAATATTTTAAAAAAAGGAAAAGGGGGAGGCGGCTGCCTCCCCCTTTCTTTTTTTTTTAATTTTTAATTATTAATTTTTTAATATTTCAACTAAATTTAATTTTAAAATTATTATTTTTAAATATTTTAACTAAATTTAATTTTAAATTTAATTTAATTAATTTTTTATTTTTATTTTTACCATGTCAGCCCAAAACGACGCCGTTTTGGCCACGTCAGTGTGCAAAATGGCGTCGTTTTGGGCTCGGTTCGCCGGAGAAATGCCACGTCGACGTTTTGGATGGATTTTGGCCGAATTGGCACTCAAGTGATCCCTTTTATTCCGATTTTGGCACTTAAGTGTACCTTTCATAAGTTATGGCACTTAAGTGTCCCTTAGGACAAAGTTAAGGCACTCCAGGGATCCGCACGTCGAAAGTTCCTAATGTATGAAACGATGTCATTCATGGGAAGCAAGTACTATTGGGAGGGCTACTATGGTAAAGATGCATCTAAATTCGATATCCACACCAAACATCCTCTTTCAAGGTGTGTCACTCATGTGTGTACAAATCACGATACCTTGCACTGTCACACGAGGTATGAGCTTAGGAGAGCTCATGATCATAAATGAGGGGACTCACAAGGGTAACGTCTTTTGGAATATGAACCATGAGGGAACTCTCATAGTCAAGTATCTCTAAACCTGACATTTCCTTTTCATGGCATGCAAGGTTAGGTCATGACACTTTCAATGAATGCATTGATTTTGCAAAACACTTGAATAAGAAGTGTTGTATAAAGACAATGTGCTAGTATGCTCGATTAATAGCCCGTCAAAGAGTAGCTATTCAAAAGAAATGGCATACTATCATTCTCATGTTCTTGAGTAGCTATGTTCTAAATTATATAATCAATACATTGACTTTACTTGCAACCTTTCTCGTGTTATATATAATCAATATGCTCAAAATTAGATTGTTTCGTGTTTAATATATTTAACTAATGTTTTGATTCATTAGTGCGGCCAGCATTATGTATGATTTAGTGTTTAAAGATTCAAACTTGGCTTAACAAGTTACTTGGCCTTGTCTTGAGCTTTGGAAAGTAATGAATTAAAGTTCTGGTAGACAATGACCGAATCGGAATATATGATTATCTTGCGAGTAGCTTTTAACTACTAAAGTTCCACCATTGTAATGTGGTAGGATGAAGAGGAACAACTGAGAGTACTGGCCCCAAAGAAATTGGTTCGATTGAAACTTGAATGCATGACCAACGACAGTAATTTGGCATAGTAGAGTCCAAGTACTAACCAAGTAGACGACCGTTCAACGGTTTGGTCCAAACCACATGCATATACTACTTTCGCCCTTCCATAGATTTTTCTTGGCATTTTTTTTTATTAGTCTTCAACTGTAGCCAATGCTAAAGAAAATTTGGTTTCAAGTATGAAAATGTATGGCTTTGTCTACTCTGCTTTATAGACTCATGCTTAAAGGAATCAAGTTTGAGATTATACTATTAAAGTGATTGCAAAATGCCAATGCATGAACTTCTCGAGATCCAAGAGCTGATTGTACACTAATGAACATTTTTATTTTGTGCTCAAAATTCTTCAGAATGAGAAATTACTGTCTTCTAGGAACCTTTGTACTGAAAATCTTGCCTGCTGTTGACAAATTATTTGCTGATTCCATGACATTTGCTTTTTCCATGAAAGAAGTCTCACATTCACAAAATTGTAGCTTGAAGTGGACATCTAAATAGTAATCTTGTTGACAAACATAACTTTATGCTTAACTTCACATTTAGAACCACCTATAAGACAGTTTATGCTTAAGTTTATGCATGATGTCAAAGTTTGCAAAGGACTACTGCACCACATAGAAGATGTCCCTTTATATCAAGAATCCTATCAAGATTATCAGCATGGAGCACATTATAAAAACCTTTAGCGAAGAACTCTGGAACTTCTTTCCTTAACATCTCATGACATATCTTAGTCTAGTCCATATCTCCGTCCTGTGATGTTTGGGAATGTTCTCTGAATTTTATGAAATGCAGCTTGAATCTACACAAGAAGGACGGGATTCACTAATTATCAATAAATGGAGATAACTAAATCGAAGCATTACAATTTACATCATGAAATATAAGGTACAAATGCACAAACATCATATGTGACATCCAGATTTTCAACCCTGTCTTCTACTGAATAAATCGGACATTTCATTGACGCGTCTATAGGGCTATTCTCGGAACTGATCATTCTTGAGATAACTAGACTATCTTGGGAGATTATTAGGAATCTTAAGGCAATTAGACTTGAGAACTCGATCATGAATCGGCTTCTCGACCGTGTCCATCTTTAGAGGCCATTACGGCACAGTTAAAAATCGATTTGAGATCAGAAATAGGTCTGTTGATCGAGATGTGTGGCCGATCGTGGGTGACTCCACTAAATTGGAAAATTCTCGTCGTGGCTCTAGGCGATTTTCTTATTGTTTTGGTACCCTCGTGTCCGTATTTGGATCATCGATGTTTTCACGACAAACGAGAGTCGCCAATGAGTCGAGTGGGTTCATAGTGGTTCGAAGAAAATCGACCACGAGTCAATTGTCCGAAAAGTTCGAAAATTACCGGTAGTCTAGGTCACGCTAAAAACGCGCCGAATGAAAATTAACCGCCAATTCGAGTCCGATTTCAGAAATTGAAGTTTTGGCCATGTCACAATAAATTTTAGGAGCATCAACTCGGTCTCGAAGATTTTCGGAAATTCGGGAAATTTTACGGAAATTAGGTTCGGACATCGCGGAAATTGGCAAAAGTTCAGATTGGCTAAATTAATGGGAAATTGGACTTTTAGACTGAGCCGTTGTGTGTCGGGGATTTATAGAAAATCATTTGGAATTTTTCTACATCGAAATCGACCAATTTGGGAATTTATTGGAGAAATTGAAGTTGAATGGTGAAATTCGTATCATCCCCTCCCCCTAGCCAAAATTGACCAATTGAGAAATTGTGAGAGGTGTTGGTGTGGCCTAATGAAGGCCAAGGTTTAATGCTTGGCCTAGATTGATTGTTGAAGATATTTCTTGTGGAAAGTTGGCAAGGATGGCCCACCCTCTCTCTTATCTTCTTCCTCACGCACGGCTCCTTTTCATTTGGACTGGGCGGTCTCAGCTTCTGCTCGATTTCTTGATTCTCTGCCGTTCCGCTTTCATTTTTCTTCGGTTGAGAACCTGCAGCTCTTCTCTTCGAAAACTGAAGTTCACGCCAGCCACGAGATCTTCAATTTAAGCTGCTCCTCGCCACTTGCCCATCAACTAGCATCTCTCGGTCAACACCTGCAAGAACGGAGCCCATCAATTGACCGCATCAGCCCACTCACGAGCGCCCTCCGCCAGCTTGCGTCTTCAGCGTCTTCACCGAAGCAGTTTCTTCTTTGTCGCTGCCATTTGGCCGTAAGCCAACAAACGGTGTCCTCCTCTCCACACGGCTAGAAGTTCAAGCGGACATCTCCACTATAAATTGTCCCTTTGGTCAACAACAAGCCATGGAAGCTCCTTGATTGACCGAATCAACGACCTCACGTCCCAGCTGCAGCTGCTTCGTGCGTCCAGTGAAGCCTCCACGCGTCCAGTAGCTGCGGAAGTTCATTCCACCGAAGCCCTGTTGATTTAAACCACCTCACGTGCACACGATCCAGTCAACGGTACCCTCTCCCCCACCGTTTGTTGACCGAAGTCTCCACGACCAGCAGTCCCACGAAGAATTCTCTACTTCGGCTTGTCTTCAACGATCAACGAACCAGCGCCCTCCACCAGCGTTGATTTCGTGTTCCGCCTAGCAACAGCAACGAGCTGCTTCTTCGAGTATTCCGCTAGACCGGTCAACTCCAGCAACCCCGAGAAGACCAAGCCCATAGATCCTCCTCCGTTTTCCTTCGTACAAGCTCAGGCCCAGCTCAGCAGCCCATGTGATCTTCAGTCCAACAAACTAGCTGAAGACAAGCCCTGCAGCAAGCCCAGCCCGTGAGCTTCAGTCCTTTGGGCCACCGAATTCAGCACAAGACCAGCAAGCCCAGTTCAGCTAGCGCAGTTAGTTCAGTCCAGAAATTCAGCAGGTCCAGCCCATCCCAGTGCAAGAACAAATCTCATTTGGGCTGAGATTTGTTGGGCCAAGTCCAAGGCCCGGTCCAAGCCCGTGGGAGTCGTCGCGAGCCCGATTTCGGCCGCCGTCGCGCCGCCGTTGCGGTGATTCGATCCCCGTTTTTAATCAAGTGAGTTTTATTCACTAAAGCTTTATTAGTTTGCTAATTATGCCTTAGGGTTGGTTAGATTTAATTACATGCACTTAGGTGGTTAGATTAGGTTAGAACAATTAAATTAGTGACTTGAGGATGCATGTTAGGTGGTTAGACCTAGCTATTAGCAAGTAGAAATGTTTGATTATTTATTGAATGTATCTCGGGATTTTTCCCGACCCGTTTCGGGCTCCAATAAGGCAATATGGGCCTAAATTGGATTTTATTGTTTATTTATTTATTTTCGAAATTTATTTATTTAATTAATTATTTTTCCGGAAATTCAACCGGGATGGCCGGTGACCGGAATTTCGTGCTGATTGTCGTGGTGCAGACCGTTTATTTATTTGAGCTCTACGTTGTGTGGAATTGAATTTATTGTGGAATTTTAGGAATTGTCCTAAATTGTTTGTTATTGAATATTTGATTGGTAATGGCCAAGCATGGGTATACAGCGCCAGTACGTTGATGGGCTATATAGTAGGGAGAATGGTGAGACCAATCAGGTACGATATTATTGGACATACGTGGTTCGGTGATTGGAAGTATCACTGGCGAAAACGGCGCCTTAAAGAACGCACGTAAATGACTTATAGACACACGTGGTTCGGTGGTTATGGGAATATCACTGGTGAAAACGGCGCCTTAAAGAACGCACGATGTTGTCTATAGCCGATGTCACCTTGGCGAAAACGGCGCCCTAGAAAGGACACGTGGTTCGGTGATCGAGGATATCACTGGTGAAACGGCGCCTTAAAGAACACACGGTGTCGGTGATCGGTATGTCATTGGCGAAAACGACGCCCGAGAAACACATGTGATTTGGTGAATGAGTACACCACTGGGAAAGCGTGGTATGAGTGGGAATGACCTAGAGAGGGTCTAATTGACATGTAATCGACTTAGTCGATTGGCCAGTGCTTGATCGGATGTCGTGAATTGTTTGAATATCTGTGTTTAACCTTGAATTGCAGGTTGGAACTGAGGCAAAGGTAAGTTCTCTGACTTGTGTTGTGCTTAGGCAACCGTATGACATATTAGTTTATTAATCGAGTCTTAGGGGGTAGGACTCACTGAGACGTGGTCTCATTGGTTATTGAATAACCATTTCAGGACCCTGAGGAAAAGCTGAGGAGGAAGAACCCGAAGGGGAGAAAGTATTTTGAAGTAGAAGATGATCCAGAGAGGGATCTTGAGTACAACCCAGATGTGGATTGAGATCCCATCCCTTTTGTGCACCCCCCGTCTTAGTGTAGATAGGTGTGAGACTTTTATGCTGTAAATAGTATTGTAAATATACTATAAGTTGTGCTGTTAATGAAAGTGTGGTTGTGAATTTCAATATGAAAAATATAGCCTGCTTTCCTATCCCATTATTTTATTGTCTGGGGATTTATAACTGCTTCCGCATGCGTAATAAAAAGAAAGGGTCGGCGATAATTATTTCCTGGGATATCGCACTTTAATAATCGACCAAATGGAAGGATGGACGCGTCCCCGATGATCGGGGCGTGACATCATATGCACCAATTGCAGTTGGACTGCAATGAACAGATACTTCATGAGCTAGCCGATGAAAAAGAAAACAATAGGCTTGGCAGATATAGCAATTAGCAACACTTTCCTTGTTTGTGTTTAGGAACATAATTGATGTCATTAAAAATATGCTGAAAGGTGAAGTGCTTAAAATACATAATAGAAAGATGAATTTATTACTTGGTTATTTTGCAATATCCCATTAGCAAAATTAGAAATACAGGATGGTTTGCTAGGGGTTAATTCAACTTTACAAAGTCAACATCACATGAGAACTAAGCTTATCAAATTAAAATAGTTAGAAACCTATGTGACAACATTCAAAGGATAGTGTCACGTTGATAAACTGATAAAAATGGAGATTGTCCTCATGCATACTTGCATACTGATTTCCAGGTGTGATTCCACAGCTCATATAGTATAAGCACATGGGTTATATTTTCATTGTTATGGTATGACCGGTAGTGCATACCTCCCTCTGCAAAGGCTTATTGAGTTCAGGAGTGATAACATTAGAATGCAATGGCATCAGACACCTCTGCATCAGGGTGACATACAACAAAAAAAATCAGCAGCTACGTATTTGATTAACAGAGAGTTTGAACCGCATGAGCATACAAAAGCAGACTCAACTCAAATACAACATCAAAATCATTCAGGTATGTGCTGTCGAGACTAGATAAACTATTTTGGATCCTCACAAACATCAAAAATCCCTCAAGTAACATAGAGAATCTCAAGTGAAGACAAGTCACTGATTGCACTTGGAATTGCTCTTTCAGATTACAGCATGATAGGAGACTTATAGTGCACGGATTTTTCAACCTTCCTACGGCACTAGGAAGCTTTTCAATCCCAAAACCACTAACATCCAAAAGTAGCAAATTTTGTAAATCTCAAGTTGAGCTGGGGATGTCTCTGAGTGACTCACAAGAGCTGACACTCGGTTTCTCCAGCCTCGTCAAAGAACCGATAGATGTAGGAATCTCAGTAATATCAGAAAAATCTAATATAAGTTCTTCTAATTTGATAGATCCTCCTCCTTTCAGTTCTTATCACATACTCATCTGCTCTTGGTCCAGTCCATTGCCCCATTCTTCTTCCACGATCCCAAATCTCCTGCAAATCCTAAGATTGCCACACTCTCCCCAATTTCAACTTGGCGATCCAGACGAACGCTGAGATGCACGTTCTCCTGTCCCAGCTTTGATCTAATCTTCTCCACTTTCTTCTTCTCTTCTCTGCAATAAACACATTATGTTATAGCTTTTACCAATAGCCTCCTTCCTTGTCTAAACAACTTAAACAACAATTTTCACTTGAAACATCGATTCATTTCGTCATTTAACACCACATTCAAAGAGAAACCGTCAAGCCTAAGCAATATCAGCTCATCACACTCCTTAACACAAGAGAGTTTCAAGGGTCTTGAGGAAAGCTTGAGATGCGTTCAAGTAGATGGCATACCTGAAGATGGAGTTCTTGCAATCGAGGGCTTCGACAAATATTTTAAGCCTGAAGGAAGCTCTGGCAGTGACCAGAGGTTGTAACAGCCCCTTAGGTCAAGGTGTTGGAGAGAAGAAAGATTTCGAATGCTTTCTGGCAGGTCAGATATCGGTGTCCAAGTGAGATTGAGATACTCGAGCGAAGGCAAGTCACCAATTTCACTTGGAATTGCCCCATTCAGACTGAGGAAGCATGATTCAAGACTTAGAGTCCGCAGATTTTTCAACCTTCCAATAGCACTGGGAAGCTTTTCGATCCCAGAATAACTCAAGTTTAGATGTTGCAAATTCTGTAAATCCCCAATTGAGCTAGGGATTTCTCTCAATGACACACAAATGCAGGTACTTAGTTTCTCCAGCTTCCTTAGAGAAGCAATAGACAGAGGAATATCTCTAATACCAGATCTATCTAATAAAAGTTCTTCCAAATCTTTTAAGTTGCCCACCTCCTCTGGTAGCTCCTTGAGACTTCCACAGCCACTCAAATCCAAGGAAACAAGGCTCGTGAGTTCGCCAATAGAAGGGTGGAGATGCTCCAGTCCGCCACAATTGAGCAAGATGAGAATCTTCAACTGTGTGAAAGCCGAGAGATTAGGAGTACGTCTTAATTTAAGACACCATCCAAGGTTGAGAACTTTTAGCCGTTTTGACGCCTAATACAAAAGGAGAATAAGTTGTCAAAGAATGAGTTGATTGGCTAAACAAGAATAGAACCCTAAAATCGCAAAGAGGATGTCTTCTTTGCCTAATCTTACCATTAATGATTTCCATCCTCGCCAATCCTTTGTGATGTGGCTGTATGAGAAATCCAGCACTGATAATTTCGGTAGATGCAAATTGGTCGTCGAAAAAGACAAATCGCTTCCCTTGACCTTCCATTGGAGCCATCTTGCTTCAGAAAGGAGTTCATCGTAGGAGTTTCCGCTTACTTCAGAAAGGAGTTCGTCGTAGGAGTTGCCGCTCACTTCAGAAAGGAGTTCGCCATTGGAGTTTCCGCTCATTTCAGAAAGGAGTTCGTAGTTGGAGTTTCCGCTTGAATCTGCCCGCAAAATGTCGCGAAAATAGGATAGGCATCTCTGCAAAATTTTGCGGAACCAAGAGGGGGGCCTAGAGGGGGACCGGCAAGGGAACCAGGAGGGGCCTCTCTGCGAGTTTTTGAACTTTTTAGTTTTTGCTTTTCTTAAATCACGATTTGTAACCTTTCTATCCTTCCCGTGTACAAATAAAACACGGACATGTGAACTCACATTTAATTTCTTTTTTGACGAACTTTCAAAAATTAAACAAGATGAAAATAAAGAAAAAATGGTTATTGCTCTAAAACAACTAAGGCAAATGCAACTCAATGTTTTATCTTTTCCTTCTTTTTTCAAATTGTGTAGCACATGCACTTTGACTTCTATTTAATACGACATACATGAAACCATTTTACGACATACAAATATTTACTCATAAATTTTCATGACTTTTGTATAATTTCTCAAAAGAATTTGTTAAAGAGCACCGGTGGACCACCTGTAAGTAGCTATGGAAACACCTGATTTTCATTTCATTAGTTAGAGGTAATAATGCCAAAGAGAAAAAAGGGAAATTTTCAATCTATTTCTATATATAGAAAAGATTACGTGGAGAGCCTATTTATAAACTTCATTACAAGACTATTTCAGGAAATAAAAAATCAAATCAAATATGCATAATCAAAATAGATATAGAAAATTAGAGAAAATTTCCTAAACATCTCTAGGAGATATCTTCATATCTTTAACATCATTAACTATTGTTGTGAAGTGTTTAATCATTTCTTTGAAAATTGGAACGATTTTTTTTTTTTGTTAGGTATGTTTAAAAAGTTATGTGGTGACATTAGACAATAGTGTATAAATCATATCATGAGGCAGCCCAAATGGACAATATATGATAATAAAATGACATGAGCAATGATAATTTAACTAAAAGATTGGCTACATGCTGAGCATCATTATACTCAAAGGTATGGATATAATAATAAGTATGGCATCTCCTCTAATTAGTCAAGTTTTGATGGATTTGTTTATGACAAACAGTTGTATGTGCTATAAGTAACAACGGATACCTATGTAGCACAGACACTCTCCAGAAGCCTTCGTGTCGTGTCCGACACTCCGACACGTGTCCGACATGCTCCAACACGTCCCGACACGGTCCGACATGCGGTCAACCAGTGTCGAAAAATCCGACACGTGGTCAACTCTTTTCGACATGCTCCGACATGCCAGTCCAGAATTCCGACACGCAAGTCTAGAATTCCGACACGCGATTACGACACGCACGGGGTCAATTTTAAAAATTTCTAATACTTGAAGGGTCAAAATATAAATATACACAAAAGAAGTAATAAAATTGTTATAAATATACACGCACGGGGTCAATATTTTTTTCAATTTTGTTTTTTTAGAATTGTTTTATTTTTTTTAAACTCTTTTACTATGAAAGAAGTAATAAAAAATGCTATATATGATAAATAAATAAATTTAAAAATATCATTTCAGTATTTTTCTTTAAACAATATTTTTTTCCTCTAAGTTTTGTGTATTATTGTAACAAATTAAAATAATGAATGATATTATTTAATATTTTTTGTGTAAATTAATTCTAGGCTATTATTATTATTATTATTATTTATGTATTTATATATAAAAATATATTTAATATATAATGTGTCGGAATTTGTCGAAATTCTCTATTTTTAATAAATGACGTGGCGGCGTGTCGTGTCGTGTCGTGTCGCGTGTTGCGTGTCCGTGTCTGTGCTACATAGACGGATACAAGCGTTTGTCATAAGAAAATCCACTCTTTATCATACACCTAACCTAATTCATGAAATGACCAAGGTCAACGTGATAAAACCTTAAAAAACAGTAAGATTTTCCTAAAAGTACTTTTAAGGGCATTTTTGCTATCTTATCTATTAAAAGGAAATAAGAATTAAAAGAGATAGACATAACTAGTAGATTAAAGGGACGGGTATCTTCAAAATCAAAATGGAGAAGAAAATATCAAACATTGGATTCCTAAATCACAGGAGTAGCACCAATACATTTGGCCATACTATTAAGCAAGAACATGTGATAAATGTGAAATTGTTTCCAATCTTGTCGTTTTGAATTAATTATTAGTTATTATAATTGGCACATGCTATTTTTTTTTCAAGAAACCTCATTTATCTGATCTATGATGTTTATTTTTCATCTTCATTCATTATTGTAGTCCTTTATATTATCAATATTTTCAGCTAGATATGACAATTACATGCTTTTAGTAAATGAGATTTATACTTATAATTTGTAGTTAAAGGATCTTAAATTGATTGTCAATCAAATCTTTACAGATGTAATTTATATCAATGAAATCGAATCAAATGGTATAACTCTTTCATCCTATAGATACTTATAATCCATTTAACTATCACATTAAATCTAAGATGTACATAAATGGATGTTTACTCCTAGAAAGTAAGAGCATATGTCAATCCTAGATGAAATATTAGAATAGATTAGATTAAACATATTAAAATAAGAGGGAGAGAAAAAGAAAGGAGTGTCATATGTTACCAATTCAAAGCTTCTTAGTACTCTTGGGACTCCCTTATAGTCGTGGTCCCATGGTCCGCTACGTTGCTCAAGCAGTTGTCCTTGGCAAAAAATGCTCCTTCCAAGATCTCTCAATTGGTCATGCATCTCAAACCGACCACCATCTCCAATTTTAATAAAGCACCTCAACTTCAACTCTTCAATTCCTAGACTTGGATAAAACCCACAGTCCTCCCACATATACATGGCAAATTCGCTCCTTTGACCAATAAGGGAACAAGCAATATCGAGAAAAATTTGCTTATGTCTATCTTCTAATGCATCATAACTTATCTGCAATATCTTTTGGACATCTCTATGCGGTTGGTCTTTTAATTGCTTCCACACATCTTCCCATACTTTTCGATTTGTTTTTCTATACAAGTATGAACCTACAACCTGAAGTGCCAAGGGAAGCCCACCCATGGTGGATATGATATCACGAGATATGCTGTCAAAGTCCCCCGGAGAATGATCCATATGAAATGCATGTCTATTAAACAAAAGCAAAGCTTGCTCCTTGTCCAATTCATTCAATTCATACTTGTAGTCTACCTCAAATTCAGATTGATCAAGAATAGCTTTGTTTCTAGTGGTAACAATGATCAAACTTCCTGCCATAAACCAATTACATTTCCTAGCCAACGCGTCTAGTTGACTCTTATCATCTATATCATCCAAAAGAATGAGAACCTTTTCTTGTCCGAATCTAGATTTGATTATATTAATTCCTTCATCAATTCTAGAAACTTCCCTTTTTTCATTAAGTATATCCGATATAAGTTGACTTTGTAGACACGTAATACCGTGGCGCTTGGTAGTTTCTCGAATATCTAAAAGGAAGCTGACATGCTCAAATTTATTCGAGAGTTGATTGTAGATGCACTTGGCAAGAGTTGTCTTGCCTATCCCGCCCATGCCATAAATTCCAATCATTCGAGCATTGATGGAAGGATTGTCGATCCAATTCATAATTTTCTTCATACGACCATCAAGTCCAACTAGTTGCTCAGGCACATCCAGCTGAAAATCTTTCTGTAACTTGTTTATAACAGTTTCGACCACGCATTCTATTAATTTCCCCTCATGCCTGTCAAACAACAAAAACAATGAGAGGTTATGAATGAAGACATAGTCTATGCAAAATATTCGATTCTTATCAACTGAGCTATAGGAGGTCCATTTTATCTTGGTGGGGATCAAGTTTGGAAGACTGAGCATTGGAGTACTTTGTCGGTCTATTCTTAAGTGATTGACGCTATTAGCTAGGGGTATTATCATTTCTTTGTTTTTCGCTTTGTACCGGAGGAAAATGTAAAACTCTAGGGCACTATGGGATGTTTCGATTTTAGTTGTCGTTGGTTTAGTTTTCAGTGATATCTTGGGGAGTACCGGTGTTTGTTGTCTTCGAGGCATTATGGTTGTTTATTGGGACATTTTGGGGATCTTTTCCGAGCTTGCAATGAAAGTAATTTATCTGCATTTCATCGATTCTACATGAAGAAGAGAACTTACTAATTGAAAAAAGAAAAGTTTAGTGAAGTACCCGTCAACAAATTTCTCAGATTCCCATCCATTTAAGTTACTAACTTCCTTAAGTGCTCGTTGCCCTTCCTGGATATCCTTCTCCTCAAAATGCGCCCGATTCAAATGGAAGGCATTTCCAAAATTTCCTTTTAGATGTCGCACATCCGACGGGGTAACTTTGTAAAAAATGGGCAAAACTATATGTGACATGCTCTTCTTCCGATCCATGATATGAATGAGCTCACGGAGGCACCATTTACTCGAAGCATAATTTTCGGATATGATGGGGATCGAAATCTTAGATCGTGCAATGGCATCAAGAATCTTTGTACCAAATTCCTCACCAACCGGTATGCTGTTATCATCCTTGAACACGCAAATCGGTATAGTGCCGGCCTTGCTCAAACTGTGGTAGAGGTGATCGGTGAATGCCTTGCGGGTATCCAAGCCTCTAAAGCTCAAAAACACGTCATATTGACCGCTACCTACACCTGTTGCTTTCAGAGAGATGAATGAAGAAGTGGATGCTTCCTCAGTGCTCTCTTCCTTGGCTCTATGGCTCTTTCCCTGACTCTGCCCTCTGTCCATGACGATCTAAGGGGAAAAGTTGAAAAGAAAGATGCTTTTCCTGCTACTCGAAAGGATTGATGAACAATGAAAGACACTTTTAGGATGCTTTTCTGCAAATGCTTGCTGGCTTGGTCCACTCCGAATAATGCGTACGTTAATTTCTCCCCAAGCAATGCTGAAGAAGGTTCTTGTTCTTGAGAAAGAGATAGGTTATGAAGACGCTGCCTTCAGTTAAGTAAGCTAACCTCGTTTCATTGCGGAAGATTAGGTGGTCCTAAAGAGGCCCCTGAAAAGCCCGCATCATTTACTTGTTCAGAAAGACATATTTGATACACTTGTAGATATTAAAACACATATTTAAACATATTGAAGTGTAATTAATCGACTAACAACTACATAACTTCACACATGTCTGATATTTAAAGACGGATTCTTTCAATTCACACCTAACATATTGAAATTGTTAGGAAAGTCCATGGAAATATCTTCCTCTAAATATAAGCTCACAAGGTGCCTAATCGTTATCATAATTTTTACTCTTATTATTTTTAGCCTAATATATGAACCACCCTAACTATCTCCACCACCTCATTTTCACAACCCTTTCTGTCTAATCCCATTTTCATTGGCCAAACTAATGTGGTGTCATGTAATTGTTGCCCATTAAACCTCATCCTCTAGATTCGTGCACTTTCCTCATTGGAAATTTCCATCAATCACGTTTTTTAATATGGTAGGTTTTCAAGTTTTAGGCGTTGATTATATGTAAAATTAACGAAAAAGCTTAAATATTAATCGAGGAAAAATTTTCAATTTCTCAACTGTTTAAATTATGAAGGAAGTCAATGAAAAAGATTATAAATGAAAGGGAAATACTTTCTTTTGGGCCCACAATTTATTTCTTTCTAAAAGTGCATAGAAATGAGAAGAAATGCAAAAATTGCACTTTCTTCCAAAATTGGCCTTTCTTCCTTTTTAAGGATGATTAAAATGAAGGATAACTAAGTCCATCAATGAAATTAAGTTCCATTTATATCATTTCCACCCAACATTTCCACCCAACACGTATCCAAATATATAACGACGAATTTTAACTTTTTCTCTCTTCTTTCATGGTCTGCTTTTTTTTTGTTCTTAATTTTTAGATTTTGAAATTCATGGCTTTAGTATGTTCGAAATTTGGGAATTTCTATGTGATAAAATTTTATGGCTTTAAATAGGATTAATATTAATACAAAAGGCTGCGTCTCGCTTGTAATTAGAATATCATGGGAAGCAATTTTGCTCTTTGCTTTAGATTTAATGCAATGTGTTGCATATTCTTGCATGTATATAGGCTAGCATATTGCCTGGTGTCGTGTTGACATTTCTATATGGTGACTTTTAATAATCGCATTTGTCGTGTAATGGCGTTTGACTTGCTTTCTTAAAAGTGTTATGTTCATATTGAGGCCATTCAACACGTTTGCTAAACATGTCTTGTTCAGGTTTTGCCATATGCATGTTATATCCTAACTCAATATGACACAATTAATATGATACGACATGAATCATCAAATGTATCTTTAGTAATATTATCGCTCACAAAAACAGTGGGGGAAAGAATGTCCAAAGTCTGAGCTTTTGCAGGTTTTAAGGACCGCACGGCGAAACTTTTACTTGATTTTTTTTTTTCCAAACAACAAAAAATTGCTACAAGTGAACAAGTCTCTCAACCTTTGTTCTCCATAAAAACTCAAGCTTCCCAGATAGGCTGATACGTTCTTCTCTCTTCCAACAGCTCGGAACAAGGTACTCACCCTCTTGCTTATATGAACCACAAATGGTCAGTGTCCTTTCTCTCTTATATATTTCATGCTGGCCCCCAAATGCCAATAGCTTTATATAAGATGAATCTATGATATGATTTATTGAGCTATTCACTTCAAAGTTTCAAATTTAAATTATTGATTGATATATTGTCCGCAAAATAGAGCTATAATTTGTTAAATCACATGAAATGAGCAAAACTCATAAGTATTAAGTTACAAATGATATATCAAATACTTGTACACAATCCTTGAGTTCTTGTTTAGGTCAATTGTTTTATTACAATTTTGTTGGCATATCATTCAGCTCTTGAAAAGTCAGTAAACTAATAAAAAAAGAAGCATGTGAAATATTCAAAAAAATAAAAGATAAAAGATAATTTAGGAAAAAAAAAACAGAAAAGAAGGGAATGAAGTGTCCGGGCTTACTTTTAGAAGGAAGCAGCGATATTTAGAGGTAACTTCCAAAAGGCTTTTGAATTATCCATTTGCTGAATTAAAAGTAAAAAAGGGAACGCAAGATGCATGGCAATCTAAGGGTGAAAGTTGGAACAAAAGATGCCTTTATGTTGCATGAAAGGATCGATGAACTAATCTCTACGAACGAGTATGAACGTGAATCTATTACCATGCAAGAAAAAACCAACATGAAATCTTTAATTAATTGGTAATTGATTGACTAGGAGCAGTTGGATGTTTTTAGACCTCGCCTTATCTTCTTTTGGACCTCACACTATTCAAGTCAAACTTGTTGGCTTGATCCACTCACCGGTAACGTGAACGTTAATTTTTCAATTGGGCTATAAAGAACTAGAATTTGTGCACAAGCATCTTACATTCAATTATAAATATAAGCATAAGTCCGGTTTTAATTTGGTTATTGAAAATCAGAATTTGATAAATCATTTAAAAGATAATAATTGAGTTGAAACTGAATTAGAAATGTGTGGAAGGCATCAAGAAAGGACCGAGCTGTGGATGAGATTTTACATTTTAATTTTGTTTAAAGTTGTCATTCTTAATGAAGTTGGAAACGTGAGGTAGAGATTAAAAAAAAAAAAATGCTTGTGGTTATTTATCTTTTATCCATTCCAAGCCGGCACCACATGCTCTAATTCCATGCAAAATGAAATTATTTTTAAGTGGTATGTTATCACTAAGCCTTTCATTTCAAATTTTCAAATCTACTAGGTCGATTGATATTTTGTCTGTAAAATAGAGCTATAATTTGTTAGATGGAAAAAACGGAGGAGTAGATGCTCCCTCGGTGCTCTCTTTTCATGCACTCTTTTCTTTCTCCATGTTAGTCTGAACGATTAGAAATTAGGTATTGATTCAATGGAAGAAGGAGAAGAAGAGGAGGGAAGTAAAAAGAAGTTGCTGAGGAAAATTCAGAGACGACCACCTTGAGAATGGCGTTGAGTGCTTGTCCCCATTTTTGTCGGAGGGCCCATAATGAGAATATCACCACAAAGAGGTGTAAGAAATAAGTGATATAAAGCTAGGTGAATCTCCTAATTTGCATGTATGGCTCGATTTATTTGATCGTTTTCATGTGTGTCAGAAGATCAACTAGATTTTTTTTTCCCTACCATTGCAAGTACTTTCTACAATTAATGGTCCAATAATTTGAGGAAAACAGAATCACTCCTTTGGAATGTTCTATAGGGAGGTAAAATTGTCAAACATTATCTCCTTAAGAGAACACTAACTCTTATGATGATTGGTTTCAGGATGAGTAAGCTCTAAACTAAGAATCGGGAACTGATTCTGTAATAATTAGTTCTCCATTTTTGTAACCGAGAACAAAACTAGTTGACCCAAGAACTAGCCTACTTCTATTTTTCTGATTTTTTTCTATAAATTGATCTAGGACCTTTAGGACCTTCAAACACAGAAAAACCTCACAATTCATAAAAAAAGAAATGGCCTATGGGTTCAAGCGAAATGTGGCAATTTTGCACGCAACAGAGTCTAGCGCGCTTGCAGACCTACTCGTTCTAGTTCAACAAAAGATCAATACTGAATTACGATGCAACTAACAATCAGACATTCTTAGGATTAGCTACGTCTATAGTCGAAAACAAAGGTTTTCTTTTTTCACCAAAGTCAAGTCTGAGCTGGGTACATTCCTCGTTAACAGGTAACGACGACTCTAGAGAGAGAATAAAAGACCCTCCTTTGCTATTTAGTGGCCACCCCACATCCCCAATTGACAAAAAGGGGCCTAGAATGCACTTAGTTCAGCCGATTATTCCAATAACAAAGCGACGAATCAATAAAAATGACACGCTAATAAGACATGAAAAAGCAATTACCTTCCGTGAGCTGAGATGCAAAGAGAGGTGCGAGATTGGAGAGAGGAGACCTTAAACAAGCCCGGGTGAAAACTTTCAAGAGGGAAAAGATCAAAGCAAGCAAGCGAGGACAATAGTTCCGAATTGTTCTGCAAGAGAGAGGCTGAATGTGAGAGAGCACAATTTGGACGAGAGTACAGAATGACCAATTCTGCTCATATCTACTTATAAACCATATTGTTAAACAGATAAATGTGGCTCCTGCTAATATATCAGTATGATATTATCATAGACGTTCTTCCTCATGTAAACGCTACATTCTCTCCCACCCTACAAATGCATAAATCATATTGTCAAATCTATTGTAGGTCAGTAACTTTCCACGCTATATCACAGCTTTGCTGTAAGCAGTTAAATCTCATGAAAACCACACTTTATGACAAGTTTCTATATTTTAACCACATAATCCACATATTAAATATGTGTGAGTGCATTTAAATCAGTAGCTTTGCTCACTTTCAAGTTTTCCACTGTAACCAACACCACCCAAAAAAAAAAAAAAAAATAGTACAATTGTGTATTTTTCATAACTTCCAAAAAACATTTGAATATTCTGTCATTTTCCAGAAATTATGATCATTACCAATATAATGGAAAATAGTTTTATGGACATTCAAAAATTCTCTAGTTGATCTAATTTGTTCGGATAAATTTTTGTCCTTGACAATTTTGATTTGTAGGCTTTGAAAGGTTTTTTGCAATTATTGAAGAGAATAGACCAATATGATCTATATTTGGAAAAAAAAAAAAAATATATATATATATATATATATATATATATATATATATATATATATATATAGTTTTTAACTGTTTTCAAGAGAAAAAAGAGAATTATTTCTACAAAAACTGAGTATTTTGGATGTTTCAGGCTTTAAGTAATTTTTGACAATTGGGGTACGTATAGGGCCAATGGACCCAAAATCAGGTTTAGAATGGTATTTTCATAATTTTCATGGAACGGGGCCTTCGTCTCGAGCGAGTTCAGTGAACCGTTGATGTTTTGAAAACAATACCGGGATAAGGGCCAGCGTGTGATTCCACCAGATTCAACCGGTTAGTTTAAATGAGAAGATTGTAGTAACAAAAATTAGCAATATATATTTGACGATGATTTTACAAAAGTCGAAGGAATTTCACATGTATTGTTCTGTATGCCTTAAAAGGATGTTAGGCGTTATGGGATGAATAACAATCACATGTATTTTATTCTTTGTGCTATCAATTGGAATAGACCAGAGAATGAAGGTTGTGCTTACCTCCAGGAGCGATTCAGAGATGAAATAACTGTGACGGGTTTCAATGTTTGAGAAGAAGTCGCCTTGAAGCAGATCAAGTTGGGTCCGAGTCCCGAAAGGCCGCGCAATCCCGAGGATCACCTTCACGCCTCGACTTAGACTGGCTTGGTTTGGAAAGACACGGAGGTAAATTTGCAAATCATCTCAGGTCAGAATGTCGCGAGAAAGGACGAGCAGTGGCTACGAAATCACCAACTACAGACGGGGAACTTACTGTCTTTCGATAAAATCTAGAAACGACCCTCGTGTTCCACCGAAGACCCCCCAAATCCAAGAACCCTACTCACCTCAGCGGAGTCCATTATCAGAAATTATAGCAAGCGGAACACTGAAAAGTTCGAAAATCGACACGATTAGAGTTGATTTTACCTGCTGATTGGTGCTCGCCGAAAAACCAGTCCTTTGAAGCCGGTGGTTAGGAGGGAGCGACTGCAGGTGCTCTTCGCGACGGCGTCGGGTGTACTGCTCGGTGGATTCGCGAGAAAGAGGATCACTGCTTCCTCCGCCGGTTCAAGCTGAAGCTCTCGCTCTGGTCGCAGAGGCTTCGATGTGCTTCAGACCTGGAAGTAGAGAGAACTTGTCCGTGGGGGTCGGACAACGCGGTTCTGTGTTGACTCAGTCTCTCTGCTGGAACATGGTCACGTGCCATGGTTAGGTGGAGGCACGTGTCTTGGCTGCCCGAGCCAAAGTTGGCTAAATTTCAAAAGAATATCGGTGGCCCACCGTGGAAGAATGGTGAATCAAATAGCTGATTGGCAGGTGAAGGGCGAGGGCTCGCTGCCCTCATACGCGGCAAGCAGGAGCCGAGAGGCCTCTATGGTTAGGCCATCGTCGAAATCGATAATTTCCGATTAAATTATCCAAATAAATTACATTGGAAAATTGCTAATAAGTTGAAGATTAAATTGGCTAAATTAAAAGATTTATAACTGAATTGGTACAAGTATAATAAATTTAGAACTTCTTAAATAATTATCCCCTATTAAAATCATATGGAAGCCACACTAAATGATGAGTTTCTCTAATACAATCCACATATGTCTTCTTAGAAATTTCCTACACATTAAACTATTTTAGAATGAAAGAAGGTCACCTTCCTCTCATGAAGTTCACGATGGGTTCTAAAAAACAAACAATACACTAAGGACCACCTCATGGTTAGAATAGTTTACAATAGAGCATTTTAATATAATATTTTAAATATAATTTGTGGAAGAAGAATTTTAACCAAACTAAATTAGTGGAAGACTGGAGAGACGTTTCTGTCATTCACAAGTAATGACAGATTTAAATTGCAATTGTCAAATATGGTGTGCCACCTAAGTCAAGAATGGTGGGTGCCTTCTTTTTCAAAATGGTCTCATGCAATCATCCAAACCACTACAATTGTCAAATATGGTGTGCCACCTAAGTCAAGAATGGTGAGTGCCTCCTTTTTCAAAATGGTCTCATGCAATAATCCAAACCACACAACGATTAACCTTTATCGCGATGGGATTTAATTAATTAGCAATTGAGGGACAATGAGCAGTTGCAAATGCTTTTAGTCCTTATCTTTATCTTCTTTGAGACCTCACCCTCAAGTCAATTCAAACTTGTTGGCTTGGTCCACTTCTGATTACGTGTACGTTAATTTCTAAGTTGGGCTGTAGAAGAATTAGAATATGTTTTCAAACATATTCCATTCGTTTAAAAATATAATCACGAATTCAGTTGTTATCGATTATTGAAGATCATAATTTCATAAATCATATCAAGTTAAAACAGATTTGGAAATGGATGGAAGATGTGAACAAAGGATCTTGTGAGTACCTGAGCCGCTAAAACTCAAGAATACATCATAGGTATCACTTTCCTACTCCTGTTGGTGTTGAATAGATGAACAAATATGTAGATACTCCATCGGTGCTCTTACTTGCTTGCTTTGTATCACTTCGACTCTTTTTCCTCTTCTTGAAAAGATTACAAGTGAATTTAGAGAGAAGAATGGGTGCAACAAGCACCCGAAAAGAATGCCCTAAAATGAACTGATTTCATTATTTGATTTACTATGGCTCTTTCCTTTATTTGAAATATTCAAGTAGCTAATTGGCTTGCTACCCTCACACGTTGCAGGTGAAGGCCACATACCCTTGTGGACCACTAGGCGAGGGCTTGCTGCCCTCACACGCAGCAAGCAAGAGCTAAGAGCCTTCCCCGATAAGTGGGCAACAACTATGAGTCATTGCTAGCCATGCCACATAGGACGTATGTCGTCCACGTCAGCAATTTTCAATCAAAATTAGCTGAATGAATTATATTGATAAATCGTTAATAAATTGAGGACTAAACTAGCTAAATTAAAAAGTTTATGATTAAATTGGCACAAATGCAATAAATTTAGGACTTTTTTGATCATTTTCCCCATTAAATCACACGAAAACCATACTAAATGATGAGTTTCTCTAATCCAATCCACAGACGTCTTCCTAGAAATTTCCTGCACGTTAAACTATTTTAGAATGAAAGAAGGTCACCTTCCTCCCATGAAGTTCATGATGGGTTCTAGAAAAGAAACGATACACTAGGGACCACGTCATGGCTAGAACAGTTTACAATAGAGCATTTTAATATAATGCTTAAATATAATTTGTGGAAGAAGAAATTGAACCAAGCTAAATTAGTGAAGACTGGAGAGACATTGCTGTTATTCACAACTAATTATAAATTTAAATTGCAATTGTCAAATATGGTGTGCCACTTAAGTCAAGAATGGTGGGAGCCTTCTTTTTCCAAAGGGTCTCATGCAATCATCCAAACCACACAACAATTAACATTTATCGCGATGGGATTTATTAATTAGCAATTGAGGGACAATGAGCAGTAGCAGATGCTTTTAGTCCTTGTCTTTTATCTTATTTGAGGCCTCACCCTCTAGTCAATTCAAACTTGTTGGCTTGGTCCACTTCCAATTAATGTGTATGTTAATTTCTAAGTTGGGCTATAGAAGAATTAGAATCTTTTTTCAAACATATTCCGTTCGTTTACAAAATATAAGCATAAATTCGATTGTTATCAATTATTGAAGACCAAAATTTCATAAATCATATCGAGTTAAAACAGATTTGGAAATGGATGGAAGATGTGAAGAAAGGATCTTGTGAATACCTAAGCCACTAAAACTCAAGAATACATCATAGGAATCACTTTCCCACTCCTATTGATGTTGGATAGATGAACAAATATGTAGATGCTCCGTCAATGCTCTTATTTGCTTGATTTGTGTCGCTTCTACTCTTTTTCCTCTTCTTGAGAAGATTATAGGCGAATTCAGAGAGAATAATGGGTGCAACAAGCAGCCTAGAAGAATGACCTAAAAATGAACTTATTCCATTGTTTGATTTGCTCTGGCTCTTTTCTTTATTTGAAATATTCAAGCTCAACTCAACTACTTCTTGTGAAGAAAAATCATGAAATGGATGCGTACATGGTAACTTTTTTTTTTTTTTGCCAGTCTTACTCTATTCCTACTCTAACTCTCACTCTCAAACTTTTACCCTGCCTCTTTGCAGGCGCGTGGAAGTCGAAACCTACTCCTAAAACTAAATCATCTCCACCCCAACCCCCTGAAAAGATGGAGATTTGAACCCCCCACCTCCTCCTTCCATGTTCGAAAGGTGGCCACTAGGCGTACATGGTAACTTAATTTGTGAATACCAAAAATGAATCACCATTAATTAGATGGGATCCAGTCTCATTTTCCCTTGCGAATCTTTAGGTGGCTCTGGGTTGTGAAAAACATATGTAAGGATTTGTTCTAGTCAAAGTACCATGTCATAACTCTCTTTCTTTATCTCTTTATAGCCATGGTGTATGCTTAGCATTTTGTGACTTTTTTACATGAAGTAACTGCCGTATGATCAGCTTATGTGATTTTATTGCTAAATTTGCTCACTCCTGCATAACAACCACTCATGGGGAGGAGTCGTTGCTTGAGAAATCTGTTACTTTCAAGGTAGTCATCATAAGTTATGTAGGTCATATGATTTGTAATATTCCCCAAAATATAGTAATCTGCCAAAGTTTTGGGCAAATTTCTTTATCTTTGATTAGTAAATTATCTGAAGGATCGTAACTTTCCTTTTGGCGACGAAATTGTCCTCGTTAACAGTAGTTTTACCCGTAAGACATCCTTTCACAAGTTTTCTTTGGAGTTTGGAGGGTGTACTTTTTCTTTGGAGGTCATAAATTCTCCGGAACCTTTGTTTGGTAAAAAAACCACAAAAATAATATTTATTCAGTTAATAGTAAATTTCTTTCGTGTATTTTTACTAAAATATGTAAATTGATCATAACTCTCCTTTGCACTCGGTAAAGTTTTGAAACCTATGTTTTAGTAATTTTCCTTACTCATGGTAACTTTTCTCCATCAAATGATAATTTGATCACGTCTGTAACTTTCCTTTAATGTTCAGAAGTGATGATAGAACATCAATTTTGCAAAACAGATTTCAGGGATCACCTTTTTTTCCCTTTCATTTAACGGTCCATGTTGAATGCAGGACCAATCCCATAAAAGAGAACTTTGGGTTGTGAAATGTCCAATCACAATCAGGACGTTTTGGCCATAATAAAGTAGTCCGTTATTTTTTGCCAAACAGTAAAGTAATCTTGGAAATGCTATTTTTCCAAAATTTTGTAAATCGTTCCATTAAAACATATATACAAAGGTAAAAATGTAACCAGGAAATCATACTACTTTGTCAATATTTTCTTTTGCTGGTGCACAACAATTGATAAAGGAAATTTGAATATTTACTATTTGCTTCCGAATGTGGGACCTTTGCCCCTCAATCAGGGGTCGTTGGACTTTGGTATGGCGATGGCGGGTTGACTTTGTCGTCCTACCTTAACTTGACTTAATAAACTAAAATCGAACGTATTACATACGAGGAATTCCCGCATCTGGAAAATACATATGTCCACGTTAACTTGCTCTTTTCCATATTCTAATGTCTGAATCTTTCACCTTGTTCATCCTCGAGTCGCAACCATTTTTAACGCTCTTCTATCTCTCCATCTCTTCTGGCATTCTTTGGTATTTTTCTGATTCTCGATGTGATTCTGATGGTGAAGTCAATGCGGATGGTCGTACCATCCGTCGCCATCGCACTCGTTGATCTTCTCTTCTTTTCTTTGGGTTTTTACCATATAGGTCATGTGCGAAACGACGGAACAGCAGCAATGAAAAGAGAAGAAAGAAATGGATCGCTCTTTCAAATCCGTGTAAATCATCATCATACGACGTCAGCCCACAAAAGCAGTAGACCCGCTAGAGCTTTGTGCCCATTGCCAAGCCCCTCCGCCCCCCCAACCCATCCCATTCAATTCAATCGTGGCCACTCAATTAGCAGGCACGGTTGCTGCGGCCCGTCCCTATTCCATGGTCAGCTTCGGAAAGGAGAGGTTGGATCCCCATCGACACGCCACCCCCGCCCATCACAAACAACAAGTCTGTCTCCATTGAAGTTGCGGTTAAGCGAGCGAATCTCCCGACCGCCCCCAATATGATAACTCGACATGTGTTTTCACCAGTATCAACGACCCAATCGGCCCAACCAACGATTGGGCAATCGAGCTTTCCAGGCCCATGCTTGTCTTCATATATCCTGAGTTTCATTTGCTATGATGATTCGGCTCATGATGCCAAATTTTAAGAAAATTCGCATTTCCCGTCCCCTCTCCCCCCCCCCAAAAAAAAAAACAAAAAAACAAAATTAGAACGTTCAGCATAGACCGGTCAAGAACCTAACCATCGAAGCTTTATAAGTTTGAGACGCAAGTTTTCTCCTGCGGAGGGGGGAAAAAAGAGAGACTTGAGTAAGTATTTTATGCGATAGTTAAGTATTAACGATGACATGAGGGAGGTGTTTATATAATTTGAGATAAGGCGTTAGGTCTACAGAGTTATAAATTCAACATATGAAGGAAATAAAGAACGTCACTAACACAAAAAAGAAAAAAGAAAAGAAAAAGAAAAGAAAGGACAACCCTAAAAGAACAGGAAAAGAAATATGCAACAAAGAAAGGAGAGAAGATATTCTTGGATCCATGTTATAGATGTCACAAATCGGAGTTTTTATAACTTGAAATTTAAAAAAAGAAAAAATAGTAAAGCTTCTTTGCCAGTTGTAAGAACAAGTACCTAATCAGCCATAAATTTATTGTATATTTACCAATTCAATTCTAATTTTTTTCAATTCTATTGATTTAGTCTTAAATTCTTGCGAGAAATTTCAATATAGTCATTTCGGGTTAATTTTCATCATGAATAATTGATGTGGTGATCCAATTATCGTCGGGCGTTTTACGTGACACACTTCAATCTCAGCAATTTTTAGTGAAAATTGACCAAAATGATTATATTAGATTTTTTTAGCAAAGATTTCAGATTAATTTAGTAAAATTAATAAGTTTATAACCAAATTGATATATGCATATATAATTTTAGGACTAACTAGACAATCTCCCTACTAGTTTTAACCCGCAACCACTTTATTAAATAATGCTTGGCTTGATGTATCACGTTGACAGTAGTCACAGTATACTTGTAACTCTCGCGTAAAATACTTGCTATTCTTCTAATACTTATTCAGACCCAACCCAAGGGTGTCGAATGAAACCAGGAAAACTTACGAGGGGGGCAAAAAATAGAGCTTCCCACAAAATTCAGGTGCGAAAAACGGAATTTTTGTAAGTTTTTTTTTTTAATGAAATTTTTGAAAGAATTAAAAAAAAAAAAAAAATTGTGCCTCCATTCTTTCCCCTCCAGCAGGTAAAAAGGCAGACCCAAAGACATCAGTCCCGCCATTGGTGGCATAGTTTTTCTTCGAAGACAGCACTTCGAGCGTGCGCTCTCTCGAGAGAGACTAGGATTCGATTCGATTACTACACTTGCATCATCGATCGATCGATTCGAATCGCGTCGAACAGGTTGAGATTCCATGGAGCATCGGGGGTTGGAGGAGGCGCGAAATCTCGGGTTGCCGAGCTTGGCTCTCCGGTTCGGCTTCGACGAGCAGCAGTCCTCCGGCAAGTGCTTGGGACCGTCTCGCTTCCCTCTACGGTAACTTCAATCGTTACTTTGTCGCCCATCTTTTTATTTTTTATTTTTTATTTTTTTTAGTGCTGATTAGCGTTTGCGAGGTTAGGTCGTGTACGTATTTCATCGTCCACCACGACGATGGTGATGATGGCTACGGAATAATCTGCTCTAGGTTTGAATAGATTGGAGCGGGTTTGGTGAAGTAGTCTTATCTCTGATGATAACTGGGCACGCGGCAAATTTTTTCTTGCTTACCGGCCAAAATGCGCAGTATATTGTCATTAGGGAATGGCAGCAAATAATCAACGTATTCGTATTATGCACAGTTGCAAATGAATTTATATAGAAATGAAGCTCTTCTGCTAATGGATTTTTCATTTTGACTTTTAATTTCAAATTGCTGAAGAGTCTACTGATTGAGCCTACAAGTGGCAATACTGGCATTGCCTTTGGCATTCATGGCAGCAACAAAGGGCTACAGGCTAATCATTACAATGCCAGCATCTATGAGTTTGGAAAGAAGGATCATCCTCCGTGCTTTTGGAGCTGGTTGGTCCTGACCAATCCTGCCAAGGCCGTGAAGGGGGCTATTCAGAAGGCAGAGGAGATAATGGCAAAGAAACCTAACTCTTACATTCTTCAGTAGTTCGAGAATCCTGCTAACCCAAAGGTACATGTGTGGTCTAACTGTCATGTCTTGTTGGCTGTATATGCAGGTGATGACACAAACTTCAGCTCGGCTGTCATTGTCCTGTTTAGTTACATTATGAAACAATTGGACCAGAGATATGGAAAGGCTCGGGCGGGAAAATAGATGCCTTTGTTTCTGGGATAGGAACCGGTGGTACCATAAGTGGTGCTGGAAAGCTTCTGAAAGAGAAAAACCCTGACATAAAGGTATATTTTTTCTGAGATATTGTTTGTCACGTGTTGAGATCAGACAAAATATTGTCAATTTTGTGTGATTATCAACTATGGTTGCCTTGAATAAAAACATTGTGCCTGAACATTCTTTTTGTGTTGAGAGCGCTGCATCAGCTGCTTGTTATTCTTTTTCTCCCCTTCTAGTCTAAGTTTTTTACTGGTTCTCTTTTATTTGTCAGCTCTATGGTGTTGAACCTGTTGAAAGCCCTGTATTTTCTGGAGGCAAGCCTGGTTAGTTCCCTTGAACATGTTATACCTTTCTCCATGCATAATCTAGTTTATCATCCAATTTTGTTTCATTAAGATTGGTCGATGACTCGTGAGAGATTGATATGATGGGGTCTCATTTTTAGTCCTCATAGTTCAAGGCTCATGGCTTCGCCTCATTGCATGGGAAGAGAGAAGCGGTCTCCACAGAAAGCTGAAACATGAGATGATAAATTGTCAATATGAATAGGCTGATTAAAAAAGAAAAGAACTGCAATTCTTTCAAATAAAGATGGGGTTAAATATAAAGGGTATGACTCCCGAGATTTACTGTATGGTGCATTGCCAATATTTCTAACAGAAGTTCTGGATTTGAAGTGGTGTTCTCATTTCCGTATTTCAACTACGGCACTATTGTGATATGTCAATGATGCTTCTTGATTTAAGGCCTTATAACTTCTGGGACATGTGGACTTTACAGCGGGTTCTATTGACTTAGAAATTTCTGAAGGTGTCATCTACATCCATCTCTGCTACATCTATGGCCTTATTAAACAGTTTGGAATGAGTAAATATTTGCACTTCTCTCTCTCTAATAGTTGTTTGAAGAACAAGCACTAATCTCTCCTGGATATTACAGTTGCAGATTTAATCTTTTCTGGTTTTAATGATTTACATTGTCTCATAGATTGCTGCTGACTGGTTCTGGTAGGTCCTCACAAGATCCAAGGGATAGGTGATGGTTTCATTTCAGGTGTCTTGGAAGTTGACCTTATTGATGAAGTAATTCAAGTAAGAATTCTTCTCTTGATTTATTAATTTCTATGAAAAGTAAACCTTTTATGGTGATAGCAGGCTTTTGAAGAGATGTGATTGGCTCTTTTATGTGTCACTGAGAGCTTTAGTCATTCTTACATCAGGTGGAACCTCTATGTTTGATTTCTCATCTGCTATTGTCACTGGTCAGATATGAAAACAATTTGACTTAGGATGTTCCTGAGGTTTAGATGTATTTCCTAAATCAAGCAATTGCAAACAAATGCCATGGCAATGCTGGCCTCCACAAAATGTGTTTTTTCTAGGTTACCGTTTTACGTAGATGTCAATGTATTGTTGTAATTGTTATTTTGCAAAGGGTACTTGAGAAATGTGATAGACAATAATCATGTTCATAGTCAAAACACGGATAACAGGCTGCAATCTCATAGTATAAGCTTTCCAATATTCCTCCTTGACCATCTAAAGATCTTTCACAGTCAGACAATTATGTTGGTTGAACAAAGTAACCCTTATCTCTAATGATAACTGGGCACATTGCAAAGTTTTTTTTTTTTTTAATGACTCGAGAATCGCCGTACAGGCTGTCGGCCGGTGACGTAAACCCGGGGAGGCACTAGCGCGGGGACCCACCTTCCACGGCACCCCACTTAAGTCGCGCAATGGGGGCGAGAAGTTTCGAACGCTACAAAGTTTTTCTTGATTATTGGCCAAAATGCACAGTATCTGGTCATTAGGGAATGACGTGATTGCTTGTGTTGTGTGGATAGTTTGTAAATTGTTTGATTGCGCATTGTAAATATGGAGATTTGTTGTGGTTAGTCACTATTCTGATGATGGCTATAGAATAGTCTACTTTAGATTTGAACGGACTGGAACTAGTTAAGTCTAGTTGACTGAGCCTTAATCTCGTCCTTGTTTGGTAGGGTAGTCCTATTGACTGGTGAGCTGTCTGTCTTATTTCTAACTCACTGTGAATTACATATGGTGTCTTGCAATAATACTAATATTGTGTCTCACTGAACTAAGTGCAAATTACGTATTGTAAATTGTATTTATATGATCTCTTGTTTGCCATGGAACTTGCAAAGTCATCTCTTTCTTCTTTTGGTTTTCTTAAGGTCACCAAGGTCGAGAGTTTATCATTGTGGAGCACTGTGGCTACGACTTCCTAGTAGAACTTGCCGAAACCATGCAAGATTCTGAGGATTGGAATGATTTGCAAGCTGTGGAATTAGAAGCTCGTGGAGTTTTGACTGCTATGTTTGGCCAAGACATCCGGAATGGCTCTTGGCGGAATGGCGGTGAATGCAATGTTATACATGATGTTGACATTCATAGAAGATTCTCCACGACCTGAGGAGAACCAAACTTTTGTTGAGGCGGATTCCTCTACTGATAGTGAAGACAAAGACAATATATTTGGCGGTAAAATGGGTAGGAAATCTACATGATATATTCCTGACCAAAGCAGTACTCCGAGCAATTCATCCACTCAACTTCTGGCCGGATGATGTTTAGAATCCATGGTATGCTTATCCCATGGACATAAATAATACTGCCAAATCTTTACCAAAAAAAAAAGATAATACTGCCAAACCACTTAAGTCAGTGTGTCACAGTTCTTTTTTCTTATAATCTGTTCTCTCCTTGATCATTTCCAATTTGCTTGTGATTCTGCATACAGCAAAAGGATCTACACAATGTACATGCACAAAAGCATTTAGTAAATTGCTTATGGGGCCTCTCATCCAATCAAATTGCCAATAGACACTCATAACTTTTGCGAATTACTTCCACAATCTTCAAGACCCAAAATGAGATATTAGAACTCTTTAGTCAATAGAGAAGTTGTTTTGAGTTTTGGATGATGTACAAATACCTATATTTCTCAAATACATTAAGAGTGTGGCAGATCATTAAAGTGTTGAACTTAGCAATCTAGTGTCATTGATGGGAATGTTTTGCGTAAATGAAGGCTTGTGATTTCTTTGTGCACATTTTTCATTTTCCATGACACTCTAGGTCAAACTAATACGGTGCTGAAGAGGCTTATTTCTGTTGAAGGACTATAAGAGCACCATCACTCAAGGTTCAATATGGTCAGTTTCGTCAGTTTCAAATGAAAGACATTGCTCTTGGATTTCGACTTCCAACTACGGGACTCTTGAGTTATGAGGAATTGCAAGCCTTGGATGACATAGAATTGACGAATGTTGTCATATTTGATAACGAGGCATTTCGACCAATGCAGCATCAGGCTTGTAAAGCGTCTGTAGCGAAGTCAAATTGCTTTATTCTTATGTCCACTGGAGGTGGTAAACGTTTATGTTACTAGGTTAGTGAATGTTAACATTGTTTGTGTTGTATAATGATTGTATGTAGAAGAAAGTGGGGACAATGTTTAGAGCACAGCCCCGTGCGCTTTGCTCAATGGTTCCACCAACTAAATGTAAAAGGGTCGACCCATATGTCAAAATTTGAGCTTTAACATGATCTTCTAATCTGCTTTGTTTAGCACTGTTAAGAAGGTTGTGAACTTAAGGAAGAAAATGTTTTTCAAATGAATATTAACCGATAGGAAGTGATTCTGGTACATAACCATGGTTTCCAATGTATGGCATTGGAGAAAACTAGAAAAGAAGAAAATATATGACATTCTTGTTTTGCCTCCGCAAATCTCTATATGTTTTGTAATTTCTAGAATTTAAAAATTGTACTATGCTTCTAGGACTTTCTAATCATTTATTGGAAAATTGATCTTTTTTATGCATGTAACTATCGTGCTCAGCTTGATCTCGTGGTCTGACTTGGTTTGAGTATGAGTTTTTTTAGATTGGGTTAAATATGAAAGAATTTTAGTAATATAAGTCAGATCAGGTATGAGTTGGGTAGTGGTCGGATTGGGTATGGGTCACTAGACTTGCATTGCATGGAAATGGATTAAAATAGGTTAATTGGATTTATTTGGGTTAGACTATTTTCGATTCAATCCGATCCAATGTAGGAGTCAGTAAATTTCGAAGTAAATTCACATTAGATGCGAAGAATCACAAATGCTCTCTAAGCATACACCACCACTATACAAAGAGAAAAAGGCAAAAGAAAGAAAGAAAGCTATGGCATACCATTTTAATTAGAACAACCATAGTCTTCGCAACCTAAGGCCACCTAAAGATTGGCGGGAGTCATTTAAACAGTCAACAATGACCACATGAGAAGGCAAAACGGACCGGGTCCATCTAATTTTTCATGATCTTTCTTTAGTATCCTTAATTTTCCTAATTAATAATAATTTACTAATTTGCGTATTTTTTCTTTTGTTACTCAAAATTTCATGTATCTTATGATTTTGAATATATCACCAAAAAAAAAAAATGTCTAAGTTTATGATAATTTTTTTCTTAGATTGTTAGTAAATTACTTAATAGATTGTAATTTTCCTATGGCGTATGTAGTTGTTCTTACTGTAGTAATTTATTTGTAAACTATCCCTGGATAAATTTTCTTTGGAGAGTGTAAATTTTTTTTTTTTTTTTTGGAGGTCGTAAATCCTCGAGCCTATGGTTCACAATATTCCATAAAAACGGTAGTCTACTTATTAATAGTGAACTTCTTTTGTGGAGGTCAGTAAAATATTAAAGTGATTGTAACTTTATTTACACTTTCTAAAGTTTGCAACCTATGAGTTAGTAATTTTCTTTATTTTTTCATAACATTTCTCCAGCAGATATATTTGATCACATTTGCATCCATAATTTTCTTTAATGTCTGAAAGTTACAATAAAAAATTGAATTTGCAGAACAGGTGTGACGGATTGTGTTTTTGCCCTCTTTATCCAACTATCCACGTAGAATGCAGGATTGATCCCATAAAAGAGTTTTAAATTATGAAATTTTCATTACAATCATGATGTTTTGGGCACGGTAGAGTAGTTTTTTTGTTTTTGTGCCAAACAATAAAGTAGTGTTGGAAACTATTTTTCCAAAATTTTTGAAAAATCATTCCATTGAAATATGTATATATATATATATATAAAGGTAAAAATGTAAATTAAAGAAAAAAGCTATTACTTTTCTTTTTTGGTCAGAAAAAAGCTATTACTTTGCCGATTGTTTGTTTAGTAGATAAACAGCAACAGAAAAGAAATTTGAGATCCGTCTTGTAAATCTAAAACTTCTAGTACCACATGCAGGTCTCGCGTTTGCCAAAGGAGCCTTCACGCCAAACGAACCCGAGGGGGTCAAATGAAACCAGAAAAACTCAGAAGAGGGGGAGCAAAAATAGAACTTAAACAAACTTCAGGGGGCGAAAACGGAATTGTCAAAAAAAGGAACTGAAAGATATGGCTCCGATCTCCCCCGTTCTCTGGCGCATAAAAATGGAAAATGAAAAACATCAATCCCGCCATCGCTGGGAAGGTTCTCGAACAAGAGCACTTCGAGCTCGATCGAATTCGATTCGAGACTACGGATCGATTCGATTCGATTCCAAATCGACCACCATCAATCGATCGAATCGCTCGAACAGGTTGAACATTCCGTGGAGGGAGCAGGGCTCGGAGGTAGAGAAAGCTCGGTTGCTCAGCTCGGCTCTCGAGTCCGGCTTCGACGAGCAGTCCACCAGCAAGTGCTCGGACCCTCTCGTTTCGCTCTACGGTAACTGGAATCGTTATTTCGTCGCACGTTTTTTTTATGCTGATAAGCGTTTTCGGAGATTGCGTAGGTAGCTCTCGTCCCCGCGATGTCGATGGCAGTAGAAGGGTCTTGCTTTAGGTCTGAATGGATCGGAGCGAGTTTAGTGAAGTAGCAGTCCTACCGACGAGCGAAATGTCCGGCACTGGTCCAGCTTGATGTGCTTAGGTTACTTCGGATGATGGTGGTTTTTTCTTGATTATTGGCCCAAATCACGTGATATCTGGTCATTGGGGAATGACTTTAATTGCTTGCGTTGCGCGGATAATTTGTACATTTGATTGAATGTGCAGATTCTTAATTAAGGAGATTCATTGCGTTTAGTCATTCTGGCGATGGCTATGGAATAATAGTCTACTTTGGATTTGAATGGACTGGAGTTTGGTTAGTTGAGCGTTAATCTTATACCTTGTTTCTTTGTGGTTTTGGCGGAGTAGTCCTATTGACAAGTGAACCGTCTGGCTTTTTTCTAAATTCACTGCAAATTGCTTATGGGTGTCTTGCGACAATACCAATATTGTGTCGCACTGAACTAAGTGTAGACTACTTATTGTGGTTAGTATTTATTTGATCTCTTGTTAGCCATGGGTCTTGCAAAATCATCTCTTTCTTCTTGTAGTTCTGTTAAGGTGACGAGGGTCAAGAGTTTATCACTGTGGCAATGTCTTTCTAGCAGAACTTGTCGAAACCATGCAAGACTCTGAGGATTGGGAAGATTTGCAAGCTGTGGAATCAGAAGCTTGTGGAGTTTTGACTGATATGTTTGGCCAATATATCCGTAATGATGGTGAATGCAATTTTATACAAGATGTCGATATTATAGAAGATTCTCCACAACCGGTGAAAAATCAAACTTTCCTTGAGGTGGATTCCTCTACTGACACAGTGAAGATGAAGATGATGTTTTGGGTAGTAAAATAGGTAGGAAATCCATGTGCTATGTCCCTGACCAAAGCAGAACTCTCAAATTCTGGCCAGATGATCTTTAGAATCCATGGTATGGTTCTTCCATGGACATAGACAATGCTGCCAAACCACTTAAATCAGTGTTTCACTGTTCTTTTCTCTTATAATTTTTTCTCTGCTTGATCGTTTCCAATTTGCTTGTGATATGCAGCACAGGACCTACACAATGTACATGTCCGAAAGCATTTAGTAAATTGCTTATGGGGCCTCTCATCTGATCGAATGTCCAATAGACAGTCATAAATTTAGCCAATTGCTTCCACACTCTTCAAGATCCAAAATGACATATTAGAATGCGTTAATAAAGAAGTTGATTTCAGTTTTGGATGATGTACAAATACCTATATTTCTCAAATACTTTGAGAGCATAGCAGATTGTCAAAGTGTGGATTAGTAATCCAGCATCATTGAAAGGAATGTTTTGCATAAACGAAAGCTTGTGATTTATGCTGAGTGTTGTGACTGTCAAATTATTAATCTCCACTTCTGCTACGCTGCCTTTTCAGAAAAGATAAACCATCGTGCAAGCTATTGTATGTAACTCCTGAAAGGATTGTGGGAAACCCATCAATTCTTGAGATATTGACATAGAAAGGTAATGTTTCTGATGCACCATAACTTTTTCTAAAAGGTTCTTTGTAAATATTTTGTATTTGACCATCATGCATTGCAGGCACTACTAGCTGGTTTTGTTATTGATGAGGCACATTGCGTGAGGTATGCATAATCTTTGGCATGCCATGGTACATGAAGAAAGATCATGGTAGAATCACTTCAGAAGGAATAATTATTTGGGATGTCACTGCAAAACTGTTGTCCTTGTTCCGGATAAATATAAGCAAGTTAACTTTTATATATGCTAACTTAAACTCTTTTTCCAAACTGTTCTGCATTTTTCTATGTTTCTCAGTGTTACACTAGACCTACTGAAGCCCAGAACCCTGTGAAGATCTAGTATAACAGAATTCAGTGTTCCATGTTTGATGAAAAGATTTAGGTTCTGTCGTTTGGGAACACTTAGCAGCACATCATTCATTACATTGAGTAAAGAGGACACAACTTAAATAAGCTCCAATGGAAATAACTTCCTAGACTAATTGGAACCAGCATAAGCTTGGATAAGGATCCAACCTCCTCTCTATGTTTGGCATGATACTCAGTCTCTTAAGGTGGTTCTTGTGTCCCTATTTATTCTATTAACACTTATACTTAACGTTAACAACTTGAGAAAGGCCAAGGTTCAACCATGTGATCATTGATTTTGTTTCTTGCAAGGTCTTAAATGGATTTGCTCTGCCAGTTTGATCTCATGAAAGGAACGTACTGCTGGTTTGAGCTTTTCTTGTACATTTGACTGGTTAACGTTGAAAGCTCATTCGTTGTCACTTTTGTGGTTGTCATTATTGTAGTCTATGGGGACATTTCGTCCTGATTATAGGGGACTGGCATGTCTCAAGCAGAACTTTCCGTATGTCCCAGTGATGGCTTTAACTGCAACTACCACTCAGTCAGTTCATAAGGTACTCGAATTACATAATCGCCTGATTATGTTGAAATAATCTGTCTATTCTGATTAAATTATACATCCATTACAGGATATCCTAAAAGCTGTTGGGGTTCCCCATGCTCTTGTTCTTGAGACAAACTTTGACAGACTAAATCTAAAATATGAGGTCAATAATAGGTCATAGCTAAGACCAAGGAACCACTGAAGTGGCATGGAGAGCTGCTAAAGAATCGTTTTGCTAATTTTTGCGGCGTGGTGTATGGCCTTTTGAAGAGTGAATGTGTTGATCTTATAAAATACTTGAATGAGAAGTGCTGTATAAAGATGGTGTACAATCATGCTGGATTAGTAGCCCGTCAAAGAGTAGCTGTTATAAAAAATTGGCATACTGGAGTGGTCCAGATTGTATGTGCTACCAATGCCTTTGGGATGGGAATAGACAACTCTGATGCTGGAAGTTGAAATGGACTTTGGCTTTGCCTATTTCTTACATTTTAGGAGTGGATAAAACTTTCGTGGTGGAATGGCCCAGAGAAGCAGAGGAAGAGGAAGCTGGCCAGATACAAGCTTTATTTGGTCGAGGGCAAGTTCAAGGCTTGTATCAAACGATGGTTCCGATGGTTGAAGCGCAAATTCTCGAACATCGTGCGTCAACTTTAATATGTAGATTTTACAGAATATCATGCTCATCGAGAGAGAGAGAAAAGGGTGGGATCAGTCGAGAGGAAACAAGAGAGATTTCTTTTGTTTATCAGGTTTTCATCTTTATATGCATCTAATGGTAATTAAGTATTCAGAAGAGTGCCACAATGTTTAATCTTTCCAATATTACGTTTGTTTGAGTCATTGTTTCATTCATTGATCTCCAGCATTCAAAACATAGGAAAATGAGATGACTCATATTTGATATTCATATATATTTATATTTGCCGAAAGTTTTTTCTTTTCTCTGAATTTCCTTTTGATTTATCTGCAACATGATTATGCATTCGTTGCATTCCCATGCAAATAAAAATTGTCTAACCTACTAATTTATTCTCTTTGCAGTAAGCTCTTTGCTAAAAAACATGATGCTGATTGCAATATAAGAAAATTGCTTTCATTGGTAGGATTTGACGTTTAGAACTTTTTTAGGCTAAATGCTGCTTAAGCCTCCGTTTTGGGGGTTCTTTAACGCCCTAATTTCCTCAATTTGTCTATTTCAATTCCTCTACGTTATATGATTCATCATTTGGCATATATTTTAACATGCAGTTCGCAGGTGTTAAATAAATCGAAAGGCCTTCAATATTTCCATTCTGATTTGAGTGATAGCTTTTGAATTTCTGGTGCCATCCCATCAAGCCTGGAGCGTAAAAAAAATTGAGGAGAACCAAAGAACCTTCTCTCGTCTTTTGGAAACTTTCGTCGTTATTGTTTATTAATAAGACGTCAATGTAATATGGGATGGAACTATCATAAACAAGCTCATACCAAATTGTTAGCATGTAACCAAAGTAGAAGAGAAAAAGGGGAAAGACCCGTGAACAGCACCAAATGGTTCAATCAGTTTAACACATTCATCTAATCATTTGATCGACTCACGTTCCAACTTCAAATCAATTTGATCGATAAGGTCATTGGCTTTGTATAAGTAGTCAAACACAAAGCCATTACCCTTTGAATTAAATGCCTAGGCACTCTGGTTGAGCAATTAAATAATAAATTATATAGTCAATAATTTACTTTATTTGTGAATCTTCTCGTGTTATTTTTAATTAATTTTCTGAAAATTAGATTATTTCATGTCTGGTATGTTCAACTAGTGTTTTGACTCTTTAACATGACCTGCATTTTATATGAGTTAGTACTTAAAGATTCAAACTTAGCTTAACAAGTTACTCGGCCTTGTCTTCAGCTCCGGAAAGTATTGACTCAAAGTTCAGCGAAAAATGAGCGAATCAGACTCTATGATGTGAGTAGCTTTTAACTACTAAAGTTCCACCATTGTAAAGTAGTACAATAAAGAGGAACATCTAAGAGTGGCTCCAAAGAAATTGCTTCGATTGAAACTTGGATGCATAACCTATGACCACAATTTGGTGTATAGTCCGAGTACTAAGCAATCAGATGACCCCTTTAGTGTTTCTGTCCAAACCAAATGAGTATAAATATTGGGAGGGGCTACTTTCACCCTTCCAGAGATTATTCTTGACATTTTTATCCATCTTCAACTGTAGCCAACACCAAAGAAAATTTGATTCCAGGTATGGAAATTGTACGGCTGTGTTACTCTGCTTTATAGATTCATGCTTAAAGGAATCGAGTTTGAGATTATACACTTACAAGTGATTGCAAAATGCCAATACATGAACTTCCCAAGTCCGAGAGATGATTGTACATTGACAAACACTTTTATTTTGTGCTCAAAATTCTTCCAAATGAGAAACTACTGTCTTTTGGGAATTTTTCCGCTGAAAATCATGCCTGCAATTGATAGATTATTTGCTGATTCCATGACATTTGCTTTTTCCATGAAGAAGTCTCTCACATTGACAAAATCGTAGCTTGAAGTGGATATCTAAATAGTAATCTTTTTGATAAACCTCACTTCATGCTTAACTTCACGTACAGAACCACCTGCACATATGTGGTTTTCTTGCAAGCATTTTGAAATTCGGTGTTTGCTAAATAATAGCACGATTTCAAAGCTTGCAAAGGACAACTACACATTATAAGAGGTCCCTTTATATTATGAATCATAAGAAAAATATCAACAACATGGAGCACTTTATAAGCACCAATGGCGAAGAACTTTGGAACGCCTTTCCATAACGTCTCATGACATATCTCATTCCTGCCCACATCTCCTTCCTGTGATGTTTGGGGATGCTATCTGAATTTTATGAAATAAGAGTTGAATCTACACAAGAAGGATAGGATTTACTAATTATCAATGAATGAAGATAACTAAGATCGGAGCATCACAATATACACCATGAAAGATAAGGTGCAAATGCACAGCATCATTTGCCCCAATTGCAGTTGGACAACAATGAACAAAAACCTCATCAGCTGGCCAATGAAAAAGAAAACAACAGGCTTTGGAGACGAAAGCAACTAGCAACACTTCTCTTGTTTATGGTTAGGAACACAAAGATGAAAGTGCACTTCAGCTTTGGAGATGAAAGCAACTAGCAACACTTTCCTTGTTAATAAAATTATGCTGAGAAGATGAGGTGCTCAGACTGCAGAACAGAAAGATGAATTTGTTACATGGTTATTTCACAATATCCCATCAACAAAATCAGCAGTACAATAAAATTTGCTAGGAGGTGAATTTCAACTTTACAAAGTCAACATCGCATGAGAACTGAGCTTATCAAATTGAAAAAAAAAAATCAGAATCCTATATGACAACATTCAATGGATAGTATCGCATTGATAAACTGATAGAAATGGAGGAGATTGTCCTCATGCATACTTGCTTACTGATTTTCAGGTGAAATTCCATAGCTCATATAGTATAAGCACATAGGTTATTTTTTCATTGTTATGGCATGACTAGTAGTGCATACCTCCCTCTGCAGAGCCTCACTGAGTTCAGGTGTGATAACATTAGAATGCAATGGCATCAAACACCTCTGCATCAGGATGACATACAAAAGAATCAGCCAGCTACACATTTGACTGACAGAGAGGTTGAACCTCGAGTGCATACAAAAAGCAGACTCAACTGGAAATACAACATTTAAATCATTCACACATGTGCTGTTGAGATCAGATGAAGTGTTTTGGATCCTCACAATCATCAAAACTTCCTAAACACACTCCAGTTGGTCCATGAGCCTCTTCAACATTGGCACAAAAGATGGTCCTCAGCTGTTGCTAGTGCTTCCTTTGCAAAATATATCTTCTTCATTTTGATCACCACGGCATGGAATTTGAAGTTTCTCAGCCAAGTTAGCCGACTCGATTAATCATGTGATAAAACGATTCCATGACAACAATAGGATTAGATGGGATGCAGACTCATTAGCAAGTTCTTAAGCTCCTTGCCTCCGCTTGTTTCACAGAAAGGGCAAAAAATTTGTCCCGATTATGCAAAAGATCATCGATAAAGCTCATCAAATTTAAGTCCCAAAGTAAGCCTTGATCATCCTATAGATCAACCGGACACTGCCGTAGAAGCGAGTACCAATTTACCTTGCTTGATAATCTTTCAAAATAATAATTTGACGCAGGTTAAGAATAGGCAGTCTAGAATCATACATGAGAGACTAGCCAAAAATACTCTCCATTTTTTTTTTTTTATTTATCACCAACCAGAAATACTTGAACTTTGATTTTTATTTTAGCTCAGTTCTTTATACTTACCGGAATTGATACTTATCTAGAAGGTTCAAGAGGAAAATCAAGGGAACAATAAGAAACCCGATAGGGTTCATCACAGAAAATCGAAATGTGTTTATCCCCAATGGGATATCTGCCATTAGTCAAATTTGACACATAGAAGAACTCACAAAGGAACTCAAAATGGCCAAGGATTTTTTCAAAGAAAATATGAATTTTGAACATAGGGAAAATGGATACTTGCCATAGTTTACAATATTGAGTACCAGAAGATCATCGGCCTCTAGATGAAAAATTCAAATCCCAAGTTTACAGAGAGGGAAACTGTTAATCACTAGGTGATTCTTGTCTAACTATGTTGATATTCATTCTTGCCTCACAAGTCGCTAATCTGTTTGCAGTCTAGAAAAGCTAAGAATGGAAGGATAGATGAAAAACATTGCTATAACGTATTCAACAGCAAGTATATGTTGGCAAATGCAGAGTCTCCAAAATCAATCAAATAGATACCCGATGCGGAGCAAATCATTCTTAAAAAATATAGCTTCAAGAAAAGTGTTACTCCATTCTCTCACGCTGGCCATTCAAGGATGGAGAATCTTACTAGATAACCAAGTGCCTTCTATTGACATTAGGGTCTATATTTTGATCTTGGCTGAAGCATCATGTCAGCTTCTATGACCAACTACCCTTGCTCCTTCAATTACGTAATACTGGCAATTTAGGGAAGTCAGAACCCTGTCATGGAAAACCTTCTTCTCAAAAGAAGATAGTGATGAAAAGTAGGTCATGAATATTAGAAGAAAAATGATAGTTTACTGCTTATTTACCTCTGTCAAGAAAACATGACTCATCTCACTGTTGTAATACAGGTATAAGATTCATCACATCATTATCGCTGTAGTATAATATTTCAACAGAGAGATCGAGATAGATCTCTTCATAATTTCCAGTGACGCATGTTCTAGATAATTTCAACAGCATTTCCAATGAGTTGCAACCTTGAACATCCAAAAGATCTAAATCCATCTTTTCAAGTCCCTGAAGCTGAGTAAGTTTCTCTCAGTCTTTAATTACTAGAGATTGTAACTTCTCACATCCCGTCAAACTTGGCAAAGTCTCCATTGTCATGCATCTTGTAATATCCAATTTTTCTAAGAACTACACACTTTGTCAAAACCTTAATTTTCGACAGATTGTTGCTCCCGATGGCCTGTAATTCCTCCAAACACCATGATTTTGGACAGAGAAGCCTTTTAATGGAATTGCAGTCATGTATAAATATGCCCTCCAAGAACTCCAAATCATCATGGGTCTGAATTTCAACTAGGTTATCGCAATGCTTGGCGCATAATCATTTCAGATGGATTAATTGTGAAAGGGCCAATCTTTCAATCAAACTGCACTTTTTTTTTTTTTTTTTATACTTGAATCTGTCGAGCTTAAGCAATATCAGCTTATCACACTCCTCAATACAGAATTTCAAGGGTCTTGAGGAAATCTCATGGATGTCTTCAACTAGATGGCATGCCTTAAAATGGAGTTTTTCGGGTGAATTAGGCTAGAAAGCCGTGGCAACTCCGGGGACTCGACAAGAGATCAACAGATATGTCAAGCTTGAAGGAAGCTCTGGCAGCAACCGGAGCTTGTCATAGCCCATTAGGCTAAGGCATTGGAGAGAAGAAACATTCCAAATGCTTTCTGGCAGGGTTGATAACGGCGCACAAGTGATATAGAGAATCTCGAGTGAAGACAAGTCACCGATTTCACTTGGAATTGCTTTTTCAGACAAGGCACGATAGGAGACTTATAGTGCGCAGATTTTTCAACACCTTCCAATAGCACTAGGAAGCTTTTCAATCCCAGGATCACTAATGTCCAAATGTTGCATATTCAGCAAATCTCAAATCAAGCTAGGATCTCTCTGAGTGACTCACAACAGCAGGCACTCAATTTCTCCAGCTTCATCAGAGAACCGATAGACGTAGGAATCTCAGTAATATCAGCAAATCTAACATAAGTTCTTCTAATTTGACAGATTCACCTCTTTTCAGTTCTAACTCATGTAACAATCTGCTCTTGGTCCAGTCCATTGCCACATTCTTCATCCAAGATCCCAAATTCTCTTGTGGCTACTAAGATTGCCATGCTCTGCCCAATTTCAACTTGGTGAACCAACCAAACACTGAGACACACGTTCTCCCATCCCGTTTTGATCTTATCTTCTTTGCTTTCCCCTCCTCCTCTGCAATAAACACACTAAGTTATAGCTACTACCAATAGCTTCCTTCCTTTCCAAACAACTCAAATAGTCATTTTCACGTGAACCACCGATTCTTTCTTTGTCATTTAACACCACATTCAAAGAGAAACCTCAAATCAAGATGGTGTCAGATAATCAATGCCACTAACTTTTATTGCAGGAAGAACTCGAAAGAAGAATAGAAAACACTCTTTTTTCTACATCAATTCTTGTTCAAGAAATAGAGCCCACCTAAACTCCATCCACACTAGAGACTCAGACAAACTTTTGATAGAGAATTGCATAAAACAACTCTATACTTCACTTTAGAACCCAGTGCTTGATCAGACTGACATAAGTGTACAAGAACAAATCCATAGAGAGAGAGAGAGAGAGAGAGAGAGAGAGAGAGAGACCTGGTTTTAGAGGTGGAAACGCTAAAAACAACCGTGGAGGTGCAACTCCGAGCGACATGAGTTCCATGCGTCCACCTAAAAGAATCTCAAAGGAGAAAGTAATGCTGCTCTTCAAGAACGAACTAGTCTCTCTACTTGATTTTAGGTATGAAAATGTACATGGCTGTGTCTCTTCTGCTTTTAGATTCATGCTTAAACAAATCAAGTTTGAGATTATATTGCCAAAGTGATTGCAAAATGCCTACATATGAATATTCCGACATAACCAGACCAGAGAGATGATTTTACACTAATGAATGCCACATCTTTTGTGTTCAAAATTCTTCCAAATGGGAAACTCCTATCTTCTTGGAAAGCTGTTCATTGAAACTCTTGGCTGCAATTTACAGATTATTTGCTGATCTCTTGGCATTTGCTTTTTCCACAAAAAAAGTCCCTCCCAGTCACAAAACTGTAGCTTAAAGTGGACATCTAAATGGTAATCTTGTCAGTCACTCTCATTTTAAGCTTGACTCCACATATAGAACCATCTACACATGCGGTCTTCCTCCAAGTGATTTATGATGCAGCCGTTGCTACCTCCAAGCGATTTGTGATGCAGCCTTTGCTAAAGAGTAGCACAATTTCAAAGCTTGCGAAGGACTAATACACCACATGAGAAGAGGTCGCCTTATATCAAGAATCCTTTGAAGAGTAATAACAACACGAGCCAATGACAAACGCCAATAGCAAAAAACTCCAAAATGCCTTTCTCTACCGACATAGCTCATTCTTGCCCGTATCTCCAACCCATGGTGTCCGGGGACTTTCTCCAAGTTTCATCAAATGCAGCTTTAGTCTGCACAAGGAAGATAGCACTAACTAATTATCAATAAATCCAAGATCGTAGCATCGAATTTACCCCATGAGAGATAAGGTACAAATGCGTAAATATCAATACCGAGTTGGACCACAATGAACAGAGACTTTATTAGATGGCTGATGAAAAAGAAACCAACAGGCATAAAAGGAGTAGGCAATTAGCAACACTTTTCCTTTTTGTGTTTAGGAAAGAATTGAAATTAATAAAATTATGCTGAAAGGATTAGTGCCTAAACTACAGAACAGAAAAATTTATTTTCTACTGGGTTATATTGCAAGATCCAATTAGCAATATCAGCAATACAGGATTAGTTTGTGAGGAGGTTAATTTTAACTTTACAGATCCAATGCTGCATACATGAAAACTGATCTTATCAAATCAGAAACCTATATGACAACATTCAAAGGATATCATCACACAAATAAAGCGATAAAAATGGAGGAGCCTAGCGGTGCATACCTCCCTCTACAAAGCCTTATCAATTCGGGAGTGATACCATTAGAATGTAACCGCATCGGACAACTCTGCATTAGGGTAACATACAAAAAATCAGCAGCTTAGTATTTGATTAAAGGAGAGCTAGAACCTGATGAGCATACAAAAAGCATATTTAATTGAAAAAAATACATTTACAATCATTCAGGGTTGTGACGTCGAGATCAGATCAAGTGTTTGAATATTCAAAAGCATCAAAACTTCCTTGTAACACTCCAGTCAGCCCCAGAGCATCTTCAAGGTTGGCACGCAAGATGGTCCTCAGTTGTCGCGGTAGCTTCCTCTGCAAAATATCTTTTCTTTATTTTGATCAGCCTCAGGTATGGAATTTGAAGTTCCTCAGCACAGTTAGCCATGCCCAAATCAGTCATGCCATAAAGCAATTCCATGACAACAATAGGATCAAACGGGATGCAAACTAATTAGTAGATTCTTGAGCTCATCATCCCAGCTTGTTTCACAGACGGGCAAAAAATTGTCCAATAATGCAAAAGGTCATCGATGCAATTAATTGAATTGAAGTCCCAAAGTAAGCCTAGATCGTCGCATAGACCAACCAAACATGTCATAGAAGCAACACCAGTTTACCGTGCTTGATAATCCTTCAAAACAACAGTTCGGCTACTAATAATGTTAAGGTGGTCTACATTCATATATGATGAGACTAGCCAAAACTACTTTTTTTTTTTTTTGTCACCAAACAGAAACACTTGAACCTTGAATTTTATTTTAGCTCAGTTCATCATATTCCGAGAAGTTATGCTCTTCTTAGAAGGTTAATGAGGGACATCAAGGGAACAGTAAGAAACTTGACAGGGGTTTCATGCATTATGGAAAATTGAAAAGTGTTTGTCCCAAACACGATATCTACCATTAGTCAAATTTGACATATAAAAGAACTTACAAAGTAACTCAAAATGGTTTTTCAAAGAAAATATGAACATTGGACATTGGGAAATTCTAGGCGTAGTATACAATAATGAGTAGCAGAAATTCATCAGCCTCTATGCCTTCTATTGACATTAGGGTCTGCATTTTGATCTTGGCTAAAGCATCATGTCAGCTTCTACAACCAACTGCCCCACTCCTTCAATTATGTAAGACTAGCAATTTAGGATAGTACAGAACCCTGTCATAGAAAACCACCTTGTCAAAAAAAGTGATCAAAAGTAGGTCATGAATCTCAGACAAAAAATGATTGTTCACCGCTTATTTACCTCTATTCAGGAAACATCACTCCATGAATCAAAAGACAGCTCTTGTTCATAATTTCTAAAGATGCGAGTTCCAGATAAGTTCGGTGTTGCTTCCAAGGAGTCACAACCAGAAATATCCAAATCAACTAAATTCAACTTTTCAAGTCCCTGAAGCCGTGTAAGTTTCTTGCAGTCTCGAACTCTTAGAGATCGTAACTTCACACATCCTATCAAATCTGGCAAAGTCTCCATTGATTTGCATCCTGTAAAATCCAACTCTACTACGAGATTCACATTCTCAAGACATTGAATTTCGACTAGATTGTCGCACCCAACAACCACTAATTTCTTCAAACACTCTGATTTTGGACAGAAAAGCCTTTTAATGGAATTGCAATCATATAAAAATATGACCTCCAAGGACTCCAAATTTATAAAACTCGAAATTTCAACTAGACTATTGCAATGCTCAATGCATAATCGTTTCAGATGAATAAATCTTGAAAGGCCCAATGTTTTAATGGAATTGCACTTTTTTATTGAAAGCTCTTCCACGCGTGAGTCCTCTGAGCCAAAGTGATGTCAGCTTATCCCACTCCTCAAAACAGAGTTTCAATGTTATTGAGGAAAGCTCGCGGAGGTCTTCAAGTAAAAGGCGTACCTCAAGATCGAGTTTTTCTAGGTGGATGAAGCGAAGGAGCTGTGGCAGTCCAAGACTCTGACAAGTAACCGACAGACATGTTAAGCCCGAAGGAAGCTCTGGCAGCGACCGAAGCTCCTCATAGCCCCTTAGGTTAAGGCTTTGGAGAGAAGAAAGATTCTGGACGCTTTCTGGCAGGTCAGATATCAGTGTGACATCGAGATGGATAGTCTCGAGGGAAGGCAAGTCACCGATTTCACTTGGAATTGCCCCTTTCAGACTTCTGCACCAGCTGAGATTTAGAATCTGCAGATTTTTCAACCCTCCAATAGCATTGGGAAGCTTTTCGATCGCAGACAAACTCAACTCAAGATGTTGGAAATTCTGTAAATCCCCAATTGAGCTGGGGATTTCTCTCAGTGACTCACACGAGACGGCACTCAGTGTCTTCAATTTCCTCAAAGAACCAATAGACGAAGGAATTGCTGTAATACTAGATTCATCTAAAAGAAGTTCTTCTAAATCTTTTAATCCACCCACCTCCTCTGGTAGCTCCTTGAGATCTCTACAAAAACGCACGTCCAAGGTAACGAGGCTTGTGAGTTTGCCAATGGAAGGGTGGAGATGCTCTAATCCATCACAATAGTTCAATAGGAGAATTTTCAACTGCGTGAAAGCTGATAGTTCAGGAGTACATCTTAAATTAGGACAACCTTCAACGCTGAGAACTTTAAGCTGCTTTGACGCCTAATACAAAAGGAGAATAATCCGTCAAATGAGGAGTTGATTGGCTAAACAAAAAACAAACCTCAAGATCGCAGAGAGGATGTATTCTTTTCCCAATCTTACCTTTAATGAATTCCATCCTTCCCAATTCTCTGTGATTCCTCCCCCCCATAAGACCAGCACCGATAATTTTGGCAAATGCAAGTTGATCATCGAAAGAGACGCATCATTTCCAGGAACGCCCCACTCAAGCCATCTCACTTCAGAAAACTTGGAATCTTCGCTAGAAGCTGTCCCCAAAAAGTCGTGGAACCGAGGCGTCTCTGCAAGCTTTTTCACTTTTTAGTTTTTGTTTTTTTAAATCTTGAATTTGCACGTACCTTTTTAATTTTTATCCTTCCCCTATACATGTATGGATATGTAAACTCACATTTATTTCTTCTTTTTTTACGACCTTTTGAAAGTTAAACAAATGACGCAAAGATAAAGAAAAAAATAATTATTGCTTTAAAACAACTATGGCAAATGTACCTCAATGTTTTATCTCTTGCTTCTTCTTCTTTTTCAAAATTTTGTAGCGCATGGATTTTCACTTTCATTTAAGAAGAAATACATAAAACTAGTTTACAACGTACAAATGTTTACTTGTAAATTTTTAAAAGAATTTGTTAAAGAGTGTTGACGGGCCACCTGTAAGTAGCTAAGGGAAGCACCCTATTTTCATTTCATTAGTTAAATGTAATAATGTGGAAGAGAAAAAAAAAAAAAAAAAAAAGGGAATTTTTAATATATTCAGATATATAGAAAATTTTACGTGGAGGGAAATTAAAAGAAATCAAATATGATATGCATTATCAAAATAGATATAGAAAATTAAAAGAAATATCCTTATCTCTAGAAAGTATCTAAATATCTTTAACGTCTTTAACTATTTGCGTGGAGAGTTTACTCATTTCTTTGACAATCTAAACATTTTTTTTAGGGTAAAGTTTGTTTAAAAAGTGACGTGGTGACATTGGTTAGTACTTTTGACTAGGATTGAAAAAAATAAGTCACTTTCGGAATAACTAAAAAATGAACCGATTAAGGAAAAAGTGCTGTGGTAACATTGTTTAATCATCATACGTTGGTTTCCATAAGAATAGCATCGTTTCTTTTTCCATATTATAAATCAAAAAACATACTGTTTAACTTTCCTGCTAAAACAGACCATTTAATTAGTTGCAGACAGTGAAAGAAATTTCCTTATGGCTTTATTTGACTTTTATAATAATACCTATATTTTCCCCCAAAAGTTTAATTGGTTAGAAATTCACTTTTATGGTTAGACATGTTTGTCCTTATATCTGCTTTAAATATTAACCGGTGAAATGCAATGGGTATAAATTCTATTAAGTCTATTTGTCAGAAAAGTAGCTAAATTATTGTAATCATATCCCACACTATCTTTAATAATTTTCGCTTGTATATCGATCTAAACTATGTATTACATTAAAAAAAATCTACTGTATGGAAAGGGGATTTCAAACCTCAAACTTTCGTCAAAAGTTTCCACACAATTCGCATATATTTCACCAAAATGAACTAAAGAAATAGGATATAACAAAATAGACATAATCATATTTGAAATAGTTAATTGGAAATTAGTCCCACAAGCATTTCAATTTCCAAAGTTAAATCAAAATCTCTCGAATCGTACAATCATTTCATTTTTTTCGACACTATTTATCATCTTTCAGCATTTTTGTCCATTCAAAACAGAATTGACCTTTCTTTTTCATTGTTCCAAACACCGTATGGTGTGGTTTTTTTGCTAATGCTAAGAAGTTATTGGATCAACAAAAGAGTGTGATATTAAATCATAGGAATGAACTATTTGAAATTATATCAAGAATATAAGGCTGCTTTGTTTGCCCAACATCCCTTGGTCAATTTCTAGGGTTAATTCCTTGCCGTTGATCAGCCATGAAACTGTAAAGCTTTTCAAATGGACAATATATAATAAAATGACATGAACATTGACAATTTAAGTTAAAGATAAAACATAGTTGAAAAAATTTGCTTCATGCTGAAAATCATATAGAATGAATACAAGGTTATGGATATAATAATAAGCATGACATTTCCTCTTATTAATCAACTTTTCTTTTTTTATCTTAAAAATAGTCAAGTTAGTCTAGCGAATTCTGGCGCAAAAGAGGCAGTGGCCAAAAAATATAAATAATATAAAACAACTTATAGCAGATAGAGATGTTTGTTATAAGGAAATCCACTCTTTATTATACTCCTAACCTAATTCATGAAATAAGCAAGGTCAATGGGATAAAACCCTAAAAAAGGGTAGGATTTGCCTGTATATATTTTTAAGGGATTTTTGCTATCTATTAAGAGGAGATAACAATGAAAAGAGATAGATATAAATAACTAGTTGAGGGACCGGTATTTTCAAAATCAAAACAGAGAAAAAATATCAAACATCCGATTTCTAAATCACAAGAGCACCACAATACATTTGGCCGTACTAGAAAGCAAACATATGTGATAAGTGTGAAATTTTTTTCCAATCTTATTGCTTTGAATTATTTATCGGTTATTATACTATCTCCTTCTTTTTTCTTAACCAGGAAATCTTCATTTATTTGATTTATGATGTTTATACTTCGTCTTCATTCATAATTATAGTCCTTCGATTATCAATATTCTCAAGACAATTGCATGCTTTTAGTAAATGAAATTTATAGTCTAAAATTGTAGTTAAAGGATTTTGAATTGATTGCCAAACAAATTTTTACATAGGTAATTTACATTGATGAAATTGAATCAATGATATAACTTTTTCATCCTTGAGATACTTATTATTTATTTAGTGTCACAATTAATCTACGATGTACAAAAATGGATGTTTAAATGGATTTTTTTTCCTAGAAAGTAAGAGCATCTTTTCATGCTCAATGGAATATTAGAATAGATCGGATTAAATATATTAAATAAGAGGGAGAGAAAAAAAAAAGTGCCATATTTTACCTCTGGATGTCTTACTACTCTTGGGACTCCCTCATAGTTGTTGTCCCATGGTCCACTACATTTCGGTTGTCCTTGGCAAAAAATGCTCCTTCCAAGATCTCTCAGTTGATCATGCACCATAAATTCACCATCATCTCCAATTTTAATTAAGCACCTCAACTTCAACTCTTCAATTCCTTGATTTGGATAAAACCCACAATCCTCCCACATGTACATGGCGAATCGTGCAACTTCGCCATCGTCACGTATGCCAATAAATAAACAAACAATATCGAGAAAAATCTGCTTATGTCCTTCTTCTAATGCATCATAACTTATTTGCAATATTTTTTGGACATCTCTGTGTGGTTGATTTTTTAATTGCTTCCACACATCTTCCCATACTCTATTCTTTTTTTTATACAAGTATGAACCTACGACTTTAAGTGCCAAGGGAAGCCCACCCATGGTAGATATGATAACACGAGATATACCATCGAAGTCCTTCGGAGAATGGTCCATACGAAATGCATGTCTATTAAACAAAAGCAAAGCATGCATCGTATCCAATCCATTCAATTCATACTTGTAGTCCACCTCGAATTCAGATTGATCAAGAACAGCTTCATTTCTAGTTGTAACAATAATTAAACTTCCTACCATAAACCAATTACGCTCCCCAGCCAATGCATCTAGTTGATTCTTGTCATCTACATCATCCAAAAGAATGAGAACCTTTTTTCCTTTGAATCTAGATTTGATTATATTAATTCCATCATCAATTCTAGACACTTTACCGTTGCTCTGTAGTATATCCAATATAAGTTGACTCTGTAAATACGTAATACCGTGGCGCTTGGTAGTTTCTCGAACATCTGGAAGGAAGCTGACATGCACAAATTTGTTCGAGAGTTGATTGTGAATGATCTTGGCAAGAGTTGTCTTGCCTATCCCACCCATGCCATAAATTCCAATCATTCGAGCATTGATGGAAGGACTGTCTATCCAATTCATAATTTTCTTTAGACAACCATCAAGTCCAACTAGTTGCTTAGGCACATTTAGTTGAAAATCTCCTTGTAACTTGCTTAGAACAGTTCCAACCACATGTTCTATTAGTTCTCCCTCATGCCTGTCAAACAACGAAAATAATGAGAGATTATGAACCTAGACATAGTTTATGTGAAGTAATTGATCCGTATCAACTGCACTAACCCTTGTTGGCTATAGGAGGGTGATTTTATCTAGTGGTGATCAAGCTTCAGAAGACCAAGCATTGGAGTCATTTGTAACCTATTGGCTGAAGGTATTGTCGTTTCCTTGTTATTTGCTCTATACCGGAGGAAAATGTAAAATTCTTGGGCACTATGGGATGCTTTGGTTTTTGTTGTTGTTGGTTTAGTTTTCAGAGACATCTTGGTGAGTACTGGTGTTTTGTTGTCCTCGACGCATTATGCTTGTTTATTGGGACATTTTGGGAATCTTTTCTGAGTGAAAGTAATTGATCTGCATTTCATTGGTTTTGCTTGAAGAAGAAAACAAACTTATCAAAACAAGAAAAGTTCAGTGAAGTACCCGTCCTCAAATTTATCAGATTCCCATCCATGTAAGTAACTGACTTCATTAAGTGCTTGTTGCCATTCCTGGATATCCTTCTCATCATAACGCTCCCGCCTCGAATGGAAGGCATTACCAAAATTTCCCTTTAGATGCCGCACATCCAATGGGGCAACTTTGTAAAATATAGGTAACACTATGTGTGACGTGCTCTTCTTGCATTCCATGATATGAACGAGCTCACGGAGGCACCATTTGCTCGAAGCATAATTTTCAGAGATGACGGGGATCAAAATCTTAGACCGTTCGATGGCATCGAGAATCTCTGAACCAAATTCCTCACCAATTGGGATGCTATTCTCGTCCCTAAACACACAAAACGGTATAGTCCCTGCCTTGACCAGATTGTGATAGAGGTGATCAGTGAATGCCTTGCGGGTATCCGAGCCTCTAAAATTCAAGAACACGTCGTATTGACCGCTACGTAAACCTATGGCCTCTGGAGAGATGGATGAAGAAGAGGACGCTCCCCGAGTGCTCTTCTCCTCCGCTCTCTTTCTCTTCCTCTGCTCTTTGTCCATGGCGATCTGAGATGGAAAAGTTGAAACGAAAGATGCTTTTTATGCTGCTTAAAAGGATCGATGAACAATGAAAGATGCTTTTGCAAATGCTTTTTGGCTTACGAAAGATGCTTTTCTGATGCTTAAAAGGATTGATGAACAACGAAAGATGCTTTTGCGAATGCTTGTTGGCTTGGTTCTCTCTCTCTCTTCCCTCCCCCCTATGATCTATTATCTTTTTGTGTGAATGTTGTTTCTCTATTCGTTTTAGGTCCGTTGCTTCACTTCTTTTATGTTTTGGTTCAAATTTGATGATTACATATTTTAAATTTATTTAAAATTGGCATATTCTTAATGAAGTTGGAAATGCGAGGTAGAGATTAACAAATGGTTGTTGTCATTTCTCTCTTATTTATTTCATGCTCGCCCCACATATTGGTAATTCTATATAAGATGAATTTATGATATGATGTTACCAAACTATTCACTTCTAACTTTTAAATTTAAATTATTGATTGATATATTGTCTGCAAAATAGAGCTAATTTGTTAAATGACACCAAATGAACATAATGCGTTAGTATTAAGTTACTAATGATGTATGAAATACTTGTACATTGTCCTTGAGTTCTTTTCTGGGTCATTTTCTTTTATTACTATTTTGTCGGCATATCATTCAGCTCTTGAAAAGTCAGTAAATAACTGAAAAAAGAAGTATGTGAAATATTTAAAAAAATAAAACATAATTTAGGAAAAAGCATAGAAAAGAAGGGAATGAAGTGTTTGGGCCTACTTTTAGAAGGAAACAGTGATATTTAGAGTTAATGTCCAAAAGGCTTTTAAATTATGAATTCATGACACATGGAAATCTTCACGAACATGAATTGAAAGTAAAAATGGGAATCAAAGATGCATGGCAATCTGAGGGTGAAAGTTGGAATGAAAGATGCTTTTCTTGCATAAAAGGGTCGATGAACTAATCTCTACGAACGAACATAAATATGTTACCACGCAAGAAAAAATGAACATGAAATCTTTAATTATATGGTAATTGATTGACTAGGAGCAGTTGCAGCTGCTTTTAGCCCACGCCCATCTTGTTTTTGACCTCACCCTATTCAAGTCAAACTTGTTGGCTTGATCCCTCACGAGTAACGTGGACGCTAATTTTTTAATTGGGCTATAAAGTACTAGAATCCGCGTACAAGTATATTGCATTCAATTAAAAATACAAGCATAAGTTCAGTTTTTTATTTGGTTATTGAAAATAGGAATTTAATAAATCATTTAAAAAATTATAATTGAGTTGAAACGGAATTAGAAATGTGTGAAAGATGTCAATAAAGGACCAAGCTAGAGGTTTGGAATGTGATCTTATATTTTAATTTTGTTTAAAATTGTCATATTCTTAATGAAGTTGGAAATGTAAGATAGGGATAAACAAATACTCATGGTTATTTATCTTTCATCTATTCTACTGCCGGTACCACGTGCTACAATTCCATGTAAAGTGAATTTATTTTGAACTGGTGTGTTATCACCAACCCTTTCATTTCAAATTTTCAAATCTAAAAAGTTGATTGATATCTTATGTAAAATAGAGATATAATCGGTTAGATGGCACCAAACGGAGGAGCGGATGCTCCCTTAGTGCTATCTTTTCATGCACTCTTTTCTTTCTCCACGTTAGTCTGAACGATTAGAAATTAGGTATTGATTCGATGGAAGAAGGAGAAGAACAGAAGAAAGTAAAAGGAAGCTGCTGAGGAAAATCCAGAGACGACCAAGGTTTGCAACAATGGCATTAAGTGCTTGTGCCCATTTTTGTTGGAGGGCCCACATTACCGCAAGATTTTTTTTTAACCAATTAAATGGAAGTAGAATAGGATCATCGGCTAAATTCGTGATAAGTCAGGTTAAATTGATTGTTTGTAATGAAAAGAGGCGTAAGAAATGAGTGATTTAAAGCTAGGTGAATCTCCTAATATGCGCGTATGGCTTGATTTATTTTATTATTTTCATGTGTGTCAAAAGATCAACTAGGTTTTTTTTTCTTACTATATAAAGGGAAGATACTTTCTAGGATTAATTATCCAACAATTCGAGGAAAACATAATATCACTCATATGGAATGTTCTATAGGCAGGTAAAATTGTCAAGTGAAATCTTTCTAAGAAAAGAATTACTCTTAGGATGATTGATTTTAGGATGAGTAGGTTCTAAATTAAGAATCATAAACTTATTATGTAATACTCATTTCTCCGTTTTTGTAATTGAGAAACAAACTAGTTGACTTTGGAGCCAACTGACTTTTATTTTTTTTATTTGTTTTTATATAAATTGATCTAGTACCTACAAACACAGAGAATTCAAGCGAAATGTGGCAATTTTCGCGTGATAGAGTCTAGCGCTTGCAGACCTACTCATTCAAGTTCAATAAAAGATCAATACTGAATTATGATGCAACTAACAATAAGATGGTAAGGAAATCAGGATTTACCATATCTAAAGTAAAAAACAAAGGCTTTCTTTTTTCATCGAAGTTAAATTTGAGCTAGGAACATACCCTGTCAATAGGTAACAACAACTCCAAAGAGAGAATAAAAGACCCTCCTCTGCTATTTAGCAACCACCCCACATCCCCATAGATAGAAAGCGCCCAGAACTCACTTAGCTTAGCCGATTATTCCAATAACAACGCGACAAATCAATAGAAACCACACGCTAATAAGACATGAAAAAGCGATTACCTCCCACGAGCTAAGATGCAAAGAAAGGCGTGAGATTGTAGAGAGTAGACCCTAAACAAGCTTGGGCGAGAACTTTCAAGAGGTAAAAGATCAAAGAAAGCAAGTGAGGATGGCAGTTTCGAATTGCTCGGCAAGAGAGAGGCCGAACGTGAAAGAGAGAGAGAGAGAGAGAGAGAGGTGCAATAAGTAGTAGAAATTTTTGAAGATGGGCGATTCCTTTTGCTTTGTTCTCGCCTTATGACAATGCTCCGTGTGGCCACTCGAATTATTGATTGACTGGTGGCACCCCTATTGCTAATTGACGTAGCAATTGGATTGTAATTGGACCACGTGGCCACTCAAATCAAATTGAAGATGGGCAATGCCTTTTGCTTTATCCTTGCCTTTTGCTTTACCCACCCCATTAACAAAAAGGATTGATACTGTCACATAAGAGTCAAGTTGTTCACATTGGAAATTAGTTTCCACATGATGCTTTTTCAAAAGAGCCACGCAATCACCCCCTTTAATTGGCAACTTTTGCAAGGTGTTCATATCGGAAATTAATTCATCTCTTGCCTCAAAAGATAAGTCAGATGTGCTTAAGATACACACAATCCCGCCGTGGATTTGTGCATCTTTGATGGGTAAATTTACTTCTATAACAGACTAACCCTTATCTTTTGTTAGCTCTCTTTATAATGAGATCACATCGCCATGCAAATGAAAGTGAAGATGGACAACATTTTGCTTTCCCTTCCCGTTGAAACAAAAGTCGGTGACTACTAGAGGCGTTGAAATGTTCAAAAATAAACTATTTAACTCATTTCTAGTGACTTGGATCATATATGGATTAGCTAAAATTTAAAAAGTAGGTTGTTAAGAATTTACAATAAAAAATAATATTTTAATAATATTTTAATGAGTTTGAACCATATCTATATGCAATTCATGTTAATCGAAAAAGAGAAAATAGTAATGATTATTCCAATTGCTTTCACAGGGCTCCTTCTTAGTTGGTCTTATGCTCGAGTGTGGTATCCCTGGCACATGGAGCCCATTGTATGTGGCACGACAATTGCAGAAGCTTTTTCTTCACTTGCCTGTTGCTTTGACCAATGATCGAGTTTCACGTCATTCGTTCCCAACTCTTTACAGATTGCTAGATCTAGTGGGACTCATCTGGAACTTATATGGAACCTGTCAACTTATTTTTCCAAACATGATTTTTCTCGCGATATCATTTAGTTCCATGCCCAGATGACAACATCAATTAAAGGGAATTCGGCCAAACCTCCTCCTTACACTTAAGAACGTAAGGAATTAAACTGATGTCATGTGCTTAATATGCACACACAAATTTTTTATCTTACGTATTTAGGGATTAAAGTTATGGTGAATATAAGGGAATGAAGAAAGCATGGGAAAATTATCAAAAAAGTCCCAAACCAATTACGTATGTGCCAATTCGGTTTAAACTTTTTAATTTGACTAATTTTGTACTAAACATTTTGATAATTTGTCAATATAGTCTATCTAATCAATTTTGGCTGGAAATTGTTGACCTAGACGCTAGGTATCTTACACGGCACTACGACATTGACATAAAAAAAATTTTGAAAATTTTATTTTTGAAAATTTTATTAATTATTTTATTAGTTATTTTATTTTTTCTTTGTTAAGAGCTAGTGAGGAGTGCTAGCCTGCCACATAGCAAGGCCCCATGAGCCCTCATGAACAGTTAATGAGGGTTGCAACTCTTGCTTAGTGGACAATGAGGGCTACAAGGGTCACAATCATTGCCTAGCTATGAACGAGGGTCATGAGCCCTCAACCATTTGGTTAATGAAGGCTTGTTGTCCTCAGATGCGGCTTCACCTATCAATCACTAGGCAAGGGTTGCGAGTTGCCCAATGGCCAATGAAGGATCACTGCCCTCACATGTGGCAAGCAAGAGCCGAGAGGCCTCCCTAGCCACTGAGCGAGGGTTACGAGTCCTTGCCAGTCATGTCACATAGGATGCCCATTATCCACTTTAGCAATTTTTTGTCAAAATTGGCAAGATGGACTACATTGGTAAATTGTTAAAAAGTTGATGATTAAATTGGTTTAATTGAAAGGTTTAAGATTGAATCGACACAAGTGTAATAGGTTTAGGATTTTTTTATAATCCCCCAAATCAAATCCCATAGAAACCACACTTAATGATGAGTTTCTCTAATCCAATCCAATCCACGTAAATAAGGTGTTCCTAGAAATTTTCTGCACATTAAACTATGTTAGGATGAAAGAAGGTCACCTTCCTCTCATGAAGTTAATGATGGGTCCTAGACAAAAATTAATACATTGGGGACCATCTCGTGGTTAGACCAATCTATAATAGAGCATTTTAATTTAATCTTAAAAATTGATTTGTGGAAGAGTAAATTTTAATCAAACTAAGTTAGTGGAAGACTGAAGGGACGTTGCTGTTATTCACAACCAATGACAGATTTGAATTGCAATTGTCAGATATACTTCTTTTTCAAAAGGATCTCATGCAATCATACAAGCCTCTGAACTCAAGAATGGCGGGCGCCTTCTTTTTCAAAAGGATCTCATGCAATCATACAAACCACACGACGATTACCCTTTATTGCGATGGGATTTAATTATTTAGTAATTGAGGGACAAGGAGTAATTGCAGATGCTTTTAGTCCTTGCCTTTATCTACTTTGAGACCTCACCCTCTAGTCAAGTCAAACTTGTTGGCTTGGTGCACTCTCAATGGTGTGCGCTAATTTCTACATAGGGTTATAAAAAAAATTAGAATATGTTTTCAAACACATTCCGTTCGTTTAAAAATATAAGCGTAAAATCGATTATTATTTGGATATTGAAGATCAGAATTTCATAAATCATATTGAGTTAAAACGGATTTGGAAATGGATAAAAGACGTGAAAAAGGGATCTTGTGCGTACATGAGCTTTTAAAGCTCAAGAATACATCATCAAAATCACTTTCCCATGTTGGTGTTGAATAGATGAATGGATATGTAGATGCTCCATCAGTGCTCTTATTTTCTGCATTTGTATCGCTTCCACTCTTTTTCCTCTTCTTGAGAAGAGTACAACCTAACCCAGATCAAAGAATTGGTACAACAAGCACCATAGAAGAACGCCCTAAAATGAACTGATGCATTCTCTCGTTGATTCGCTTTGAGTCTTTCCTTTATTTGAAATGCTCAGGCTCAACTTGACTACTTGTGAAGAAAAGTCCTGAAATTGATAATTATGCGCTGTGTGGAAATTAATAGGTAATTTATGAATGTCAAAAAAGAATATCTGGATCCAATCTAATTTTCCCTTCTCATCCAGTTGTTATCGATTGTTTGACCGATCTTTGCAAATCTTTGTTGGAAATCCCCCCCCCCCCCCCCCCCCCCCCCCCCGGGGCGGGGGTTGGAAATGCTATTTTTCCAAAATTGGTAAATCATTCCATTGAAATATATATAAGGGTAAAAATGTAACTAAGAAACTATATTACTTTGTCAATATTTTCTTTTGCTGATGCACAGCAACAGATAGAAGAAATTTGAGGCACTTCCCATAGTTCTATAACTATAGTACGACACGCAATTCTTTTTGCAAAGGAGCCTTCACACATATTCCTATCTATCGAGGTCAACAATGACTCAACCCAGAAAAATAAAAATAAAAAGAACCAAGGGTGTAAAATGAAGCCAGAAGAACTTACAGAAAGGCAAAATAGAGCTTAGACAAACTTCAGTTACAAAAATGGAATTTCCAAAAAAGTTTAATAAAATTATGGCTCCAATCTCTCCCATTCTCCAGCATATATAAAAGTAAAAAGGAAAAACATTAATCTCGCCATCGCTAAGAAGGTTTTTCAAAAAGAGCACTTCGAGCACACGCTTTTGGCAAAGACTAGCGATCAATTCGATTCCGACTTGTGCACCATCGATCAATTGAATCACTCGAACAGGTTGACTTCCATGGAGGATCAGGGCTTGAAGGTAGAGAAAGCTCGATTACTGAGCTTGGTGCTCGAGTTCAGCTCCGACGAGCAATCCACCAACAGGTGCTTGGACTGTCTCATTTCGCTCCACTGTACTTGAATCATTATTTTGTCATGCATTTTTTGTGCTAGTCAACTTTGCAGATATTATGTAGGTATTTCTTGTCCACTACGATGATAGATCAATCTGGTTTTGGCTTATTTTTAATAAATCAAAACTGGTTCAGCGAAGTAGTCTTGCCGAGCAAAATGTTTGGTATTGTTCTAGTTTGATTGTGTTTAGGTTGCTTTGGATGGTTGTTTTTCTTGGTCATTAGCCGGATGGCATCTTAATGGATACTTAGATGTCAAAAATACTCGCTTTCTATTAACTTATGCACCCCGTGATCCATCATCACGTGAAAAACCTTTATTCTATCACATCATTGCTCTCTTTCCACCACTCCCCCTCCCCCACCATTGCCAATCATTGTCAGCAGCCTACGGTCACTCCCCCGACCATCGCCAACGACGCCCTCCGCAACTTAGCCCCCATCTTTGTCTGCATCTCTCTTTCTCTCTCTTCTTTGTCATGGCCCAACTCAAAAATAGAGGCGTCTTGCTCAAAGTTGCAATCACGCTCGAGTAGATCGAGGGTTGCGTTTGAGTAACGCTGGCATGCATCGAGCTAGACGCGGCATTGGAGCTCAATTAGATATGATGTCGAGCCCAAGCAATGGGCCGTCATATGAGGACTCATTACTTAAGAATAAATATGTTATTGCAACAATTTATCGTGATGTCAAATTAGATCGATGGGATATTTCTCCTTACATAGCATATTCATGTCAGTATTTACATTTTGCAAAAGAAATCTTTATTATGAAGAAAAGACTTTTCAAAGATTATATATCAATTTTTGTATGAAACCGAATTAATTAACTTTAAGAAAATTCTTTGGTGAGGGAAAGCAAGTCAAAGTCTTCCACCATCTTGTTTGGTTAGTTGCAAAGAAAGCAATAAGGCAAAAGCCAACAAGACCTACTCAAAAGAAAGGGGGAAAAAGGAATTGGCGAGGGAAAGCAAGTCCAAGTCTTCCACTATCTTGCTTGCTAGTTGCCAAGAAAGGGATAAGGAAAAAGCCGACAAGACCCACTCAAAAGAAAAGTGGGGAAAAAGATTCTAGCAATTGAAGGCAAGTCAAAGTCTTCCACTATCTTACTTGGTTAGTTGCAATGGGAGACTAGAGATTATTATTTACCGTGAAAATATTGTATAAATTTAATTTATAAATGATGTGACGAAGAAAATCAATCACAACATAATAATTGTACTGAAATTTATATTTTACGATGAGGCTTTGTATGAGTTTGCACGGTTTCTCTTAAGTGTTTTAATAAAATCTAGATATCCGACAATGCTATGTAAATACGCTACACATCAAACTCTTCAAATTGCCTATTGACTCTAAATAACTCATGTTGATCTAATAGCGTACGTGGTAATGTTATCGTTCTATAATTATACTCGTTTTCCTTTAAATTGACAAGAATGAGCCCAAATAGGTCACAGTCCATAAATGTGAATACACGAATATGCGATCCATATAATTCTAAAGCTAGTCCATCATCAAAAGGTGAGTTGAAATTGATATGTGAAAGCTATCTGTTACTTAGCATAGCCAAGATTAGCTACCTGATGAAGTTTGTCAAATTTTCATCTTTACTTGAATTCATAAAATCCATTTTCTTCTCCCCTGCTTGCTCTGCTTATGTTGTTCATGTTTTTTTTTTCTTTTTTTTTTTAGATTTAAATTAAATCCATCAATTTTGTGGCTCTAGATTTAATTTAGCACATATATTTAATTTACGGAATAATTCCTCCATATTACGAGAGTGCTATTAAAAGGAGTAACATGTAAAACTAATAAGATTTTGCCTTCCGTTGAGGGTGAAACCTGTCATTTTCTGGTTTAACAAATTATGGATTCTTAGACTAATCTGGAAAAATCTGATTTAGCTGGCTTTTATTGGATAGAAACCATAAGAATTAAAGGCAACTCGGTGCTCTATAAGTGTACTCCAGAGCAATATTAAGATAAACGGAATAAACGTTGGATCTTTGACTCTTCCCTCTTTCATCATTGACTGAGATGGGACATCAACGACCCAAAATGGTGAGTAAAAAGGAATATATTCATTCACACCCATCATCTTAGTACTACCAAATTTAAGACTTCGAAACGAGGTTGAGAATCTTGGGTTCTACTGAGCAATGAACAAAAGCAAAGGATCAACGCATGAAGAGAATAATGAAGATTGTATAGCTTCACCAACTTGTTTACCTTCACCAGCCAAAAGATTGAAGGGTCGACAGCAAAATGCAAGGAAAAAATCCAGAAGAAAACCATACGAGACCATCTATAATTTACAAGCATATACTATCCAGGAAACAATATGCGTGCCATTATAGGAAGGGCTGAAAGATTGTCTTCAAAGCGAAATAACTGTAGTCATATGTCATCTTTTTAACATCTAAAAACAACAATTTCATTCGGCAAAATTTGCCAACCCTCTCATCAAGAGCATGGTATCCGAAAAGCACGTCACTCTCAAATGTACTTTTCATGCACGTGGCAAGATATTACATGTTGTTGTGCATCGCGACATTGAAAAATTGACTTGATCTCAACATAAAATTAGCAATTTTGGCAAGATGAACTCAATTGACAAATTGTCAAAAGGTTAAGGATTCAATTGGTAAAATTGAAAAATTTAACATTAAATTGGTAAATTGTCAAAAGATTTAGGGTTTTTTGGACAATTTTTCCGAGAAAGATAAGGGAGAAGAAGATTAGAAGCTCCTCAAATTGAAGAGTTGCAAGCTGACAAGGACATTTAAGGGATCACATTACCTTCATCCACTAATCATATGTTAAAGACAGCCAAATGTCATTAGAATTAGCGACAATTGTCTTATTAGGCAATACTAACATTTCAGCCTTCTCATTGTTCACATGAACGGCACGAAGAATAATAATGTAACAAGAGAAAGCAGTGTAGAATGATATACTCTTTAGTCGGGCGTCAAGTGTGTCCAGCAAAACCATTTAAGGTTCCGTTGCCTCCAAAATCAGATCACCAAGTTTTGTATCAAACTAACTTTGAATGGCAGTTGCAGATCACTTCTTTTAGGAACACTACTGGGGAAATTGAACATTTGAGCATCCAAAGGATCAAGCATTCCCTTGCGGTGATATATCCAGCAATCTGGTAATCCAATTTGGGCAAACTAGGCGATGTTGGAAAGCTCTTGCAATGCACAACTCAATTATAGCGATCAATCATAATATTAGCAGGGGTTAACTTTTGATCAAAATCAAAGTCTAAACTTAATGATAAAAAAAAGGTATCTTCAAGGTCAACAGTCTTTAGTGAAATAGTGAAATAATAAAATTGATTCACGTCCAATATGTGTTCGGATTGAGGGAAGGGAAAGAAAATTGGGGGGGGGGGAGGGACTTTTCTTTGGAGGCGGAGCAACAAGGGGATTAACTTGATTTTTCATTAAATGCAGGAGTATTCTTCAAACAAGTTGAAAAGTGCATGACATACGGTTTCCTTCCATTAAACCAAGTATTGCAGTTTTTACTGAAAATGCAGAAATGGTAAAATAGCATAACATAGGGTTTCCTTTCGATAAACCACGCAATGGAGTTTTTTCATGAAAACAAAGAAATGATACGAGTGACTTACCTTTGTTCTTTTGGCCATAGACTTTACCTTGTATAAACGCTAAATAATCCAAACAGGCCAATTATATTTTTCCTTGGCTCCTGCACTTTCAGAATTAAGGGAAAAATTAAATTAACTTATGGCATCTTATTCTATAAAATTGGATCAAGCGTTGAATGGATTTCCAAGTTGATTGTTATTTTGAACATTCATCAAAATTGTTTAGATGGGTGAATTATTTCTAATATATAGCATATTGGCATGTTGGATTATGATATTTAGATATTGGATTAGCGCTCATTGTCGAACTACGTATTGATATATGATATATGTTTACCGATGATTCTGATTTGGGGTTTAATCACAGTCGATGTGATTTATTAGGCTTTTACCATAGCCGATATAGTATTTGGGCCTTGTCACATGACGAAGAATGGTTAAAATTGGGCATTAGGGCATGCCGGGGACGACACCACTTGGGCATTGTTGGTCTGGGCCTAGTTTTAAAAAAAAAATCAATAAAAAATTTTTTTTGGTCAAATATTAGAAATAATGAGAGATTAATTGAGGGAAATTAATAAAAACACACATTCTGTTAAACCCAATTATGACACATTTTCAAATAATTTGAAAAAGAAAAATTACACTTAGTGGTGCCCTAATTAATGGCTCCACTCAAATGTCCTTCACCATGATTCAAATAATATAGTGTCATTGTTGTTCTCGCGTCCATGTTGGTTATATTCCTCCGGAGTTAATTCTTGTAAAAACTAATTAACCCCTACAGTAACCATTTCTAAATTTTACGCAAGCAAGTTGGATCTATTTGACTTCCGAAAGGGGGCTTGTAGCGAACATAGATTTTGAAGGTGCCAGGTACACCAGTGGAATGAGTGAGTCACAAGTCATAATAGAAACAATCAGAAAAGTGGTAGTTCACCTCTTTCACCATTTCAAGTCCTCGAGGTTATTTTCGCCAATTCTATCAATATGCTTGGAGTAGTCTATTCCCAAGTACCACTCCAGCTCATTGGTAAACAATGAAGACGAAGACTTAGCGGGCAGTGGGGTGTTTTCCTACTTATAAAACAAAGACAATATAGGTTTGTGGGCACTACTCAAAGAGGCCGCGTTGTTTGTCTGTGAGATAGAACTTGTCCTATAATATTAACCGGCATATGCCACGGACATATTTGAGAGCCATCTCATTGTTATTGCTAATTTGCGTTCCACTTAGAACTCCTAACTAAGTCCCAAATGTTTGTGATATGAAACAAGAAGAGTTTCAAGCTCCTCCAACTTGAACTTTGGATCCACGAGAGTGGCTGCCCAAAAAAAGTGGGATGTTTTTGTAATATTTAAAGAATTTCGCCTTTAAGGCCCCTACCGTTTTGTTGAAAAAGGGATCACCATTCTTGTTTGCCAATTCAATTGACATTAGGTATAGAATTGGAAGGACTCGATTGCTTGCTAATCCAAATCTTCGGATTTCAATTTTCAATAGATTCTCAGTTTTTCATGTGGTTTGCAAGTTCATTCTCACATTCCAAGGTCCAAGAGGAGTATCAATGGAACTAATCCAACTTGGCGTAAAACAATAGCTTGAAAATTCGAAATGTGATTGTTTCAAACATGATTTCTGCTATTAGTCAAATCTGACGCATAAAAAACTTGTCAAAGATTTCTAAACGGCGATTAAATCCCCTAAGAAAATCACTAAATCTGGGCAGAATAAGAAAGCTTACGGAGGAAGTAAGCATTATACCTATACACTAGCACAAGAACATAGGCAGCCCAATGGAAGATGAAAATCCCAAAACTAACCAAATGAATCTGCAAATCTATACAAAGCTATGACACACCTTTTGATTTGAACAAATTTCTCCATACTCTTCGCAACTCATAGCTGCCTAAGGATTGGCAAGGATTAGTCTAATGATCAACGATGACCGGATACGAAAGGAAAATAGACCGATCTTGTCTAATTGATTGTGATTTTTTTGGTATCAATCATTTTTCTCGCTAAAAGTAATCTCCTAGTAACATATCATCTTATGACTTTTTTAACACAACGTAATTTCCTTTCGGTGATCGTAAGCTCGTAGGTCCTATAGTTTGTAATATTCCATTAAAAATTGTAATCTACCTTATAGTAAATTTCTTTTCTTATCGTTAGTAAATTATCGAATAAATCCTAACTTTTGTTCAGTGTACATAATCATCCTCACTATTAGTAATGTATTGGTTAATTATCCTTTTGTAATTTTTCTTATGGAAGATGTAATTTTTGTTTGGAGGGCATAAATTTTTGGCATCTGTGCCTTGTAATATTTCATAAAAGCAGTAATTTATTCGGTTAATGGTAAATTTCTTTTTGCATGTTTAATGAAATATCTGAATTTAGTAACTTTCCTTGCATTTTGTAATGTTTTGAGACTTATATATTGGTAATTTCCCTTACTCATCTTAATTTTTTTTAATCAAATGAAAGTTTGATCACTTTTGCATTTGTAACTTTTCTTTAACGTCTGCGAATTCAAATTATGACCAAAAGTCAATTTTGCAAAAAAAAAAATTGATGGACCAATTTTTTCCCCTTCTTATCTAGCGATCCACGTTGAATGCGGGACGAATCTCATAGAAGGAGAGCTTCGACTTGTGGAATTTCCATTATGATCACGACGTTTCGGCCACAACAAAAAAGTATTTTCTTTTTTGTGAAATAGTAAAGTAGTGTTGGAAACTTAATTTTTCAAATTATTTGAAGTTCGTTCTTTCGAAATTTATATAAAGGTAAAAGGTAAAAATGTACATTAAGATAAGTATTACTTTATCAAATTTTCCTTTTGCTGATACACAGCAACAGATAGATAAAAAGAAAATTTGAGATAACTTCTCGTGGTCTTATGTATGCAAAGAAGGCTTTTCCCATATTCCTATCTGCCAAGTTCAAGAATGAATGAAGCCCAATAAAAGATTAACGTAAAAAGAGCCATAGCTCTTTTGAGGGGTGGGGGAAAAATAGAATTTCAACAAACTTCAGGCGCGAAAATGGAATCGGCTCCAATCTCTCCCATTCTCCAGCAGTCCAGCCATAGCTGGCAAGGTTTTTCGAACAAGAGCAATTCGGGCGCGCGCACGCTCTCGAGAAGATTGAAATTCCATTCCGACTGGTGCATCATCGATCGATCGGTCGGTCGAATCGCTCCGAACTCGAGAGCCAAGATCGGCTTCAACGAGCAGTCCGCCACCAAGTGCTTGGACTGTCTCATTTCCCTCTGCGGTACCTCGAATCATCATTACCTCGTCGCCCATTTTTTATGCCGATTAGCGTTTGCAGAGGTTGTGTTGGTCCTTCTCGTAGTCTGCTTTAGGTTTGAATAGATTGGAGCTGGTTCAGCGAAGTAGTCTTGCCAACGAGCGAAATGTCTGGCGCTGTTCCAGTTTGATATGTTTAGGTTGCTTTTCCTGGTTATTCGCCGAATTTCGTGGTATCTGGTGATTAGGGAATGGCGTAATTGATTGTGTTGCGGGGATGATTGGTGAATTGATCAATTGTGCATTCCTAAATGAGAAGATTTATTCCAGTTAGGTCGTCATTTTGACGAGGTTTTGCAGTGTAGTCTTCTTGACTAGCGAAATGTCTGTTTCATTTCTGAACTAACTGCAAATCACATATTGTGTAGATTGTATTTATTTTATCTCTCTTTTTTGTCATGGAACTCGCAAAATCATCTCTCTCTTCTTTTGGTCTTCTTAAGGAGACGAAGGTCGAGAGTTTATCACTGTGGAGCACTGTGGCGACGATTTTCTAGCAGAACTTGCTGAAACTATGCCACACATTGAGGATTGGATGATTTGCAAGATGCAGAATCAGAAGCTTGTGAGTTTTGACTGATATGTTTGGCCAAGATACCCCTAATGACGGCGAATGCAATGTTGTGCACCATGTTAACATTATAGAGGATTCTCCACAACCTGAGAAAAATCAAACATTTCTTGAGGTGGATTCCTCTACTGAAAGTGAAGACGAAGATGATATATTTGGTAGTACTCCGAGCATTTCGTCCACTCAACTTTTGACCAGACGATCTTTAGAATCCATGGTATGCTTCTGAAAACTGTGAAGTTGTCTCACTCCTTTCTGTCCTAACCAGTTTGAAGGGATTAAGGAAAAAGAAAAAAAGAAAAGCATGGTGGCTTGGCATGTTTTTTCCCATGCCCAAAAGTAATTTGGTTGATAGTTGTTAAGTTTGTAGCTTAAGTTTTTTATCCATGGACCTAGATTTGTCTTGGGATTAGCCCGTGTAATAGCTTGGACCAAATGTGTGGCTTGAAGAATGTCTCAGTATTTTACAGGGTTGCCCGTTCAGTGAAGAAACTATGGGCACCTAAAGAAGACACAATAGTTACCAGGAAAATCCCATGAGTCTGGCCACAATGGTCCAATTGTTTAGGAGGTTGACAAAAAGTTGGTAGACCTCTGCATGACCTTTTATTGTTTTAACAATAATTCTGCACCCGTACTTTTATATATTTTTGTTGCTGTGGTATATTGGGGTGTCAACAAGGAAAACGAGAAGAATTGAGAATAGATTGTCTTGGTTTTTGATCAGGAGATTATAGTGTCCTCAGAAAACTCTTGGGAAACACTTTCCACTTGTCTCATTTGTTTTTGATTGACTCTTGCAATTGGGGTTTTGGTTAGTGAGAAATTGATTTATTTCTTATTGTAATTCTCTCCTAATCACTGTTAAACAACTCATCCCCTTAAATTAGTGTGTCACTGTTCTTTCCTCTTCAACTTATGTCTTTCCTTGATCATTTCCAGTTTGCTTGCAATTCTGCTCAGCAACAAACCTTACGCGGTATACCTGTACAAAAGCATTTAGTAAATTGCTCATGAGGGCTCTCATCTGATCAAATGTATAATAGACACTCCTAACTTGCTAGTTACTTCTACAGTCTATAAGATCTAAAATGACTTATATGAGAATTGTTTGGTCAATAAAAACAGTTCATTCTTGTTTTGGATATGTAACAATACCTATATTTCTCATGTATTTTGAGAGTATGGTACATCATCCAAGCGTTGAACTTAGCATCCAGCATCTTTGACAGGTGTGTTTTCCAAAATGAAGGCTTGGAATTTCTTTGTGCACGATTTTCATTTTCCATCACCACATATAAGAGCACTGATACTCATGGTTCGATATCATCAGTTTCAAGTAAAAGACATCGCTCTCAGATTTCAACATGCAAACAAGGAACTCTGAGTAATGAGGAATTGCAAGCCTTGGATGACATAGAATTGGCAAATGTTGTAATATTCAAAAACAAGGCATTTCGACCAATGCAGCATCAGGCTTGTAAAACTTCTGTAGCCAAGCAAGATTGCTTCGTTCTCACGCCCACTGGAGGTGGTAAAAGTTTACGTTACTAGGTTAGTGAATGTTAACATTATTTCATTTGTGTAATGATTGAATGTAGAAGCATGTGTGGAGACAGTGTTTAGAGCACAAGCCCTGTGCACTTTGCTGAATGGTTCCACCGATTATATACTAGACGGGTAGACCTGTATATTGAAATTTAAGCTATAAAATGATCTTGCAATCTGCTTTATTAGCACTGTTGAGAAGTTTGTGCTGAAGTACAGGAAATTCTCATTCTGCCTTCACCCATCTTTGTCCATTCTGTAATTTCTAGAATTTGAGGTTTGTGCTCTGCTTCTAGGAACTTCTAATTAACTACTGGAAAATTTATCTTGTTTTTGCATATAAGTGTTGTCGTCAATCATGTTTCAGGTCCAATTCAATAGGGTTATGAAGTCAAAGAGGAATAAGTTTTCAAATTACTTGCACCAAATACATATTGTACATTCTATATTTCCTATGTACATATGTGCTATGTCATCATCTCAACTAGGGGTGATCATTTCCATAATTGGTTTGAAATGGATATCCTTTCATATAAGATGGATCTTGGGAGCGTGCAAAATATTGGATCCACTGAATCACAAAGGAAGATATTAATCTGAATTTATTAAGTTAAATTATCCCGAAATGTTTTCTGTTCTGTCTTAGAGTAGTTCATATACGTTTCTAGCTAAAGTAATTATAAGATAAATGGTGACAACTGGTGCTTTCTAATTAGCTGAAGGTGAATAAAAGAGTTATTCCTCATCCCTTCATTTGCTCCTCTGATGTTTTTACCCTTCATTTTAGCTGCCATCAACTCTTAAACCAGGTGTCACAGTTGTTATATCTCTCCTGCTATCTCTCATCCAGGATCAAATAATTACTCTAACCTTCAAGTACGGAATACCATCAACTTTCTTGAGATCTCAGCAAACCGCTGCCCAGGCAGCAGCTGTCCTCCAAGAACTAAGGCAAGGTTTAGCTCTCTTCCTGCTGAAGCATATCCTACTCTACAATCTTTCTCCCGCCATAAAATGGTTTTCTCCATATGTTGCAAAGGATGTACATTTTTTAAGTAGTTAATGAAAAGATGCATGCCTAAGATGTTTCCCTTAAAAATAAATTTTAGCATCTTAGCCTTCCGAGAGAAGTATATCATACCGTACAATCATTGTCCCTCCATAAAATGTTGGGCCATGCTCCATATGTTGCAATGGGATTTCCATTGGACTTCTAATTTTTTTTTTTTTTTTGGCTTAGTGTTGGGATTGTCAAGTCATTAATCTTCACTGCTCTACCTGCCTTTTCAGGAAAGATAAACCATTGTGCAAGCTATTGTATGTAACTCCTGAAAGGATTGTGGGAAACCCATCATTTCTCAAGATATTGAAATGCTTGCATAGAAAGGTACTATTTTTGATACACCGTGTAACTTTTTCTGAAAGTTTCTTTTTAACTTTTTGATACTCGACCATCACACACTGCAGGCACAACTAGCTGGTTTTGTTGTTGATGAGACAAATTGTGTGAGGTATGCTCTTTGGCATCCTTGTATCTAAAGCAAATATCAAGATAGAGTTACATTAAAAGGAATAAGTATTTATGTTGTTCCCTCTGCAAAACTACTGTCCTTGTTCCAGATAGAGAAAAGCGAGTTAACTTTTATATATGCTCACTCAAACTCTCTTTTCTCAAAAATTTTTACATCTTCTGTGTTGCTGGCCTAATGACATTGTTGGTGTCATGCTAAACCTTCTGAAGCCCAGACTGTCTGTGGAGTTCTAGTATAACAGAATGCAATGTTGAAATAACTAATTCTGGAAATGATCTAGTTCCTTCTTTTGCGAAATGTCAGTGGCACATCATTAATCATAATAAGCACAATGCGCACAACTTAATTTAGCTTCACGGAAATTTCTTTCGGAAGTAAGTGAAAGTGTCCATGTTTGGCACGATAGTCAGGTCTTTTAAACTGGTTCTTGTGTCCCTACTTATTCTTTTAACTTTTATACCATGTATTAACAACTCAAGATATAAGGCAAAAGTTCACGCATGTGATCATTGATTGTGTTTCTTATAAGGTCTTTATTGGACTTGCTCTGCCAGTGCAATTTCATGAAAGGAATGTATCCATGTTTTGAGCTTTTCTCCTATATTTGAATGATTGTAAACGTAAAGTTTACTGATCATTACTTTCTCGGTTGTCATTATTGCAGTCAACAGGGACATGATTTTTCGTCCATATTATAGGGGACTGGGATGTCTCAAGCAAAACTTTCCATACGTCCCAGTGATGGCCTTAACTGCAACCGTTACTCAGCCAGTTCATGAGGTATGAAACTTGCACATCATCCTCCAGATTATGTTGAAAAAATCATTTGGATCTGATTGAAATGTACATCCATTGCAGGATATCCTAAAAGCTCTCAAGATCCCCCATGCTCTTGTTCTCAAGACTCTGACAGACCAAACCTAAAATATGAGGTCATATCTAAGACCAAGGAACCACTGAAGCAGCTTGAAGAGCTACTAAAGAATCGTTTTGCTAATTTGTGTCGCATAGTGTATTGCCTCTCAAAGAGTGAATGCATTGATGTTGCGAATTACTTGAATGATAAGTGCGGTATAAAGACGGTGTACTATCATGTTGTATTAGCAGCCTGTCAAAGAGTAGCTGTCCAAAAGAAATGGCATGCTGGAGAGGTCCAGGTTGTATGTGCAGTCATTGCTTTTGGAATGGGAATAGACAAACCTGATGTTGTAAGTTGAAATGGATTCTAAGCCTTTGCCTATTTTTAGTTGTCAAGCTGACATGCTGGCAAATACTCAACTAATTTACCTTTTTTCTAATGTTTTAGTTTCGCTGATCGGTTTATTGGTGTGCTTGGAAGTAAACTTTGCTAGTTCCTTGGTCTAGTGGCCTGCTGAATTGTCATCCTTGGCTATTGATTGCAACTAGCGCATTATGTGTTTTTTTCACGTCAAATTTTTTCTTCCACGCATGGCATTTGTTGTGCTGAAATCAAGTTAAACTAGGATAAAGTTCTTTTCTTTACTGTAAAAGTAGCAAATGAATCTGATCTAATTTGTCCTCATGTTATGATCTTTTTATCATATTTCAACTTTGATGGTTCAGTAAATATTTTTTATGGCATGTGGTCAGCGTTTTGTCATCCACAACACATTGTCCAAGTCAATCGAAAGCTGTTACCAAGAATGAGGTAGGGCAGGAGAAGATAATCTACCAGCAGTGCGCATTGCTCTATATGCAAAAAAGGACTTCAGTCGGGTTGTGTGCATGTTAAGGAGTGGTCAAGGATGTAAAACTGAAATCTTTAGAAGTGCACTGGCTCAAGCTAGGAAAATCAGCGATATTGTGATCTCAAGGTAATCCAATTTGTGTTCTCGACTTCTCTCTGAAGATCTCAACTAAGTGATGCTTCTATTTTGTGTTTACACTTTCCACTTTGTTCTATTGATTGTTCTTAGTGCTAGTCTGGCATTACCCCGTCTGGATGCTGGATCATTAGATGGGTCTGTTGGCAACATATTCACAAAGTAATGGACCCTTTGGGCTAAAATCATATTCCGCTCACCTAAATGGAGCAAAGTCTATTGATAAACGGGTGTTTCTTCTCCAATTTGTGAATTTTCAGGATAAGTGTCAGTGGCAAACCTTACTTGTGCATTTTGGCATGTTTGTGAATCAGGAAGACTGTAAATATGGTTCTAATCCTTGCGACAATTGTCTCAAAACCTCTTCATAAAGGTAAACCTTTCACGTGTCAACTCTCTTGATGGACGACGCATACCGACTTACGCATGATCTTGAGCCGCACAGTTCTTCTGGTTCCATCATCCGCAATTATTGGAAGACCACATGGTAATGAAGGGGCAAAGGTCCTTAACTATGGACACAGAATTCTTCAGTTGTGATGGTCTTGTCATCTCATGTTTGTCTTTTCCTTTCATATGTGACGTGTTCCTTGTCTGGAACTAATTATTTTCGTATGGGGAAACAAAATGTGGGTCGACATATAAACCAGAGAGGCATATGGGAACACGCCCTCCGGTCTTGACTGCAGAAGAAAATGTTTCTTGTTTCAGTTCAGCAAAGAATAACAACGAATCCAATTATACAAGCGCATGTTGCAATTCTTCTTTCCCGTTTTGAATTAGTGATGAATGCATATCATGACTGCATCTAAAGTTAGTTTACTTGCAGATTCAATTTTCCAAGTAGTATATCTAAAGATACAATCGATTGGTTGAAAACCTTTATCAGGGTGCGATCATCAGTTAATCCAACTATTGAACACTGCCCAGCTTGCTGGTCAGCAAGCATTGCATCGGTGGATTGGATTGTTCAAGTCATTAGTGGACTGGGATCTTAGATCCCCATTAGGCAATAGTTTTTCACGGAGAGCACATGGCAATGCATCCACAATTTGATACCGAGGGATTTAACATGATTTTATTATTCTTGGGTCAGGCACAACGTTAGATTCATTTTGACTTGGACGTGCCAACTGCCTAATAATGCTCTCACGTGGCACTTATCAATTGCTTCTTTGTTGTATTTGCATAACAATTCACGGTGATGATTGCATATATATAGAATTGCAGCCAACGCTTTGCACTCAAGAGTAGTTGGAATCAGCACGGTTTTGATGACGGCACAGCATCGCACAAGGTGAGGGAAATTGACAGTATTGGCCCAGACGGAGGTAATTCATTTATTGCCTTTTGAAGTGAAGACAAAATTGTTCCTCTGAATGTTAGTGCGTGCATGAGTCATTTGAAAAGGATTGTTTTGGAAATATATTGGACTGGGGGGATTCTCTTCGGCCTAGGAAAAGAAGAAGAAACTTTGGGGTATACCCATCGTCCTCTGAAGACCACAGAGGAGAGCCCGTACCGCAGTAAATCTTCACATGAGGGCAAATAAATTTTGGAAGCCTGTAAGAGGGTAGTAACTGCAGCTCAGATTGCATGGGATTTTAGAGGAAGAGCAGCTGTTACATGGATCGAAATAGATAAATGAGAAATAAACAAATAATCCTATAGATTCTTGATATCAATCCACAGAAGTCTCTTATTTTATAGAAGTGACAACTAGTTAATTATCATCGAGCTTGGTTGGCTCTATGATCACGTAAGTACCAAAATTACAAGTTTGAGTTGTGTTGTAACCGAAAGCGATTGATTTGTGCCCTTCGATCCTATTAAATAATGAATTATTGACATACCGTTTAGTTGTGGTGATGGGTTTGCCATCATCGAAACTTACATTATAGGCGATACTTAATGATCATGACCTAAATCAAACATTATGTAATGAATGGGAAAATTTTACGGTTACAATCAAGGATAAACGATGCGAATGGACTGTCTTAACCCTTTGATATATATTAAAGGATTGGAATGTGATTATCCTTGTTCAGGAATTTGAGATGGTCCCCTTATCATTTTAAAGAGGATCCTAGTGGTCATAACCCGGCTAGTTTTTTGGTTATGACTCTGAGTTGTGATGATGCCAAATGCTTCTATGAGGTACATGCGCATGATTGTACATCATAAGAGAGATCAAATTGGATAAAGTGATTTAAGTCTCCCAAAAGAAAAAGAAAAAGACAAGTTAATGGTGACTTTGATGTGACAAGAAACACTAGTTCTAATCAGACTACCTGTCATGGGGTATTCCTCATTTGTATATTTTCCTTGGCTTGTATCATATCTATTTAAGCAATCTTTATCCCAAATCTTATAGGGATTGTACTCAAATAGTCATATTGTAGACTGTATATTGTCATTGCATGTATGGAAATTTCCAAGAACCTTCAAAATTGGAACCTCTAAAAGGTTGGATTATTGACTGTCGAGAAAGGTTCGTATGGTGACTCCATTTCAAAAGTGAGACTGCAACGAAGTCATCTGGAATGTGCATGCAACATTCAGAAAAAAGGAACATGGTCTTAGCAGATAAGCTACCTAACATGGTCTTAGCAAATAAGCTACCTAACAATCCTACGTCGATTTCGATTAAATGTTGAGTATCACATTGTCTTGTTCTACCAAGACCGAAATTGTCTTTGTTTTTGGTCAATGGAGGGGGTCTACGTTTCATGCATGTCAAGTGGCAGTGTTTGTATGAACAAAAAAAAAAAAAGTGGCAGTATTTGATAGGGGTGATCGGTTCCCGGTTCGGTCCGGTTCCAAGGTGGAACTGGGAATCGGACCGAGAGAATCGGTTCCCAATTTTAGGAACTGTGGACCGGACCGTTGGTCTTAGGACCGAGAACCGGACCTGACCATTGGTTCCGGTCCGGTCCGGTCCGGTCCAAAAGAATTGACACTTTCTTTTTTCACTAAAGAATGACCATTCACTATGCTCCGGACCGATCAATCAAATTCGGTTTCCGAACAATCTAATAAAACTACTCACACATGTTTTCACGTGCAAAATATTCAAACTTCACTTGTGTGAATATCAATCATAGTTTATGTGTTTCATGCTTAATTTTAAGCATAAAACCCATGAACAACGTGATTAAATGTTGTGCTTGACTTAGATTTTATAGACAATCTCTCTTATATACTTTGAATGTTTAGTCGATATGAGACTTTTTAAGGCTTGAAGTGCCTTGTCGTTTGCAAGTGAGAGGAGCAAGAGAGAGAGTGTGAGCATGATGAGAGTTTTTTCTATAAATAAAAAGTAACAACAAGAGTTTTGGTGGTCTCTTGGCCACATAAGAGGTTGTTACCTAAATTGCAATTCCGATTGCAGTAAGTTTCATATATTATATGTGTTTATATATTATATAAATATAAATTATATATATAAAAAATTTGGTCGGTCCGGTCGGTCCGGTCGGTTCGGTTCCCACCTTGAACCGGGAACCGAACCAATCGGCCGCCGGTTCCAAGATTAGGAACTGGGAACCGGACCGCCGACTGTGGGAACTGCCCAAAACCGACCGGTCCTGTCCGGTTCGGTCCGGTCCCGGTTCGAGCGGTTTCCGTTGCACACCCCTAGTATTTGACCCTCAACCCAAGACTATTATGTAACATCGTGTAAGAGGTAAAATAGGTAAAGAAAATGAAAAAAAGGAAACACGTGAATTATGCTTGATGTCTTTGAGTACTGTTGTAAATCATTTTTTTTGGAGATGCGCACTAAAGCCAAACGATTTGTCTTTTTTGTCTTTTCCCTTTCTTTCCCGACAAGAGAAAAGATCGTTTAAGAGAATTCACGTTAATAATCAATAAACTTTGATTCAACATGTGATAATAATTTATTCAATGTGATCTTTAAATTATTCTTTAGACTTGTCAAAAGAATCATAGACTTATTTCTTAATCCATATTTGATGTGATGAGCTATTATATAAATTGGCTATATTCCAAAAAATTGGTCATAAATGGTTTTAGGGTGGTAAAAACTAAAATAATATGCATAAATAGATTCATGCTTACTTGAATTCATTTCACCTCTATGACTCTCTTTTTCCTCTCTCGCTCTCATTAAATCTTATGCTCACTTTATGCTCTCATCTCAGTTTAAGCATGAATTTTCCTAAATTAGGTTAAATATGAAAGTGTTCTAGTCATATGGTTAGATTTGGTATTAATTGGTTTAATTACGAATCACTAAATTTGTATTGCATTGAAATGTGTCAAAATGAGTTAGATTGATCAATTTGAGTCAAACTATTTTCGACTTAATCCACCCATTTGATGAGTTTACTTTCCTAAGGAAGAAAGTTATCACATTTCCCTAATTTATTGATAGTTGGGCTTTACTATCTTATCGCCAAGGGAACGAGGTTGAATCTCTTAATACTCACGACTTAAGTGGAGGTCCCAAGGGTGGTTTATTGGGCCAGCCCCCTAAGGGTTTACGTCTAAATAGCGGCTTGCAGCGAGACCTCACCGATATTATCGAGTATCGAAGGGTCATGTGATCCTCGAAGAGTGATCTCTGGCGATCTCTTAGTCATCAAAAGAAAATAGCCATCACATTTCCCTAATTTATTGCCAAATGTGCAATCTAGTCACTTAATTTGTTTTTGTTATTCTATCGAATTGAAATGTATCTTTTAGAAAAAATTTTCACGACAAAGTGAATAAGTTATAAGACTCAATTTTTTTGTTTAAGTTGGAATACCATTTTGTGTAACTCGTTCTATAAAACATTATTAGTTACAAAATGATATGCCAACAAATTTTTTTAGCCCAAAAGAACATACTCTCTCCTAAATTGCAACCTACCAAGTATGCAAAGTAAAAATAATAACCGAAAAATTAATCCCATTAAATTTGGGAAGCAGGAACCTTTCCCCTGACCCTTTCTGACAGGACAACAAAAAGACACCAACCAGCAAAAAGGAAATAGCAACTTTTTCTCCAATTTAAACTGGCTTAACTCACAAGACTGACACGTGGCGGTCGGACACGGCACCCTGACTCTCTGAAAAAAACAAATAGAGAAAGTAAAAAAATAAAAATAAAAATCCTTTTTTAATAGCAAGATCGCTGTCTCTTCCTCCTCAGATTTTAATGCTCAAAAACCAGTCAGTCTCTCTCTCTCTCTCTCTCTCTCTCTCTCTCTCTCTCTTCTTCCTTCTTCCTTTGGACACAAATTCCATTTTACTTTTCATTTTTTTTTGCCACCATTTTTAAACTCTCGAACTCCTCGCATTCTCTCTCCTTTCCTCCTCTTCTTCCTCCTCCTCATCTTCTTCGTCTCGCCAGAGCTCTCTCTGTAATTGGGGTCAAGTCCGCCGGGCAATCCCGGCGTTTGCCCGTTCGCCGGCCATCTCGCCGGCAATGCCGGCTCAGATCTACTGTCGTTAGCTTGATGCGCGACTCCGTGTGCTCTTTCTAATCCTCACACCAACATTCGGCGGACGGTAAGTGTGAATCTTGGGTTAGCGCGAAAAATTTGTGATTTTGTTGGTGTGCGCTACTGTTCTGTTTATGTTTGAATCTCCAGTTCAGTTTAGAGTCTGGACTTAGCAGGGCGAGGTAGTGAGGTCGTGTTCTACAAGCAAAGGGGGCTTCAGGAGTTTGGGAAATGCTGTGTGAATGAATCGTGTTTCATTTGAGTTATGTGGGAATGCTTGGTGTTGGTTCGGATAATGCACCGAAAGTGGTTGTTGGGTCGATTCTTGGCAAACGTGGAATTAGAATCATCCGAGCTGTGAGTCGTGAAATGCTTGCGGATAGGGATGGAGGGTCATTGAAATTTGGATAATATAAACTGGGTCTCCATTGTTCATGCGTTCTCGCGTAGTTTTGTCTGAAAAATGGTTGAATGCACTTGCCGAAGTTGCAAATTTACTCTGGATGTGGTTGTTCTGGGTCTTCCTATCTCCTCTTTATGTATGTAATTTTGTTTCTGTTCTTTTTAGATACCTGTAATTGAGAGATGGATGTGGAGAAAAGACGGTCAAAGGGAGGCTTCCTACAGTTTTTCGATTGGAATAGCAAGTCCAGGAAGAAGCTGTTCTCAAACAGTCCTGATATACCTCGTTCTGGTACGACCCTCATTATCTTTTTATCAATTTTGTTAGTCACGGCCGCGCATTGCTAGCATATGAAAGTTTTCTGGTGGAGATGGCTCATATAATGCTATTAGCATGCTTTGTTTCTTATTATAGATGGAGTTAAGCAAGGAACAGATGAGGCAGAGATTTTGGCGAAGTCAAGGTCTCAGATGGTGGGAGTTTTTTTGACACTACTGTTGTCAATCGTTTTTAGTCGTGTATGAGTTCCATCTATTTGACTTGCATAATTTATTGCCTTGTTGTAGAAAGTTATTGATGATTCGCATTTGCAGAGGTTATGTCGGTATTTCTTGTCCACTCCACCACAACGATTATGGCCTTGGAATAGTGTGCACTGGGTTTGAATAGATTGGAGTGGGTTTAGTGAAGTAGTAGTCCTACTGACGAGCAAAATGTCCGCCGCTGGTCCAGCTTGATGTGCTTAGGCTACTTTGGATGGTAGTTTCTCTTGATTATTGGCCCAATTTGTGTGATATCTAGTCAACAGGGAATGACATTATTGCTTGTGCTCGCAAATAATATGTGAAATTGATCGATTGTGCATATTTCTAATTGAGGAGATTCATTGCGTTTAGTCTCCATCCTGAAGATGGCTATGGATATGGAATCGTCTAGTTTGGATTTTACAAACCCAAATCGCGCTTTTGATTCCCTTGGCAGTAATGCTTAACCAAAAACAGAATTAATTAAGAATTAGATAAGATTCCATTTTCGTGTCGCCATAGATCCATTTTCATTCAATTTAGATCACCATGCTTCTAAATAGGTATCTAATTTTCAAATAAATTTCAAGGGTGCCTTAGATGGTCTGCATTGACTGAACTAACTTAGATTTAATCAATTGAAAAATCCATCGCATTATTTTTGGGCGATCTCCTTAACGTTGCTAGGCCTCGTTGACGTCTTATTCTCATGGCCATTGCGTTAGGACAGAAACATTTTGTTGGCTTATGGAGTCTTGATTTATTTTTCCAGACATAAGACCTTACATTTCGTTACCTGCGTGGCTACCTCAGCGATATACTCTCCTAGAAAGATGAAATTGACATTTAGCTTATTGTGTTTAGGTAACGTGTTGACCATTACATCGGCAATTTGGGCAAGTCGAGGTCAACACACGTAGTCACATTGACCAAATTGGTCAGATAGTAAGCTCAGAAATTGCGGGTCGGGATCTTTTGGACTCGTGGCATGGCTTCACGACCGTGCGTGGCTACTTCTGCAGCCATGACGTTTGCATTTTCAACTTGCAGGAAAAAGGTATGACAGAAACTTGGCCTTCAAAGTACAGCTCGAGGAATCACTCTACCTCGCATTCATCAAATTTCAATCACGCACCGTACCCTCGTGTACTGAGCGGCAGCCTCAAAACGGACTCCACAGGCACTATGCTCTCGCTCAGGTCCTGCAAGAAGTTTGCTCTCCGCACAAGTCACAAATGACTTGACCTGCAATATTATAAAACAAAATTTTCGCCGATGACTTAACCTGAAAACATGCGCACCATATGCAAAATGTTCTGATCATTGAATTTAGTTCATGGAGCTGATTAAAATTGTCTAATCCGCTCATCTCTCCTCTTTTCAGTAAGCTCTTTTCCTAGTAAATTTGATGCTGATTTCAAAACCAGATGAATACTTAGTATTTGGTAGGATTGACGTTTCAATCTATTTCGGAGTCAATTATGTTGGTAACGACTTTGTTTTGGCCAAATGTTGTTTACGCCTCGTTTCTGGGGTTCTTAACTCCCCTAGTTTCTTCAATTTATCTATTTTGTTCCTCTTCGTTGTACGATTCATCATATGGCAACATATACTTCCGAAGCTAGATAATCTTAAAACGCCTTGCGCTGATGTTGAACAAACTGAAAGTTCCATAGTTCTGGTTTGATTTGAGGATAGTTTTCATATCTCTAGTATCGTCCCGTCAAGCTCGGATCTACAAAAATGAGGAAAACTGAGAAGCCTGAAACAAATCCTCTTTAATCCTATCAAAACTTTTTTGACACAACTTAATTTCCTTTTTGTCATCATAATTTCTGTAAGTCCTATAATTTGTAATATTCTATTAAAAATAGTAATCTGCCTAAGTTTATAGCAAATTTCTCCTGATGGATCTTAACTAATGGATCTTAACTTTCCTTTAGGCATATGTAATCATCCTTACTAATAATAATTTATCTGTAAAATATCCTTTAGTAATTTTTCTTAGGAGGATGTAATTTTTTTTAAAGGGCGCATATTCTCCAGAATCTATGATTCTTCATATTCCGTAAAAACAGTATTTTATTCACTTAATGGTAAATTTCTTTTTTTTTTTTTTTTTTTTTTGTTAAACTTTAGTAAAATGTTCAATTTGATAGTAACTTCCTTTTCACTTCGTAAGTTTTGAGACCTATATGTTGATAAACCTCCTTACTCATGATAACTTCTTTTAATGGAATATAAATTTGATTATTTTGCGTTCGTCACTTTCATTTAACGTCCGCAAATAGATTTGATGGACTGACTTTCCCCCTTATTATCCAATGGTCCACATTGAATACGGGACCAATTTTGTAAAAGAGAGCTTTGACTTATGAAATTTTCGTCACAATCAAGAAGTTTCAAACGCGACAAAGTAATGTTTTTTCTTTTGCCAAACAGTATAGTAGTGTTGGAACCCTATTTTTACCAAATTATTTGAAGTTCGTTCCACTGAAATACTTGTCATAAATCTATAATTTAAGTACAATACCGCAAGTCTTGTGTATGCAAAGAAGCCTTTCCCCATATTCCTATCTAACAAGTTCAAGAATGATTCAAGCCCCAAAAAAAGAATAAAGTGAAAAGAGGAGGGCTCCCCACCAAACAGACCCAACTTCCAAGGGCGTCGAATGAAGCCGGAAAAACTTATGAGGGGGGAAAAATAGAAACTTCGTCAAACTTCAGGGCGCGAAAACGGAATTGTGCATCATCGATCGCTCCAATCGGCTCGAGCAGGTTGAGATTCCATGGAGGTATCGGGGCTTGGAGGAGGTGGCGAAAGCTTGGTTTGCTGAGCTTGGCTCTTGAGTTCGGCTTCGACGAGCAATCCGCCAGCGAGTGCTTGGGATCATCTGGTTTTCCTCTACAGTAACGCCAATCGTCACTTTGTTGCCCATCTTTATTTATGCTGAATAGCGTTTGCAGAGGTTGTGTGGGTATTTCTCGTCCACCATGATGATGACGGCTGTGGAATAATCTGCTCTAGGTTTGGATTGATCGGAGCAGGTTCGGTGAACTAGTCTTATTGACTGGCAAAATGTCCGGCACTATTCTAGTTTGATGTGTTTAGGTTGCTTTGGGTGGTGGTTTTTCTTGCTTACTGGCCAAATTGCGCGATATCTGGTCATTAGGGAATGACATGGTTGCTCGTGTTGCATGAATAGTTTTGCAAATTGATTGATTTTGTGCATTACTAATAAGGAGATTCATTGCAGTTAGTCACTATTCTAATGATGGCCATAGAATCGTCTACTTTGGATTGGAATGGACCAGAGCTGGTTAAATTTAGTTCAATTGAGCATTAATCTCAACCCTGTTTATTTGTGGGTCTGGTAGAGTGTGATCCTATTGACTGGTGAACTCAATTCAGATTACTTATGGTGTCTTGCATCAATATTAATTTCATGTCTCACTGAACTTAGTGCAAATTCTATATTGTAGATTGTATTTATTTGATCTCTTTTTTGCCATGGAACTTGCAATATCATCTCTTTCTCCTTTTGGTTTTCTTAAGGGAACAAAGGTTGAGAGTTTATCATCGTGCAGCAATGCCGCATTGACTCCCAAATAGAACTTGCTGAAACCATGCAAGAATCTAGGGATTGGGATGATTTGCAAGCTGCAGAATCAGAAGCTCATAGAGTTTTGAATGATATGTTTAGCCAAGTTTGTGGAGTTTTGGCGGTGAATGCAGTGTCATACACGATGTCAATGTTATAGAAGATTCTCCACAACCTGAGAAAGGTTGAACTTTTCCTGAGGTGGATTCCTCTACTGATAGTGAAGACCAAGACAATACATTTGGCAGTAAAATGGGTAGGAAGTCCACATGCTGTGTTCCTGACCAAAGCAGTGCCCTGAGCAATACACTCACTCAACTCTAGGCCAGACGATCTTCAGAATCCATGGAATGCTTCTCCCATGGACGTAGACATTACTGCCAAACCACTTAAGTCAGTGTGTCACTGTTCTTTTCTCTTATAATTTATTCGCTCCTTGATCATTTCCAATTTTTTGTGATTCTACACACAGCAAAGGACCTACACAATGTACATGTATAAAAGCATTTAGTACATTGCTTATGGGGCATCTCATCGAATCAAATGTCCAATAGACACTCCTAACTTTTGTCAATTACTTCCAGAATCTTCAAGATCCAAAATGACATATTGGAACTCTTTGGTCAATGAAGAAGTTGATTTCTGTTTTGGATGATGTACAAAATACGTGTATTTCTCAAATACTTAGAGAGTATAGCAGATCATTGAACTGTGGAACATAGCAATCCAGCATCATTGAAAGGAATGTTTTGCGTAAATGAAGGCTTGTGATTTCTATGTGTTTATTTTTCATTTTCCATGACAATCCATGTCAGAAACTATTATGGTGCTGAAGAGGCTTATTTTTGTTGAAGGATTGTAAATAGCACTGTCACTCAATGTTCAATATCGTCAGTTTCAAATAAAAGAAATTGCTCTTGGATTTCAACTTGCAAACAAGGAACTCTGAGTTATGAGGAATGCAGGCCTTGGATGACATAGAATCGGCAAATTTTATCATATTTGGAAACAAGGAATTTCGACCACTATAGCATCAGCCTTGTAAAGCTTCTGTGGCCAAGTAAGATTGCTCTATTCTCATGCCTGCTGGAGGTGGCAAAAGTTTATGTTACAAGGTTAGCAAATGTTAACATTTTCTCAGTTGTGTAAGGATTGTATATAGAAGAAAGTGGAGAATGTGTTCAAAGCACAAGCCCTGTGCACTTTGCTAAATGGTTTCACCAACTAAATGTAAAAGGGTAACATGATCTTCTAATCTGCTTTGTTTAGCACTGTTGAGACGGTTGTGAACTTAAGTAAGAAAATTTTTTAAAATGAAAATCAAGCGATAGGAAGTGATTCAAGTACACAACCATGGGTTCCAATGTATGGCATCAGACAAAATTAACTCAAAATCTTCCTGTAACTTGCTTATAATAGTTTCAACCACTCGTTCTATTTATTTTCCCTCATGCTTGTCAAACAACAAAAACAATGAGAAGTTATGAACCTAGACATGGTCTAAGGGATTCTATCCTTATCAACTGAGCTAACCCCACCTTAAAATAATAATAATAATAATAATAATAATAATAATAATAATCCCATCCCATTCCATCCGATCCCATCCAATCGTGGCCACTCCATTAGCAGGCACGGTTGCAGTGGTTCGTCCCTATCCCGTGGACAGCTTAGGAAAGGAGAGGTTGGATCCCCATCACCACGCCACCCCCGCCCATCACAAACAACAAATCTATCTTCATTGAAGTTGCGGTTAATCAAGCGAATCCTTGACCGCCCCCAATATGATTACATGTGTTCTGCCAGTATCAACAACCCAATCGGCCCAACCAACCCATTGGGCAATGGGGATTTCCAGGCCCATGTTTGTCTTCATATATCCTGAGTTTCATTTGCTACGATGATTCGGCTCAGATGCCAAATTTTAAGAAAACTCCCATTCCCCCCCCCCCCCCTTCCCCCGAAAAAAAAAAAAAAAAAAAAAAAAATAGACCCGTCAAGAACATAACATAGGAACTTTATAAGTTTGACACGCAAGTCTTCTTTTTCTTCCCCCTGGGGGGAAGAAAAGAGGGACTTGAGTAAGTATTTTACTCAATGGTTAAGTGTTAACGTTGACGTGAGGGGGTGTTTATGTAATTTGAGATTAGGCGTTAGGCCTATGGACTTATAAATTCAACATATGAAGGAAATAAAGAACGTCACTGACAAAAAAAAAAGAAAAAGAAAGGAGAACTCTAAAAGAACAGGAAAAAATATGCAACAAAGGGAGGAAAGAAGATGTTCTTGGATTCCATGTTATAAATGTCACAAATCGAAGTTTATATAACTTGAAATTTTAAAAAAAATTAAAGTTTCTTTGTGGTTTGTAAGAAAAATTACCCAATTAGTCATAAATTTATTGTACATAAATCAATTCAATTCTAAATTTTTCCAATTCTGTCGATTTAGTCCTAAATCCTTGCGAGAAATTTCAACATAGTCATTCCCGTTAATTTTCGTCATGAATTGTCGACGCGGCAATCCAATCACCATTGGCGTTTTACGTGACACACTACAATGTTAGCAATTTTTAGTGAAAATTGACCAGAATGGTTATATTAGATTTTTTTTTTTAGCAAAGATTTCAGATTAATTTAGTAAAATTGATAAGTTTATAACTGAACCGATATACGTATATATAATTTTAGGACTAATTGGACAATCTCCTCACTAATTGTAATCTACAGCCACTTTGTTAAATAATGCTTGGCTTGATGTATCACGTCGGTATATTTGTAACTCCCGCGTAAAATACTTGCTCTTCTTCTAATACCTACGTAGACCCAAGCCCAACCCAAGGGTGTCGGATGAAACCGGGTAAACTTATGAGGGGGGCAAAAAATAGAGCTTCCGACAAAATTCAGGTGCAAAAACGGAATTTTTGAAAGAATTGAAAGAAAAAAAAAACGATTCCAATCTCTCCCATTCTCCAGCCGGTAAAAAGACAGAGCAAAAAATATCAGTCCCGCCATCGTTGTCATGGTCTTTTTTCGAAGAGCGGACGCTCTCTCTCAAGAGAGAGGCTACGGATCGATTCGATTACCACACTTGCATCATCGATCGATCGATTCGAATCGCGTCGAACAGGTTGAGATTCCATGGAGCATCGGGGGTTGGAGGAGGCAGAGAATTCTCGAGTTGCCGAGCTTGGCTCTCGAGTTCGGCTTCGACAAGCAGTCCTCGAGCAAGTGCCTAGGACCGTCTCGTTTCGCTCTATGGTAACTTCAATCGTTACATCGTCGCCCATCTTTTTTTTAAATGTTGATTAGTGTTTGCAGAGGTTCGGTTGTGTAGGTATTTCATCGTCCACCACAACAATGGTGATGATGACTAGGGAATAGTCTGATCTAGGTTTGAATAGATCGAGCGGGTTTGGTGAAGCAGTCTTATCTCTGATGATAACTGGGCACACGGCAAAGTTTTTCTTGCTTATTGGCCAAAATGCGCAGTATCGGGCCATTCCAGAATGACGTGATTGCTTGTGTTGCATGGATAGTTTGTAAATTGATTGATTGATTGCGCATTGCTAATATGGAGATTTGTTGTGGTTAGTCGCTATTCTGATGATGGCTATAGAATAGTCTACTTTGGATTTGAACGGACCCGAGCTGGTTAAATCTAGTTGACTAAGCCTAAAACTTGTCCTTGTTTGGCGGGGTAGTCCTATTGACTGGTGAGCTATCTGGCTTCTTTCTAACTCACTATGAATTACATATGGTGTCTTCCAATAATACTAATATCGTGTCTCACTGAACTAAGTGCAAATTACGTATTGGAGATTGTATTTATATGATCTCTTGTTTGCCATGGAACTTGCAAAGTCATCTCTTTCTTCTTTTGGTTTTCTTAAGGTGACCAAGGTTGAGAGTTTTATCATTGTGGAGCATTGTGGCTACGACTTCCTAGCAAAACTTGCCGAAACCATATAAGATTCTAAGGATTGGGATGATTTGCAAGCTGCAAAATCAGAAGCTCATGGAGTTTTGACTGCTATGTTTGGCCGAGACATCCGGAATGGCGGTGAATGCAATGTTATACATGATGTTGACATTTATGGAAGATTCTCCATGACCTGAGGAAAACCAAACTTTTGTTGAGGCGGATTCCTCTACTGATAGTGAAGACGAAGACAATATATTTGGCGGTTAAATGGGTAGGAAATTTACATGATATATTCCTGACCAAAGCAGTACTCCAAGCAATTCATCCGCTCAACTTCTGGCCGGACGTTGTTTAGAATCCATGGTATGCTTCTCCCGTGGACATAGGTAATACTACCAAACCACTTAAGTCAGTGTGTCATAGTTCTTTTTTCTTATAATCTGTTCTCTCCTTGATCGTTTCCAATTTGCTTGTGATTCTGCATACAGCAAAGGACTTACACAACGTACATGCACAAAAAGCATTTAGCAAATTGCTTTTGGGGCCCCTCATCCAATCAAATGTCCAATAGACACTCATAACTTTTGCCAATCACTTCCACAATCTTCAAGACCCAAAATGAGATATTAGAACTCTTTAGTCAATAAAGAAGTTGATTTCAGTTTTGGATGATGTACAAATACCTATATTCGTCAAATACTTTGAGAGAATAGCAAATCATTAAAGTGTTGAACTTAGTAATCTAGCATCATTGATGGGAATGTTTTGTATAAACGAAGGCTTGTGATTTCTTTGTGCACATTTTTCGTTTTCCATGACAATCCGGGTCAGAAACTATTATAGTGCTGAAGGGGCTTATTCCTGTTGAAGGACTGTAAGAGCACTATCACTCAAGGTTCAATATTGTTAGTTTCGTTAGTTTCAAATAAAAGACATTGCACTTGGATTTCGACTTCCAACCACAAGACTCTTGAGTTATGAGGAATTGCAAGCCTTGGATGACATAGAATTGACAAGTCATATTTGGAAACAAGGCATTTCAACCAATGCAACAATAGGCTTGTAAAGCTTTTGTAGCCAAGTTAGATTGCTTTTATTCTTATGCCCACCGGAGGTGATACACGTTTACGTTGCTAGGTTAGTGAATGTTAACATTGTCTCGGCTGTATAATGATTGTATGTAGAAGAAAGTGGAGACCATGTTTAGAGCACAACCCCGTGTGCTTTGCTCAATGGTTTCACCAACTAAATGTAAAAGGGTGGACCTATATGTCAAAATTTAAGCTTTAACATGATCTTCTAATCTCCTTTGTTTAGCACAATTAAGAAGGTTGTGAACTTAAGAAAGCAAATGTTTTTCAAATGAATATTGAGCGATGGGAAGTGATTCTAGTACATAACCATGGGTTCCAATTTATGGCATTGGAGAAAATTAGAAAAGAAGAAACTATAGGACATTCTTGTTTTGCCTCCACAAGTCTCTATCTGTTTTGTAATTTCTAGAATTTGACAAATTGTACTATGCTTCTAGGGCTTTCTAATCACTTATTGGAAAATTGATCTTGTTTATGCATGTAACTGTCATGCTCAACTCAATCTCGCGCACTGACTTGGGTTTTGAGTATGAGTTTTCTTAAATTGAGTTAAATATGAAAGTATTTTAATAATATGAGTTAGATTGGGTACGAGTTGAGTTTGGGTTGGGTATGGGTCCCTAGACTTGCATTGTATGGAAATGGGTTACAATAGGATCTATTTGGGTTAGACTATTTTCGATTCAATCTGATCCAACGTAGGAGTTAGCAAATTTGGGAGTAAATTCACATTAGCTGATCATCAAGCTGTTGTTTCATGCGAAGAATCACAAACGCTCTCTAAGCATACACCACCACTATACATAGAGAAAAAGGCAAAGAAAAAAAAAGCTATGGCATATCATTTTAATTAGAACAACCATACTCTTTGCAACCCAAGGCCACCTAAAGATTGGCGGAATCATTTGAATAGTCAATGATGACCGCATGAGAAGGGAAAACGGACCAGATCCATCTAATTTATCGTGATCTTTCTTTAGTATCCATAATTTTCCTAATTAATAATAATTTACTAATTGACGTATTTTTTCCTTTGTTACTTAAATTTCGTGTATCTTATGATTTGGAATATATAACACCCCCCCCCCCCCCCCCCCCAAAAAAACTGTCTAAGTTTATGATTTTTTTTTGTCAGATTGTTAGTAAAATACTCAATAGGTTGTAATTTTCCTATGGCGTACGTTGTTGTTCTTACTGCAGTAATTTATTTGTAAAATATCCTCGGAAAACTTTTCTTCGGAGAGCGTACTTTTTTTTTTTTTGGAGGTCATAAATCCTCTAAGCCTATGGTTCACAATATTCCATAAAAATAATAGTCTACTTATTAAGAGTGATCCTCTTGTGTGTGTACTTCAATAAAATATTAAATTGATTGCAACTTTATTTACACTTTGTAAAGTTTTGCAACCTATCAATAAGTTTCTTTACCTGTCATAACGTTTCTCAAGCAAATATATATGATCACATTTGCATCTATAACTTTTCTTTAATGTCTGAAAGTTACAATAAAAAATTGATATTGCAAAACCGGTTTGATGGATTACGTTTTTACCCTCTTTATGCAACTCTCTATGTTGAATGCAGAATTGATCCCATAAATTAGAGTTTTAAATAATGAAATTTCCATTACAATCCTGATGTTTTGGGCACAATAGAGTATTTTTTATTTTTATTTTATTTTTTTGCCAAACAATAAAATAGTGTTGGAAACTCTATTTTTTCCAAAATTTTTGAAAATCATCCCATTGAAATATGTATATTGATATATATATATAAAGGTAAAAATGTAAATTAAAGAAAAAGCTATTACTTAGCCGATTATTTGTTTAGCAGATAAAACAGCAAAAGAAAAGAAATTTGAGATACGTCTCGCAAATCTAAAACTTTTAGAGCCACATGCAGGTCTCGTGTTTGCAAGGTAGCCTTCACACCAAACGAACCCAAGGGCATGTCAAATGAAACCAGAAAAAAACTTAGGAGGGGGGCGGGGGTCAAAAATAGAACTCAAACAAACTTCAGGGGCGAAAACCGAATTGTCAAAGAAAGAACTGAAAAATATGGCTCCAGCCTCTGCCATATTCTCCGGCGTATAAAAAAGTGGAAAACGAAAAACATCAATCCTGCCATCGCTGGCAAGGTTCTCGAACGAGAGCACATCGAGTACGCTCGAATTCGATTCGAGAATACGGATCGATTCGAATCTGACTCGGGCATCATCGATCGTTCGAATCGCTTCGAACGGGTTGAGATTCCATGGAGGGAGCGGGGCTCGGAGGAGGAGAAAGCTTGGGTTGCTGAGTTGGGCTCCCGAGTTCGGCTTTGACGAGCAGTCCGCGAACAGGTGCTCGGACCGTCTCGTTTTCCTCTACGGTAACTCGAATCATTATCTTGTAGCGCGTTTTTAATGCTAATTAGCGTTTGCGGAGATGATGGAGGTAGCTCTCGTCCACACGATGATGATGGCGGAAGAATAGTCTCGCTTTAGTTGCTCGTGTTGCGCGGATAATTTGTGCATTTGATTGAACGTGCATATTCCTAATTAAGGAGATTTATTGCGGTTAGTCTCTGTTGTGATGATGGCTATGGAATAGTAAGTCTACTTTGGATTTTAATGGGACCAGAGTTTAGTTCATTGAGCGTTAATCTCATCCCCTGTTTCTTTGTGGGTTTGGCGGAGTAGTCCTATTGACAAGCAAACTATCTGGCTTATTTCTGAACTCACTGCAAATTTCTTATGGGTGTCTTGCAATAATACTAATATCGCGTCTCACTAAACTAAATGTAGATTGTGTATTGTAGATTGTGTTTATTTGATCTCTTGTTTGCCATGGGTCTTGCAAAATTATCTCTTTCTTCTTTTGGTTCTCTTAAGGTGACGAAGGTCAAGAGTTTATCACTGTGGCAATGTCTTCCTGGCAGAACTTGCCGAAACCATGCAAGACTCCGAGGATTGGGATGATTTGCAAGCTGTGGAATCAGAAGCTTGTGGAGTTTTGACTGATATGTTTGGCTAAGATATCCGTAATGATGGTGATTGCAATGTTATACAAGATGTCAATATTATAGAAGATTCTCCACAACCTGTGAAAAATCAAACATTCCCTGAGGTGGATTCCTCTACTGATAGTGAAGACGAAGATGATGTTTTGGGTAGTAAAACAGGTAGGAAATCTGCGTGTTATGTTCCTGACCAAAGCAGAACTCTCAAATTGTGGCCAGATGATCTTTAGAATCCATGGTATGCTTCTTCCATGGACATAGACAATGTTGCCAAACCACTTAAATCAGTGTTTCACTGTTCTTTTCTCTTATAATTTTTTCTCTGCTTGATCGTTTCCAATTTGCTTGTGATTCTGCACACAGCACAGGACCTACGCAATGTACATGTCCGAAAGCATTTAGTAAATTGCTTATGGGGCCTCTCATCCAATCAAATGTCTAATGGACAGTCATAACTTTTGCCAATTGCTTCCACACTCTTCAAGATCCAAAATGACATATTAGAACACTTTGGTCAATAAAGAAGTTGATTTCAGTTTGAATGATTTACAAATTCCTATATTTCTCAAATACTTTTGAGAGTATAGCAGATCATCAAAGTGTGGATTAGCAATTCAGCATCATTGAAAGTAATGTTTTGGGTACACGAAAGCTTGTGATTTATCTTAAGCATTGTGACTGTCAAATTAATGATCTCCACTCCTGCTTTGTCTGCCTTTTCAGAAAAGATAAACCCATCGTGCAAGCTATAGTATGTAACTCCTGAAAGTATTGTAGGAAACCCATCATTTCTGGAGATATTGACATAGAAAGTAATTGTTTCTGATGCACAATAACTTTTTCTAAAAGGTTCTTTGTAAATATTTTATATTTGACCATCATGCATTGCAGGCACTACTAGCTGGTTTTGTTACTAATGAGGCACATTGCATGAGGTATGAGTAATCTTTGGCATGCCTTGTACATGAAGAAAGATCATGCTAGAACTACTTCAAAAGGAATAATTATTTGTGATGTCACCATAAAACTGTTGTCCTTGTTCCAGATAAATATAAGCAAGTTAACTTTTATGTATGCTAGCTTAAAATCTTTTTCCAAACTTTTCTGCATTTTTCTGTGTTCCTAGCCTAATTGAATTATCAATGTTACACTAGACTTACTGAAGCCCAGAACCCTATGAAGTTCTAATATAACATAATTTAGTGTTCCATGTTTTATGAAAAGATTTAAATTCCATTGTTTGAGTACACTTAGCAGCACATTGTTCATTATATTGAGTAAAGAGCACACAACTTAAATAAGCTCCAATGGAAATGACTTCCTAGACTAATTGGAATCGGCATAAGCTTGGATAAGGACCCATTCTCCTCTCTATATTTGGCATGATACTTATTCTCTTAAGGTGGTTCTTGTGTCCCTGTTTATTCTATCGATGCTTATACTTAACGTTAACAACTTGAGAAAGGCAAAGGTTCAACCATGTGATCATTGATTGTGTTTCTTACCAGGTTTTAAATGGATTTGCTCTGCCAATTTGATCTCATGAAAGGAACGTACTGCTGGTTTGAGCTTTTCTTGTACATTTGACTGATTAATGTTGAAAGCTCATTGGTTGTTACCTTTCATGGTTGTCATTACTGTAGTCTACGGGGACATTTCGTCCAGATTACAGGGGACTGGAAAATCTCAGGCAGAACTTTCCGAATGTCCCAGCGATGGCTTTAACTGCAACTACCACTCAGTCAGTTCATGAGGTACTTGAATTACATATTAATCGCCTGATTATGTTGAAATAATTTGTCTATTCTGATTGAATTATATGTCCATTACAGGATATCCTAAAGGCTCTTGGGGTTCCCTATGCTCTTGTTCTTGACACGCACTTTGACAGACTAAATCTAAAATATAAGGTCATAGCTAAAGACCAAGGAAACACTGAAGCAGCTAAAGAATCGTTTTGCTCATTTTTGTGGGATAGTATATGGCCTTTTGAAGAGTGAATGTGTTGGTCACAAGAGAAGTGCCGTATAAAGATGGTGTACAATCATGCTGGATTAGTAGCCCTTCAAAGAGTAGCTGTTCAAAAGATATGGCATACCAGAGAGGTCCAGATTGTATGTGCTACCATTGTCTTTGGGACGGAAATAGACAAACCTGATGTCGGAAGTCAAAATGGACTTTGGCTTTGCCTATTTCTTACATTTTAGAAGTCGATAAAAGTGTTGTGGTGGAATGACCCCAAGAAGCAGAGGGAGAGGAGGCTGGCCAGATACAAGCTTTATTCACTCGAGGGCAAGTTCAAGGTTTGTATCAAACAAGGGTTCTGATGGTTGAAGCGCAAATGCTCGAACATCGTGCGTCAATTTTAATATGTAGAAATTACAGAATACCATGCTCATTGTCATCAAGAGAGAAAAGGGTGGGATCAGTTCGAGAGGAAACGGAGAGGTTGCTTTTGTTCATCGGGTTTTCATCTTTATATGCATCTAATGGTAATTAAATATTCAGGAGAGTGCCACAATGTTTGATCTTTCCGATATTATGTTTGTTCGAATCGTGACGACTCATATTTTATATTTGCAGAAAGTTTTTTCTTTTCTCTGAATTTCCTTACCTTTTGATTTATCTGCAACATGATCCTGCATAGATTTGCATGGAGCATAGATTGCATTTCCATGCAAAGTAAAAATTGTCTGACCTGCTAATTTTCTTCTCTTTTCAGTAAGCTCTTTGCTCAACAACAAGATGCTGATTGCAAAATAAGAGGACTGCTTTGATTGGTAGGATTTGACGTTTAGATCTACTTCGTGGTCGATTTCTTTGTTTAGAACTTTTTTTTTTGGCTAAATGTTTGCTTAAGCCTCTGTTTTTGGGGTTCTTTAACTCCCTAATTTCCTCAATTTGTCTATTGCAATTCCTCTACGTTATATGATTCATCATATGGCAAAATGCTGAAGCTATATATTCTAACATGCGGTTCGTAGGTGTTAAATAAATTGAAGAGCCCTCAACATTTACATTCTGATTTGAGTGATAGCTTTCATATTTCTCGTGCCATCCCATCAAGCCTGGAGTTAAAAATGATTGAGGAGAACCAAAGAACCTTCTCTTGTGCTTCGAAACTTTCGTTGTTATTGTTTATTAATAAGGCATCAATGTAATACGGGATGGAACTATCATAAACAAGTTCAAACCAAATCGTTAGCATGTAACCAAAGTATAAGAGAAAAAGGGGAAAAACCCATGAACAGCACCAAATGGTTCGATCGGTTTAATATGTTCATCTAATCATTTGATCGACTCATGTTCCTGTCAGAGTTTGAAGAATAGACCAAGAATTGAGAGAACGACCTGTAAATCTTTGTATATTCAGTCATGTGTGTTTACATTGTATAAGCTTCTGTTTATAATATAAGGAATGTCTAACTAAGGAGATTAAAGGAAGATACATTAAATCAAACTCAATCACAGATTGACATAATTAAACAAATATATTCTCCTGTAATCTTTGATTGGTTGATCATGATCTTCGATCTGATTCTTGCAAATCTTCAACACTCCTCCTCAAGCTGGTGGCTGATATACAAGATGCCAAGCTTGCTTAGTAGATATGCATGCTGTCTTTGACACAGTGGCTTGGTAAAGATATCTGCAGGCTGTTCAGTGGTTCCAATTCCATTTGTCTTAATTACTCCATCTTGGATCTTATCTTGGGTGTAATGGCAGTCCACTTCAATATGTTTCGTTCTTTCATGAAATATGGGATTCGCCCTAAGTTTGAGTGCTGCATCATTATCACTGAATAAATTTGTTGGCCCTGTGACTTGTACCCCAAGATCTAAAAGCAAGCCTCGTATCCAAACGATTTCACAAATGGTTTTGGCCATGGCTCGATATTCAGCTTCAGCGGATGATAATGATATAGTCGACTGCTTCTTTGTTTTCCACAAAAGTAACGACTTTCCCAATTTAATGCAAAAACCAGTGACTGATCTTCGACTCATTGGACATGTGGCATAGTCTGTGTCACAATAAGCATTCATTTCATAATCACAATCTCGAGAGAGGAGTATTCCAAGCCCTGGATATCTCTTTAAATATTTTACGACTTTCAAGGCTGCATTCATGTGAGATTCCTTCGGGTTATGCATAAATTAACTGAGTGTCTACACTGCATAACATATGTTTGGCCTGGTCATGGTGAGATATATAAGTTTCCCAACAAGCCTTTGATAGCGAGATGGATGTTCGAGCAGTGGGTCATCAACCTCAGAAGACGATCCGGCGTCATAGTCAACGGTAGTTAACTTGATGTTCTGATAAATAGGAATGGCAGCTGGTTTACACCCCGATAAGCCTGCTTCAGATATAATTTCCAACACAAATTTCTGTTGGCTAAGAGAAATTCCCAGATTTGAGCGAGCAATTTCAATACCAAGGAAATAATTAGGAGGTCCCGAGTCCTTAATACGAAAGGTAGAGTGCAGATATTCTTTGAGATCTTTGGTGGCCAAACTATCATTTCCCATAATAAGTATATCATCAACATATATCATCAGGTAGATTGATGACGTACCTTTTGTCCAAGTGAAAAGAGCATAGTCGTGCTTTGATTGCTTGAAGCCAATGGTTGTAAGAGCTGTAGTGAACTTTGCATACCACTGCCGAGAAGCTTGTTTGAGCCCATAAAGGGATTTACGGAGACGACATACTCCAGACTCCCCCTGTCGTCGTAATCCCGGTGGAAGGTCCATATAGATTTCTTCATCGAGATCTCCATGAAGGAAGGCATTATGGACATCCATTTGATGGAGGTCCCAATTTCGAAAAGCAGCAACAAAGAGAAAAGAACGAACAGTGACGTCTTTCGCAACTAGAGAAAATGTCTCGTGATAATCGAAACCTTCACGTTGTGTAAAGCCTTTCACCACTAAGTGGGCTTTGTACCGTTCAATGGATCCATCAGCCTTGTATTTGATCCTATATACCCACTTGCAGCCAATGGGTTTACGATGAATAGGTCTAGGAACTATATCCAATGTATGATTTTCTATTAAAGCATGCAACTCTGCTTCCATGGCCTTCTGCCACCGTGGATCACGAACTGCTTCAGCATAAGATGATGGTTCTATTTCCTCGGAAATACGACTAATGCAGCACCTATGTTCCGGAGATAGTTGATCGAATGAAACATAAGAGGAGACAGGGTATGGGGTACCTGATGAGTTGAGGGAGGCACAAACATAATCCTTCGTCCATGTAGGGGGGCGAATAATCCGTCTTGAACGTCATGGGGGAATACAATCAGTTGGAGAAGATGATAACTCCGATGTAGATTGTGGAGATAATTGCTCTGAATTAGAATTTGTGTCGACATACATTGGAGATTCTGCAGCTGAACAATCTTGGATGGATGGGAAATCCACAGTGGTCTCGAGCATTGGAGAAGAAGTCCAGGCATCTAGAGATGGGACCGGTATATATTGGGAAGTAGGAGATAAATCTTCCTCAAATAAAAAACGTCTTGTCTGATGATTCAAGCTATAAAGCTCATTTGAAGATGCTTCATCTTGGAAAGGGAAAATGTCTTCATGGAAAACAACATCTCTGCTTACAAAGAAGTTTCGTGTCGACGGCTCATAGACACGATATCCCTTCTGAAGAGTTGGATATCCCATGAAGATGCATTGTCTAGCCCGGGGACTTATCTTGTCACGAGAACCTAGGGCAGTGACATAACATAAGCAACCAAAAACTTTCAAGTGATTAAGCTCAGGCTTCTTACCAAATAGTACTTCAAAAGGAGTGCATCCATCGAGAACCCGAGTCGGCATGTGATTGATCAGGTAAGCTGCCGTGACCACACAATCTCCCCAGAAAGTCTCAGGAATGGAAGCTTGGAATTTAAGGGCACGCGCGACTTCCAAAAGATGACGATGTTTACGCTCAACAATCCCATTTTGTTGAGGTGTGTAGATGCATGTGCTTTCATGCAGAATTCCATGAGAAGAAAAGAGTGATTGACAATCATGGCTAGAAAATTCTTTCCCATTATCTGTTCGAATACGTTGAACAGATTTCCCAAACTGATTTTTCGACATGGTTAAAAAATTCTTTAAATGGGAAAGAGCTTGACTTTTTGATCGCATAAGAAAAACCCATGTAGCACGAGAATGATCGTCTACAATTGTGAGGAAGAATCGAGACCCATCACGATGTGAGGTGTGATAGGGACCCCAAATGTCTACATGAATTAATGATAAATTATCTGTAGCTCGAGATTTACTCATGGGAAAAGGTGCACGTGATTGCTTGGCAAGAGGACAGATTTTGCATTGAGGATGCGGAAATGAAGCACTATGACCCAAACGTCGATGAGAAAGGATAATTTTATCATTGGTAGCAATATTACACAATGATTTTTTATTCATAGAGACATGCGAGAAGTCAAAACTTTCAGGAAAACTAGTCCAAAAATATAGTCATTCTAAAAGACTACCCCAGCCCATCAATTTGCCAGTCGAAAGGGCCTAAAAGAGACATGTGTCAGAATTAAAGAGAATACGACAAGAATTGTCCTCACAAGCCTTTGATACTGAAATGAGATTGAATTGGAACTGAGGGACATAAAGAACATTTCGAAGGGTAATCAAAGGACTAAGATTTACTGTCCCTATTTTCGTCACATATATGGTATTTCCATTTGGAAGCTTCACAGTTATAGGAAAATGATTTTTATGGGTCCGAGAAAAAAGACTTTCATCGCAAATAATGTGATCACTAGCACCTGAATCAATTATCCATGCATCATGAGAAATAGAATTAAGGCAATATGAAGTACCTGAGAAGCTTCCCCTTTATCAGAAATTTCCATTTGTTTCAATGCCCTCATGATTTGCTGGTATTGATTTTGTGTAATAGATTGATTGATATTGTGCCCCGTGACTTGATTGGTCGAAGACTCCTTTTTTCCTTTCTCCCCAGGTTTACCATGCAATTTCCAGCAAGTTTCCACCGTGTGATGAGGGCGTTTGCAATAATTGCAGTATAATTTCCCCTTTCCTTTAAAATTTCCTTTCAAGGATGATGTGGCACCACGAGAGCCGTGAGATCCTTTAAAAAAAGGCACCGTTGTGGCTTGTTGTGGGACATTGGATTCAGCTGAAGCCATGGCTAAATAATAGCCGTCTGATCTTGAGATTAAATCATGGCCGCCCATTTGAAAGTGTTTAGGGTTGCTTTCTCCTCCCCTGGACGATGCAGCAGCAGTAGCAGGAACTCCTCGGGCTGCCTCTCCAAGCTGCTGAGCCGTCGAACTGAGGCCAGCTAGAAGGCCGCCGGCCGATGGTGGTCTAAATCCAGGGGCAGTAGGTCCGGGTGAGAAGCCGCCGGTCACGGACGGTCCAGACCCGAAGGCAGCAAGGGCGATTCCCTCTTCGGTTCGTGCGTGTTCAGCCGTGGCCATCCTTTGGCTCTCCTCTTGAACCGCCAATTGATAGATCCGCCCGAGTGGTGGCACCGGCTCCATCGCAAGGATTTAGGACCTGAAATGTGAGTAATTTTCATTCAAGATTAGTAAAAAACGGGTTGCTTTCTCCCTTTCCCGAATCGCTTTATACTGTTGAAGTGTTTCATCCGGCCCCTCGAGCTGCTCTTCAGTCGCCTCTAGCTCGTTCTAGAGGGCCGAGAGCCGGTTGAAGCATGTTGTGACGGACTGATTTCCCTGCTTTAATTCCGATAGGGCTTGGGTGAGGGAGAAAATTTTTGCCCGATCGAGTTTTCCGTACATCTTGCGGATGTTGTCCCATATCGTCTTTGAATCTTCGGTCGGTGGAAGTCCGGCGGCCACCTCGGGAGCCAAGCAATTTCCAATCCACATCCGCACGAGTTGGTTGCATCTACGCCAGTGCCGCTGTGAGCGCTCGTCCACTGGAAAGGGCACAGTTCCATCAAGGAACTCATCCTTGTCCTTTGTGACCAACGCTCGCCGGAGATCTCAAGCCCAGGTATTGTAATTTTCAGGTCCGATGAGCTACAAAGAGATGAGTCGTAACTCGGGGCCATCGCCAGGCGACGTGTAAAGTGGGTCTCCGAGCTCCAGCCGGCTGCCGCCGGCCGGAATGGCATATCGCAGAAAGCCGTGCGCCATAGTCGGATAGGGGTTTGCCCCCTGACCTTGCGAAGTGGGCTCGAGCCCTGGGCTTGGACCCACCCAGCCCATTCCAGCATTGAAGGGGCCTGCTTCAGTGGGCCGGGCTCGAGGATTCGGAAATCCTTCTCCAGCTGTGCCACACGAAGCCCATGACGGAGTTGACCCAGCTGCCCATGAACCCTGGAAGGGGAACCACTGAACTGGAGGCCACTGGATTGGCCCGGAAACATCTCGTGGAGCAAGAGCTGGATCAGAAGTCATTTGATTTGTGGAACGCACGTCTTCAGTCGGAACAACCTGACCCAGATTTTGAGGTGAATTCAGGGCCTCCTCCCCTGAGGTATTTCCTTCGGTATTCTTGGCCATAATATGAACGGAGATGAATTCCTATTGTTCGCTGATTTGCAGTAGCAAAACAGAAGGAAGCAGAGGCAATTCGTGAATATTTTGTGGAAGCTAGGTTGAAGGACGTTGCTCTGGTACCATGTCAGAGTTTGAAGAATAGACCAAGAATTGAGAGAACGACTTGTAAATCTTTGTATATTCAGTCGTGTGTGTTTACATTGTATAAGCTTCTGTTCATAATACAATGAATGTCTAACTAAGGAAATTAAAGGAAGATACATTAAATCAAACTCAATCACAGATTGACATAATTAAACAAATATAATCTCCTGTAATCTTTGATTGGTTGATCATGATCTTCGGTCTGATTCTTGCATATCTTCAACAGTTCCAACTTCAAATCAATTAGATTAATTATTTGATCGACTCACGTTCCAACTTCAAATCAACTCCTCGTTAAGGTGGTGACTAATTTTGTATAAGTAGTCAAACACAAAGCCATTACACTTTGCATTAAATGCCTAGCCACTGGTTGAGCAATTAAATAGTAAATTATACAGTCAATAGTTGACTTTATTTGCAACTCTTCTTGTGTTATATTTAATTAATATTATCATATGTTTAACTAGTGTTTTGACTCTTTAACGTGGCCCGATGCGAGTAGCTTTCAACTACTAAAGTTCCACCATTGTAATGTCGTACGATAAAGAGAAACATCTGAGAGTGGCTCCAAAGAAATTGCTTCGATTTAAACTTGCATGATGACTAATGACCACAATTTGGTGTAGTATAGTCCGAGTACTAATTAATTAGATGACCCCTCCGATGTTTTTGTCCAAACCAAATGAGTATAAACATTGGGAGGAGCTACTTTCACCTTTCCAGAGATAATTCTTGACATTTTTATCCGCTTCAATTGTAGCCAATGCCAAAGAAAATTTGGTTCCAGGTATGGAAAATGTACGGCTGTGTATACTCTGCTTTATACATTCCTGCTTAAAGGAATCAAGTTTGAGATTATACACTTACAAGTGACTGCAAAACGCCGATACATGAACTTTCCGAGGCTGAGAGATGATCGTATATTGACGAAACACTTTTATTTTGTGCTCAGAATTCTTCCAAATAAGAAAGTACTTTCTTTTGAGAATCTTTTTGCTGAAAATCTTGCCTGCAATTGATAGATTATTTGCTGATTCCATGACATTCGCTTTTTCCATGAAGAAGTCTCACACATTGACAAAAATCGTAGCTTGAAGTGGACATCTAAACAGTAATCTTTTTGATAAACCTCGCCATATGCTTAACTTCACGTACATAACCACCTGCACATATGCGGTCCTCTTCAAAGCATTTTGAAAATTTGGCATTATTAGCACGATTTCAAAGCTTGCAAAGGACTACTACACATTATAAGAGGTCCCTTTATATCATGAATCCTTGAAGAATATCAACAACATGGAGCACATTATAAGCACCAATGGTGAAGAACTTTGGAACGCCTTTCCATAACGTCTCATGACACATCTCATTCCTGCCCACATCTCCTTCCTGTGATGTTTGGTGATGTTATCTAAATTTTATGAAATGCAGGTTGAATCTACACAAGAAGGATAGGATTTACTAATTATCAATGAATGAAGATAACTAAGATCGGAGCATCACAATATACACCATGAAAGATAAGGTGCAAATGCACAAAGCATCATTTGCCCCAATTGCAATTGGACAGCAATGAACAGAAAACTCATCAGCTGGCCTATGAAAACGAAATCAATTAGCAACACTTTCCTTGTTTGTGGTTAGGAACATAATTGATGTTAATAAAATTATTCTGAAAAGATGGAAGTGCCTAAACTGCGGAACAAAAAGATGAATTTGTTACTTGGTTATTTTGCAATATCCCATTAACAAAATCAGCGACACAAGATAATTTGCTAGGAGGTGAATTTCAACTTTACAAAGTTGACATCTCATGAGAATTGAGCTTATCAAATTTTTTAAAAAAAATCAGAATCCTATATGACAACATTCAAAGGATAGTATCGCATTGATAAACTGAAAGAAATGGAGGAGATTGTCCTCATGCATACTTGCTTACTGATTTTCAGGTGAAATTCCACAAGTCATATGGTATAAGCACACAAGTTATATTTTCATTGTTATGGTACGACTAGTAGTGCATACCTCCCTCTGCAGAGCCTCATTGAGTTCAGGTGTGATAACATTAGAACGCAATGGCATCAAACACCTCTGCATTAGGGTGACATACAAAATAATCAGCAGCTACACATTTGATTGATAGAGAGGTTGAACCTCGTGAGCATACCAAAAGCAGACTCAACTGAAAATACCACATTTAAATCATTCAGGCATGTGCTGGTGAGATCAAATAAATTTTTTTGGATCCTCACAAGCATCAAAACTTCCTAAACACGCTCCAATTGGCCCATGAGCCTCTTCAAGGTTGGCACAAAAGATGGTCCTCAGTTGCTGATGCCTCCTTTGCAAAATATATCTTCTTTTTGATCAGTCTCTGGCATAGAAGTTGAAGTTCCTCAGCCAAGTTAGCCAGACTCAGATTAATCATGTGATAAAACGATTCCATGACAACAATAGGATCATACGGGATGCAAACTTATTAGCCAGTTCTTGAGCTCCTCGTCCCCGCTTGTTTCACAGAAAGGGCAAAAAATTTGTCCCAATTATGCAAAAGATCATCGATACAGCTCATCAAATTGAAGTCCCAAAGTAAGCCTTGATCATCACATAGACCAACTAGACCTGTCATAGAAGCAATACCAATTTACCTTGCTTGATAATCCTTCAAAATAATAATTTGACTGCAGGCTAAGAATAGGCAGTCTAGAATCATATATGAAAGACTAGCCAAAAATAATCTTCATTTTTTTTTTAATCACCAACCAGAAATACTTTAACTTTGATTTTTATTTTAGCTCAGTTCCTTATACTTACTGGAATTGATGCTTATCTAGAAGGTTCAAGGGGAACATCTAGGGAACAATAAGAAACTTGCCAGGGTTCATCACAGAAAATCGGAATGTTTTTATCCCCGATGGGTATCTCGCCATTAGTCAAATTTGACACATAAAAGAACTCACAAAGGAACTCAAAATGACCAAGGATTTTTTTCAAAGAAAATATGAATTTTGAACATAGGGAAAATGGATACTTGCCAGTAGTTTACAATATTGAGTAGCAGAAGATCATTGGCCTCTAGATGAAAAATTCAATTCCCAAGTTTGAGAGAGGGAAACTATTAATCACTAGGTGATTCTTGTTTACCTATGTTGATAATTTAACTCTTGCTCCACAAGTCGTTGATCTGTTTGCAGTCTACAAAAGCTACCAATGTAAGGATAAATGAAAAAAATTGCAATAACGTAATCAACAACAAATATATGTTGGCAAATCCAGAGTCTCCAAAATAAATCAAATAGATAACAGGTGCGGAGCAAATCATTCTTAAAAAATATAACTTCAAGAAAAGTATTACTCCACGCTCATGCTGAACGTTCAACAATGGAGAATCTTACTAGATAACCAATGCCTTCTATTGACGTTAGGGTCTATATTCCGATCTTGGCCAAAGCATCATGTTAGCTTATATGACCAACCACCCTTGCTCCTTCGATTATGTAATACTAGCAATTTAGGGAAGTGCAGAACCCTGTCATGGAAAACCTTCTTGTCAAAAGAAGATAGTGATGAAAAGTAGGTCATGAATACTAGAAGAAAAATGATAGTTAACTGCTTATTTAGCTCTGTCAAGGAAACATAACTCGTCTCATTGTTGTAATATGGATATAAGATTCATCACATCATTATCACTGTAATATAATATTTCAACAAAGAGATCGAGATAGATCTCTTTCGTAATTTCCAGTGATGCATGTTCTAGATAATTTTAGTGGCGTTTCCAATGAGTTGCAACCTCGAATATCGGAAAGATCTAAATCCATCTTTACAAGTCCCTAAAGCTGAGTAAGTTTCTTGCAATCTTTAATTAGTAGAGATTGTAACTTCTCACATCCCATCAAACTTGGAAAAGTCTCCATTGTCATGAAATATCCAATTTTTCTAAGAACTACACATTGTCAAGAAGCCTTTTAATGGAATTGCGGTCATATATAAATATGCCCTCCAAGAACTCCAAATTATCATGGCCTTGAATTTCAACTAGGTTATTGCAATGCTTGGCACATAACCGTTTAAGACAAATTAATTGTGAAAGGTCCAATCTTTCAATTGAACTGCACTTTTTTTTTATTATTATTGAAAACTCTTCCAAGTACTTGAATCTGTCGAGCTTAAGTAATATCAGCTTATCACACTCCTCAATACAAAGTTTCAAGGGTCTTGAGGAAATCTCAGAGATGTCTTCAAGCAAATGGCATGCCTTAAAATGAAGTTTTTCTAGGTGGATTAGGCTAGAAAGCTGTGGCAACCTGGGACTCTAACAAGAGATCAACAGATATGTCAAGCTTAAAGGAAGCTCTTGCAAATGATCAAAGCTCGTCACAATCCCTTAGGTCCAAGCCTTGAGTTATAGCCCAATAGACTAAGGCATTGGAGAGAAGAAACATTCCGAATGCTTTCTGGCGGGTTAGATATCGGCGCGCAAGTGATATAGAGAATCTCAGGCAAAGATAAGTCACGGATTCCACTTGGAATTGCTTTTTTAGACAAGGCATGATCAAAGACTTATAGTGCACACATTTTTCAACCTTCTGATAGCACAAAGAAGCTTTTCAATCCCAAAACCACTAATGTCTAGATGTTGCAAATTCTGTAAATCTCAAATTGAGCTAGGGATTTCTCTGAGTTACTCACAATAGCAGGCACTCAGTTTCTCTAGCTTCCTCAGAGAATCAATATACGTAGGTATCACAGTATTATTAGCAAAATCTAACATAAGCTCTTCTAATTTGACAGATTCCCTCTTTTCAGTTCTAACTCACATAACAATCTGCGCTTGGTTCAGTCCATTGCCACATTCTTCATCCAAGATCCCAATTCTCTTGCGGATCCTAAGATTGCAATGCTCTCCCCAATTTCAACTTGGTGAACCACCTGAACACTGAGATACATGTTCTCCTGTCCCGGCTTTGATATGATCTTCTTCGCTTTCTTCTCCTCCTCTGCAATAAACACACTATGTTATAGCTACTACCAATAGCTTCCTTCCTTCCCAAACAACTCAAACAACCATTTTCATGTGAACCACCAATTCTTTCTTTGTCATTTGACACCACATTCAAAGAGAAACGTCAAATCAAGACGGTGTCAGATAATCAATGTTGCTAGCTTTTATTGCAAGAACTCGAAAGAAGAATAAAAAAAACTCCTTTTTCTACACCAATTCTCGTTCAAGAAATAGAGCCCCCCATAAACTCCATCCACACTAGAGACTCAGACAAACCTTTGATAGAGAATTGCATAAAACATGTGATGCCCCGATCCTCCGAGCACGTGCTCATCCCTCGGTGGTCAATTAAATGGCAACGTCTCAGGATGCGTCGCTGACCCATTCATTTTAATGTGCATGCAGAAGCGAATAAATAAATCCCTAAACAACAACAAGATGTGATAGAAAAGTAGGGTCACAAATTTTCAAACCGCAACACTACTCTTATATACATATCAGACTATGTCATATACAATATTAGTCACTATATACAAGGCCTGTAAAAAGGGGGGGGGTTTAGAGTACTACAGATCCTCTAAGCATTCGAGTCCTCCACTGAATACTCCGGGGATCCTAGATCCGACAGACTCGGGTCCACCACTGAACCACTGGGAGGATCTACCGTGCCTTTCCCAAAAGCAACCTCCAACACTGACATAGGGACCTCAGATTCCGGTACGAGACATTCTCTTTGTCGATTCCGCTCGTGACGATACCATGACCTGTATTGATGGGGTACCTTGTGGGATAGACCCGCATCAACCCAAACCACGAATCTCACAAGCTCATAGACCCATCCCCTTGGGTTCTCATGAAGCGAAATATAAGACACCACCTTCTTCGGCTGTCCAAAATGCTCGGGAGGTGCTGCTATCTAAGGACCTAAAAATGTTATCACACAACGGGATGAGACGACGTCTCAACAAATTCACCTCCTAAGCTTTGACTAGGAAGGAAATACTCCTTAAGGGCTGCCAAAGCACAAGCACAAGTCCAAGGACTTACCTTTGTCTCAGTTCCTTCCTATAAGTCAGTATAATTATATATTCAATCAATTATTTCGATTTAGATCAACATCGATCAGTCGACTCACTCGACTCCATATCATCAAGACCATCTCTCGATCAACCCATTCAATACTATCTATCAAGTTCGATCATATCAAGAACTGCTCACCCTAAGTTGAAGATAGATAGTATAGCTCATCAAAAGCTGATAATTAATATAGCTCGCCAGAAACTGATAACAGAGTATACTGCTTACCAAAAGCTGATATATCAAGGCCTGCAAGTTGATATAATATACCAGTGTATTGCTCACCCAAAGCTGATATATCAAAGCCCGTAGGCAGATATAGTATACCATCCTGGTCATTTGATAATTTCCCTACTTTTATCATTTCCGATAAAAATAATCATGTGTGAATACACAAATGGGCCTTAACCAAAATATAGTATTTTTATTTTAAAAAAATCCCACCATTTAATATAGTTTACCAGAATATTTTGGCGTTGTAACCCAACGCCCGATATTTTTCAATTAAAAAAATTAAAATTATTAAATTTTAGGATAAATACCCCAAAATTACAGTTCACACTCAAATTGCACAATCTAGCACTCAATTAAATAAACCAACCACACCATTGCAATCAACACGGAATTCCGGTCACCGACTATCCTAGTTGAATTTTCGGAAAATAATAATTAATTAAATAATTACCAAAATTAATTAATAAATACCAATAATTGCAACTTAGGTTGAAAAAGTCTAATTAAATACCGAAACGGGTCCGGAAAATTTCCGAACCTAACTAGATAAATATTACAGCTTATCTAGTCTCTAATTACGCTACTGTAACCACCTAACATGTAATAGTGATTAATTAAATTGCTAAACCATTCTAACTAATCATATAATACATATTTAACCTAAATTAATCAACCCTTAAGCATAATTAACTCCCTAAGCGGAGATTAGTGAGTAAACTCATTGGTTTTGAAATCCAATGAGTTCACGAGGACAGTGAGGCGGGGATGAGCAACAAACTCCGAAGCGGGGGCACCTTTCGAGGCCTGGAAGTAGTCCAAAGTAGGCCAAATAGTGCATGGCTGACCCAAGGCTTCTCGGTTCTGTTCTTGGGCCGAGAGAGCTGCTTGGACGGTTGGCTTGAGCCAAAATAGCGAGGGTGAGGTGGACGGGCTGCGCTAGGCTTGACGGAGGCGAACGATGGCCGGAAGGCGACGGCACGACTTCGACGATGGTCTGAGGAGGCTCAAGTTGGCAGAGAACATGAGCAAGAGGCTTGAAAAGGGCGGCACGACGCGTGGGATGAATGGCTGGTGTGCGGGGTGTGATGGCGACGCGACGGAGCTGGTAGAGGTCGGACGAGTGTGCAACGAGCAAGGGAAGGAGGCTACGGTTTTCTCTACAAATTTTAGAGCTCCGAGGTGATGGAAATGGAGAAAGTAAGGGCAAAGGAAGAAGAAGGGCAGCTGGCTTTGGAGGGGGCCACCTTGGTTTTACTTCTATCTTATTGTCCCCTTGACCATGCCCCACCATGGCCGGCTACCATTGAAGTGGTCCAAAAAGTCATGGACCAAGGTGTCACAACTCAAACCTCGAGCGCACGCACATCCCGCAATGATTGACGAAAGTTTGCAATCTCCCAGGAATGGTTGCCGACCCATTGTTTTATTTCACAAGCGGAAACATAATAACAACCTCCAAACAACACAGAGATGGGATAGCAAACATAGGATTATATTCACATTAAATACATTTTTTTTACAAGAGTATTTACATACATAAAAGTCTAACATGACAAGGATCCGTTTAAAAAGAAGAGCTTCTAGGCTATCTATGCTCCGAGCTCCTCGTCCATGGGAACAGGATCCGATGCGATCCCGTCAAACTTCTCGATAACAAAAGCATAAGTTGTCACCCAGTGTCCAAGCTAGATGGAAGACCCATTGACTCCTGACAAACTAAACCAAGACCTAGCTTTCACTCCCTTCGACTCCCTGTACATCTCCTGAATCCATTTAGAGACCTGAAAAATTTTAGCCCACAATATGATGAGATCACATCTCGACGAGTTAATCCCCTAAATCCCGAGTAGGAGAAGGGTACACTCTACATGCAACCTAATCACGTTTCTCACAATTCTTTTAATATTAGCATGTTCCTGCATATTAGTGTCAAACAAATCATACCTAACAATATTGTCCACACATCATATGAATACCTTAACATGAGTATATGCAAGAATATAAACATCAATGTAAGCATACGGGCCATAGTTAATACAACAGATAACAGTCTTCCGGCATAACCGAGCATCGTCTCGCACCGTCGAGAACGGCAACGTCTACACTCAGACGGCATTCCGATTAAGAGCATCGACTCAGCATCCACTGCGATCGGCATCCGTTAACTTGGGGCATTCCCGAAGAAGTATCGTTCAGCCCTAAAGGCTCGTGACGGAATCTTATGTCATATATGTATTAACCTAATATTACAATTCAATGATCAATTGTATATTTTATTCACAACATCAATTAAGCAAATTTCCAGCAAGAACACCTTGAGAACAGTTACAAATAACTACTGACCAGAATTTGTAGAAACTATCCATTTGCTCATTTCTTAATTTAACATCAAAAATCATTTCAACGAGTTCGAAATATTCTCAAATTTGAACATGCGATAAATGACATATAAACAAACAATTTTTATGAAAACACCAAGGCCCAGATCTCTCTGAATTCAGCCCAGTAATTCACTCAATCCAGCACTAAAACCGGCCCCGTTTCCAGTGGTTTTGTTTTTCGAAATCAGCTTTGATCGGGGTCCAACACAGGTTCGTTTGAATTGAAATTCGAGTATGTTCAATTATAAGACATTACGAGCAACTTTTGTGAAGGCATCATTTGAAAATTTGAACTCTAAATGTCAGTAAAGATCTGTAGAATCCTTACAGGTCCGGATTTCCAGTGTAGTTTAACTTTATGTTTAAAGCTAACGAAGCTAAAATCATCTTCTTTTTTATTTCTAAAAATCCTGAGAAAATTATATGTTATAATTAAAGGTGTCTAAAACATTTCCTCAGTAGAAATTCACTTCAAAATTGCAACCCATCTCCATCTACAAAAATAACAAACTGCACGCGTCTAGAAATCAGTTTTGGAACAGAGTCTCTGTTCTTGGCCAAGCTGTCTTCTACGGCTTTGATCTTGTTATTTAAACTAAGACTAAGCCTTTCTATAGCTAATCTAATATTTATAAATTAATATTAACTATATTTAATCTCATCTAAACCTTTTTTCAACTAATTTCAACCCCTAAACAAAGTTACACAACTCCTATTCCAGTTTTAGGAGAACAACTCACCTATTTAAAACTAAAGGAGGCTCTTGCCGATGGCTGGACAGCAACACAGAGACAAGCCTTGGGTCTCTTGGTGATAGGGTTGAGCCAAAATAGCAGAGGGGTGTGTTGCAGTGCAACTACAACAGCAACACACAAAATTACAAAATTTTCGGTAGAGGGAAACAAACGTGGTGTTTGGTCGGTTGAGCTGTTTTCCTACTGGTTGGGGGGTTTTATCGTCACTTGAACTCCACCAAGAGATATAAAACATGGTAGTAGTTGAGTCGAAGTTTCTGTGGGTCCAGGAATTTTGTATCGTCAAGACCACACCTTCCTCCGTTTTCTTAGTCGCTGATTTGTCGTCCAAGAGGGAGCAAAAATGGGCTAATAAACTAGCTTAAAGAAGAAGAAGACAGGCTTGCACATTTGACAAAGAAAAGGGGAAAAGAAAAAGAAAAGGAAGGAAAGAGAAAGGGGATTGTCGCAAGGCTGGATAAAGGAAAGAGGCACACGATGAGGGGAAAGAGAAGTACACGCGAAAAAAAAAAAAAAGGGGGAAAAGCAAAAGACTAAGACTCTTCGGCTAAGAGAAAAAGAAAGGACAGGAAAAGAAAGATAAAGGAAGAGAGAGAAGAGATTAATCGCATGGTACCAAGAATCGGAAGGGAATCGTACGCAGGGGGAGAAGAAATGGAGAAAAAAGACCAAAGGGGTTTTCTACTTCCATTTTTTTTGCCACACCTTTTGTTAATTTCCATGGAAAATGAGTCCCCATCACTCTCAAGGGGCCTACTCCTCTTGGAATGCCTCTTTACTTTCCAAATGACAACTAAAATCACGTGAATTCCACCTCACATTGAGGCATCCGAATTTGCAGCTAATTCCCACAACTTTTCCATGGAAAAACTCAATCCTTTCATTGTCAAGTGCCCCACCACACTCAACAAGTTTATCCCTTTCAAATGAGATTCAAATGGTGCTGAATTCCCCTTAGTTCCCAAAGCTCCGAATTTGCATGGTTTCTAGAAGCTTTCTCTCTTTTTCCATTTTAACATTTCACAACTCTAAATAATAAGGATAAATCCTCATTTAAACCTCTATAATTCTTTATCTCATTGTTTCACAATAAAGGCCCAAAACTTATCTAAAATGTGGCATTTCCTTTATTCTTTTAATTTGTTACTCTTGCCCTTTTCCGCTAATAATTCCCGTCGTCCATAAACGTTGAAAAGATGCAACAACATTCCCTAGGATTAATTTCTGAAATCGGCATCATTTTCTCAGTTAATTTTAGTCAAATGCGATTTTAGCGCAACCTAAACTATCGGATAGTTTTTGAGAATTTTCGGTGCAAATGACCCGTGGTCGATTATTCCCAAGCCATAATCTACATCTTCAACTCATTGGAAACTCTCGGTTGTTGTGAAAATCTCTAGGTTTCAATTTCGAGCACATGGTACCAAAACAACACAAAAATTGATTTAGTACCGATTGACAAGAATTTTATAATTAGATGGAATCACCCATGTCTAATTATATATCTCTATCAAATTGACCTCTTTTCGGTATCTGCTAGATTTTTGACTGTGCCGAAATGATCCTTGTAGACTAACACGATTGAGCAGTCGATTTGGTCGAATTCTCAAGTTTGTTGCATCAAAATCCTTTAATAACTTTCCTGACTAGTCTAGTTATCTTATGAGCTATCAGCTCAGAGAATAGTATTATAGGCACATTAACGAAAAACCCGATTTATTTAATTGAAAACAGAAGTAGAAAATTAGACTGTCACATAAAGGGCTACGAATTTTGAAACATTTTCTCTCAATTTCACTTCAATTGATTCAATTCGACCCTAAAAAATTTCATCATCATGTCCATGATCAAATCGACATTTTTCCTCGCCAATAAAACCAACTTGCATCCCAAAAACGTGATAAAAGTGGTCTCCTGAATTTTCTAGTCGAAAATGGCCCTATATCAAATTTTCGCCAAAAATCTTGGTTTGCAAAAAAATCTTCGGAGGATGAGTCGACGTTCCTAAAATGGCTCATGACATGACAGAACTTTCAATTTCTGAAATCAGATTCAAATTCACAGTTAATTTCAATCTAGCGCGATTTTAGCGTGACCTAGCCTACCGGGTAGCTTTTAAAAATTTTAGGTGCAATTGACCCGTGGTTGATTATTTTCAAGCTACATTGTATGTCTTCAACACATTGGCAATCCTCAATGATTGTGAAAAATCTCGAGATTTCAAATACGAACACAAGATACCAAAACGACAGAAAAATCAGTTTAGTGCCGATCAACGAGAATTTTGCAATTTAGTGGAATCACCCACGTTTAGCCACACATCTCAATCGAACCGACCTATCTATGATCTTCAATTGATTTTTACTGTGCCGTAATGATTTCTGCAGATGAGCACGGTCAAGTAGTCGATTTCTAGTCAAATTCTCAAGTCGATTGCATTAAACTTCCTTAATGACTTCCCCAGATAGTCTAGTTATCTCATTAGTAATCAATTTAGAGAATAGCACGATAGGCGTGTCGATGAAAGGCCCAATTTATTTAAGTGAAAACGGAATTGAAATTTTAGAATGTTACAAAACAACTCAATACTTCACTCTAGAACCTAGTGCTTGATCAGACTAACATAAGTGTACTAGAACAAATCCACATGGAGAGTGACCCGGTTTTAGTGGTGGAAATGTTGCAAACAACCGTGGAGGTGCGAGTCTAAGCGGCATGAGCTCCATGCATCCACCTAAGAAAATCTCGAAGGGCAAAAGTAATGCTACTCTTCAAAGAACGAACTGATCTCTCTACTTGGTTTTAGGTATGCAAATGTACATGGTTCTATCTCTTCTGCTTTTAGATCCATGCTTAGATAAATCAAGTTTGAGATTATACGGCCAAAGTGATTGCAAAATGCCTACATATTAATATTCTGACATAACCAGACCAAAGAGATGATTTTACACTAATGAATGCAATTCTTTTGTGTTCAAAATTCTTCCAAATGGGACACTACCTTGGAAACCTATTCATTGAAACTCTTGGCTGCAATTGAAAGATTATTTGCTGATTCCTCGGCATTTGCTTTTTCCACGAAAAAGAGTCTCTCCTAGTCACAAAACTGTAGCTTAAAGTGGACATCTAAATAGTAATCTTGTTAACAAGTCTCATTTTAAGGTTGACTCCACATATAGAACAACCTACACATGCGGTCTTCCACCAAGTGATTTGTGATGCAGCCTTTGGTAAAGAGTAGCACAATTTCAAAGTTTGCAAAGGACTAATACACCACAAGAGAAGAGGTGGCCTTATATCAAGAATCCTTTGAAGAGTAATAACAACACAGAGCTAGTGACAAACGCTAATAGCAAAGAACTCCGGAATGCCTTTTCATACTAACATAGCTCATTCCTGCCTGTATCTCCAACTCGTGGCGTTCGGAGACTTTCTCCAAGTTCCATCAAATGAAGCTTTAATCTACACAAGGAAGATAACACTGACTTATTATCAATAAATCAAAGACCATATCATCAGAATTTACCCCATGAGAGATAAGGTACAAATGCGTAAACATTAATACCAATCAAAGTTGGACCACAATTAATAGAGACTTTATTAGATAGCCGATGAGAAAGAAACCAACAGGCATAAAAGAAGTAAGCAATTAGCAACACTTTCCCCATTTTTGTTTAGGATCAGAATTGAAATTAATAAAATTATGCTAAAAAGATTAGTGCCTAAACTACAAAACATAAAGATTTATTCGCTACTGGGTTATATTGCCAGATCCAATTAGTAAAATCAGCAATATGGGATTAGTTTCCGAGGAGGTTAATTTCAACTTTAGAAATCCAATGCTGCATACACGAGAATTGATCTTATCAAATCAGAAACCTCTATGACAACATTAAAAGGATATCATCACACAAATAAACAGATAGAAATGGAGGAGCCTAGCAAAGGCATACCTCCCTCTATAGAGCCTCATCAATTCGGAAGTGATACCATTAGAATGCAATTAGATCAAACAACTCTGCATTAGGGTAACATACAAAAAATCAATAGCTTAGTATTTGAATAAAGGAGAGCTAGAACCTGAAGAGCATACAGAAATCATATTTAATTGAAAAAGAAATTACATTTACAATCATTCAGGGATGTGACATTGAGATCAGATCAAGTGTTTGAATATTCATAAGCATCAAAACTTCCTTGCAACACTCTAGTTGGCCTCGGCGCGTCTTCAAGGTTGGCACGAAAGATGGTCCTCAGCTGTTGCAGTAGCTTCCTCTGCAAAATCCTTTTTCTTTATTTTGACAGTCTCAGGTATGGAATTTGAACTTCCTCAGCCCAGTTAGCCATGCCCAAATCAATCATGTGATAAAGCAATTCCATGACAACAATAGGATCAAACGAGATGTAAACTAATTAGCAAATTCTTAAGCTACTCATCCCAGCTTGTTTCACAGATAGGCAAAAAATTGTCCAATAATGCAAAAGGTCATCGATACAATTAATTGAATTGAAGTCCCAAAGTAAGCCTAGAGCATTACATAGACCAACCAAACCTGTCATAGAAGCAGAGCACCAGTTTACCTTGCTTGATAATCTTTCAAAACAACAGTTTGACTACTAATAATGTGAAGGTGGTCTACATTCATATATGACAGACTAGCCAAAACTACTTTAACATTTTTTTTTTTTTGTAACCAAATAGAAACACTTGAACCTTGAATTTTATTTTAGCTCGTTCATCATATTCGAGAAGTGATGCTCTTCTTAGAAGGTTAATGAGGGATATCAAGGGAACAGTAAGAAACTTGACAAGGGTTTCATGCATTATGGAAAATTGAAAGACGTTTGTCCTAAACACGTTATCTACCATTAGTCAAATTTGACAAACAAAATGGTTAGAGATTTTTTCAATGAAAATATGAACATTGGACATTGAGAAATTCTAGGCGTAGTATACAATAATGAGCAACATAAGTTCATCAGCCTCTATTGCCACGCTCCGATCCTCCGAGCGCGTGCCCATCTCTCGTGGTCAATTAAATTGTGACGTCCTAGGATGCGTCGCTGACCCATTCATTTTAATGCACATACGGAAGCAAATAATTAAATCCCCAAACAACATGAAGATGGGATAGAAAAGTAGGGCCACAATTTTCAAAAACCACATCACACCTTTATACACATCAAACTAAGTCGTATGCAATACTAGCCGATATATACAAGGTCTACAAAAAGGGTAGAGGGGTTACAAATCCTCTAATCGTTCGATCCCTCCTCAAAGATTACAGAGTCTCTGGATCCGAGAGACTCAGGTCTACCACTGCACCACCGGGAGGGTCTGCTGTACCTTTTCCAAAAGCAACCTCCAGCACCGACATAGGGACCTTAGATTCCGGTAGGGGACCTTCTTTGGGTCCATTTCGCTCACGACGATACCATGATCGGTATTGATGGTGTATCATCTGAGATAGACCCACATCAACCCAGACAATGGATGTCACGAGTTCATAGACCCATCCCCTTAGGTCCCCATGAAGCAAAATGTAAGATACCTGCTTAATGACCTTCTTCGGACCTTCTTCGACTGGCCAAAATGCTAGAGAGGAGCCTCCATTATAAGACCTGAAAATGTTAGCCCACTACAGGGTGAGACAACGTCTCAGCAAGTCCACCTCCTAAACTCTGACTAGGAAAGAAATACACCCAAAGGTTACCTATGCACACGTAGGACAGAAGACTTACCTTTGCCTCAGTTCCTTCCTACAAGTCAGTACAATTCATATAATCAACCAATTACTTCAATTCCAATCAAACCTCGATCCATTCGATTCCATACCAACAACACCATCAATACAATTCGATCAAATCGAACACTGCTCACCTAAGCTGAAAATAGATGCTATAGTTCATTGAAGCTGATAATATAGATATATAATAATTGCTCGCCGAAGCTGCCATATATCTATATTGCTCACCGAAGCTATACAATACTTATCATGCTCACCAAAGCTGTGCGATACTTATAATGCTCACCAAAGTTGCTAGAGTATACTGCTCACCGAATCTAACATATCAAGGCCCGCAGGCTGATATAGTATATTATTCTCATCTACTGACAATTTCACCATTTTTATCATGCCCGATAAAAATAATCGTGTGTGGGTACACAGTTTGGCCTTAGCCAAAATACAATATTTTCCCTTTTAGAAAATCCCACTAATTATAATAGTCCATAAACACATTTTTGGCGTTGTAAACCGATGCCCGATATTTTCCAATTAAATACTTTAAATACTCAATTTTGGGATAAATACCCAAAATTTCAATCACCACTCAATTTTCACAAAATATCATTCAATTAAATAAACCAAGCAAACTATTGCGATCAGCACAAAATTCCAGTCACCGGCGATCTTGGTATAATTTCCAGAAAATAATAAATAATTAAATAAATATCAAAATTAATTAAATAGATACAATTAAATGCCATAAATGCAAACTTAGGCTTGAAAAGCCCAATTAAATACTGAAATGGGCCCGAAAAATTTCTTAACCAATCTAGATAAATAATACAACTTATCTAGTCGCTAATTGAGTCAATTTAACCACCTAACATGCATAAACGAGTAATTAAATAACTAATTCGTTCTAACTAACTACATAAGCAGTAATTAGTCTTAATTAATCAATCCTTAAGCATAATTAACTCCATAAACAGAGTTTAGTGAGTAAACTTACCAGTTTTGAAATCCGATGAGTCCACGGCAATGGCGATGTGGAGACGGGCAATAAACTCTAAAGCGGTCTAAAGCGGGCCTCAAAGCCCATAAAAGCTTGCTGGGTTTCAGCTTCTGCTACTAGGCCGAAGGGGCTGCTTGGACAGCTAGCTTGGGCTAGAAACGGCAAGAGACAGGCAAATGGCTACAGTGGGTGACGATAGGCGACGGTGGCTACTGGACAGCGATGGTGGAGTTCTGGGCGAGCTCTTATGGCAACCAGGGCTCAGGAGGACGCAACAGGAGGTGCTGGATTGCGAGACAAGCTGGAACGGCGAACGTGCGCGCGCTGGCTCATGGGCGTGCTCGGGCGCTTGATGGCGGTGTTCTAGCGGTCCGACGAGGCTAGCGATGGCAGGGAGCTTGGGGCTCGGTTCTCTACAAATCTTGAGCTCCAAAAATGACTAAAATGGAGAAAGCAAGTGTAGAGGAAGATGAAAGGGGACCGCAGCCCTTTGGAGGGTCCCCCCAAGCTTCTATCCTATCCTTTGCCCCTTAAAGAGGTCCCACCATGCATGGGCTGTCTTCCTTAGCCATTTGCGGAACACAAAGCTTCCCTTAGAAGCCAAGGAAAGGGTCCAAAGGTTGAGGACCAATGGGACTATGAATTTGAAGTATTCCCCCCCCCTCAATTTGGACCAATCTCTCTCCAATTGAAGCCAATTTTGGTTCTAAAAATTTCACTCCTTCAATTATGTAAGACTAGCAATTTAGGAAAGTACAGAATCCCGTCATAGAGAACCTTCCTGTCAAAAAAAGTGATCAAAAGTAGGTCATGAATCTCAGATGAAAAATGATTGTTCATTGCTTATTTACCTCTATTCAAGAAACATCACTCCATGAATCGAAAGACACCTCTTGTTCATAATTTCTAAAGATGCGAGTTCTAGATAAGTTTGATATTGCTTCCAATGACTCACAACCAGAATTATCCAAATCAATTAAATTCAACTTTTCAAGTCCTTGAAGTTGAGTAAGTTTCTTGCAGTCTCAAACTCTTAAAGATCATAACTTCTCACATCTCGTCAAATCTGGCAAAGTCTCCATTGATTTGCATCTTGTAAAATCCAACTATTCTAAGAACTCGCACCAAGACGTTGAATTTCAACCAAATTGTCGCACCCAACAGCCACTAATTTCTTCAAATACCGTAATCTTGGATAGAGAAGACTTCCAATGGAATTACAGTCATATAAAAATATGACCTCTAAGCACACCAAATCATCATGGCTGCAAATTTGAACTATGCTATTGCAATGCTCAGCGTGAAATATTTTTTGAAGAAACAATTGTGAAAGGGTCAAGTATTTAATGGAACTGCACTTTTCTATTGAAAGCTCTTCCAAGTACATGGGTCCGTCGAGGCAAAGTGATGTCAGCTTATCCCACTCCTCAAAATAGATTTTCACTGGTATTGAGGAAAGCTCGTAGATGTCTTCAAGTAAATGGAGTACATCAAAAGAGAGTTCTTCTAGGTGGATGAGGCTAAAAAGTTGTGGCAGTCCAAGGCTCTGACAAGTGACCAAAGACCTGTTAAGTTTGAAGGAAGCTTTGGCAGCGACCGGAGGTTGTAACAACCCATTAGGTCAAGGTATTGGAGAGAAGAAGGAAGCTCTGGCAACAACCGGAGGTTGTAACAGTTAATTAGGTAAAGGTGTTGGAGAGAAGAAGGAACCTCTAGCAGCGACCAGAGCTCATTACAGCCCCTTAGGTCAAGGCATTGGAGAGAAAAAGGAAGCTCCAGTAGCGACCGGAGCTCGTTACAGCCCCTTAGGTCAAGGCGTTTGAGAGAAGAAGGAAGCTCCGGCAGCAACCAGAGCTCCTTATGGCCCATTAGGTCAAGTAGTTGGAGAGAAGAAGGAAGCTGGCAGCGACCGGAGCTTGTTACAACCCATTAGGTCAAGGCATTGGAGAGAAGAAGGAAGCTCTGGTAATGACCATTACCAGAGCTCGTTACAGCTCCTTAGGTCAAGGTGTTGGAGAGAAGAAGGAAGCTCCGGCAGCGATCAGAGATTGTTACAGCCCCTTAGGTCAAGGCGTTGGAGAGAAGAAGGAAGCTTAGGCAGCAACTGGAGCTCCTTATAGCCCATTGAGTCAAGTAGTTTGAGAGAAGCAGGAAGCTTTGGTAGCAACCGTAGCTTGTTACAGCCCTTTAAATCAAGGCGTTGGAGAGAAAAATGAAGCTCTGGCAGCAACTGGAGCTCATTATAGCCCCTTAGGTCAAGGCATTGGAGAGAAGAAGGAAGCTTTAGCAACAACCGTTGCTCCTTACAGCCCCTTAGGTCAAGTAGTTGGAGAGAAGAAGGAAGCTCTGGCAGCGACTAGAGCTCGTTACAGCCCTTTAGGTCAAGGCATTGGAGAGAAGAAGGAAGCTCCAGGAGAGACCGAAGCTCGTTGCAGCCTTTTAGGTCAAGGTGTTGGAGAGAAGAAAGAAGCTTTGGCAACGGCCGGAGCTCGTTACAACCCTCTAGGTCAAGGTGTTGGAGAGAAGAAGGAAGCTCTGGCAATGACTGGAGCTCCTTACGGCTCAATAGGTCAAGGCATTGGAGAGAAGAAAGATTCCGAACGCTTTCTGATAGGTCAAATATCAGTGTCTTAGAGATATTGAGATACTCGAGGGAAGGCAAGTATCCGATTTCACTTGGAAGCTTTTCGATCACAAAATTCCTCAACTCAAGATGTTGCAAATTCTGTAAATCCCTAATTGAGGTAGTGGTTTTTCTCAATGACTTACAACCCCAGGCACTCAGTTTCTCTAGCTTCCTCAGAGAACTAATAGACGTAGGAATCTCTGTAATACCAAAATCATCTAATAAAAGTTCTTCTAAGTCTTTTAATTCGCCCACCTCCTCCGGTAGCTCCTTGAGACTAACACAAGAAGTCAAGTCCAAGGAAATGAGGCTTGTGAGTTTGCCAATAGAAAGGTGGAGATGCTCCAATTCCTTACAATCGTTCAAGATGAGAATCTTCAACTGTGTAAAAGTTGAGAGTTTAGGAGTCCGTCTTAAATTAAGACAAAATTGAAGGTCGAGAACTTTAAGCTGCTTTGACGCCTAATACGAAAGAAGAATAAGCTATCAAAAAATGAGTTGATTGGCTAAACAAGAACACAACCCTAAAATCGCAAAAAGGATGTCTTCTTTTCCCAAACTTACCATGAATGAACTCCATCCTTCCTAGTGCTCTGTGATCTCACTCTCTCGTAACTCCAAAACCGATAATTTTGGCAAATGCAAACTGGCCATCAAAAGAGAGGCATCGTTTTCAATAACCTCCCATTGAAGCCATCTCACTTCAGAAAGGAGTTGTTGGGAGTGTCCGCTTGAAGCTGCCCCCAAAGAGTTGTGGAACCGAGGGCATCCCTGCAATTTTTTAAACTTTTTAGTTTTTGCTTTTATTAAGTCTTGGATTTTCATGGTTGAGACCTTTTTATCCTTCCCCTATACATATATGGATATGTGAACTTACATTTAATTCTTTTTTTCTCAAATGACAGGAAGATAAAGAAAAAAAAATAGTTATTGCTTTAAAACAACTAAGACAAATGCACCTCAATGTTTTATCTCTTTTATTTTTCCAAAATTTTGTAGTGCATGAATTTTGACTTTCGTTTAAGACGAAATACATGAAACCAATTTACAATGTACAAATATTTACTTGTAAATTGTCAAATGGCTTTTGTATAATTTTAAAAAATAAATTGTTAAAGAGTGCCAATGGGCCACCTATAAGCAGCGGTAGAAGTATACCCCGGTGCCAAAACTTGGCATGGAGGGACACTTAAGTGTCAAAAGTTTGGAAAGATACACTTAAGTATCAAAATCGAAGCAAAATGGATCACTTAAGTGCCATTCTAGCCAAATTACTGACGTGACAATTTTCCGGCAAGGTGAGTGCAAAACAACGTTGTTTTGCACGTTGACATGGCCAAAAAAAAATGAAAAAACGACATCGTTTTGTCTCTACGTGGTAAATAATTAATATAAAATTAATTAAATTTAATTTAAAACTAAATTTATTTATAATATTTATAATAAAAAAACCGGGGGGGGAGGGTGGCGAAGGGAGGCAGCTGAGGGCTAAGCCCTCACCGCCGCCAAGAAGGGCTGCCGGGAAGGGCCGACGAAAGAGGGGGGAGGGTCGGCCAGGGTCGCCAGGCCCTAGCCAACCGACGGCGAGGGCTACGACCCTCGCCCAGATCGCCAACCCCTGCCCGACCTGTGGTGAAGGCCCGCGAGCCCTCGCCGAATCTGGGGTGAGGGTCGGCGGCCCTCACTAGGCCGGGCCAAGGGCCGCCGCCCGCTAGCCAAGGGTCGGCAACCCCGGCCAACCCTCCCCCTTCGCCTGCCGGCCCTTCCCGGCGACAGCAGCAAGGGCTCAACCCTCAACCGCCTCCCTTCGCCCCCCCCCGCCTCGCCCTCATTTTTTTAATTTTAAGTTTTTTTATAAGTATTTTAAATAAATTTAGTTTTAATTTTAATTTTATTAAAATTTTTATATTAATTATTTATCACATTAGAAACAAAAACGATATTGTTTTTGCATTTTCTAGACACGTCAACGTGAAAAACGACCCCGTTTTTCACTCACTTCATAAAAAAATTGCCACGTCAGCAATTTGATCGGATTTTGGCCGGAGTGGCACTTAAGTGATCCATTTTGCTTCGATTTTGACACTTAAGTGTATATTTCCAAACGTCTGGCACTTAAATGTCCTTCCATGCCAAGTTTTAGCACTCCAAGTGTCCGTACCTCTATAAGTAGCTAAGGAAGCACCCTATTTTCATTTTAGTAGTCAAATGCACTAATAGGGAAGAGAAAAGAAAAGGTGGAATTTTTAATATATTTATATATACATAAAGGATTACATGGAGGGAATTTAATAGAATCAAATATGATATACATAATCAAAATAGATAAAAAAAAATCAAAAGAAATGTCCTAAATATCTCTAAAAGATATCTAAATATTTTTAACATCATTAACTATTTGTGCGAAATGTTTACTTACTTATTTCAAAATTGATTTTCTTTTTTTGGGTAAAGTATGTTTAAAAAGTGACGTGGTGCATTAGTTAGCAGTTTTGACCAAGACTAAAAAAAATAAGTCGCTTTCAAAATAACTGAAAAATGAACCGGTTAACTAAAAAAATGACGTGGTGACATTGTTTAATCATCATATGTTGGTTTCCATAAGAATGGCATTGTTTCATTTTGCATTTAACTTTCTTGCTAAAACATATCATTTAATTAGTAGAAGATAGTGAAAAAAAACTCCCTTATGGCTTTGATTGACTTTTATAATAATACCTATATTTTCCAACAAAAGTTCGATTAGTCAGAAATTCACTTTAATGGTTTGACACGTTTGTCATTATCTCTGCTTCAAATTAACCGTAGACATGCAATGGGTATACTTTCTCTTAAGTTTGTTCGTCGGAAAAGTTGCTAAATTGTTGTGATCATCATCCCACACTATTCTTTATAATTTTCGCTTGTACATCGATCTACATGATATATTACATTAAAAAATCTACTATTTGAAAAGGGGGTTTCATAACCTCAAACTTTCTTTAAAAGTTTCTACACAATTTGCATATAGTTCACCAAAATGAACTGAAGAAATAGGATATAACAAAATAGACATAATCATGTTTGAAATAGTCAAGATAATTGGAAATTAGTCCCATAAGTATTTCATTTTCCAAAGTTGAATCAAAATCTCTTGCATCTCATAATCATTTAATATTTTTTTCCTACACTAATTATCATCTTTCAACATTTCTGTCTGTTCAAAACAAATTTGACTCTTGTTTTCATTTTTCAAACACCCGTATAGTGTGCTCTTTTTGATTATGTTATGAAGTCATTGGATCGACAGTGGAGAGTGATATTGAATCATAGCAACGAACTATTTTATATTAGATCAAGAATATAAAGCTGTACTCTCTGCCTGACATCACTTGTTTAATTGCTAGGGTTAATCCCTCGCCATTGATCGGCCATGAGGCTTCCCACATGGACAATATATAATGATAAAATGACATGAGCTTTGATAATTTAAGTAAAAGAGATACATAGTTGAGAAAATAGGCTTCATGCTGAAAATTATATATAACTAATACAAAGGTATGGATTTAATAATAATCATGACATTTCCTCTAATTAGTCAAGTTTTCTTTTTTCCATTAGTCAAGTTAGTCTAGTGGTTTCTGGCACAAAAGAGGCGTTGTCCCAAAAATATAAATAATATAAACAATTTATAGCGGATAGAAATGTTTGGTAAAAGAAATGAGCAAGGTCAACAAGATAAAACCATATATAATAGTAAGATTTTCTTAAAAATATTTTTAAGGGAATTTATGCTATCTTATCTATTAAGAGGAAATAAGAATGAAAGGAGACAGAAATAACTAGTGGAGGGATGTCTTCAAAATCAAAATGGAGAAAAAAAAATATCAAACATTGGATTCCTAAATCACAGAAGTACCACGGTACATTCGGCCATACTAGAAAGCAAGCACATGTCATAAGTGTGAAACTTTTTCCCATCTTATTTTTTAAATTAATTATCAATTGTTTTAATTGGCACATACTATCTTCTCCTTTTTAACCAAGAAATCTTTATGATGTTGATACTTCATCTTCATTCATTTTCAGCTAGATATGGCAATTACATGTCTTTGGTAAACGAGATTTATACTATAAAATTGTAGTTAATTGATCTTAGATTATTGTAAATTAAATTTTTATAGATGTACTTTATATCAATGAAATTGAATCAAATGATGTAACATTTTCATCGTTGAGATACTTATAATCCATTTCGCTGTCACAATTAATCTACGATTGACATCAATGGATGTTTAAATAGATTTTTTTCCTAGAAAGTGAGAGCATCTAATCATCCTAAATGAAATATTAAAGTAGATAAGATGAAATATATTAAAATAAGAGGGAGAGAAAAAGAAAGGAGTGCCACATGTTACCTCTAGATTTATTAGTGCTCTTGGGAATCCCTCGTAGTCATAGTCCCATGGCATGCTAGATTTCTCAAGTCTTTGGGATAAAATGCTCCTTCCTAGATCTCTAAGTTGATCATGCATCTCAAAGAAACCAAGATAATCAATTTTAATTAAGCACCTCAATTTCAACTCTTCAATTCCTTGATTTGGATAAAGCCCACAGTCCTCCCACATGTAGATGGCATATTCGCTCCTTTTGCCAATTAGGAAAAAAGCAATATCTAGAAAAATCTGCTTTTGTCCATCATCTAATGCATCATAACTTATTCGTAATATCTTGTGAACATCCCCATGTGGTTGGTCTTTTAATTGCTTCCACATATCTTCCCATACTTTTTTATTAGTTTTTTAATACAAGTATGACCCTACAACCTCAAGTGCCAAAGGAAGCCCACCCATGGTGGATATGATATCATGAGATATACCCTCAAAATCCCTCAGAGAATGGTCCATATGAAATGCATGTCTGTTAAATAAAAGTAGAGAATGCACCTCACCCATTTCCTTCAATTCATACTTGCAATCTACCTCAAAATCAGATTGATCAAGAATGGCTTGATTTCTAGTGGTAACAATGATCATACTTCCTGCCATAAACCAATTACGTTCCCCAGCGAATGCATCTAGTTATTTCTTATTATCTATATCATCTAAAAGAATGAGAACTTTTTTTCCTTTTAATCTATATTTGATTATATTAATTCCATCATCAATTCTAGGCACATTAGTTTTGCTATGTAGTATATCATATATTAGTTGACTTTGTAGATTCTCAATATCGTGGCGCTGGGTAGCTTTTTCTCTTATATCTAGAAGGAAGCTGGCTTCCACAAATTTACCCAGGACTTTATTGTAGACGCACTTGGCGAGTGTTGTCTTGCCTATCCCGCCCATGCCATAAATTCCAATCATTCGAGCATTGTCAGAAGGACTTAGAATCCAATCCATGATTTTCTTCAATTGACCATCAAGTCCAACTAGCTGCCTAGGAACAACTAGCTGAAAATCTTTCTGTAACTCGCTTGGGACAGTTCTAACCACAAGTTTTATCAATTCTCCCTCATGCCTGTTAAACAACAAAAACAATGAGAGATCATGAACAAAACATGGCCAATGCCATCAATTGATCCAACCCCACATTTGTAATAGGAGGTCGATTTTATCTAGTGGCGATCAAACTGTGAAGACTAAGCATTGGAAGCTATCGTAGGCGTATTGTTTAGTGATTAATACTATTGGTTGAAGGGGATGTCGTCTCTAAGTTTTTTGGTCTGTACGGAAGACAAAGGTAAAATTCTCGGGCACTCTGGGTAGCTTTGGTTTTTGTTGTCGTTGGTTTAGTTTTCGGGGACATCTTGGGGTCTACTAGTGTTTTTTGTCTTCTAGGCATTATGCCTATTTATTGGGACATTTTGGGGATCTTTTCTGAGCTTGCAGTGAAAGTAATTCATTTGCATTTCATCAGTTTTGCGTGAAGAAGAAAACTTATTTATAAAACCAAAAGAAAAAGGAAAAGTTCAAAGAAGTACCTGTTGGCTACTTTCTCGGATTCCCATCCATGTAAATAACTCACATCTCTAAGTGCTTGCTCCCCTTCATGGATATCCTTCTCATCAAAATGCTCCTGACTCAAACGGAAGGCGTTTCCAAAATTTCCTGTTAGATGCCGCTGTGACATTCAGAATTTTGACCCCGTCCCGAATATATGAAATGGACATCTTGTCGACGCGTCGATGATCCTTTTTCTTTGAGCTGATTACTCACGAGTTAACCAATCTATTGGGTGAAGCCGTTAAGAGATATAACCGCGGTAAAATCCCTAAAAGCTACTCAATAGGTCGGATCGGACTAAAATCGCGTTCGGCCGATTTTAACCATGAAATTGAATTCGGAGTGGGGAATTGGACGTTCGAGCATTTCACAATTTATTTATAGGACGCCGTCTTGTCTTTTGGAGAAATTCCATCAATTCTGAGATTTTTCGGAAAATCGTTCGGACGTCGCGGAAAATTAACAGAAATTCGTATGTACCAAATTTAAGGGAGTTTTGACCTTCGAGCCGAGCTATTTGGCGATGGGCACTTGCATAAATGGTATGGGCTTTTTCTTCGATGAAAGTGGACATCAAATTTGGGAAATTGTCGAAGAAATTGGACGTTCAAATGTGAATTCGGAACCAAGGGAGGACAGCATTATTTTGGTTTCAATTTGGATAATTTGGTGGATATTAGTGCAAGAAAGTGAGTGGGAACATTAGATATTTGTTGGAGGGCTTTAAGGAGACAAGGCATTTAATTACTTGGCTAAGATGGTTGACTATATTTCCCTCTTAGCTTGCTTCCATCACACGATTCAGCCCCCCTTCATTCGGACTCTCTCAGCCGCACACCCACGGGCCACCGCAGCGTCGACTTCTTCTCTTCGGTGTGCTACTTCGCTTTCATTTTCTTCTTGTCTCTCCACCGTCTGCCCATTCACCATCCACCGAAGCCTCTGCATCACATCCACGCCTTCAACCCCAACATCGGCGACCGCTTGCCAGCTCGCCCATCGTCTTCGTGCATCAACAACGCCTCCACCGAAGCAATTCCCACAGAGTTTTTCTCTCCAAGCTGCCACGTCCGGGTCAACTAAGCTTCAAGCGAAGCCCCATCATTGACCTTGAAGCTTCTCCGTGCGCCACGCCTGCTGCTCCATCGTTCTCTCCACCGAAGCTAAAGCTGCTTCTTCTTCCACGCCCACAATTCGGCCAACGTCCATTGGAGCCGCTCCATCTTGCTGCCACATGTTCAGTCAACCTCCAGCAGCATCCACCGAAATCAACTTTGGTCGTGTCTTCCGCTCATGAAGCCAACGAAGCCAGCGAAGCCCTACCACGAAGCCAGTCCATGTTCCTCTCCACCTTCGCTGCTTCTCTCGGTCAAAACCCCAACGAAGACTTCAGCTGCTCGAAGGCCCACCGAATTGGCGCCATCTCACGCTGCCACTTCATCCGCCAAAGCAGCCCAGGAAACCGGCCCGTCTTCAGCTCAAGTGTAGCCCAGCTCCATCAACGTCTTGGCCCAATTCCCAGCTGTGGCCGTAGGTTCAGCCCACGAAACCAACAGCTCCATTGAAGTCCACAACTCAGCCAAGCTTTGGCCCAACAGATGGTCCAATTCCAGCCCACTTGAAGCCCAAGAAGTTTAGCAGTTCAGCCCGCGAAGCAAGTTGGCCCAAGTTTGGCCCAAGTTCAGTCTGAACCCAGATATTTCTGTGGGCTTGCAAAGTAACTTGGCCCAGCCCGAGTGATCCTCGACGTCACCGAAAATTCGGATTTCGGCCGTCGTCGCGCCGTCGCGTCACCGTCGCGGTGATTCGGTCTCCGCTTTTAATCAAGTGAGTAATCTCACTAATCCTTGCTTAGTAGACTAATGATGCTTAAGGGTTGATTAGATTTAATTAAGTGCAATTAGGTGGTTAGATTAGTTTAGAACAATTATATTAGTGACTTAATGATGCATGCTAGGTGGTTAGACTTAGTCATTAGCAAGTAGAGACATACTATTATTTATTGAATGCATTTCGGGCCTAAATTGGATTTATCGTATTTATTTATTAAATTTTGAAATTATTTATTTAATTATTTATTTTTTGGAAATTAGGCAAGGATAGCCGACGACCGAAATTTTATGTTAATCGTCGTGGTGCAGTTCGTTTATTTAATTGAATTCTACGTTGTGTTGAATTGAATAAATTGTGGATTTTTAGGACATATTCCTAAATGAGTTAATTTTGAGTAATTGATCGAAGAACAACCGGGTATCGGTTGTCAGTGTTTAATTGATTGGTGAACTACGGAATATTGTGAAAGTCGAGTAAGATTGGTGAATATGGGAAAATGTCCCAAAATTAAGAAGTGTCGTTATTTGAAAGGAAAATAACCATGTGAGGTTGTGAGTTTAATAGATAATTGCCGAGTGGGGCCGTGATGCCACTACATACATAATTGCTGAGTGGGGCCGTGATGCCACTACATATAAATTGCCGAGTGGGCCGTGATGCCACTACATATAAATTGCCGAGTGGGGTCGTGATGCCACTACATATACAATTGCCGAGTGGGGCCGTGATGCCACTAAATATTGAAATTGCCGAGTGGGGCCGTGATACCACTAAATCTAAGAAAATTGCTCGGTGGGGCCGTGATTACCACCTATAAATAAGTTGTGTCCTTTAGGACCAGGATTTATAGCCAAGAAATCGATAAGCTAGGCTCATTGAGCTGTTAGGAAGAAGATGAAATGGAATGACTAAAATGGCTGATGAGTAGTCTTGTTGTCATGTAATCGACTCAGTCGATTGATCAATGATTTGATCTGATGTTGTGAATTGATTGATTGAGTGGAAATGACCTTGCGATAGTTCGAATGACATGTAATCGACTAGGTCGATTTGATTGACGATTCAATCTGCAATGTGACTATTTGAGTGCCCATTGAACTGTGCTAATATGCAGGTGGAGTCTGAGACCAAGGTAAGTCCTCTGATCCGTGCGTGTATAGGCATCCCAGATAGCGTATTGGTTTCCTAACCGAGTCTTAGTGGGGTAGAACTTGCTGAGACGTAGTCTCATCCCGGTTGTGGGACAATATTTCAGGCCCGTAGATGAGCCTGTGAAGAAGGAACTAGAAGAGGACGATGAGCCGGTAAAAGATGAAGAGCTTGAAGGATGTGAGCTTAGTGAAGAAGAGTCAGAAAAAAATCAAGATGATCTTGAGTACGACCCGAATGAGGATTGAGATCCCATTCTTTTTTGTGAACCTTGTGTTGTGTATATAGAGTGTAACTAGAATGTTATGAATAGTCTTGTGAATAGACTTTGAGTTATGCCATGTATAAAGGTTCGGTTGTGGATTTCAATATGAAAAATATGGCCTTACTTTTCTATCACATTGTATTATTGTCTGGGGATTTATAACTGCTTCCGCATGTACTTAATAAACGAAAGGGTCGGCGATACTTAGTCGTGGGATATCGCATTATAAAATCGACCAAGTAGAAGGATGTGTGCGTGCCCGAGGATCGGGGCGTGACAGCCGCACATTTGATGGGGCAACTTTGTAAAAAATGGGCAAGACTATGTGTGACGTGCTCTTCTTGCGGTCCATGATGTGAGTGAGCTCGCGGAGGGACCATTTGCTCGAAGCATAATTTTCGGAGATGATGGGGATCGAAATCTTAGACCGTGCGATGGCATCAAGAATCTTTGAACCAAATTTCTTCCCAATTGGGATGCTGTTATCGTCCCTGAACACACCAGACGGTACAGTCCCTGCTTCCAACAAACTATGATAGAGGCAATCAGTGAATGAGTAGCGGGTATCCAAGCCCCTAAAGCTCAAGAACACATCGTATTGATCACTATCTACGGTTGTGGCTTCCAAAGAGATGAATGAAGAAGTGGATACACCCTCAGTGCTCTCTTCCTTTGCTCTTTTTCTCTTTCCCTGACTCTGCCCTCTGTCCATGGCGATATGAGGGGGAAAGTTGAAAAGAAAGATGCTTTTTCTGCTGCTTAAAAGAAAGGATTGATGAACGATCAAGACGCTTTAGGATGCTTTTCTGCAAATGCTTCCTGTCTTGGTCCTCATCAAATAACGTGAACGTTAATTTCTCCCCGAGACAATGCTGAAGAAGGTTCGTGTTCTTAAGAAAGAGATGGGTTATGAAGATACGATCATCAGTGAAGTGCCGTTTCACTACAGAAGATTAGGTGGCCCTAAAGAGAGCCCCCGAAAAACCCACATCATTTACTTGTTCAGAAACACATATTTGAACCACATTTAAATATTTAAACACATATTTAAACAGATTGAAGTGTAATTAATCGACTTACTTAAAACACATTCCAACAACTACATAACTTTACGCACCTCTACGATATTCGAAGATTCTTACCGTTCACACCTAAGATGTTGAAATATGTAGGAAACTCCATGGAAGCATCTTCCTCTGAATATAATGCTCACAGGATGCCTAATCCTTATCATAATCTTCGACCTTACTCTTATTATTTTTAGCCTAATAATAAACAACCCTATCTATCTCCACCACCTCGTTTTCACAACCCCGTTTGTCTAATCCCATTTCCATTGGCCAAACTAATGAAGTGTCATGAAATTGTTGCCCAACAAACCTCATCCTCTAAATGCATGCACTTTCCTAAGTGAAAAATCATTTCTGAAACGGAATTAGAAATGTGTGGAAGACGTCAAGAAAGGACCAAGCTAGTAATTGTGGATGTAATTTTATATTCCAAATTTGTTTAAAATTGTCATATTCTTAATGAAGTTGGAAATATGCGGTAGAGATAAACAAATGCTCATGGTTACTAATCTTTTATCTATTCCATACCGGCACCACATGCTACAATTCCACGTAAAATGAATTTATTTTGAACCAGTATACCAAGTCTTTCATTTCGAATTTTTAAACCTAAAAAGTTGATTGATATCTTGTTTGTCTGTAGAATAGAGCTAATTTGTTAGATGGCACCAAATGGAGGAGCTGATGCTCCCACAGTGCTCTCTTTTAATGCACCCTTTTCTTTATCCATGTCAATCCGAACAATTAGAAATTAGGTACTGATTATGTGACATTCTGAATTTTTCAACCTATTTTCTACTGAATTAATCAGGCATTTCATTAGCGCGTCTATAGGATTGTTCTCAGAGCCGATCACTCTCAAGATAACTAGACTAGCTGGGCAAGCCATTAAGCAATTTTAAGGCAATAGACTTGAGAATTCGATCGAGAATCGGCTTCTCGACCATGCTCATCTCTAGAGGCCATTACGGTACAGTTAAAAATCGATTTGAGATCAGAAATAAGTTTATTCGACTGAGATGTGTGGCTAATCGTGGGTGACACCACTAAATTGGGAACTCTTCATCGACTGGCGCTAATTTGATTTTTACCACCGTTTTGGTACCCAGTGTTCATAATTAAGTCTTCGAGACTTCTACGAAAATCAAGAGTCGCCAATGAGTCGAGTTCATAATGGCTTGAAGAAAATCGATCACGAGTCATTTTCCCTAAAAAGTTCCGAAACTACTTAGTAATCTAGGTCACGCTAAAAACGCGCCGAATGGAAATTAACCGTCAATTCAAGTCCGATTTTAAAAATTGAAGTTTCTGTTATGTCACAATAAATTCCAAGAGTGTCAACTCAATCTCAAAAAAAAATTTCTGACACCCGACACTTTTTGGGAAAAAGTCGTCACCGAGTCGTTTTTGTGCAGAAAATGCTGAATATGGTTTTTGGTTGCAAAATTGAGAAGCATGATGGATTCATGGGTGAGGAAAAATGCTGGGGTAATCGATGGATGACCAATTGAAATTATAGAAGCCAAATGAGGATGATTTGAGATGATTCAAGTGTCCAATTGAGAGGAGATGATGCCAATTTCGTAACCCCCCTCATGCCTAGCTAAAATGCATCATTTTAGGGGTTGTGAGAAGTGTTGGTGTGGCTCAACGGAGGCCAAGGGATTTTACTTGGTCAAGAAGGATTTTGGGGGATATTTGTTGTGGAAAAATTGGACCAAGGGCCCCTCCATCTCTCATTCACCTCTGTCCTCTCTCTCCCTCACCCTCACTCCACCGTCCACCTCCATTCTCTCTGCCATTTCCACCGAAACAGCTTCAATTCCTTTCCATCCCTGCAGCTGCCACTCATCCGCAACCCCACGCCCACGAAGACCGAAGCCAGCGAAGCCACGTCTTCCCTCCTGCCAGCTCGCCCTCTCCCCACTTCGGTTTGTTTCCTCTCTGTTGCGTGCGTCCGCTTCTCCATCCACCATCTGCCCCATTTCGGTTCTGCTCCTCCACCAAGATTTGTCTTTGTCGAGTCAACAACCCCAAAGAGTTTCCCCATCTTTGACCGCCAGCTTACTCCCATCCTCGTGCCTTCCGTGTGTGCAGCCAACGGAAGCAACTCAACCAGCGAAGCTCAGCATCTTCGGTCTTCTCCAGCGAACGTGTCTTCGTGGCCCAGCTCGCAAGAAGCAGCCCAATCTTCAGCCGTGAAGCCCCTCACCATCAGCTCAGCCCATCTTCAATATCCAGCAGCATTCTGCCCAGCAATTGGGCCATTTGAAGCCCAAGAAAAATTACAATAGCCCAAATCTTTGGCCCATCAACTCCAGCAGCCCAAGTAAACTTCGCAAGCCCAGTTCAGTTTTGTTTCAGCCTACCTGAAGCCCAAGAAGCAGGCCCAAGCCCAAGTCTAAGCCTAGAAATTTCTGTGGGCTTGCAAGGTTTCTTGGCCCGGTCCAAGTTTGTCGCAAGCCCAAGTTAGGCCGCCGTCATGTTGCCGTCACGGTGTCCCGGTCTCCGCTTTTAATCAAGTGAGTTTTACTCACTAATGCTTTCTTAGTTTACTAATTATGCTTAATGGTTGATTAGATTTAATTAAATGCAATTAGGTGGTTAGATTAGATTAGAATAATTAAATTAGGGATGTACCTATGCATGTTAGGCAAATGGTTAGTGTACTTAGCAAGTAGACAAGTTTTATTATTTATTGAACGAGTCTCAGTAATTTTATGAGCTCATATTGGCTTCCAATCAGGCATTTCTAGCCTAAATTGGATTTATCGTATTTATTTATTAATTTCCAAAATTTATTTAATTATTTATTTATTTTCCGGAAATTAGGCAGGAATAGCCGACGACCTGAATTTTATGCTAATTGTCGTGGTGCAGTCTGTTTATTTAATTAAGCTTTATTTTGTATTGAAATGAATTAATTGTGATTATATGATTATTTTCCTGAATTAATTAAATTGAATAATTAATTGGAAAATAACCGGGTGTTGGTTGACAGCACCAAAAAGATTTTGGTGGACTATTGATAAGAGTGGGATTTGTGAAAAGAAAATAAAAATATTTTGACTAAGGTCGACCGTGTGCCTACGCACGTATACTTTTGTCAGAAAAGAATAAAAATGACCAAATTGATTGTACGTTTGAAGTATCATGTGAAATATCGACTCGGTGACCTATAGGTCATTTTGTAGACAGACGGTATCCATATCGACTCGGTGACCCTATAGGTCATTTTGTAGACAGACGTTACCCAATGTCGACGCAGTGACCCTATAGGTCATTTTATAGATGGACAACATACCATAACAGCTCGGTGACTCAAGAAGTCATTTTATAGAATGGACGTTATGATGAATATACTCGGTGACTTATAATGTCATTTAGAAGAATAAATCGTATAAAATACTGGTTTGGTAACCCAGTAGGTTATTTTGAAGAATAGACAGTATTTATTGAAATGACCAAGTGATGGTCTATTTGACATGTAAATCGATTAGGCCGATTGACTGATGCTTTGATCGATAGCATTTGATTGGGTGCCTGTTTAAACTGTACTGATTTGCAGGTGGAATCTGAGGCTAAGGTAAGCCTTCTTACCCGTGTGTGCTTAGGCAGCCCATAGTGTATTGGTTTACTAATCGGGTTTTGGGGATAGAACTTGCTGAGAGCATTGTCTCACTGGTTATTGAATAAACATTTTTAGGTCCTTAGATGGCATTGGTAAAGGACTGGAGACTCAAGTGTGGAAGGGGAAACTTGAAGAATTGACGACCCTATTAGACTAGCTAGTCATAGGGCAATTCTCTTTTGTTAGAAGTCAATTCCATTTTGCAAACTCTATATTAGAAACTTGTGGTTTAATCCTGGCTTAACCATTCAACTTGTATATATTTGCACGATGTTTGACAATGTATATAAGTGTGTATGCTTTTAAAGTGAGAATTTTGAATCCTACGTTTATGTCCCATTGTTTTATTGTCTGGGGATTTATAATTGCTTCCGTATGTGCATATTAAAATAAAAGGGTCAGCAATACATAGTCCTGGGATATCGCATTTAAATTTGACCAAGGTAAGGAATGGGTGCATACTTGAGGATCAGGGCGTGACAAATTCGATGAAAGAAGGAGAATAAGATAAGAAAGGAAGTAAAAGGAAACTGCAGAGGAAAACCTAGAGACGACCAAGGTTTGAAACAATGGAATTATGTGCTTGTCCCCATTTTTGTTGGAGGGCCCACCTTAAGAATATCACCGCAAAGATTATTTTATCCAATTAAATAGAAGTAGAATAGGATTATCAGCTAAATTTGTGATAAGTCAAGTTAAATTGATTCATCACATTTTGAAGAATGAATTTATTGTTTATAAAAAAAAAAGAGATGTAAGAAATGAGTGATACAAAGTTAGGTGAATCTCCTCATATTCGTGTATGGCTTGATTTATTTGATCGTTTTCATGTATGTCAAAATAGCAACTAGGTTTTTTTTGTTACTATCAAAAGGGAATATACTTTGTACTACTAATGGTCCAACAATTCGAGGAAAATGGAATCACTCATTTGGAATGTTCTATAGGGAGGTAAAATTGTCGAACGGAATCTCCTTAAGAGAAGACTTACTCTTAGGATGATTGCTTTCAAGATGAATAGGTTTTATACTAAGTATTAGGAACTTATTCCGTAATAATCAGTTCTCCGTTTTTGTAACCGAGAACCAAACTAGTTGACCCAAGAACCAGCCTACTTCTATTTTTCTGATTTATTTTTCTATAAATTGATCTTGAACCTTCAAACACAGAAAAACCTCACAGTGCATTAAAAGGAAATGGTCTCTAGGTTTAAGCGAAATGTGGCAATTTTGTGCGCAATAAAGTCCAGCGCGCTTGCAGAACTACTTGTTCTAGTTCAACAAAAGATCAATACTGAATTATGATGCAACTAACAATCAAACAGCAAGGCCATTCATAGGATTAGCCACGTCTATAATCGAAAACAAAGGCTTTTTTTTTTCACCGAAGTCAAACCTGAGCTGGGTACGTACCTCGTTAACAGGTAACAACGACTCCAAAGAGAGATTAAAAGACCCTCCTCTGCCATTTAGCGGCCACCCCACATCCCCAATCGACAAAAAGGGGCCCAAACACACTTAGTTCAGCTGATTATTCCAATAACAAAGTGATGAATCAATGAAAACGACATGCTAATAAGACATGAAAAAGCAATTACCTCCCGTGAGCTAAGATGCGAAGAGAGGGGCGTGATTGGAGAGAGGAGACCTTAAACAAGCCCGGATGAAAATTTTCAAGAGGGCAAAGATCAAAGAAAGTAAGTGAGGACAACTGTTCCAAATTGTTCTGCAAGAGAGAGGCCGAACGTGAGAGAGACCAGAGTTCAGAATGACCAATTCTGTTCATATCTACTTATAAACCATATTGGCTCCTGCTAATATTTCAGTATGATATTATCAAAGACGTCCTTCCTCCTGTAAACGCTACATTCTCTCCCACCCTACACATGCATAAATCATATTGCCAAATCTATCGTAGGTCAGTAACTTTCTATGCTATATCACGGCGTTGCTGTAAGTAATTAATCTCATGAAAACCACACTTTATGACAAGTTTCTCGATTTTAACCCACATAATCCACATATTAAACATGTGTAAGCGCATTGAAACTAGCAGCTTTGCTCACTTTCAAGTTTTCCATTGTAACCAGCATCCAAAAAAAAAAAAAAGTAGTACAATTGTGTATTTTTCATAACTTCCAGAAAACATTTGAAGATTCTGTCATTTTCCAGAAATTATGATTAGTGCCAATATAATAGAAAATGGTTTTACGCACATTAAAAAATTCTCTAGTTGATCTGATATATTCGGATAAATTTTTGTCGTTGACAATTTTGATCCATAGCCTTTGAAAGGTTTTGTGCGATTATTGAAGAGAATAGACCAGCACGATTGATATTTGGAAAAAATATAGTTTTTAACTATTTTCAAGAGAAATTAAAAAAAAAAAAAGAGAGAGAATTATTTCTACAAAAATTGAGTATTTTGGATGTTTCAGGCTTTAAGTAATTTCGGACAATCGGGGTACTTATAGGGCCAATGGACCCAAAATCAGGTCTAGAAGGGTATTTTCATAATTTTCATGGAATGGGGCCTTTGTCCCGAGGGAGTTCAGTCAACCGTTGATGTTTTGAAAACAATACTAGGAAAAGGGCCAGCATATGATTCCACCAGATTCAACCGATTAGTTTAAATGAGAAGATTATAGTAACAAAATTAGCAACATATATGTGATGATGATTTTCCAAAAGTGGAGGGAATTTCACACGTATTATTCTGTATGCCTTAAAAGGATGTTCGGCGTTATGGGATGAGTAATAATCACATGTATTTTATTCTTTGTGCTATCAATTGTAATAGACCAGAGAATGAAGGTGGTGCTTACCTCTAGGAGCGATTCAGAGATGAAATAGTTGTGACGGGTTTCAGTGTTTGAGAAGAAGTCGCCTTGAAGCAGATCGAGTTGGGTCTGAGTCCCAAAAGGCCGCGCAATCCCGAGGATCACCTTCACGCCTCGACCTAGACCGGCTTGGTTTGGAAAGACACGGAGGTAAATTTGCAGATCATCTCAGGTCAGAACGTCGCGAGAAAGGACGAGTAGTGGTTACGAAATCACCAACTACAGACGGGGAACTTACTATCTCTCGATAAAATCCAGAAACAACCCTCGTGTTCCACCGAAGACCCCACAAATCCAAGATCCCTAATCACCTCAGCGGAGTCCATTATCATAGCAAGCTGCACACTAAAAAGTTGGAAACTCGAGACACGATTCGAGTTGATTTTACCTGCTGATTGAAGCCGGTGGTTCGAAAGGAGCGACTGCAGGTGCGCTTCGCAACGGCCTCGGGTGTACTGCTTGGGTGGATTCGCGAGAAAGAAGATCGCTGCTTCCTCCGCCGATTCAAGCCGAAGCTCTCGCTCTGGTCGTAGAGGCTTCGATGCGCTTCAGACCTGGAAGTAGAGAGAACTTATACGTGTGGGTCGGACAACGCGGTTCTGTGTTGACTCTCTCTACTGGAACATGGTCACGTGCAAGGGTTAGGTGGAGGCACGTGTCTTGGTTGCCCGAGCCAAAGCTGGCTAAATTTCAAAAGAGTATCGGTGGGCCACCGTGGAAGAATGGTGACTCAAATAGCTAATTGGCTGGTGAAGGGCGAGGGTTAGCTGCCCTCGTGCACGGCAAGCATGATCCAGCTACAAGTTATCACTAGTCGTGCTATATAAGATGTCCAACATTCAAGTCAATAGTTTTCAATCAAAATTAACCGAATGAATTATATTGAAAAATTATTAACAAGCTGAGGACTAAATTCGTACAAATACAAAAGGTCTAAAAACTTTTTTTGAAAATTTTTCCTATTAAGTCACTCGGAAATCCCACTTAATGATGAGTTTCTCTAATTTAATCCTCAAACATCTTCCTACAAATTTCATGCACATTAAACTATTATAGAATGAAAGAAGGTCACCTTCCTCCCATAAAGTTCATGTTGGGTTTTAGAAAAGAAATAATACATTGAGGACCACCTCATGGTAAGAACAGTTTACACTAGAGCATTTTAATTTAATATTTAAAATTGATTTGTGGAAGGAGAATTTTAACCAAACTAGATTAGTGAAAGACCGGAAAGACATTGCTGTGATTCATAACTAATGACAGAAACCAATGATAGACTTCAACTACAACTATCAAATATAGTAATAAACACATAAAAAGGAAATGAACAAACCCAAAATCGCGTGCCACTTAAGTAAAGAATGGTGGGTGCCTTCTTTTTCAATAGGGTCTCATGCAATCATACGAACCACACGACGATTACCCTTTATTGGGATGGGAATTAGTTAATTAGTAATTGAGGGACAAGGAGTAGTTGCAGATGCTCTTTTGTGCTTGCTTTTATCTTCTTGGAGACCTTACCCTCTAGTCAAGTCAAACTTGTTGGCTTGGTCCACTCACGATTAACGTGTACACGTTAATTTCTTAATTGGGTTATAGAGGAAATAGAATTTGTTTTCAAACATATTCTGCTGTTTTAAACATATAAGCATAAATTCAGTTGTCATTTGGTTATTGAAGATCAAAATTTCATAGATCTCATTGAGTTAAAACGGATTTGGAAATGGATGGAAGATGTGGAGAAAGAACCTAGCTAGTGGCTACAAATTATTAACATGATTTTATATTTTAATTTTGTTTAAAGTTGTCATATTCTAAATGGAGTTGGAAATTTGAGGTACGGACAAACAAACGGATGCTATTTGTGCTGTATTTATTCCATGCTAGCTCCACATGCCGACAATTTCATCTAAAGCCAAAATATTTTAAAATGATATAATATCATCGAGTTATTTCTAAAACTTAGAAATTTAAATAATTGATTGATATATGGAGCTATAAATTGTTAGTTGACGCCAAAGGAGCGGATGCTCCCTCGATGCTCTCTTTTGCGGCAATCTTGTTCGTCTTCTTGGGATGATTGAATACAAGCATAGAGAGAATAATTTGCACAACAAGCACTTGCAAAGGAATAAGGTAAAACAAAATAGTACATCCCTTTGTTTCCTTTGCTCTGGCTATGCCCTTTCTCCATGGGTGTGTTAGAAAAATACTAAATAATATGAAAAATAAGAATTGCTGGAAATCCATTGAAAAGGATGAAAAAAATAAGATCAATTGTTTGAGGCTTGCAAAATCTATCCTTAAATATAATTCCACCTCTTGGAGTACAAAATCTAACGCGATAAGTTCTAGCAGCTATCCTCCCAAAATACAAAAGATCTTCTTTATTCCACATAAAATAATAGAATGAACATGAACAACCTTATGTGTGTAACGACAAAAGAAGGAAAGATTTGTGAATTCGGTGTGTCTCAGAGGATTGTGGTTTGAAGTTTAATCTTATATTCAAATGAAAGAGAAAGTCGTTAAGACACAATTATAAATCAATTGAAAATTAGTAATATGATGACGTTATGGCCTCCATGATGAGGCTGGGAGTTCTTGCCAACCGTGCCACATAAGATGCCCTTCATCCAAGTCAACAATTTCCAATCAAAATTAGCTAGATGAACTACATTGGGAAATTATTAACAAGTTGAAGACTAAACTAGTCAAATTAAAAGGTTTATGACTAAATTGATACAAATACAATAAGTTTAGAACTTTTTTGAAAATTTCCCCATTCAGTCACACAGAAATCCCACTAAATGATGAGTTTCTCTAATCCAATCCCCAGACGTCTTCTTAGAAATTTCTTGCACATTAAACTATTTTAGAATGAAAGAAGGTCAACTTCTTCCCATGAAGTTCATGATGGGTTTTAAAAAAGAAATAATACACTGGGGACCACCTCATGGTTAGAACAGTTTACACTAGAGCATTTTAATTTAATATTTAAAATTGATTTGTGGAAGAAGGATTCAACCAAACTAGATTAGTGGAAAACTGGAGAGACATTGCTGTTATTCATAACTAATTATAGAAACTAATGGCAGATTTCAACTGCAACTATCAAATATAACAATAAACACATTAAAAGGAAATGAATAAACCCAAAATTGCGTCACTTAAGTCAAGAATGGTGGGTACCTTCTTTCTCCGTAGAGTCTCATGCAATCATACAAACCACACGACGATTGCCCTTTATTGGGATGGGATTTAGTTAATTAGTAATTGAGGACAAGGAGCAGGTGCAAATGCTCTTTTGTGCTTGCCTTTATCTTCTTGGAGACCTCATCCTCTAGTCAAGTCAAATTTGATGGCTTGGTCCACTCATGATTAATGTGCACACATTAATTTCTTAATTCGGCTATAGAAGAATTGGAATTGGTTTTCAAACATATTCCGCTCGTTTAAACATCTAAGCATAAATTCAGTTGTTATTTGGTTATTGAAGATCAGAATTTCATAGATCTCATTGAGTTAAAACAGATTTGGAAATGGATGGAAGATGTTGTTGCGACCAATTTTTTCGGGTGTGAACCACCTAAGATTTGGCTAATGGATTATTAAACCTAGACTTAACTCGAGCTCTCCCAAGTCCATACCAATTCGCGACTTAGATTCAAGTTCTTAACATGTAATTGATTTTCAATTAGGAGTCGCCACTAACCTGTTTTTAGCGGGTCGATTAGAAATCTAAGTAAAGTAACGGGAGTTTTACTTTACTCCTACGAACCAGAGGTTTATGAGTTTGGGGACTTGATTATGCTAGATCTCTCTAACGCTCTTTCGGTACATTTCTCTTTTATTTTCAAAAGTGCTTTTGCAAGCAGCTTAAATTGATTTTAAATATATTTCCCTAACATGTGAGGCGATCATACAGGTGTGCAAACTACCAATTTAACACTCAAGTAAAGCAAATAAATAAATTGCAGAGCTTACCTCATAGCCACAGAAGCACCTGCGTTGTTAGATCAGAATTCACATCAGCAATCCTAGATATGATTTCTAATTAACACACAATCACTCAAGCTTTTTTTCTCACTTAATTAATGAAAATCATGCAATGCAATGCCTCTAATCTAATATGAAATGATATGGCATGGCAGCATGTCCTAACTTTATGAATGAGTAAAAATTTTGTGATTTCTTAATGAACATGCATTTAACAAAAATGACCTAATTCCAATGACGGGCAATTTCTAACTAAATGAACCTAATAACAATCACTAAATGACGTGCATTTCATGAACCTAATTCTATATGACGTGCACATGATTTTTTATTTTCTTAATAAGCATGCAATCTATCTAGGAGAAATTTGTCACGCCCCGACCCTTAGGCACGCACACATCCCTTACTTTTGGTCGATTTTAAAATGCGATATCCCAGGACTATGTATCGCCGACCCTTTCATTTATATATGCACATGCGGAAGCGATTATAATTCCCCAGACAATAAAGCAATGGGATAGAAAAGTAGGCCATACATTTTTCATACTGAAAATTCACAACTACAACTTTTTACATGTAAACAAGGACTGACAAGACAGGACGGGATCTCAGTCCTCATCCGGGTCGTACTCGGGGTTATCCTCGGGGTCCTCCTCCACGTACTCCTCTTCGGGTTCCTCATCAGGGACCTCCTCATCAGATTCATGCTCCTTAGGCTCCTCATCCAGGTCCTGAAATGGTTATTCAATAACCACTGAGACAACGTCTTAGTAAGTTCTACCTCCTAAGACCCGATTAGTAAACTAATACACCTTAGGGCTGCCTACGCACAACATGAGTTAGAGGACGTACCTTAGCCTCAGATTCCACCTGCATATTAGTACAGATCGAATAGGCACGCAAGTAAGCACATCACAGATCGAAGCATCGATATAATCGACTTAGTCGATTTCACATCAGGAAGACCACTCACGATCATCTCCCTTCAATCATTCAATTCACAACATCAAACCAAGGCAACGAATCACATCAAGACACTCTCAAATCGAATCATCGATCAATCGACCTAGTCGATTACAAGTCAGTCGAATCATTTCTAGGTCATTCATTCCACACCAAGCAATTCCTTAGATTTAGTGGCTTTATGGTCCCACCCGACCCTCTCAAGATCTAGTGGCTTTACGGTCCCACCCAACCCTCTCAAGAACTAGTGGCTTTACGGTCCCATCCGACCCTCTCAAGATGCCATTGTGACATCCTGAAATTCGAGTCCTCTGAGGAATGAATGGATGTGAATTTCTTCAATGCATTGTTGGTTGATCTCACTCGGAATTGATCACTCCTGAGATACTAACCTTGAGGGGAAAGGCTAATGAGGACAGAACTCGTACGACTAAAGGACTCGACATGGGAAAACGACTTGACCGTGAGATTTATGTGAGGACGATCCTGTAGATAGGCAAGCCGATTCTAAGGACGACTAAAAGTCGATTCGCGGACAGAACATAATGGAACGACGGGTGATTCCGTTTACTGTTATCGAATCCACGAACGACTCTATGTCGATCCTCAGTAATCGTGTACTTTGAAATAAGAATCTATCCCCTGTAATTTCATGCAGTCAAGGACGTCCACGCATCGAGATGTCTTGAACGTTATTTGATACGAGTCGGTCACGCGTGAATCCTCAAAGCCACCCGTCAGTCTGAGTTGTTACCAAAATGGCATTTGGCGAAATTGACATGGCAAAAGAACTTATGATTGGACTTCGAATTATTGGGAATGTCCGGGACGGACTTTGGATGAAGCTACTTCAGACAGTCGACAGAGCCAGTTAAGCCGAGCAATTGGAAAAAAAGGGGTTTTTGGACGGAGGAAGCAAGCCCCTGAGGTCATGGGCCGGGCCAAGCCAGTGTGGGCCCTAGGCCCAAAAGTTGGACAGCCACCAAATGGGCCTAAGTCAAGCAAGTGAGCCCATTGGGCCAAACCAACTATTTCTCTTTCAAAGCCCATGGTCCAACTTTGAGCCCAATCAAGCCCAACCAATTTCCAAGCCCACTCCTATTCATGGCCAAGCCCATTTCTTAGGCCCATCCACCAATTTCAGCCCAAGGTCAGATGAGTAATTTGTGCAAGGTGGAAATGACCTAAATGCCCCTAAAAGCATGTGGATAAGCAAAGGAAGAGAGAGAAGATGATGTCACTTTGTATGGGGAATTGAAGTGGCCATTTAATGGCCTTAATGAGGTGTGACACCAGCCCTCAGATCTCTCTCTCTCCCCCATTCGGCCTCCAAGCGGACGAGCTCCTCTCTTCCTCGTTTTCCCTCTCCTTCAGTTTCTGCTCCAGCTGACCCTTCGTCAAAGAATCGAGTCAAAAGTGGTCTTCCCGGATGAATCAGCCAACGATCCACATATCACCGTGACCGGGAGAGACAGAGCGTTCCAACGAGCCCAATTTTGTCCCGAACGGAGCCGCCAGCCGGCCTGGGCGCCGCCGGGAAGGAACCAGTCGCCGGTCCGTCGGTCCGCCTGCAGCCTGCACTGTTCTGCGTTTTCTTGCTGTTTCGCCCCTTTCCGACCCTTCCTTTGCCCATCCCAACCTCCTACAAGATCCCCAAGACCCCCGAGAGCCGCCGGTTGCCAACCACCCGCTCGCCGGAGCTCCGATCGGCCCGTTTTCGCCGTTGAAGTTGCTGGTTTCTTCTCTGCAGTTCAGCCCATGTCAGAAGCAGAAGACAGCAAGAAGTTCCAGACTTCGAGGCCCGTTTTCAGTGTCTTCCCAGCCTCCGTTGGTGTCGCCGCTTTGGGGTTTATCGACCGCCTTGGTGTCGGGGTCGCCGTGAACTCACCGGCGCGCAAAACCGGTGAGTTTATCCTCTAATTCTTGCTTAGTGAGTTAATGACGCTTAAGGGGTGTTTAGATTAGTCTAATTAGATTTATGTGATTAAATTAGATTATTTTAATATAAATTAGATTAGTTGTATGATTAGTTTAATTGGGGTTCAATTAGGGCTAATTGTATGATTAAATTAGTGTAATCTTGTTTAAGCCCTAATTAATTATTTTCAATTAATTAATTATTTCGAATTTATAAATATTATGTTATTAAATTATATTATTATAATATAATATTTAATTATTTAATTTTCGGAATTAAATTTAATTATTTAATAATTTCGAAAATTATGCCGGGATGGCGATCGATAGAATTTCGCGCTGATCGCAGCAAGGCGGATCGGTTTGTGTTAATTGTATGTTTAAATTGAGAAATTGAGTGATTGATGATTATGGTTAATAATTCCAAAAGTGTGGAATTGTGTGAAATTGATGAAGTTGTGGTATTTAACTTGAAAATACCCGGTGTTGGCTTTTAGCACCATAATTGGTTTGTATGACCAGTTTGAATCGATTGGATTGATTGAATTGAGGTATGAGTTGGTTTATTATTGAATTATTAGCTTTGGCGAGCATTTGTTTATATATATACATATATGGCAGCTTCTGGTGAGCTATAGTATACTATATTGAATATTGCGGCAGTTTCTGGTGAGCTATAGTATACTATATTGAATATTGCGGCAGCTTATGGTGAGCTAAGATCGTTTTATCAGCTTGTGAGAGCAATGATCGTTTATCAACTTGTGAGAGCAACAATCTATATATCAGCTTGTGCGAGCTATCATCCATGTATATATCAGCTTGTGCGAGCTACCATCTATATCAGCTTGTGAGAGCATTGCATCCATTTCAGCTTGTGCGAGCCATAATTGTATTGATGGATGAGTAGATGGTATGGTTTAATAGATGATATGAATTGATAGATATGTGGATCGTATGATATCAATTGGATTGACTGAATTGATAGACCGATGGGTGTGTCGGTAGTTTCAGCTTGTGCGAGTATTGTTTGAATATGAATTGTACTGACGTGCAGGAAAGGGACTGAGGAGAGGTAAGTCCTCTATCCTATTTGTGTGGCTAGAGTGCCCTGAGGCATATTTTCTTCCTAATTGAGTTTTAGAGGGTAGGACTCGCTAAGACGTAGTCTCATCCCGGTTGTGGGATAATATTTTAGGTCTCTAGATGACGGTCGTGGAGGACCGGAAGTCCTGGAGGACCGAAAGTCCTGGAGTTCGGAAGGTGGAGGCTGAAGAATTGGTGAACGTGTCTGACAAGTTGGTCATAGGACAGTTCCCTAGTTGTTGAGCCTGTCTATTTTGTAGACAATCCAGTGTTGTATATAAACCTATGTGTTTATAGAAAGCTTGTTTGGTTGTGATTGATTGCCTGCTTTTCTATCCCAAGTTAAATGTTGTCAGGGGATTTGTTTCGCTTCCGCATGTGTAATATAAAAATGAATAGGTCGACGACGTGTCCTGGGAAGTCGCATTTGTATCGACCAGAGTGGGATGTTCGCGCGCTCGGAGGATCGGGGCGTGACAGCCATACTATGTCACCGAGCCACGTGCATTCTCAAGGAAGACATACCGAGTCTCCGAGCCACGTGCATTCTCTAAGGCTACCTTTTCGCCAAAATGACATATCAAATCACCGAGCCACGTGTCTTTCCCAAGTGACATTCCAATTCACTAGGCCACGTGCATTCTCCAAGTGATTTACCAACTCACTTTCAATACTGACAACCGATACCCGACCAATTCTCAATCACAAGGCCAAAATTGCATTATTTAATAACATACTTAAAAATGCACCATTAAATCAATTCGACACGAATTAAAGCTCAAATAAATAAACGGACTGCTCCACGAAAATCAGCACGAAATTCCGGTCACTGGCCATCCCAGTTGAATTTCCGGAAAAATAAATAATTAAATAATTAATTTCAAACATTAAATAAATAAATACAATAAATTCAATTTAGCACAATATAAAGCTCAATTAAATAAACGGACTGCACCATGATCATCAGCATAAAATCCCGGTCACTGGCCATCCCAGTTGAATTTCCGGGAAATAAATAATTAAATAATTAATTTCGAAAATTAATAAATAAACATAATAATTCCAATTTAGCACCATAGGAAGCTCAATTAAATAAACGGACTACGCCACCATCATCAACGTAAAATCCCGGTCACTGGCCATCCCAGTTGAATTTCCAGGAAATAAATAATTAAATAATTAATTTCGAAAATTAATATTTAATTCCTAAAAATACCACCTAGGCCCGAATCGCTTAATTAACACCCGATAAGGGACGGAAAAATCCCAAGAAGCATCCAATAAATACTACATGCAATTCTCTATCTAATTGCACTAATTACATCACTAATATACAAAGCAATTAACTAATAATCTCTAATCAATTCTAATCTAACAACCTAATTACACTTAATTAACCCTAATCAACCTTTAAGTATAATTAGCGCACTAAGAAAGCATTAGTGAGTAAAACTCACTCAAAACGACAGGCTCGATGCGAGGATCAACTTTCCTCAAAGTGGGCAGAGCATCCAGGCTCAGGAAGGCGGCCAAAACGGGCCAAAACCTCACTGCAAACCCATTTATGCAGTCCTCTGATCGCTGCTGGCCGGGGCAAATTCGGGGCTGGTTGAGGCGGCCAAGGGCGGCTCAGAGCGAGGCGGAGCTCCGGCTAGGCCGACGGTGGCCGGAGGAGGTCAGGCGGTGGCCGGAGGCGGCTGAACGGGACCGAACAGACGCGGCAAGAGCTGGACAGCAACTCTGGAATAGCGAGCTGGGCAAGAGGGAGACCGAGCTGAGCGGAGCAGCGGCGGAGCCATGGCGTGAAGCACGGCGGCGAACGGTGGAGGGCATTGGCGTCGTGTACGGCGCGGGCTGCTTCGGCGTCCATCCCAGATCTGGGATCTCGGGCAGTAAACGAAGATGGAGGAAAGGAGGCTTTGACGGCAGCTGAGGAGGGTAAGGAAGGCGGAGGGCGAGCGCACGCGGCCGAGGAGCAGCAACGGTGTGCGGCGTGAGGTGGCGACGGTGAGCTGCTCCGGTCTTCTTCCCTCGGTGGTTGCTGCTTCTGCTTCTGCTAGTTAGGGCGCTGCACGAACCAGGGGAAACAGAGAGAGGGGTGTCAGAAGAGTGGGGCTGGGGCGGAGCTACGTGCGGCAATAGGACAGCGGATGGCGGCGACTCCAACTCCGGCTGCTTGCTGCGACGGTGCCGAGAGGAATTGCTGCTGCTTCGGCCTGCTGGTTCACTGGTCTTCCATTTCCATGGAGTCGCACAACCGAAGAAGAAGATGGGGAAGAGAGAGACAGCGACGGGAGAGAGAAGGGGAGAAGAGAAAACCAATTTTTCTTTCTCTCTCTCTCTCTCTCTCTCTCTTAGGTCAGCCATACGTGGGCCACCATGGCTGTCATCCACCCACATTTCTAGCCCAAAACTACCCCTTCTAGAAGCCTTTAGATAGGCCAAAATGTGGGGGTAAGTGTGGCATACGAATTTTGCCAAGTTTTCTTCCCAATTGGACCTTAATCCTCTTGATTCAATTTAAATTGACTCCCATAATTTCATTCAACACCCCGTCATTCCAATTGGTATTTTTCCTTAGCAATATAGCCCACTTGCATCCTAATTTCACAATCCTTGGCTTCAACTGAACAAAAACGGCCCTATTTATCCAATTGAATCTAGAACCCGAAAATCCGAATGTCACAAAATTATTTAAACCTATAATTAATAAACATGCAATCCTAACATGCAATGACGTGCAAAATATGCCATAACTCTACATGACATAAGCATGATGATTTTTTGTTGTTTTTCCTTTTTTTTTCCTTTTTTTAACTTCGAAATTAATAATTGCCAAATAATTAAACATGTAATCCAAATTAAGAAAGAACTAGCAGCCTAAACTATTTGATTTTTTATTTGATTTTTTTTGAATTTTTTGAATTTTTTGAAGTTTTATTTTTTTTTTTTAAATTCGGAATAAAATTTCTATTCTAAACATGCAAAGCCTAAAACAAAAAATAAACCTAATTCTAAACTACATTTTTTATTTTTTTAAAAGAAAATTAACCTAAGTGCATGACAGCAAATCAAGCAATATTGATACCCAAATCGATGAACCATATCTCGTGCAGGAGATCAGGTTGGCCAATTTTACCTAAATTGCGAATCGAACCTTGGGCGGGAGATTGGATTAGCGATTTTTTTTAAAGTGATTGCGAGTTGGATTTGGTACAAAAATCAGATTGACAATCACTAATTTCAAGGCAGTTTCATATCATGCAATTTCAATTTCGCATTAAAGGGATAATTACACTAAAAAGAGAAAATGATGAAATAACAATAATAATAATAATAAAACAACAAAAGATAAATAAAGAAAAGAAAAACAAAACTTACCTAAATTAATTTTTGGCTTTTTCTTTTTTCCTTTTTTTCTTTTTTTTTCTAAAAAAAAAAAGAGAGGCCGGCCGGTCGATGTGGAGGAGGGTCGCCGGCAAGGGTTCCGGCGAGGAGGGGTGTCGCGGGCAAGAAGGCCGATGGCGGAGGCGGCGTTGAGGCGCTTGGGCGTCGGCGACTGGCGACGAGGCTGGGCACGAGCACGGCATTCGGATCTCAGCTTGGCAGTGGCGGCAAGGCGGCGAGTTCCGGTGGGGCAGATCTGGGAGTCGGCGCTAGGTCACGAGCAAAGGCGAACTCGATCCAGATCCGCTGGCGTTGGGTCTCGGCTGGAGCAGGGCGGAGCGCGACGGGACAAACCGGCGACGGGTGCGGTGACGCCGATTGTAGCAGTGGGCAGATCTGAAACAGCGGGGGCGGCGTCGAATCGGAGCAGAGGAAGACCCAACAGCAAGGGATCTCGGCAAGAGACGGAGCTTCAGCGGTCGGAGACTTGGGGGGTCAGGTCGTCGCAGGCAGAGGCCGACCGAGCGGGGCGCCGACGCGGGCAAGGGTTCACCCGCGAAGAAGATGAATAGTGCCAATTTTTTTTTTTGGCTCTACACTGTACACTCTCTCCTTTTTTCGAAATTCTACTCTAAAAAATTAACCTTTCACCTATTTTGCTCTCAAAATTTGTCTGACCCCTTTTTCTGTAAATCATCACACCTTTTATAGGGTGAAAAATTGAATCTTTATTGCATATTTCGTTTCCAATTTTTCTCATGCAATATTCTCTTTTGCATTTTCCGCATATTCCATCCAAAAAATTTCCTCTTTGCACAAAATACACCCCTTAGTGTATATTACCTAAAAATATGAAAAAGCTAAACGGAATATGTGAAAAATCTTCCCTTTACTGGCAGCCTAAAATAAAATAAAACAAAATGAAAATAAAATGTTTCTAAACTTTATGCCATGTGTGTTTATTTATTTATTTATTTATTTATTTATTTTTAAAAATCAACCCCAAAAATTTAGGTGTCAACAGATGTGAAGAAAGAACCTAGCTAGTAGCTACTAATTATTAACATGATTTTATATTTTAATTTTGTTTAAAGTTGTAATATTCTAAATGGAGTTGGAAATGTGAGGTACAAACAAACAAACGGATGTTATTTGTGTTGTATCTATTCCATGCTAGCTCCACATGTTAACAATTTCATCTAAAGCCAACATATTTTAAAATGATATGATATCATTGAGTTATTCTTTTTTTTTTTTTTTGGTGACCGAGAACCCCGAAAATGCAAGCCGGGAGGTAAACCGGGGTGGTGGCCACCACCACAAACCCAGCCGTGAGTGAGTCGCGCAATGGGAACACGGGGTTTTGAACCCCTCCCCCCTTGATGGGGGAGAAAGTGCGAAACCATCACGGCCACCGCAAGCAGTGGTATCATTGAGTTATTCTTAAAACTCTGAAATTTAAATAATTGATTGATATATAGAGCTATAACTTGTTAGCTAACGCCGAAGGAGCGGGTGCTCCCTCGATGCTCTCTTTTGCAGCAATCTTGTTCTTCTTCTTAAGATGATTGAATACAAGCATAGAGAGAAGAATTTGTGCAACAAGCACCCGCAAAGGAACATGGTGAAACGAAACAGTGCATCCCTTTGTTTCCTTTGCTCTGGCTTTGCACTTTCTCCATGGAAGTGTAAGGAAAATACTAAATAATATGAAAAATAAGAATTGTTGAAAATCTAATGAAAATAATGAAAAAAAAATAGGATCAATTGTTTGGGGCTTACAAAGTCTATCCTTAAGGATAATTCCACCTCTTGGAGTACAAAATTTGGTGCGATAAGCTCTAGCGGCTATCATCCCAAAATATAAAAGACCTTATTATTTATTTCACATAAAATAATAGAAGGAACATGAATAACCTTATGTGTATAACCCAGCAAAAGAAGGAAAAATGTGTGAATTCTAAGTGTCTTAATGGATTGTGGTTTGAAATTTAATCTTATATTCAAACGAAAGAGAAAGTCATTAAGACACCGTTATAAATCAATAGTTACTTATTATTTGTCTTGGTCTTTTATAATGGTGGGAGTCTTGGTCTTTGTTTTTCAATTTTTTTTTTTTTTTTTTTTTTTTGGCTATGAAGAGTCTTGGTCTTCGTTACATCTTCCAGCTAGCTAACATGGATGGACCCTAGATTGTGACAATTATTCCCAAGGTTAAGAATCAGTAAGTGCCTTTTAAAAAGTTGGTCGTGGGTAATGATAGAGAAATATACTATTATAAAATTAATTATTACAGGGTAAAAGCACAGCAATTATAATATTTTTTTTTTCAATTTAAAAAACAAAATTAGATAAGAAGACTGGTTTTTGTTTACGGATGTAATCATGCAATATCATCATTGGATTACTATTATCATTAGTTGTAATCTTGCTGAGCCAATTCAATGTTTCCTGACGTTGCACGTGTATCTTTATGAATGCAACTAGCACGCGAAAGACCATGGAAATTTCTTGCAATTGTGACGAAAGGGAAAACAAAAAAGTAATTAAATGTTGGCCATGTGGTATTGTTTGACAAACGTTATATTTCAACTTGGTTGCTGGAAGAAAACAATAAATAGATGCTAATCTCCATATTTGTTAAATGATTCTTGTCCATCTTCTTCTAAAATATAAACTTCATTGATTCATCAAAGGTGCGAGTATATTTCAGATTAGTTATAATAAAATGGATTACATTGTATTTTCCTTTTGATAAACCATGCAATGCACCCAACTACATATTTCCCCAACCCATGCCCTTTGAGAATTAATGGAAAGATCAAACCATTTCATCACATCTAATTTAATAAGATTGGATCAAGCATTGAATGGATTTCGAGTTAGATTGTTATCGGAAATGTTTAGATGGGTGAATTATTTCTAGTAATCTTATATCGGTATGTTGGATTATGATATATGAAACTTGGGTTAGTGCTCATGGTCGAAGTATGTCTTGAGATGTGATATATGTTCACAGGCCGGTTACGATCTGGGCTTAATCACAACCAATATGATTGCTAAGCTTAATTACAATCGACAAAGTTTTCAAGCCTTATCACGTGGTGAAGCATGACTAGGACTAAGCACCAAGGCATGCCTAGCTAGCACGACCTAGGCTAGGCATGGCTGGCATGGGCCTAGATATTTTTTAAAAATTAATTTAAGCAAAATTAAATTAAAAAATTTGCGGTACTTTTTTTCAAATGATGAAAATAATGAGAAATTATTTGAGGGAAATTAAAAAGAAAAAAGCTTGTTCTTTTAAACCAAATTGAAACCAAAGTACATCTTCAAATAATTTGAGAAAAAAATTACACTTAATGGTGCTTTACAAGGGTGAGTGGTTCCAAGCTCCTTACAGGTTCCGCCTTGAACCTAGAACCTATCCTCGGATACATGTTATTCATTTTTTGGAATATGAAACCTACCCCTTGGAACCTAGAACTTAGAACCTACCCTATTATAGGTTCCAGGGTCAGTTCCAAGTTCTAATAGTTTTTTTATTTTATTTTCATCTTTAGTTAAGCAAAATTGTCAACACTTATCTCGAGAAATAGCTACACCAACTTATCACGACACTTTCACTTCCAAGACATACTTCTCCATAACAGGACCACAATGCCATCACTTCGAAATTTTCTATAGTCACAAAGTACCCTCAACTTAGAATTTAAACGTATGACAAATAAATTTTGAAGCAAAACATCCACCAATAGGCCAAGCACAGTAAAAACACACATTACAATCACAAAATCCAAATCAGAACATATCAAGATAAGCACCTTCTAACAATTCTCGGATCTAAAATTACAACTACAAAGTCACCTACTATCACACTAAAATCAGCAATTTAAGCATATTATTTCCCATGCAAGAAGTTCTTCGCTGGATTATAACTCAACAACATTACCTCCATGTAACACAAATTCTACGATGGATGATCATTCCAGCTGGAGAACAGCCCATGCTCTGAAAATATTACTTCTTGCAAGAAATTAGCTGCTCCTTTCCTTTCAGGACATTTAAAACCCTTGTGATTGAAGAACTCAAACACGTTTTCTCGGGGACCTCGATACACTATTTGCCCATCCACGAGAAGGATGATATCAGCAAACAAGTCGTAAGCTTCCGGTGCAGGCTAGAGGAGGGCTATTAGAGCAATCCCATTGAGGATGTATATGGACTGTCTGAGTGAGTTCACTATTTGGAATGTTGTCGAACTATCCGAGCCAGTCAATATTTCGTCCATAAAGAGTACTTTGGCTGGCCTGACTAGCATCTCCCCTGTTTTATATCAACATGAAATTGAACAAAATCAACCGAACTTTATAGAAAGTCATTGCAATCACCCAACAAAATGGGATACTAAAGCGGCCTTCTGGGTCTTACCGGTTGTGATTCGTTTCTTTTGTCCATCGGAGATGCCTCGTATCATTTCATCGCCCACCATTGTGTTGGTGCAGATTTAAAGTCCCGGAATCTAAATTTTAAGCATGACAAAAAGAATAGAAATTTTCAGTTTTTGTGTTTTCTCCTTGTCCTCGTGGAAAAAAGACAAAAGAATGGACTAAAGGTATTTTTTCTTGCTCATACCTTGAGTATATAATTGGTAACAATATTAGTCTCCTGCACTTCCAGGGCAGTTGCCTGCAAAAGGTTAAGATAAATAGAAGCTCTTAAAGGCATCAATCCATGTTTTTGACCATATTTTCCATATCAAAATAAAGGAAGTATAAGCACGTATAATCTGCAATCAGAAAGTTGTTCGACTGTTCCTTAGTTGCGGTCTCATATCTCACCTTCATAAAGATATCTATATTAGGATGGGGTTTGATGTTTGCCTCCGTCTCTCTTCTTGATGACTCTGCTAGCATATCTGAAAAACAGCGGTAGTATTTTACCTTTAAATCTTGCGATTTTCTAGAAGTTACTCTTTGAATCATGGTAACAAGAAAAATAGAGTAAACTCACCGTAATGGTGTCTGACGCCTAGACACCTGGCCGAGAAAGCCAGAGTTTCTCTAACAGTCATTCCTCCTATACAAAGATCACATTGATTTATATAAGCTGATGTCCTCTGCAGCACAAAGGGTGCGTTTGGGAGTGACCTTTAGAAGCCACTTCAAACATTTAAAGCTCTTGGGGCCAATTAAGGGGTGTCTGGTAAAAAAATTTCAAACCCCATTCTTCACAAGGCTACTGCCTTGGGCTTTTAGCCTTCTTAGCATGCTGAGCTGAGGGGGTAAATAAAAAAAATTCCTTCCTAAATTATCCTCGCTGGTTTTTCATTTTCCAGTTTTGCCTTGACTATTCATCTTCTTCTTCTCCATGAGCGGTTGCCAGCGAAGGGCGGGCAATCATCAACGATCATTGCGCCCGCCGCACCGCGACCTTCGCGTGGAGGTCGTCGAGGCCATGTGACCCATCTGGTTGCAAATCTAGTCATGACTAGATGTGGTCTTCGTGGAGGTCACGACCCATCTGGTCGTAAATCTGGTAATGACCAGATGCGGTCGTCAGCAACTGTGCGCCCACCGCATCCCGACCTCCACATGGAGGTCGCTAGGGTCGTGCGACCCTCAGGTGAGGGTTGGGCGACCCAGACCGTGAGGTCCCAACGAAGGTTGCGACCTTTGCATGACCCATCTGGTCACAAATCTGGTTGCCGCGACCCTCACCAAAAGGTTGCAGGACCCAAATTGCGTGGCCTTAGTGAAGGTCCGGCGCATCGGGCGATCCTCCAGTAATAGTTGTAGCGACCAGATCTGGCCAACCTTCTGGCAAGGGTCGTGGCAACCAAATTTGATCGTTGTGACCCTCGTCGGACCGCCTACCTTTGCTGGATGGCCTACATCGAACCACCCGCCCTTCGCCAAACTGCCTGCTCCTTGCTGGCAACTACTTGTTCTTAGCTATCCAACTCTCCTTTTTTCTTTTTTTGATTAACAAAAGCCTTTTGAAATATAATTTTTCCAAACATCATTTTACTCAAAGGTACTTCATAATAGACTTTTACAATACAATTTACCAAACACAATTTGTATTTTGGAAAATACCGTTAATGGCCTTTGCATCTCCTCAAAAAATTTCCCCAAAAGTCTTCCCAAACGCACCCAAATTTGTCCATCCCATGTCCATTGTGGGAGACTCTTCCCAACAACTGAGATTCAGAAGCTCTTTGTGTTACTCACACAAAAGATTTCACTACCAAAGTAAGACAACTCAAAAAGTACTTTCTTTATGCTTACTTTCAAAGCTTTGCTGAGCTTCTCAGCTAATGCTGGAAGAAATATGATCTTTCTAGAACCTAGAGGCCCTAGAAGTAATGTCATTCTTCACAAAGGACAATAAATGAGTTTGGGACACCTAGAGTGCCAAAACTTGGCACGAATGGACACTTAAGTGCTAAAACTTTGATAATGTACACTTAAGTGCCAAAATCGAAGTAAAATAAATCACTTAAGTGTCACTCCAGCCAAAATCCGGTCAAATTGCTGACATTGCAATTTTCTAGTGAGATTGGTGCAAAACGGCATCGTTTTGCACGCTAATGTGGCGAGAAAATGCAAAAACGGCATCGTTTTTGCTCTGACGTGTAAATAATTAATATAAAAATTAATTAAATTAAATTTAAAACTAAATTTATTTAAAATATTCAAGTGATTCGGGTACAGAAACATGGGTTCCAATGTACGGGATCGGACTAAGTTGGAAAAGAAGGATATACACGACATTCTTGTTCTGCCTTCGCACATTTCTATCTATTCTATAATTTCTAGAATTTGAGGTTTGTGTTATGCTTCTAGGACCTTAAAATTTCTTGAGGGAAAATTTATCTTGTTTTTGCATGTAAGTGTTGTTGTCAGTCATAGTTCAGGTCAATTCAAAAGGGTTATTAAGTCAGAGGAATAAGTATTAAAATTACTTGCACCAAATACAGATTGTGGATGTCTATATTTTCTATGCAAGTATATGCTATGTCACCATCTCCACTAGGGTGATCATTTCCCATAATTGGTTTGACATGGATGTCCTTTCATGTAAGATGGATCTTGGTAGCATGCAAAATATTCGGTCTACTGAATCACAGAGGAAGATATTGGCCTGAATTTATCAAGTTGAATTATCCTGAAGTGTTTTCCGTTCAGTCTTGGAGCAGTTGATATATGTTTCTAGCTCAAAAAATAGTGGCAAGGGGTGCTTTCTGATCAGCTGAAGGTGAATGAAACGATAATTCCCTCATCCCATCCTTTCTTCATGTGCTCTTCAGATGTTTTTATCCTTTGTTTCAGGTGCCAGCAACTCTTAAACCAAGCGTCACAGTTGTTATATCTCCCCTACTATTTCTCATCCAGAATCAAATAATTACTACGCTCAAGTATGGAACACCGTCTGCTTTCTTGGACTCTCAGCAAACTGCTGCTCAAGCAGCGGCTGTCCTCCAAGAGCTAAGGCAAGGTTTAGTTCTCTCTCTCTCTCTCTCTCTCTCTCTCTCTCTCTCTCTCTCTCTCTCTCTCTCTCGAAGTATTTCATACCATACAATCTTTATCCCGCCATAAAACGGCTATGCTCCATAAGTTGTAATGCATGCACATTTGTTATGTAGTTAGTGAAAACATTCATACCTAAGATGTTTGCCTTAAAAATAAATTTTAGGATCTTAGTGGTCCTAGAGAAGTATATCATACCATACAATCATTATTTTGCCATAAAATGTTGGGCTATAATCTAAATGTTTGTATGGGGTTTCTATTGGACTTCTAAAACTTTTTTTTGCTGAGTATTGTGATTATCAAGTCATTAATCTCCACTGCTTTGCTTGCCTTTTCAGGAAAGTTAATCCATCATGCAAGCTATTGTATGTTACTCCTGAAAGGATTGGGGAAACCCATCACTTCTTGCAATATTGAAATGCCTAATTCTGGAAATGATCTAGTTCCTTCTTTTGGGGAAAGTCAGTGGCACATCGTCAGTCAAATAAAGCAAAATGCGCACAACTAAAATGAGCTCCAATGGAAATTACTTTCGGAAGTAATTGGAAGTGTCCGAAGTAATTGGAAGTGTCCATGTTTGGCTTGATAGTCAGGTCTTTTAAGGTTGTTCTTGTGTCCCTATTTATTTTTTTAACCTTTTTACTATATATTAACAACTTGAGATAGAAAGCAAAAGTTCGCCCATTGGATCATTGGTAGTGTTTTTTTTTTTTTTTTTTGAGGTCTTTACTGGATTTGTGCCGCCAGTGCCATCTCATGAAAGGAACGTACTGTTGGTTTGAGCTTTTCTTGTATATTTGAATGATTGTAAACGAGTAATGCTTATTGATCATTATTTTCTTTGTTGTCATTATTGCAGTCCAAGGGAACATGATTTTTGTCCAAATTATAGAAGACTGGGATGTCTCGAGCAAAAGTTTCCATACGTCCCAATGATGGCCTTAACTGCCATTGCCACTCAGCCTGTTCGTGAGGTACGAAACTTGCACATTAACCTCCAGATTTTGTTGATATATCATTTGGGACTGTTTGAAATCCTGAAAGCTCTTAGGATCCCCCATGCTCTTGTTATTGAGACAGATTTGACAGACCAAATCTAACGTGTGAGGTCATAGCTAAGACCAAGGAACCAATGAAGCAGCTCGGAGAGCTGTTGAAGAATCATTTTGCTAATTTTTGTGGCATAGTATATTGCCTCTCAAAGAGTAAATGTGTTGATGTTACAAAGTACTTGAATGACAAGTGTGGTATAAAGACAGTGTACTATCATGCTGGATTACCAGCCCATCAAAGAGTAGCTGTTCAAAAGAAATAGCATACTAGAGAGGTCCACGTTTTATGTGCTACCATTGTTTTTGGCATGGGAATAGACAAACCTGATGTTATAAGTTGAAATAGGCTTTGCGCCTTTGTCTATTTTTGGTTTTAGATTCAAACTATCATGTTGGCAAATACTCAATTAATCCACTTTTCTTCAAATGTTTTAAGTATCACTAATTGGTTTCTTACTGTGCTTTGAAGTAAACTTTGCTAGTTCCATGGTCCAGTGGTCTGCTAAACTATCATTCCTATTTTTCAAGCCAAATTCTTTCTTCCGAGCATGGAACTTTGGGGTGCTGAAAAGTTGAACTAGGATAAAATTATTTTCTTTACTGTAAAAGTGGCAATTGACTCTGATCTAACTTGACCTTTAGTTGTAATTTTTTTTATTGGTTCAGTAATTATATTTTGTGGCATGTGGTCAGCATTTGTCAGCCACAGCACAATAATGTCCAAAATCAATCGAAAGCTATTACCAGGAATCAGGAAGGGCAGGAAGAGATCTAGCAGCAATTTTTCCCCTCAAATTTTGGCCATACGATCTTTAGAATCTATGGTATGCTTCAACCATGGACATAGCCAATACATGCCAAACCACTTTAATCGCCGTGTCACTATTCTGTTCTCATATAATTTATTCTCTGCTCAATCGTTTCCAATTTGCTTGTGATTTTGCACACAGCAAAGGACCTGCACAATGTACATGTCCAAAAGCATTTAGTAAATTGCTTATGGGGCTTCTCATCCAATCAAATGTCCAATAGACAGTCTTAGCTTTTGCCAATTTCTTCCACACTCTTCAAGATCCAAAATGACATATTAGAACTCTGTGGTCAATAAAGAAGCTGACTTAAGTTTTGGATGATGTACAAATTCCTTAACTTCTCAAATACTTAAGAGTATAGAAGATCATCAATGTGTGGATTAGCAATCCAGCATTTTTGATAGGAGTGTTCTGCATAAATGAAGGCTTGTGATATATGCTGAGCGTTGTGGCTGTCAAATTATTAATCTCCACTTCTGCTTTGCCTACCATTTCAGAAAAGACAAACTATCGTGCAAGCTATTGTATGTAACTACTGAAAGGATTGAGGGAAACCCATCATTTTTTAAGATATTGAAATGCTTGCATTGAAAGGGATTGTTTCTGATGCACCATAACTTTTTCTAAAAGGTTCTTTGAGATATTATATTCGAGCACCATGCATAGTAGGCACAACTAGCCAGTTTTGTTATTGATGAGGCACATTACGTGAGGTTGCTAATATTTGGCATGCTTTGTATATGAAGAAAGATAATGCTAGAGTTACTTCAAAAGGAATAATTATTTGTAATGTTGCCACTGCAAAATTGTTGTCCTTGTTCCTGATAAATATAAGCAAGTTAAACTCTTTTTCCAAATCTAAAATATGAGGTCATAGCTAAGACCAAGGAACCATTGAAGCAGCTTGGAAAGCTACTAAAGAATCGTTTTGCTAATTTTTGTGGCATAGTATATTACCTTCAAATAGTGAATGCGTTTGATGTGGCAAAATAGTTGAATAAGAAGTGCTGTACAAAGACAGTGTATTGGATTAGTAGCCCGTCAAAGAATAGCTGTTCAAAAGAAATGGCATACTGAAGAGATCCAGACTGTATGTTATAAAAAGAAAGGGCATACTATCATTATCGTGTTATCGAGTAGCTATGTTATAAATCACATAATCATTAAATTGACTTTATTTACAATTTTTCTTGGGTTATATATAATCAATAACCTCGAAATTAGATTATTTCGTGCTTAATATACTTAACTAATGTTTTGACTTGTTAGTGCAGCCTACGTTATGTATGATCTAGTGCTTAAAGATTCAAACTTGACTTAACAAGTCACTTGGCCTTGTCTTGAGCTCCTGAAAGTATTGAGTTAAAGTTCTGGTAGGCAACGACCGAATCAGAATATATGATTATCTTGCGAGTAGCTTTTAACTTCTAAAGTTCCACTATTGTAATGTAGTAACAATGAAGAGGAACATCTGAGAGTACTAGCCTCAACGAAATTGGTTCGATTGAAACTTGAATGCATGACCAATGTCTACAATTTGGCGTAGTGGAGTCCAAGTACTAATCGAGTAGACAACCGTTCAATAGTTTGGTCCAAACCAAACGGTTGGGGAGGGGCTACTTTCACCCTTCCAAAGATTTTGCTTAACATTTTTTTTTATCAGTCTTCAACTATAGCCAACGCCAAAGAAAATTTGGTTTTAAGTATGAAAATGCATGACCATGTCTACTCTGCTTTATATACTCATGCTTAAAGGAATCAAGTTTGAGATTATACTATTAATGCCACGCCCCGATCCTCGCCCATCCCTCGGTGGTCGATTAAATTGCAGCGTCCCAGAACACGTCACCGATTCATTCATTTTAATGCACATGCGGAAGTAAATAAATAAATCCCCAAACAACACAAAGATGGGATAGAAAAGTAGGATCTTATTTTCAGAACCACAACACGCCTTTATACATAACTTACTAGTTTATTTACAATACTAGTTTATAGACAAAGGTCTACCAAAAATAGAAAAGCCACAATTCTTTTAAGCGTTCAAACCCTCAGCCGAAGACTCCGGGTCTCCTGGGGACTCAGGTCCACCACTACACCATCGGGAGGGTCAGCTGTACTCTCGCCAAAAGCAATAACTAACACCAACATAGGGACCTTAGACTCCTGTAGGGGACCTTTTTTGGGTCCATCTCGCCTGCAAGGATACCACAATCTGAATTGATGGGGTACCCTCCGAGGTAGACCTGCATCAACCCAGACAATGGTTCTCACAAGTTCATAGACCAGGCTCCTTAGCCCCCTGGAAGAGGAATCAAAGAGACCTGTTCGATGACCTTTTTGGGCTAGCGAAAACGCTCAGGAGGATTCGCCATCTAAGAACCTGAAAATGTTGAGCCCACAACGGGGTGAGACAATGTTTCAGCAAATTCACCCCTTAAACTCTGACTAAGAAGGAAATACGCCTAAATGTCGTCTATGCACATACAAGACCCTCGATTCAGTTTCTTCCTACAAGTCAGTACGGTTCATATATTCAACCAATCAATTCAATTCAAATCGACCATCGGTCAATCAATCCACTCAAATTGATACTAGTAGTACTATCTATCAATTCGATATGACCACTGCATAGACGGTCTTTGCTCTCAGAAGCTGCAATATATAGTCATAGTTCTCACAAACTCATATAGATAGATAGTAGCTCGCCCAAATTGATATATATAGATTGTGCTCCCATAAGTTGATAAAACGGTCATAGTTCACATGAGCTAACGATAAATATGCTTGCACAAGCTAATAATATACGCTCTCACAAGCTGATAATTCACCGTGTTAAAAATACTTGATAAAAATAATCGTGTGTGGGTATATGGTCAGCTTAAGCCAAAACACAATATCTTTCTTTTAAAAAATCCCACTATTTAATATAGTCCATAAACACATTTTTATCGTTGTAAACCGATGCCCGTTATTTTCTAATTAAAATACCGAAATTACTCAATTTTGGGATAAATACCCAAAATTATAATTTTTATTCAATTTGCACAAACTAACACTCAATTAAATAAACCAAGCATACAATTGCAATCAGCACGAAATTCCGGTCACTGGCTATTCCGGTATAATTTTGGAAAAATAATAAATAAATAAATACAATTATATGCCATAAATAGAAATTTAGGCCGAAAACGTCTAATTAAACACCGAAACAGGTCTGGAAAATTTTTGAACCTATCTAGATAAATAGTACAGCTTATCTAGTCTCTAATTAAGTCGATTTAACCACCTAACATGCAAAAATGAATAATTAAATTTTTAATCCGTTCTAACTAACCACATAAATCATATTTAGCCTAAACTAATAAATCCTTAAACATCATTAACTCCATAAGCAGAGTTTAGTGAGTAAACTCACCAGTTTTGTGATCCAATGAGTCCACGACGACGGCAACGCGGAGACAAGTGACAAACCTCCTGGCGACGAAGCCAAGCAAGGCTCGGAAGTGGCCCAAAACAGGCCTAATAGTCACGGTTGGGCTAAGGGCTTCTTGATTTTTTTTCTTGGGCCGAGAGGGCTGGAATGAAGGTTGGTTTGGGCTAAAACGACAAGGGACAAACGGCGGAGGTAGCAGCGGTAGACGACAGGCGATGGCAGCTGCTCCGGCGACCTGGACAACAGTCTAAGGAGCTCGACGTGGCCTAAGGAGGCTCAGGAGCAACATGGTGACGGAATAGGTGGGATGAGAGGCTAGGCGTGGCTAGCTCACATGAGGGCGCGACGACGACGCGGCAGGGTCGAGGGGTCTAGCAGGCATGCGATAGCCAAGGGGGTGGCTGGCTCAGTTTTCTGGTTCTTTGGAGCTTCAAAAACACTGAAAATGGAGAAAGCAAGACTTGCTGAAGAAGAAGGACCAACTGCAACTTGGAGGGAGGTCACCAAACCTTCTAGATGGCTCACTTGTCCCCTTTAGCACATCCAACATGCCTCACCTCTTCAGCCATAGACCAACAGCCTTTATCCATTCCAAACTTCCCCAATACACTTGCCAAAAGGGTCTAAAAGGTTGTGCACCAAGGGGGCCTACGAATTTGGTACCAAGTTCCCAAAATTGGATCAATTTCTCTCTAATTGAGTCTAATTCGATCCCCATAAATTCCACCAAGGTGTCATCGATCAAATTAATATTTTTCCTTGCCAATAAAGCCAACTTGCATCCCAAAAACACGATAAAAATGGTCCTTTGAATTTTTCAATAAAAAAAGCCCTATTTTGAATTTTCGCCAAAAATCTCGGTTTGCAGAAAAATCTTCGGAGGATGAGTTGACGGTCCTAAAATGAATTGTGACATGACAGAACTTTCAATTTCTGAAATCGGATTTAAATTCGCTGTTAATTTCAATCTGGCGCGATTTTAATGTTATCTAGCCTACTTGGTAACTTTTAGGAATTTTTGGTGCAATTTCGTAATCGATTTATTTCGAGCCACAATGTACAATTTCGACACATAGGCGACTCTCTTGTTGTGAAAATCGCAAGATTTCAAATATGAGCACAGAGTACCAAAACGACAGAAAAATCGGTCTAGTACCAATCAACGAGAATTTTGCAATCCGGTGGAATCACCCACATTTTGATCACATATCTTGGTCGAATCGACCTATCTCTGATTTCTGATCGATTTTTAACTGTGCCATAATAACCCTTGTAGACTAACACGGTCAAATAATCGATTTCTGATCGAATTCTCAAGTCTATTGCGTTAAAATCCCTCAATGGCTTCACCTGCTAAACTAGTTATCTCGTGAGTGATTAGCTCAAATAGTAGAACTATAGACGAGTCGATGAAAAGCCCGATTCATTCAATGAAAAACAGAACCTGAAATTCAGGATGTCACAATTAAGGTGATTGCTAAATGCCAATATATGAACTTCCCGAGATCAAAGAGCTGATTATACACTAACGAACACTTTTGTTTTGTGCTCAAAATTCTTCCAAATGGGAACTACTGTCTGTCGGGAACCTTTTTACTGAAAGTCTTGCCTGTAATTGACAGATTATTTGCTGATTCTATGACATTCGCGTTTTCCATGAAAGAAGTCTCTCACATTCACAAAATTGTAGCTTGACGTGGATATCCAAATGGTAATCTTATCAACAAACGTGACTTTAGGCTTAACCTCATATCTAGAACCCCTACACATGCAGTCTTCCTGCAAGCATTTTGAAATTCAACCTTTGCTAAATAATAGCATGATGTCAAAGCTTGCAAAGGACTATTGCACCACATTAGAAGAGGTCCCTTTATATCAAGAATCCTACATGATTATCAGCATGGAGCACATTATAAGCACTTTGAGCGAAGAACTTTGGAAAGCCTTGCCATAATATCTCATGACATATCTCATTCCGGTCCACATCTCCATCCTGTGATGTTCGGGAATGTTCTCTGAATTTTATGAAAAGCAGCTTGAATCTACACAAGGTTTGGATTTTCTAATTATCAATAAATGGAGATAACTGAGATCAGAGCATTACAATTTACACCATGAAATATAAGGTGCAAATGCACAACATCATTTGCACCAGTTGCAATTTGACCGCAATGAACAGAGAATTCATGAGCCAGCTGATGAAAAAGAAAACAACAGGCTTGGGAGAAGTAGAAGTTAGCAACTATTTTCTTGTTTATGTGTAGGAAAATAATTGATGTCAATAAAAATATGCTGAAAGGTGAAGTGCTTAAGCTACAGAACAGATTGATGAATTTATTACTTGGTTATTTTGCAATATCTTGTTAGCAAAATCAGCAATACAAGATAGTTTGCTAGGAGGTGAATTTCAACTTTACAAAGTCTACGTCGCTTGAGAACTGAGCTTAGTAAATTAATAAAATCAGAAACCGATATGATAACATTCAAAGGATAGTATCACATTGATAAACTGATAGAAATGAAGGAGATTGTTCTCATGCATACTTGCATACTGATTTTCAGGTGCAATTCCACAGCTCATACAGTATAAGCACATAGGTTATTTTTTCACTGTTATGGTATGACTAGTTGTGCATACCTCCCTCTACATAGCCTTATCAAGTTAAGGAGTGATAACATCAAAACGCAACGGCATCAGACACCTCTACATTAGGGTGACATACAGAAAAATCGGCAGCTACATATCTAATTAATAGAGAGGTTGAACCTCATTAGCATATAAAAAACAGACAACTCAAAATACAGAATCAAAATCATTCAGGTATGTGCTGTCGAGACCAAATAAAGTGTTTTAAATTCTCACAAGCATCAAAACTTTCTCAAGTAACATAGAGAATCTCAAGCGAAGACAATTTACAATTTCACTCAAAAGTGCTCTTTTAGATTACAGCATGATAGGATACTTATAGTGCATAAGATTTTCAACCTTCCTATAGCACTAGGATGCTTTTCAATCCCAAAACCACTAATGTCCAAATGTTGCAAATTTTGTAAATCCCAAGTTGAGCTGGGGATGTCTATGAGTGACTCACAACAACTAGCACTTGATTTCTCCAGCTTCCTCAGAGAACCGATTGATGTAGGTATCTCAATGATATCAGCAAAATCTTATATAAGTTCTAATTTGACAGGTTCGCCTCTTTTCTGTTCCAACTCACATACCCATCCGCTCTTGGTCCAATACATTGCCACATTCTTCTTCCACGATCCCAAATCTCTTGTGGATCCTAAGATTGCCACACTCTCCCCAATTTCAACTTAGTGATCTAGCCGAACGCCAAGATGCACCTTCTCCCGTCCCGGCTTTGATATGATCTTCTTCGCTTTGTTCTCCTCTTCTCTGCAATAAACACAATATGTTATAGTTTCCACCAAGCCTCCTTCCTTGTCTAAACAACTTAAACAGGAATTTTCACTCAATCCACCTATTCATTCTGTCATTTGACACCATAATTAGAGAGAAACCTCAAATCAAGACGGTGTTAGATAATCAATGCCGCTAGCTTTTATTGCAAGCAGAACTCAAAAGAAGAACAGAATAACCATCTTTTCCACATTGATTCTTGTTCAAGAATTAGACCCCACATAAACTCTATCCACACTGGAGACTTAGACAAACCTTTGATCAAGAATTGCATACTCAATACCTCACTTCAGAACCCAGTGCTTGACCAAACTGACATAAGTGTACTAGAACAAGTCCACCAAGAGAGAGAGTATGTCACACCCCAATTCACAAGAGCAAGGGCATGACACGACCATCATTCTCCAAAGGACGCAGCCTCAACATAACCAAAATTCAGCTTGAGATCAATATATATTCATCTACACACACATGACAAAGGGCATTTGATTACAATATTTGAGTTTTCTATAAACGACCAAACCAATATATACACCTCTATCAAAACTAACTCAAAACTCATCAATTGTATACAACTCATACCAAAAAGTCCCTAGCACAAAAGTCCTCTCTGATAACGAACACTCATGCTTACTTGCAGCTCGTTGAAGAACTTGAAAAACAAGTAAATAAGAGAAGTGAGCTACCACGACTTAGTGAGTAACACATTTCATCTAAACAGATCAAGAAATCATTATGCACATTTAAAACACAATTATAATTCATTTTAACATAATATATATTCATAACATAAATACCAAATATATCGGTGGTCCAGCCCATTAGTCAATTTCATAAAAACATATATCAAAGATTTATTCTGTTGATTAATCTCATCAAACCACATGTTAATGACCCATTCCATCAATCCAACTCAAATCACATGAGAACGGTCCATTCTATTGACCAACTCATGCTTAAATGTCTAACCATGCTCACACGTAACACTCATGACAAGATGACTAACATTCCCCCCTTAGCAAGATCTCCAATTAGTATTAGCTAGTGGCTTAGCGTACAAGGATACCTTGAACTAGTATGCACATACTCACATACCCTCAGGGTTCATAGAGATATTGAGCATCAACAATCAATCATAGTATTTAGTAATCCAACATCATAATAAGAGTCATCTCACAAGTCAAGCATTTGATATATAAATATCAAAGCATTCTTCAAGAACCACAAATGTTTCGAGGTTCTTTCATAAAGAGTTTCACAAATCACTTTCAAACAATCATCCAAAGTAAATTCAAAATATAACTCCCTCTTTCAAATAACAAAATGGCAACAATGGCTCAATCTTGTTTTATGCAACAAAAGAATACAAAGAAAAAATATTGTCACTCACTTGGGAAAAGCCAAAAACCAACTAGGGCGGTTACTTGAGTCGACACACTAGAATTATAACCCAAAAAACAATATCAAAAGACCAAGTAAAAATATATTCGAATAACGACTCAAATATACCAAGCCTATTTGTCGATAAAATTATGCCTATACACCAACAAAAAGCTCACCTCTAGCAGAAACCTGTTGTTGTTAGCTAGGCACAGCCCACGCACTAAAATTCGTTGCATCATAACTTCCTTTACAAAATTCAGTTTCGAGCTATCTTACAGTTTTTACAGTTTTTAGAAAAGCCTATTTGTCAAATATCTTAATGTACTACAACAACCCCAACTCAGCCATCCCAAAACTGCACCAAAAAAAGGCTAAAATTCAAGGCCAAATCTATTGTTCGGTACTGTTCGAGAATGCACGCCAAACTTGAATATTTCGTCCTAGGCAAACCGAAAGCTCAAATAAAGATCTATAAAATCTTATAGCTTCACAACATCCCAAACTATCATTTCCACACAAATATGCAGCTCAACGACTAAAAAATGAGACTTCACCACCCAAATCTCCAATAATTCAGAATTTTAAATCATAATTGCAACAATTTGTTCAAGTAGACAATAAGAGGCTTTGATCACTTACTGGCCTTGCAAGATGAAGTTGAGTTGGCTTGATGAGGCGTCTAGATCGCGAGTGTGGCAAAAAAATTTCCCTCCCTCCTTTCTCTTATTTTCTCTTTTCTCCCTTTTTTCTTCCTTTTCCCACTTTTCGCTCCCTGTGCCCTCCATCTCTCTCCTCCTAAAAGGGTCGAAGGTTCTATTGTTCTCCTTCAGCTCCTCTTATTTTCTCTTCTTTTTTTCATCCTTTTCTCACTTTCCGCTCGAGTGTGGCAAAAAATTTTCCCTTCCTCTTGTCTCTTATTTTCTCTTCTCCCTTTTTTCTTCCTCTTCCCACTTCTCGCTCCCCGTGCCCTTCATCTCTCTCCTCTTAAAAGGGCCGAAGGTTCTATTGTTCTCCTTCAGCTCCTCTTATTTTCTCTTTTCTCCCTTTTTTCTTCCTTTTCCCACTTTTCACTCTTCGTGCCCTCTATCTCTCGCCTCTTATAAGTGCCGAAGGTTCTACTGTTCTCCTTAAGCTCCTTTTGTTAACAAACCTTCTTCTCATTCTTCTTCTCCTTCCTCTTCCTTCTCCTTCTCCTTCTTTTGCTTCTCCTTCTGCTTCTGCTTCTCCTTCTCCCCTTCTCCTTCTCCTTCTTCTTCTTCTCCTCCTCCTTCTCCTTCTCCTTTTTTTGCTTCTCCTCCTCCTCCTCCTCCTCCTCCTCCTCCTTCTACTTCCCAGGCCCTCCATCTCTCTCCTCTTAAAAGGGCCAAAGGTTCTATTGTTCTCCTTCAGCTCCTTTTATTTTCTCTTTTCTCCCTTTTCCCACTTTTTGTTTCCCGTGCCCTCCCTCTCTCTCCTCTTAAAAGGGTCAAAGGTTCTACTGTTCTCCTTAAGCTCCTTTTGTTAACAAACCTTCTTCTCCCCCTTCTTCTCCTTCTCCTCCTTCTGCTTCTACTTCTCCCTCTCTCCTGCTACTTTTGCTTCACCTTCTCTCCTCCTTCTTCTCCTTCTTCTTCTTCTCCTCCTTCTCCTCACTTCTCCTTCCCCTCCTTCTGCTTCTTCTTCTCCTTCTTCTCTTCTCCTTCTCCTTCTCCTCCTTCTCCTCCTTCTCCTCCTTCTGCTTATGCTTTTCCTTCTTCTCCTTCTCCTCCTTCTGCTTCTTCTTCTCCTCCTCCTTCTGCTTCTGCTTCTTCTTCTGCTTCTCCTTCTTCTCCTGCTTTAACTTCTTTTTCTTCTCCTTCTGCTCTTCTTCTTCCGCTTCTTCTCCTTCTCCTGCTTCTCCTTTTGCTTCCTTCTTCTCCTTCCTTCGCTCTCCGCTTCTTGTCCTCCTTCTTCTCTTCTCCTTCTCTTTCTTCTCCTTCTCCTGCTTCTCCTTTTGCTTCCTTCTCCTTCTTTTCCTTCTACTTCTCCTTCTCCTTCTCCTTCTGCTCCTTCTTCTCCTCCTTCTCCTTCTTGTCCTTCTCCTGCTCCTTCTCCTCCTTCTGCTTTTGCTCCTTATTCCCCTCCTTCTCCTTCTTCTTCCCCTCCTTCTCCTTCTCCTTCTCCTTCTGCTTCTGCTTCTCCTTCTTCTTCTCCTCCGCTTCTCCCTGCTACTTCTTCTTCCTGCTCTTTCTCCTTCTACTTTTGCTTCTTCTCCGTCTGCTCCTTCTGCTTCTCCATCTCCTTCTTCTGTTCCTTCTTCTTCTTCTTCTTCTTCTTCTTCTTCTTCTTATTCTTCTTCACCTTCTCCTTCTGCTTCTCCTTCTCCTTCTCCATCTATTTCTTTTTCTCCTTCTTCTTCTGCTTTTTCTACTTCTTCAACCGTGGAGGAACGACTCCGAGTGGCATGAGCTCCATGCGTCCACATGAGAGAATCTTGAAGGGGAAAAGCAATACTGCTCTTGAAGAATGAACTAGTCTCTTTACTTGATTTTAGGTATGAAAATGTACACGGCTATGTCTCTTTTGCTTTTAAATTCATGCTTAGATAAATCAAGTTTGAGATTATACAACCAAAGCGATTGGAAAATGCCTACATATGAATTTTCAAACGTAACCAAACCAAAGAGATGATTTCATACTAATGAATGCCTTTATTTTGTGTTCAAAATTCTTCCAAATTAGAAACTACAATCTTCCTGGAAACCTTTCTATTGAAACTGGGTGCAATTGATAGATTATTTACTGATTCCACGGCATTTGGTTCTTCCTCAAAAAAGTCTCTCCTAGTCACAAAACTATAGATTGAAGTGGAAATCTAAATGGTAATCATGTTAACAGATCTCAGTTTAAGCTTGACTTCACGTATAGAACCATGGCCTTTGCTAAAGAATAGCACAATTTCAAAACTTGCAAAGGACTAATACACCACATGAGAAGAGGTTGCCTTTATCAAGAATCCTTTGAAGATTAGCAAATGATAAATGCCAACAGCAACTAACTTTGGAATGCCTTTCCATACCGACATCGCTCATTCTTGCCCGTATCTCCAACTCGTGGTGTTTGGGGAGTTTCTCCGAGTTTCATCAAATGCAGCATTAATATGAATTTGTACAAGGAAGACAGCACTGACTATTTATCAATAAATAAAGATATCCAAGATCGTAGCATCAGAATTCACCCCATGATAGATAAGGTAAAATGCGTAAACATTGACATCAATCGGAGTTGGACCACAATGAACAGAGACTTCATTAGCTGGCCGATGAAAAAGAGACCAACAGGCTTAAAAGAAGAAAGCAATTAGCAACATTTTCCCTGTGTGTGTCTAGGAATAGAATTGAAGTTAAAAAAATTATGCTGAAAAGGTTTAAGTGCCTAAACTACAGGATAGAAAGAAGTATTTGCCATTGGTTATTTTGCAAGATCCAATTAGCAAAACCAACAATATGGGATAGTTTGCGAGGAGGTCAATTTCAACTTCACAAATTCAATGCCACATACAAGAGAGCTGAGCTTAACAAATCAAATACAAATATGACCTACAAGAACGCCAAATTATCATGACCCTGAATTTCAACTAGGCTATTACAATGCTCAGTGCGTAATCTTTTCAGTTGAATCAATCGTGAAAGGTCCAATCTTTCGACGGAATTGCACTTTTCTATCAAAAGCTCTTCCAAGTACGTGAATCCATCAAGCCTAAGCAACATCAGCTTAGCACACTCCTCAACACAGAGTTTCGAGAGAGTTTCGAGGGTCTTGAGGAAAGCTCAAGATGTGTTCAAATAGATGTCATACATGAAGACGGAGTTCTTGCAATTGAGGGCTCTAACACATGTGTTAAGCCTGGAGGAAGATTTGGCAGTGATCGGAGATTGTAACAACCCCTTAGGTTAAGGCGTTGGAGAGAAGAAAGATTTCGAATGCTTTCTGGTAGGTCAGATATCGGTGAGCAAGCGAGTTTGAGATACTCAAGGGAAGGCAAGTCACCGATCTCACTTGGAATTGCCCCTTTCAGACTAACGCATGATTCAAGATGTAGAGTCTGCAGATTTTTCAACCTTCCAATAGCACTGGGAAGCTTTTTTATCCCAGAAAAACTCAAGTTCAGATGTTGCAAATTCTGTAAATCCCCAATCGAGCTTGGGATTTTTCTCAATGACTTACAATAGAAGGCACTCAGTTTCTCCAGCTTCCTCAGAGAACCAATAGATGTAGGAATCTTTGTAATATTAACAGCATAATCTAATGAAAGTTCTTCTAAATCTTTTAATTCGCCCACCTCCTTCGGTAGCTCCTTGAGACATCTACAGCCGATCAAGTTCAAGGAAACAAGGCTCGTGAGTTTGCCAATAGACGGGTGGAGATGCTCTACTCCGAAACAATCACTCAAGATGAGAATCTTCAATTGTGTGAAAGTCAAGAGATCAGGAGTACGTCTTAAATTAGGGCAACATCTAAGGTCGAGAACTTTAAGTTGCTTTGACGCCTAATACAATAGGAGAATAAGCTGTCAAAGAATGAGTTGATATGCTAAATAAGAACAGAACCCCAAAATTGCAGAACGGATGTCTTTTTTTCCCAATCTTACCATGAATGATCTCCATCCTCGCCAATCATTTTTTATGTCACTGAATGACAACTCCAGCACTGATAATTTCGGTAGATGCAAATTGGTCGTCGAAAGAGACAAATTGCTACCCTCAACCTTCCATTGAAGCCATCTCACTTCAGAAAGGAGTTCGTCGTAGGAGTTTTCGCTCGCTTCATAAAGGAGTTCGTAGTTGGAGTTTCCACTTGAATCCGCCCACAAAATGTCGCGGAAACAGGAGAGGCATCTCCGCAAAATTTTGCAGAACCAGGAGGGGGACCCGGACGGGGACCGGGAGGGGAACCAAGAGGGGCCTCTCTGCGAGTTTCATAACTTTTTAGTTTTTGCTTTTCTTAAATTTTGGATTTTGCATGATTTGTAACCTTTCTATCCTTCCCATGTACAAATACGGACACGTGAACTCACATTTAATTATTTTTCTGACGAACTTCTGAAAAATAAACAAACGACGTGAAAATAAAGAAAAATGGTTATTGCTTTAAAACAACTAAAGCAAATGCAACTCAATGTTTTATCTTTTCCATTTTTTATTTCAGATTTTGTAGCACGTGCACTTTGAGTTTTATTTAATATGAATTACAAGAAACCATTTTACAACATAAAAATATTTACTTGAAAATTTTCATGACTTTTGTATAAGTTTTCAAAAGAATTTATTAAAGAGTGCCGGTGGACCACCTGTAAGTAGCTATTGAAACATCCAATTTTTATTTCATTAGTTAAATGTAATAATGCCGAAGAGAAAAAATGGGAAATTTTCAATATATTTCGATATATAGAAAAGAATACACAGAGAGCCTATTTATAAACTTCATTACGAGGACTATTTAAGGAAATAAAAAAAATCAAATCAGAGAAAATATCATAAATATATTAAATATCTCTAGGAGATATCTACATATCTTTAACATCATTAACTATTGAAGTGTTTAATCATTTCTTAGAAAAATGAAACGTTTTCTTTTTTTCTGTTAAGTATCTTTAAAAAGTGACATGGTGACATTGGACAATAGTGTATAAATCATATCATGAGGTAGCCCAAATGGACAATATATAATAATAAAATGACATGAACATTGATAATTTAACTAAAAGATTGGCTTTATGCTGAGCATCATTATACTCAAAGGTATGGACATAATAATAAGTATGGCATTTTCTCTAATTGGTCAAGTTTTGATGGATTTTTTTTTTATGACAAACAGTTGTACGTGCTATAGGAAACTTATGGCGGATACAAGTGTTTGTTATAAGAAAATCCACTCTTTATCATACACCTAACCTAATCCATGAAATGAGCAAGGTCAATGTGATAAAACCTTAAAAAACAGTAAGATTCTCCTAAAAATACTTTTAAGGGGATTTTTGCTATCTTATCTATTAAAAGGAAATAAGAATTAAAAGAGATAGACATCATTAGCAGAGTAGAGGAACGGGTATCTTCAAAATCAAAATGGAGAAAAAAAAATATATCAAACATTGGATTCCTAAATCACAGGAGTGCCACCAATACATTTGGCCATACTAATAAGCAAGAACATCTGGTGCCATACTAATAAGCAAGAACATCTGGTAAGTGTGAATTTCTTTTTTCCAATCTTATTGTTTTGAATTAATTATCAGTTATTATAATTGGCACACGCTATCTTTTTTCTTTTTCTTTTTTTAAAGAAATCTTCATTTATCTGACCTATGATATTTATATTTCATCTTCATTCATTATTGCAGTCCTTTAGATTATCAATATTTTCAACTAGATAGGACAATTACATGCTTTTAGTGAATGAGATTTATAGTGTAAATTGTAGCTAAGGGATCTTAAATTGATTGTCAATCAAATCTTCACTGATGTAATTTATATCAATGAAATCAAATCAATTGGTATAACTTTTTGATCCTTTAAATACTTATAATCCATTTAGCTATCACAATAAATCTAAGATGGACATAAATGGATGTTTACTCCAAGAAAGTAAGAGCATATATGAATCCAAGACTAAATATTAGAATAGAATAGATTAACTATATCAAAATAAGAGGGAGAGAAGAAGAAAGAAGTGCCATATGTTACCGATTCAAAGCTTCTTAGTACTCTTGGGACTTCCCTATAGTTGTGGTCCCATGGCCCGCTACTTTGCTCAAGTGGTTGTCCTTGGCAAAAAATGCTCCTTCCAAGATCTCTCAATTGATCATGCATCTCAAACCGACCACCATCTCCAATTTTAATTAAGCACCTCAACTTCAACTCTTCAATTCCTAGACTTGGATAAAACCCACAGTCCTCCCACATGTACATGGCAAATTCGCTACTTTGACCAATAAGGGAACAAGCAATATCGAGAAAAATTTGCTTATGTCCATCTTCTAATGCATCATAACTTATCTGTAATATTTTTTGGACATCTCTATGTGGTTGGTCTTTTAATTGCTTCCGTACATCTTCCCATACTTTTTGATTCATTTTTCTATACAAGTATGAACCTACAACCTGAAGTGCCAAGGGAAGCCCACCCATGGTGGATATGATATCACGAGATATGCCGTCAAAGTTCCCCGGAGAACGGTCCATATGAAATGCATGTCTATTAAACAAAAGCAAAGCTTGCACCTTATCCAATTCATTCAATTCATACTTGTAGTCTACTTCAAATTCAGATTGATCAAGAACAGCTTTGTTTCTAGTGGTAACAATGATCAAACTTCCTGACATAAACCAATTACATTTCCTAGCCAGTGCATCTAGTTGATTCTTGTCATCTATATCATCCAAAAGAATGAGAACCTTTTTTTCTCCAAATCTAGATTTGATTATATTAATTCCGTCATCAATTCTAGAAACTTCCTTTTTTTCATTTAGTATATCTGATATAAGTTGACTCTGTAGACACGTAATACCATGGCGCTTAGTAGTTTCTCGAATATTTAAAAGGAAGCTAACATGCTCAAATTTATGCGAGAGTTGATTGTAGATACACTTGGCAAAAGTTGTCTTGCCTATCCCGCCCATGCCATAAATTCCAATCATTCGAGCATTGATGGAAGGGTTGTCGATCCAATTCATAATTTTCTTAGTATGACCATCAAGTCCAACTAGTTGCTCAGGCACATCCAGCTGAAAATCTTTCTGTAACTTGTTTATAACAGTTTTGACCACACGTTCTATTAGTTTTCCTTCATGCCTGTCAAACAAGAAAAACAATGAGAGGTTATGAACCCAGACATAGTCTATGCGAAGTTTTCGATTCTTATCAACTGAGCTATAGGAGGTCCATTTTCTTGGTGGTGATCAAGTCTGGAAGACCGAGCATTGGAGTGCTATTGTTTAGTGATTGACAATATTAGCTGGGGGTATGGCCATTTCTTTGGTTTTCGCTCTGTACCGGAGGAAAATGTAAAATTCTAGGGCACTATGGGATGCTTTGGTTTTAGTTGTCGTTGGTTTAGTTTTCAGTGATATCTTGGAGAGTATCAGCGTCTGTTGCCTTAAAGGCATTATGGTTGTTTATTGGGACATTTTGGGGATCTTTTCTAAGCTTGCAGTGAAAGTAATTTATCTGCATTTCATCGATTTTGCATGAAGACAAAAACTTACTAACCGAAAAAAGAAAAGTTTAGTGAAGTACCCGTCAGCAAATTTTTCAGATTCCCATCCATTTAAGTTACTGACTTCCTCGAGTGCTCGTTGCCCTTCCTGGATATCCTTCTCCTCAAAATGCGCCTTACTCAAATGGAAGGCACTTCCAAAATTTCCTTTTAGATGCCGCACATCCGATGGGGCAACTTTGTAAAAAATGGGCAAGACTATATGTGACGTGCTCTTCTTTCGATCCATGATATGAATGAGCTCACGGAGGCACCATTTACTCGAAGCATAATTTTCAGAGATGATGGGGATCAAAATCTTAGATCGTGAGATGGCATCAAAAATCTTTGAACCAAATTCCTCACCAACCGGTATGCTGTTGTCATCCTTGAACACGCAAATCGGTATAGTCCCGGCCTTGATTAGACTATGGTAGAAGTGATCGGTGAATGTCTTACGGGTATCCAAGCCTCTAAAGCTCAAGAACACGTCATATTGACCGCTACCTACACTTGTTGCTTTCAGAGAGATCAAAGAAGAAGTGGATGCTTCCTCAGTGCTCTCTTCCTCGGCTCTATTTCTCCTTCCCTGACTCTGCCCTCTGTCCATGATGATCTAAGGGGAAAAGTTGAAAAGAAAGATGCTTTTCCTGCTGCTTAAAAGGACTCATGAACAACGAAAGACACTTTTAGGATGCTTTTCTGCAAATGCTTGCTGGCTTGGTCCACTCCGAATGACGTGCATGTTAATTTCTCCCCAAGGCAATGCTGAAGAAGATTCGCGTTCTTGAGAAAGAAATATGTTATGAAGACACTGCCTTCAGTTGAGCAAGCTGACGTCGTTTGACTACGGAAGATTAGTGGCCCTAAAGAGGCCCCCGAAAAGCCCACATCATTTACTTGTTCAGAAACACATATTTTATACATTTTTAGATATTAAAACACATATTTAAACATATTGAAGTGTAATTAATCGACTTCCATAAAACACATGAATCACTACATAACTTCACACATATCTGATATTTAAAGACGGATTCTTTCAATTCACACCTAACGTATTGAAATTATTAGGAAAGTCTATGGAAATATCTTCCTCTGAATATAAGCTCACACAGTGCCTAATACTTATCATAATCTTTAACATAACTCTTATTATTTTTAGCCTAATATATGAACAACCCTAATTATCTCCACCACCTCATTTTCACAACCCTTTCTCTCTAATCCCATTTCCATTGGCCAAACTAATGTGGTGTCGCGTAATCATTGCCCAATAAACCCAAACCTCTAGATTCGTGCACTTTCCTAATTGGAGGAAATTTCCATCAATCACGTTTTTAATTTGGCATGTTTCAAGTTTTAGGCATCGGTTATATGTAAAATTAACTAATAGTTTAACTATTAATCAAGGAAAAAATTTCAATTTCTCAGCTATTTAAATTAAGAAGGAAGTCAATGAAAATGATTCTAAATGAAAGGGAAATACCTTCTTTTGGGCCCAAATTTTATTTCTTTCGAAAAGTGCATAGAAATGAGAAGAAATGCAAAAATTGCACTTTCTTCGAAAATTGGCCTTTCTTCCTTTTTAAGGATGATGAAAATGAAGGATAAAAAAAGTCTATCAATAAAATTAAGTTCCATTTATATCATGTCCAACCAACATTTCCACCCAACATGTATCGAGACATATTACGAGGAATTTTAACTTCACCTCTTCTTTCATGGTCTGATTGTTTTTTCGGTTCTTAATTTTTAGATTTTGAAATTTATGGCTTTAGTATGTTCGAAATTTGGGGCTTCCTATGTGATAAAATTTTATGGCTTTAACTAGGATTAATATTAATACAGATGGCTGCGTCTCACTTGTAATTAGAATATCACGGGAAGCAATTTTGCTCTTTGCTTTAGATGTAATGCAATGTGTTGCATATTCTTGCATGTATATAGGTTAGCATATTGCATGGTGTCGTGTTGACATTTCCATGTCTTGACACTTTTAATAGTAGAATTTGTCGTGTTGTGTCGTCGGACTTGCTTTCTCAAAAGTGTCGTGTTCATAATGTGGCAATTCTACATGTTTACTAAACATGTCTTGTTTATGATGCGACATGAATCATCAGATGTATCTTTAGTACCATGATCGCTCACAAAACCAATGGAATAAAAAGATGACCAAAGTCTCTGAATTTTTGTGGCTTTTAAGGACCGCTCGACGAAACTTTCACTTGATTTTTTTTGCCAAACAAAAATAAAAAAATTGCTAATCCCTGGACCTTTGTTCTCCAAAAAACCTCGAGCTTCCCGAATAAGCTGATACATTCTTCTCTCTTCCAATAGCTCAGAACAAGGCACTCTCCCTCTTGCTCATAGTCAATCCATATCAGACCGTGTTCTTGTTTCCTTGTGCTCTCTCTCTCTCTCTCTCTCTCTCTCTCTCTCTCTCTCTCCCCCCCCAACAATGTTCTCTTCTCTTTTTGTGTGGGTGTTGCTTCTGTATTCGTTTTGGGTCGGTTGCTTCGCTGCTTTTGTTTTTTTATGCAACTTTGGTGATTTCATATTTTAATCTTATTTAAAGTTGAAAATGCAAGGTAGAGATGAACAACAAATGGTCAGTGTCCTTTCTCTCTTAAATATTTCATGCTGGCCCCCAAATGCCAATAGTTTTCTATGATTTATCGAGCTATTCACTTCAAAGTTTCAAATTTAAATTATTGATTGTCTACAAAATAAAGCTATAATTTGTTAAATGACACCAAATGAGCATAATGTGTCAGTATTAAGTTACTAATGACATATCAAATACTTGTACACTGTCCTTGAGTTCTTTTTCCACAATTATTTTATGACAATTTTGTTGGCATATCATTCAGCTCTTGAAAAGTCAATAAACAAATGAAAAAAAAAAGTAAGTGAAATATTCAAAAATAAAAAAAAATAAAAGATAACATAGGAGAAAGCATAGAAAAGAAGGGAACGAAGTGTCTAGACTTACTTTTAGAAGGGATCAGCGATATTTAGTGGTAACTTCCGAAAGGCTTTTGAATTATGAATTTGGTGAATTTAAAGTTAAAAAGAGAATGAGAGGTGCATGGCAATCTAATGGCGAAAGTTGGAACGGAAGATGCTTTCATGCTGCATAAAAGGATCGATAAACTAATCTTTACAACCAAGTATGAACATGAATCTGTTACTACGCAAGAAAATCCAGCATGAAATCTTTAATTAATTGGTACTTGATTGACCAGGTGCAGTTACAGATGTTTTAGACCTCACCTTATCTTGTTTTGGACCTCACACCATTCAATTCAAACTTGTTGGCTTGATTCACTCATGTACGTTAATTTTTCAATTGGGCTATAAAGAACTAGAATGTGTGTACAAGTATATTGCATTCAATTAAAAGTATAAGCACACATTCGGTTTTTATTTGGTTATTGAAAATTGGAATTTGCTAAATCATTTAAAAGATAATAATTAAGTTGAAACAAAATTAGAAATGTGTGGAAGACGTTGAGAAAGGACCGAGCTAGTAATTGTGGATGTGATTTTATATTTTATTTTTGTTTAAAATTGTCATATTCTTAATGAAGTTGGAAACGTGAGGTAGAAACAAACAAAAATGCTCACGGTTATTTATCTTTTATCTATTCCACGCCGGCACCACATGTTCCAATTCCATGTAAAATGAATTTATTCTGAATTGATATATTATCGCCGAGCCTTTCAATTCAAATTTTCAAATCTTAAAGATCGACCGATATCTTGTTTGTAAAATAGAGCTATAATTTGTTAGATGGCATCAAACGGGGAAGCAAATGCTCCCTCAGTGCTCTCTTTCTATGCACTCTTTTCTTTCTCCATGTTAGTCTGAACGATTAGAAATTAGGCACTGATTGGATGGAAGAAGGAGAAGAAGATAAGAAAGGAAGTAAAAGGAAGCTGCTGAGGAAGATTCAGAGACGACCAAGGTCTGAAACAATGGCGTCGAGTGCTTCTCCTCATTTTTGTTGGAGGGCCCACCTTGAGAATATCACCGCAAAGATTTTGTTATCCAATTAAATGGAAGTAGAACAGGATTATCGGCTAAATTCGTGATAAGCCAGGTTAAATTGATTCTTCAAGGTTAAATTGATTAATCATAATTTGAAGAACGAATTTATTGTTTGAAACGAAAGAGATGTAAGAAATGAGTGATATAAAGCTAGGTGAATTTCCTAATGTGTACGGTTCAATTTATTTGATTACTTTCATGCTTGTCATAAGATCAACTAGACGTTTTTTCTTACTATTGGATATCACGTAAAAAGATCTTAAGAAGTATCATACTCTGGATTTTGGTATGCATTATATTGTGATGATTGAAACTATCATTAAGTTGGGAGCACGTAAAAAATAGTGATATAGTTAAAAAGCTCCAACTCTTATCGTACTTTTTTATTCCTCATTTACTTTTCTCTTTTTCAAGTGGAGACTCGGTGAGTTTTTAAAGCTTTGAAGGGAGAAAATGAGTTTTTTCTTTCTTTTTTTTTTCTTGCTGAAGAAGGGAGAAAATGAGTTACAGGTAAAGGGTACTAAACTTTCTAGAATTAATGGTCCAACAATTCGAGGAAAATAGAATATTACTCATTTGAAATGTTCTATAGGGAGGTAAAATTGTCGAATGAAGTCTTCGTCTTTGTAAATGAGAACCAAATGAGTTGACCCTAGAACCAGTCTACTTTTATATTTCTATAAAGTGATCTAGGACCTTAAAACATAGAGAAAACTCACAACGCATATAAAAAAAAGGTCTCTGGATTCAAGCAAAATATGGCAATTTTGTGCGCAGTAGAGTCTAGCATGCTTGTAGACCTATAGGTTCTAGTTCAACAAAAGATCAATATTAAATTACGATGCAGCTAATAATCAGACAGCTAGCACATCATAGGATTAGCTACATCTAAAGTCCAAAACAAAGGCCTTTTTTCACCGAAGTCAAATCTGAGCTAGGGACAAGAAGTAACAGCGACTCCAAAGAGAGAATAAAAGACCCCCTCTTCTACTTTGCAGCCATCCCCACATCCCCAATAGAGAAAAAGGGCCCAAAACACACTAGTTCAACCAATTATTCCAATGGTAAAGCGACAGAATCAACAAAAACAACATGCTAATAAGAAATGAAAAAGCAATTACCTCCCGCAATCTGAGATGCGAAGACAGGCGCGAGATCGAGGAAAAAGGAGACCGTAAACAAGCCTGTGTGAGAACTTTCAAGACAGAAAAGAATAGAGAAAGCAAGTGAGGACTAATTAGTAGACGATAATCTCAAATTGTTCTGCAAGAGAGAGGCTGAATACGAGAGAGAGAGAGAGAGAGAGAGAGAGAGAGCACACGATAGTCTCGAATTATTATTGATCGACTGGTAGACAATAGGCTGATTGACTTGTAGTAATTAAATTGTTTTGAGATGGCAAGCCAAGTCAAGCCACACAATTTGGACCTGAGCACGAAGTGACCACTTCTGTTCATATCCACTTAGAAACCATTTTGTTAAATAGATAAATGTGGCTCTAACCAGCATGTGAATCTTCCATTATATTATTATCAAAGACGTTCTAACTCCTTTAAATGCTATATTCTCCTCCCACCCTAAACATGCATAAATCATATTGTCAAATCCATCATAGGACAGTAACTTTATATGCTATATATGGGTAAAAGTCAAGTCTTTATTATAAGCAATTAAATCACATGAAAACCACACTTTATGACAAATTTCTCCGGTTAATCCACAAAGTCCACATATTAAATATGTGTAAGTGCATTGAAACCAGCAGCTTTGCTCACTTTCAAGTTTTCCATTGTAACCAGTACAAAAAAAAAGTACAACTGTGAATCTTTCATAATTTCCTGAAAACACAAATTCAAATGTTTTCAGGAAATTATGAAAGATTCACAGTTGTACTTTTTTTTTGTACTAGTTACAATGGAAAACTTATGTCATTTTCTAGAAATTGCCAAAATTGCCAAAATAATGGAAAATGGTTTTATAAAAATTCTATTGTTGGTCTGATTTGTTCAGATAGTTTTTTGTTGCTGACAATTATGATCTGTAGCCTTTGAAAGGTTTTGCGCGATTATTGAAGAGAATAGACAAGTGTGATTGGCATTTGAAAAAATCTAGTTTTTAACTGTTTTCAAGAAAAAAAAAAGAATTATTTCTACAAAAAGTGAGTTTTGGATGTTGCAAGCTTTAAGTAATTTTGGACAATTGGGGGTACATATAGGGCTGATGGACCTAAAATTCGGTCTATAAGGGTATTTCGTAATATTAAGATGGGCTTCTCGTCCCAAGGGAGTTCGATCAACAATAATTTTTTGAAAACGACATCAGGGTAAGGGCAGTATGCGATTCCACCAAAGTCAACTAGCCTAACCATTAACAGGTCCAAAAAAAAAACTATTCTAACCATTGATAAGCAATTAATTTAAATGAGAAGATTGTAGTAAGAAGAATTAGCAATACATGTAACAATGATTTTGAAAAAGTCAAGGGGATTTCACAAGTAATATTTTGTATACCTTAAAGGATGTTAGGTGTTATGCAATGAGTAATAATCAAATGTATTTTTGTCCTATCAATTGAAATATACTAGAGAATGAATGTTGGGCTTACCTCAAGAAGTGATGCAGAAATGAAATTACTGTGATGGGTTTTAGTGTTTGAGAAGAAATTCCCTTGAAGCATATCAAGTTGTGTTTGAGTCCCAAAAGGTAGTGCAATCTGAGGATCACCTTCACACCTCAATCTGGAGCTATCAAACCAAATATATGTCAGAACAAAAACAAGGGTCTCAGTGATTTATGGTGATTGGCGTTTCTCCTCTTCAAGCACAAGCACTTGGGACTTATATAAAGCTGTACTTCTCCTTTTGCCCCGAACGAGACGCGCAATCTTCCTCCCGTAAACCCTACATTCTCTCCCACCCTACACTTGCATAAATCATATTGTCAAAACTATCGTAGGTCAGTAACTTTCTACGCTATATCACAGCTTTGCTGTAAGCAGTTAAATCTCATGAAAACCACACTTTAGGACAAGTTTCTCTATTTTAACCTGCATAATCCACATATTAAATATGTGTACGTGCTTTGAAACCAGCAGCTTTGCTCCCTTTCAAGTTTTCCATTGTAACCAGCACCACCAAAAAAATAAAAAATAATAAAATTGTGTATCTTTCATAACTTCCAGAAAACATTTGAATATTCTGTCATTTTCCAGAAATTATGATTATTGCCAATTTGATGGAAACTGGTTTTATGGACATTCAAAAATTCTCTAGTTGATCTGATCTGTTTGGATAAATTTGTGTTGTTGACAATTTTGGTCCATAGGCTCTGAAAGTTTTTGTGCGATTATTGAAGAGAATAGACCAGCACGATGTATATTTGGAATAGTTTTTAACTGTTTTCAAGAGAAAAAAAAAAAAAGAGAATTATTTCTACAAAAACTGAGTATATTGGATGTTTCAAGTTTTAAGTAATTTTTTACAATTGGGGTAAACGTATAGGGAAAATGGACCCAAAATTAGGTCTAGAAGGGTATTTTCATAATTTTCATGGAACGGGGCCTTTGTCCCGAGGGAGTTCGGTGAACCGTTGATGTTTTGAAAACAATACTAGGAAAAGGGCCAGCATGTGATTCCACCAGATTCAACCGATTAGTATTGTAGTAACAAAAATTAGCAATATATATGTGACGATGATTTTACAAAAGTGGAGAGAATTTCACACGTATTATTCTGTATGCCTTAAAAGGATGTTCGGCGTTATGGGATGAGTAATAATCACATGTATTTTATTCTTTGTACTATCAATTGTAATAGACCAGAGAATGAAGGTGGTGCTTAGTTACCTCCAGAAGCGATTCAGAGATGAAATAGCTGTGACAGGTTTCAGTGTTTGAGAAGAAGTCGCCTTGAAGCAGATCGAGTTGGAACCGAGTCCCAAAAGGCCGCGCAATCCCGAGGATCACCTTCACGCCTCGACCTAGACCGGCTTGGTTTGGAAAGACACGGAGGTAAATTTGCAGATCATCTCAGGTCAGAACGTCGCGAGAAAGGACGAGTAGTGGCTACGAAATCACCAACTACAGACGGGCAACTTACTGTCTTTCGATAAAATCCAGAAACGACCCTCGTGTTCCGCCGAAGACCCCCCCCCCCCCCCCCCCAAAATCCAAGAACCCTAATCACCTCAGCGGAGTCCGTCATCAGAAATTATAGCAAGCGGAACACTAAAAAGTTCGAAACTCGACACGATTCGAGTTGATTTTACCTGCTGATTGGTGCCCGCCGAAAAACCAGTCCTTTGAAGCCGGTGGTTCGGAAGGAGCGACTGCAGGTGCTCTTCGCGACGGCCTCGGGGGTACTGCTCGGTGGATTCGCGAGAAAGAAGAATCGCTGCTTCCTCCGCCGATTCAAGCCGAAGCTCTCGCTCGGGTCGTATAGGCTTCGATATGCTTCAGATCTGGAATTAGAGAGAACTTGTACCCGGGGAGTCCGACGACGCGGTTCTGTGTTCACTTTCTGCTGCGGGAACATGATCGCGTGCCATGTTTAGATGGAGGCACGTGTCTTGGACGCCCGAGCCAAAATTGGCTATATTTCAAAAGAAGATCGGTGGCCCACCGTGGAACAACGGCGAATCAAATAGCTGATTGGCAGGTGAGGGGCGAGGCCTCGCTGCCCTGATACACGGCAAGAAGGAGCCGAGAGCCCTCTACGGTCAGGCTGCTAGTTCTCGCTAACCATGCCATATAAGGTGCTTATTGTTCAAATCAACAATTTTCGATCAAAATTATCTAAATGAACTATATTAGGAAATTATTAAAAAATTGAATTAAAAAATTTATAACTGAATTAGTACAGCTGCAATAAATTTAGAATTTTTTTTTTAATTTTCCCTCATTAAATCATATGAAAACCACACTAAATGATAAGTTTCTCTAATCCAATCCACATATGTCTTCCTAGAAATTTCATACACATTAAATTATTTTAGAAAGAAAGAAGGTCACCTTCCTCCCATTTTCCTCCCATGTCTTCTTTTCATTTTAACCTTTTTGACCAAGACTCCAAAACAATTCCTTCCTCGAAATTGCCAAGACTTCTTTTGATTCTAACCTTTTTGACCAAGAGCTCAAAACAATTCCTTCCTTGAAATTGCCAAGACTTCTTTTGATTCTTACCTTTTTGACCAAGAGCTCAAAACAATTCCTTTCTCGAAATTGCCAAGATGACTAACCTTTTTGACCAAGAGCTCAAAACAATTCCTCCCTCGAAATTGCCAAGACAACCCCTCTGTAGACTTTCCTTGTTAGTTTTTTTTTTTTTTATTTGATCCATTGGCCAAGCAAATCATAGTGAAAATTAACTTTTTGAAGATGGGCGATACTTTTTGCTTTATCCTCACCTTTTGACAATGGCTCCGCTTGGCCACTCAAATTATTGATTGATTGGCACCCCTATTGCTGATTGACATAGCAATTAGATTGTAATTGGACTGCGTGGCCACTCAACTCAAATTGAAGATGGGCGATACTTTTTGCTTTATCCTCGCCTTTTGCTTTTCCCGCCACATTAATTGAAAGAGTACATACTTTTATGTTGAAGTCAAGGTGTTCACAATAGAAATTAGTTTTCACACTATGCTATTTCAAAAGAGCCCCACAATCATCTACTTTAATTGGCAACTTCTGCAAGGTGTTCACATTGGAAATTACTTCCCCTCTTACCTCAAAAGATGAGCCAGATGTGATTGGGATACACACAATCCCACTGTGGATTTATGCGTCCTTGTTGAAAAAATTACTACTTTAACCAATTAACTCTCAACTTTTGTTAGTTCTCTATGTAATGGGATCGCATGACTGCATAAATCAAAGTGAAGATGGACAACATTTTGCTCTCCCTTCCCATTGAAATGAAAGCCTCTCACTACTAGAGGCATTGAAATGGTAAAAAAATTACATTTTAACTCATATTTAGTGACTCAAATCATATATGGATTAGCTAAAATTTAAAAGATACGCAATTCAACGTATTTAATTTAATATATATTTTAATGAGTCTGAATCATGTCTATATGCAATTCATGTTAATCAATGAAAAAAAATTGATTTTTCCATTTGCTTTCATGGGACTCCTTCTTAGTTGGCCTCATGCTCGCGTGTGGTAACCCCAGCATATGGAGCCCATTGTATGTGGTGTGACAACTACATGAGTTTTTTCTTTACTTGCCTATTGCTTTAACCAACAATTGAGTGGTACGTCGTTCGTTCCCTACTCATTACAAACTTCTAAATCTAGTGGAACTCAAGAGGAACTTATATGGATCCTATCTTTTATAGTTTTCCAAACATGATCTTTCTCATGATATCAATGAGCTTCACATCCAAATGACAACATCAATTTGGGGCAATTCAGCCAAACCTCCTCCATACAATTGTCACATGAAATACTGTCTATTCTACCGCATTGTTTCTCTCTCTTTCTCTCCACCAACCCCTCCTTCCCTACCACTACCAATTAATGTCACCATCCCATAATCACTCCCCAAACCAACACCAATGATGCCTTCCACAACTTATCCCCTATCTCTATCCCCTCCCCCGCAATCTCCCCCCTACACCCTTTGTCATGGCTTGACTCAAAAATAGAGGCAATCTTGCTGTAATGACACTTAACTAGATCTAGCGTCACATTTGAGTCATTCTGGCATGCGTTAAGCTATACGCGACATCGCATCTCAATTAGATCTAATGTTGAGCCCAACACCGTAGTAGGCCATCATTGAGGATATATATCTCAAGAACAAATATGTTGTTGCAGCAATCAAGGATGATGCTAAATTGGGTCAATAGGATATTTCTCCATACATAGCATGCTCATGTCAGTATTTACATTTTGCAAAAGAAATCTTTATCAAGAAAAAGACTTTTTCGGAGATTCTATATCAAATTTTCTATGAACTAAGTTAATTACCTTTTAAAAAATTCTCTAGTGAGGGAAAGCAAGTCTAAGTCTTCCGCCATCTTGCTTGCTTAGCCGCAAAGAAAGTGATAAGACAAAAGTCGACAAGACCTACTCAAAAGAAAGGGGGGAAAAGGAAGGGGTAGAAAAAGTAAGTTAAAGTCTTCCACCATCTTGCTTGCTTAGCTGCAAAGAAAGGGATAAGATAAAAGTGGCAAAACCTAGGGGGAAGAATCTAGCAATTACAAGCAAGTCAAAGTCTTCTACCATCTCGCTTGCTTGGTTGCATCAGGAGAGGAGAGGCCTTTATTTATCTTGAAAATATTGGACAAACTTAATAAATAAATGATGCGGCGGAAAATTATAAGATAATAATTGTTCCAAAATTTGCATTTTACGATTGGGTTTCTTATGGGGTTTGCACGGTTTCTCTTAAGTATTTTAATAAAATCTAGATGTCCGACATTGCTTCATAAATATTTTATACATCAAACTCTTCAATTTGCCTATTGACTCTAAGTAACTCATATTGTTCTGATAGCATACATGGTAATGTTATTCTTCTATAATTATACTCTTTTTCCTTTACATTGACAAGAGTGAGCCAATATAAGTCATAGTCCATAAATGTGAATGAACGAATACGCAATAGGTGTGATCCTAATGTTAGTTTATCATCAAGTGTTTGAGGACGGCTGAATTTACATTGAAAGCTATATGTTACTTGAAAATATAAATCAGCACAGCCAAAAGTAGTTAGTTCATTAAGTTGGTCAAATTATCATCTTTATTTAAATCCAAAAAATTAATTTTCTTCTCTCCTGCTTGCTTTGCTTATGTTGATCATGAATTTCTTTTTATTTTTTTATGAGATTTACATTACATCCAACATTTTTTTGGTCCGAAACAATTCAGCACATATATAAGATTTACAGAGTCATTGCTCCATATCATGAGAATGATATTAAAAGGAGTAACATGTAAAACTAGTGAGATTTATGCCTTTTGCTAGGAACATACTTGTCGTTTTTTGGATTAATAGATAATGAACAGTTATGATGATATGAAAAATCCGATTTTTGCTGGCTCTTATTAGTCATAAACCCCGGGAATCAAAGGTACCTAGCCACTCTCCATGGCTTCATTCATTTCGCATAAAATGTTGTGGTTTTGGAAAATATTTTCCAAAAAGTCATTTTTTAAGAAAATAACAATATTTTCCAGTATTACCGCCTACGGTGGCCCAGTTGGATAAGGCTCCCATGATCCTTTGCGAGGAGGAGAGGAGTTCGAATCCCGCTGGCCGCACGGGATCTTAAGTGTGGCATTGAGGTGGTGGGTCCTCCGCTAGCGTCACCCCAGGTTTGCCTCACTGCTATCGGCTTACGGGGGTTCCTGGGTCATCAAAAAAAAGAAAACAATATTTTCCAGTGTTTGCTTGAAACATGAGAATGAACTAGAAAATATTTTCCGCCATTAAGTGTGGAAAATTCAATTTGATTTCTTTTTGTGCACTCATTTTAATTATATATATATATTTTTAAAAAAATCGAAATTTTGATTATTTTACTTCTAAATTTTATTTCTGCTTTCTTTCTTTTACTTTTTCTTTTCTATTTTTACCTTTGGGCCTGAAAAGAAGGAAAATAAAAGAAAGGAAAAAAATGAAAAATGATTAAAAATTTTCAAATTTTTTAAAAAAGAAAAAAAGAAAGAAGAAGAGGCTAGCAAGGGTGTGAGATAAGATACAGTAAGTGAGGAAAATGTTTTCCCCTATTTTAGAAAACTTTTTGCTACTAATGCAAAATGTTTTTCTCAACAAGTTTATTTTCTATTAAACGAACCTTGAAAAATCCAAAAAAAAATTTATGGAAATTGTTTTCTGCGAAACAAATGAAGCCCAAGTGTCTTCCGAGCAATAGTAGGATAAATGGAACACCATTGGATCTTTGACTCTTCCCTCTTTCATCCGATACTAATTCATATCCTCACCATGATTTGGACTATACAGTGTCATTGTTGTTCTTGTGTACATGTTGGGTACATTCCTCTGGAGTTGATTCTTGGAAAATTGATTTCACCCTATAGTAATTATATCTAAATTTCACGGAAACAAGTTCGATCTATTTTACTTCCAAAAGTTGGCTAGTAATGAACATAGACTTCAAAGGTGCCATATATGTCAATGGAATGAGTAAGTCACAAGTTCAACCATTTCACATTCTCGAGGTTATTTTCACCAACTCAATTAATGTGCTTGGTGTAGTCTATTCCCAATTACATCTCCAATTCACTGGTAGACAATGAATTCTTTTTCATGTGATTTGCAAGTTCATTATCGCATTCCAAGGTACAAGACGAGTATCAATGGAACAAATCCACCTTGGTGTAAAACAATAGCTTGAATTATCATATCAGAGAATTGGAATGTGATTGTTTCAAGCATGTTTCTGCTATTAGTCAAATTTGATGCATTAAAAACTAGTCAAAGATTTCTATAAGGTGAGGAACCCCCCCTTGAAAAAATAAATACTAAATCTGGGCAGAATAAGAACGCTTCTGGGCGGAGTAAGCATAAGAACATAAGCAGCGAAATGGAAGATGAAATACCAAAACTACCCAGATGGAATATGCAAATCTATACAAAGTTACGACACACCATTTTGATTTGAACAAATTCTCCATATTCTTCGCAACTCAAAGCCACCTAAGGATTGGCAAGGATCAATCTAATGATCAACAACGACCAAATCTGAAAGGAAAACAGATCGAATCTTGGTTAATTGATCGTGATTTTTCTTTGGTATCGGTCATTTTCCTCACTAATAGTAATCTCCTAGTAAAATATCATCTCATAACTTTTTGAACACAACATAACTTCCTTTCTATAGTCGTAAGCTCTGTAGGTCCTATAGTTTGTAATATTCCATTAGAAATTGTAATCTACCTAAATTTATAGTACATTTCTTTTCTTATTATTAGTAAATTATCTAATAGATCTTAACCTTCATTCGGCATACATAATCATCCTCACTAATAGAAATTTATTTGTAAAATATACTTTTGTAATTTTTCTTATGGAGGATGTAATATTTGTTTGGAGGGCATAAATATTTGGAATCAATGCTTTGTAAAATTTCGTAAAAACAGAAATTTATTCGGTGAATGGTAAATTTCTTTTTCATATGTTTAATGAAATATCTAAAATAATAGTAACTTTCATTACATTTTGTAATGTTTTGAGACTTATATGTTGGTAATTTTCCTTACTCATCTTAATTTTTTTATTCAAATGAAAGTTTGATCACTTTTGCATTCGTAATTTTTCTTTAACGTTTGCAAATTCAAATTATGACCAAAAGTGAACTTTGCAAAATAGATATGATAGACCAGTTTTTTTCCTTTCTTATCCAGTGGTCCACATTGAATGCGGGACCGGTAAAATGAGAGCTTTGACTTATGGAATTCCCATCGCTATTACGACATTTCGGGCACAGCAAAATAATGTTTTCTTTTTTGCCAAATAGTAAAGTAGTGTTGGAAAGCTATCTTTCTAAATTATTTGAAGTTCGTTCTATATTGAAATATATATAGAGGTAAAAGGTAAAAATGTAAATTAAGATAAGTATTACTTTGCGAGTTTTCCTTTATCGACACACAATGAGATAAAAAGAAAGTTGGAGATGATTACCCGTAGTCTTATGTATGCAAAGAAGCCTTGACCTCCATTCCTATCTACAAAGTTCAGGAATGATTCAAGCCCAAGAAAAGATTAACAGAAAAAGAGCCATGGCTCTTTTGAGGGGGCAAAAAATAGAATTTCAACGAACTTCAGGCGCGAAAATGGAATCGGCTCCAATCTCTCCCATTCTCCAATAGTCCCGCCATAGCTGGCAAGGTTTTTCGAACATGAGCAATTCGGGGGCACGCGCGCTCTCGAGAAGGTTGAAATTCCATTTCTGACTCGTGCATCATCAATCGATCGAATCACTCCAAACGGGCTGAGATTCCATGGAGGATCGGGGCTCGGAGGAGGTGGAGAAAGCTCAGTTGCTGTGCTTGGTTCTCAAGTTCAGCTTCGACAAGCAGTCCGCCAGCAAGTGCTTGGACCGTCTCGTTTCCCTCTACGGTACCTTGAATCATCATTACCTTGTCGCCTATTTTTTATGCCGATTAGCATTTGCAGAGGTTGTGTTGGTCCTTCTTGTAGTCTGCTTTAGCTTTGAACAGATCGGAGCTGGTTCAGCGAAGTAGTCTTGCTGACGAGCGAAATGTCTGGTGCTGTTCCAGCTTCATGTGTTTAGTTTGCTTTGGATGATGGCTTTTCTTGGCTATTAGCCAAATTGCGTGGTATCTGGTGATTAGGGAATGACATAATTGATTGTGTTGCAAGGATGATTTGTAAATTGATCGATTGTGCATTCCTAAATAAAGAGATTTATTGCGGTTAGGTTGTCATTTTGACAATGGCCATGGAATATTCTACCTTTTAGATTTGAATGGACCGGAGCTGGTTATTCCTATCCTTAGTTCTCTGTGGGTTCTGCGGAGTAGTCTTCTTGACTAGCGAAATGTATAATTTGTTTCTGAACTAACCACAAATTACATATTATGTAGATTGTATTTATTTGATCACTTTTTTTTGTCATGGAACTTGCAAAATCATCTCTCTTTTTTTGGTTTTCTTAGGGTGACGAAGGTCGAGAGTTTATCACTGTGGACCACTGTGGCAATGATTTTCTAGCAGAACTTGCTGAAACCATGCAAGACATTGAGGATTGGGATGATTTGCAAGCTGCAGAATCAGAAGCTTGTGCAGTTTTGATTGATATGTTTGGCCAAGATACCCCTAATGACGGCAAATGCAATGTTGTGCACAATGTTAACATTATAGAGGATTCTCTACAACTTGAGAAAAATCATACATTTCTTGAGGTGGTTCCTCTACTAAAAGTGAAGAAAAAGATGATATATTTGGTAGTACTCCAAGCAATTTGTCCGCTCAACTTCTGACCAGACGATCTTTAGAATCCATGGTATGCTTATGAAAACTGTGAAGTTGTCTTACTCCTTTCTGCCCTAACCAGTTTGAAGGGATTACGAAAAAGAAAAAGAAAAAAGAAAAGCATGGTGGCTTGGCATGTTTTTTCCCATGCCCAAAACTAAATTGGTTGATAGTTGTTAAGTTTGTGGCTTAAGTTTTTTATCCATGGACCTAGATTTGTCTTGGGATTAGCCCGTGTAATTGCTTGGACCAAATGCATGGCTTGAAGAATGTCTCAGCATTTTACAGGGTTGCCCGTTCAATGAAGAAACTATGGGCACGTGAAGAAGACACAATAGTTACCGGCCAAATCCCATGAGTCTAGCCACAATGGTCAATTGCTTAGGAGGTTGACAAAAAGTTGGCAGATCTCTGCATGACCTTTTATTGTTTTAACAATAATTCTGCACCCACACTTTTATATATTTTTGTTGCTGAGGTATAATGTGGTCAACAAGGAAAATGAGAAGAATTGAGAACATATTGTCTTGGTTTTTGATCAGGAGATTAGAGTGTCCTCCGAAAACTCTTGGGAAACACTTTCCACTTGTCTCATTTGTTTTTGACTGACTCTTGCAATTGGGGTTTTGGTTAGAGAAATTGATTTATTTCTTGTTGTAATTCTCTCCTAATCACTGTTAAACAACTCATCCCCTTAAATTAGTGTGTCATTGTTCTTTCCTCTTCAACTTATGTCCTTCCTTGATCATTTCCAGTTTGCTTGCAATTCTGCTTAGCAACAAACCTTACGCGGTGCGGTGTATGTGTACAAAAGCATTTAGTAAATTGCTCATGAGGGCTCTCATCTGATCAAATGTATAATAGATACTCCTAACTTGTCAGTTACTTCCATAGTCTATAAGATCTAAAATGACTTATATGAGAACTGTTTGGTCAATAACATCCAGCGTCTTTGATAGGCGTGTTTTGCAAAATGAAGGCTTGGGATTTCTTTGTGCACGATTTTCATTTTCCATCACCACATGTTAGAAACTATTTATGGTGCTGAAGAGGCTTATTTGTGTTGAAGGACTGTAAGAGCACTGTTACCCATGGTTCGATATCATCAGTTTCAAGTAAAAGACATCACTCTCGGATTTTGACATGCAAACGAGGAACATTGAGTAATGAGGAATTGCAAGCCTTGGATGACATAGAATTGGCAAATGTTGTAATATTCGGAAACAAGGCATTTCAACCAATGCAGCATTAGGCTTGTAAAGTTTTTGTAGCCAAGCAAGATTGCTTCATTCTCACGCCCACTGGAGGTGGTAAAAGTTTACGTACCAAGTTAGTGAATGTTAACATTATTTCATTTGTGTAATGATCGAACGTAGAAGTATGTGTGGAGACAGTGTTTAGAGCACAAGCACAGTGCACTTTGCTGAATGGTTCCACCAATTATATACTAGACAAGTAGACCTGTATATTGAAATTTAAGCTATAAAATGATCTTGCAATCTGCTGTTGAGAAGTTTGTGCGGAAATACAGGACATTCTCGTTCTACCTTCACCCATCTCTATCCGTTATGTAATTTCTAGAATTTGAGGTTTGTGCTCTTCTTCTAGGAACTTCTAATTACTTACTGGAAAATTTATCTTGTTTTTGCATGTAAGTGTTGTCGTCAGTCATGTTTCAGGTCCAATTCAATAGGATTATTAAGTCAAAGAGGAATAAGTTTTCAAATTACTTGCACCAAATAGAGATTGTACATGTCTATATTTCCTATGTACATATGTGCTATGTTATTATCTCAACTAGGGGTGATCATTTCCATAATTGGTTTGAAATGGATATCCTTTCATATAAGATGGATCTTGGGAGCATGCAAAATATTGGATCCACTGAATCACGAAGGAAGAAATTAATCTGAATTTATTAAGTTGAATCTCCATCGTGATGATGGCTATGGATATGGAACCGTCTAGTTTGGATTTTACAACCCCAAATCGCATTTTTGATTCCCTTGCCCGTAATGCTTAACCAAAAACAGAATTAATTAAGAATTAGATAAGATTCCATTTTCGTGTCACCATAGATTTTCAACTCCCATTTTCATTCAATTTAGATCACCGTGCTTCTAAATAGGCATCTAATTTTCAAAGAAATTTCAAGGGTGCTCTTAGATGGTCTGCATTGACTAAACTAACTTAGACTTAATCGATCGAACATCACGTTATTTTCGGGCGATCTCCTTTACATTGCTAGGCCTCGTTGACGTCTTATTCTCATGGCCATCATGTTAGGACGGTAACCTTCTGTTGGCTTATGGAGTCTTGATTTATTCTTCCAGATATAAGACCTTTCATTTCGTTACCTGCGTGGCTACCTCAGCGATATACTCTCCTAGCAAGATGAAATTGACATTTAACTTATTGTGTTCGGGTAACGTTGACCATTACATTGGCGATTTGGGCAAGCCGAGGTCAACACACGTAGAGGCACATTGACCAAATTGGTTAGATAGTAAGCTCAGAAGTTGCGGGTCGGGATCTTTTAAACTCGTGACCTGGCTTCGCGACCGTGGGAGCCACTTCTGCAGCCACGACGTTTGCATTTTCAACTTGCAGGAAAAAGGCATGGCAGAAACTTGGCCTTCAAAGTACAGCTCGAGGAATAAAAAAAAAAAGTACAGCTCGAGGAATCACTCTACCTCGAATTCATCAAATTTCAATCACGCACCGTACAAGTCACAAATGACCTAACCTGCAGTATCGTAAAACAAAATTTTCGCCGATGCACCGCCCGTGGGTATTAACCTAAAAACATGCGCACCAAATGCAAAATGTTCTGATGATTGAATTTAGTTCATGGAGCTGATTAAAATTGTCTGATCCGCTCATCTCTCCTCTTTTTAGTAAGCTCTTTTCCTAGTTAATTTGATGCTGATTGCAAAACCAAATGAATACTTAGGGCGCGATGACAACCATTTTGTTATAGAAATAGTTTCTAGAACAGAAATAGATTTTTCTATTTCTATTTTGTAGAAGAGTTTAAGAAAAATAACCGTTTGATAAACACAAAATTTCGACTCTAAAAATAAAAATTCGTTTGATAACGACACAAAATTTCTTCCTTTCGATGATTTAATGGCTGACGATTGACGACCTTTAATATAAAAAGTAAAAAATAAAAAAGATTTAGTAACAAAAAAATAAATAATAAAATAAAATAAATAAATCATAAAAATAAAATAAAAATATCATTTTATTTTAAAATTAAAATATCCTTAAAAATAAATTTATTTTATTTATTCTATTTTATTTTATTTTACGAATAAATTTATTTTAAAATGACTAAAAATTAAAAATAAAAACAAATTTATTTGGCAAAACACTCAAGGCAAATAAAAATAAATTTATTAAATTTATTTTTAATAAAAATAATTTATTTTTATTTATCATAAATAAATTATTTTAAAAAATTAAATAAATTTATTTTTAATAAAATAAAAATAAAATGATAAATAAAATTAAAATTATTTTTAATAAATTTCTAATAAAATTATTTTTATTTTTAAATGAATAAAATGAATTTATTTATTTTTATTTTTAATAAAATGAGGAGAGGCGAAGGAGGAGGAGGAGGGGGAGGCGAGAGACGTAGAGGAGATGAGGGAGGACTCACCAAAATTATGGTTTAGTGAGAGAAATTATTTTTGATTTCTCTTCCGTAAATCAAAAGTAGAAAATTTTACTTCGATTTCTCTTCCAAATCAATTTCTCGAAATAGAAATCTATTCCGAAATAGAAAAAGCGAGTAAGTTTATCAAACGGGTTCTATTCCCAGAAACAAGTTTGAAATAGAAAAATTATTTTTAAGAATGTAAATTTTGATTATCATGCACCCCCTTAGTATCTGGCAGGATTGACATTTTGATCTACTTTGGGGTCGATTATGTTGGCAACGACTTGTTTTGGCCAAATGTTGTTTACACCTCCTGGGGTTCTTTAACTCCCTAGTTTCTTCAATTTGTCTATTTCAATTCCTCTTCGTTGTACGATTCATCATATGGCAACATATACTTCCGAAGCTAGATAATCTAAAAATGCCTTGTGCCAATGTTAAACAAATTGAAAGGCTTTCCATAGTTCCAATTTGATTTGAGGACAGTTTTCATATCTCTAGTATCGTCCCGTCAAGCTCGGGTCTACGAAAATGAGGATAATTGAGAAGCTTGAAACAAATCCTCTTTAATCCTATCAAAACTTTTTGGAGACAATGTAATTTCCATTTTGTCATCGTAATTTCTGTAAGTATTATAATTTGTAATATTCTATTAAAAATAGTAATCTGCCTAAGTTTATAGTAAATTTCTCCTAATGGATCTTAACTTTCCTTTAGGCATATGTAATCATCCTTACTATCTGTTAAATTTCCTTTAGTAATTTTTCTTAGGAGGATGTAATTTTTGTTTGGAGGGGGTAGATTCTTTGGAACCTATGATTCTTCGTATTTCGTAAAAACAGTATTTTATTCACTTAACGGTAATTTTCTTTTTTTTGTTTAACTTTAGTGAAATATTCAATTTGATAGTAACTTTCTTTTCACTTCGTAAGTTTTGAGACCTATATGTTGGTAAACTTCCTTACTCATCATAACTTTTTTAATGGAATATAAATCTGATTATTTTACGGTCGTAACTTTCATTTAATGTCCGCAAACTTATGACTTAATAGATTTGATGGACCAATTTTCCCCCCTTCTTATCCAGTGGTCCACATTGAATGCGGGACCAATTTCCTAAAAGAGATCTTTGACTTGTGGAATTTTCATCACCATCAAGAAGTTTTCAGTGCGATAAAGTAGTGATTTTTCTTTTGCCGAACAGTACAGTAGTGTTGAAATTGCAACCAAGTTTAGTGTTGTCTCATTTCGCATTGATTGGCAAGCCCTTCATAGGAATTCCCACATTTGGAAAAATATATATGTCCACCTTAACTTTCTCTTTTTCATTTTCTAAGGTCCGAATCTTCACATTGTTTATCCTCGAATCGCGACCATTTTTAACGCTCTTCTATCTCTCCGTCTCTCCCAGCATTCTTTGGTATGTTCTGATTCTCGATGTGACTCTGATGGTGAAGTCCATGGGGATGCTTGTATCATATGTCGCCATCGCGCTTGTTGGTCTGCTTTTCTTACCTTTGGGTTTTTACCATATGGGTCACGTGCAAGACGAAGGAACTCAGCAGCGACAGGAGAAGAAAGAAACGGGTCGCTCTTCCAAATCTGTTGCGTAAATCATCATCATCGCCCAACCTCAGCCCTCAAAAAGCAGTAGACTCTCTAGAGGTTTGTGCCCACTGCCAAGGCCCCCCATCCCATCCCATTCAATTCATTCACAGTCGCTCCATTAGCGGGCGCGGTTGCTGTCGCCCGCCCTTATCCCAAGATCAATTTTTGAAAGGAGAGGTTAGATCCCTGTCACCACACCACCCCTGCCCATCACAAACAACAAATTTGCCTCCACTGGAGCTGCGATTAAGCGAGCGATCCCCCCAACCGCCCATAGTATTATAACTCAACACGTGTTTTTGCCAATATCAACTGGGCCGACCCCATTGGGCAATTAGGCTTTCTCGGCCCATGCTTGTCTTCGTATATCCTGAGTTTCCTTTGCTTTGATGATCCGGCTCATGATGCTGAGTTTTAAGAAAACCCGCATTCCCCAAAAAAGCAAAATCAGCACGTTCAACATAGACCCGTCAATAACATAACCATCCGAACTTTATAATTTAGTTGAACCGAAAAAAGAAAAAGAAACTTTATAAGTTCGACACCCAAAGTCTTCTCTTTGCAGAGGAAAAAAAATAGAGAAAGACGTCAGTATTTTACACAAGAGTTAAGTATACCGTCGACGTGAGGGGGGTGTTCATGTAATTTGAGATCAGGCTTAACGTCATGGATTTAGAAATTCAACATATAAAAGAAAATAAAGAACGTCATTGGCAAAAAAGAAAAAGAAATGACAACCCTAAAAGAACAAGCAAAAAAAAAAAAAAAAAAAAACGCGACAAAGAAAGGAGAGAAGATCTTCTTGTTTCCATGTTATAGGTGTCACAACTAGGAGTTTATATAACTTGAAATTAAAAAAAAAAAAACAGTAAAGCTGCTTTGCCAATTTTAAGGGAAATTACCCAATCGGTCAGAAATTTATTGTACATATACCAATTCAATTTTAATTTTTTTTCAATTTTGTCAATTTAGTTCTAAACTTTTGTGCGAAATTTCAATTAATCATTTCGGTTAATTTTTGCCAAAAATTGTTGACGCGGTAGTCCAATAATCGCTGGTCGTCTTATGTGGCACACTGTAATGTCAGCAATTTTCAGCGAAAATTTGCTAGAATGACTATATTATATTTTTTTTTGCAAAGATTTCAGATTAATTTGGTAAAATTGATAAGTTTATAACCGAATTGATATACGCATATATAATTTCAGGACTAATTGGACAATCTCCCTGCTAATTGTAACCTACAGCCACTTTGTTAAATAACACGTGGCTTGATGTATCCATTGACGATATACTTGTAACTCTCACGTAAAATACTTGCTTTTCTTCTAATATTTACTCAGACCCAACCCAAGGGTGTCAAAATGAAACCAAGAAAACTTATGAGGGGGGCAAAAATAGAGCTTTCAACAGAATTCAGGTGCAAAAATGGAATTTTTGAAAGAATTGAAAAAGAAAAAATGGCTCCAGCCTCTCCACTCCAGCACGTAAAAAAGGCAGAGCGAAAAAACATCAGTCCCGCCATCATTGGCATGGTTTTTCTTCGAAGAGAGCGCTTCGAGCGCGCGCTCGAGAGATAGAGAGAGAGAGAGAGAGAGACTACGGATCGATTTTCCATTCCTACTCTTGCATCATCGATCGATCGATCGAATCGCGTCGAACAGGTTGAGACTCAATGGAAAGCTCGGGGTTGCTGAGATTGGCTCTCGAGTTCGGCTTCGATGAGGAGTCCGCCAGCAAGTGTTTGGACCGTCTCCTTTCCCTCTACGGTAACTCGAATCGTTACTTTATCGCCCAACTTTTTTTTTTTTTTTTTAATGCTGATTAATGTTTGCATAGGTTGTGTAGGTATTTCTTGTCCACCCATGACGATGATGGCTGTGGAATAGTCTCCTCTAGGTTTGAATGGACCGGAGCGGGTTTCGTGAAGTAGTTTTACTGATGGGCAAAAAGTCTGGCACCGTTCCAGTTTGATGTTTTAGGTTACTTTAGGTGACGGATTTTCCTTGTTTATTGACCAAATTGTGCGATATCTGGTCATTAGAGAATGACATGATTGCTTGTGTTGAGTGGATAATTTGTGAATTGGTTGATTGCGCTTTGCTAATAAGGACATTTATTGCGGCTAGTCACTATTCTGATGATGGCTATGGAATAGTCTACTTTGGATTGGAATGGACTGGAGCTGGTTAAATTTAAGTTCATTGAGCGTTAATCTCATTCCTGTTTCTTTGTGGGTTTGGCGGAGTAGTCTTGTTGACTAGTGAACTGTCTGGCTTATTTCTAAACTCACTGCAAATTGCTTATGGTGTCTTGCAATAATACTAATATCA